>OX419758.1:52252312-53452312 GCA_948567375.1 Lunularia cruciata
AATTGAAGAAATCTCTTGTATGTTGAGCAATTGCAACATCTTGAATAGTGCCAATAGCCTTGATATTTGGGGTGAGGTTGAGCAATTTTTGAATGATGACAATGACAATTTGTCTCTATTCAAAAACACTCTCCTTGAAGAAATCAATCAAGCAATAAGTGCTATGCTTTTACAAGAGCTTGCCATTGAATCCAAAGAGGATGAGGTGAAAACTACTCCGACTCAAGATGAAGTTGATCAGCATGATGTTATTCTTAAATCACTAGAAAGTATAATCAACCTTGATGTTAATATGGTTGAGCTGAAATCTTCCAACCATTTGTCATCTGTATAGCTCAATCAGGCTAAGAGAGCTCTATCTACCTCCACCATATTCTACAAAGTGGTTGGTCTATGATCGCCCATGAGAGAATTCACAACAACCATCAAATGATACTATTTGACTTTCAATGAAAATAAATTTTGTAAGATATTGATCCAAGCAATTTTTTTATGTAATTGCAGACTTAGCAGGATGCAAACTTAAATGGGTGCAAACTTAAGCAAGCATATACTATAAGGAGGTGGGTTTTAGACCAAATCTGAAATATGTGTGCTGAATAGAAAGGTACTTAGGTCAAATGGCTTGATGAAAAGATCTGAAATTTTGCAGGGAAAGATGCCTTGGAATCTTGACCAAGCATGCAACATTTCAAAATATTGTAATTTACTAGTTGAGAGAATTTAGTGACATTGTGAGGAGGGGTCATCTAGAGAGTTGAGGTCTCATGCATGAGTGTGAGAGCAACCAAGAGCATGTTTGAATGCTTAGACTCATCTTGGGAACATGGAGGGTCACCAAGAGTGGAAGTTGAAGCTATGAAAGGTTCCTCAAGGGTTTGAGGTGATTGTAGGTGTTGATTTGAGGAAAAGAGAGTTTAGAATAGAATTGAAGAGAGTGTTGAGAGGATTTAAAAACATACACTACTTGGAAGAAATAGTGATTTTTATGTGGAAAGAAGGGATATAAGGCAAGCTCATGGCCATTGACCTTTGAGAGCAAGAGATTGAGGGAAGAGAGAGAGGCTTACTTGACTTGGGATTGCATGTTAGACCTTCTTCACCAAGATCAAGAGGGAGGAGATCTAAGATCAAGGAGTTGTGTGAGGTTTGTGGAGTGATTTCCATAAGTACATGCGTCTAGTGGAGTAAAAACAGTTTTGGAGACTTTGGAAAATATCTTGGAGATAGTCTTAGTATAGCTACATAGAAACTACCACCTTCATCAATTAGTTCTCAAGCTTAGTGATGAAGATAATCTTTCAACTTATGGATAAACTATCCATGAGGGTTTGGTTAATATGCACTCAAGGTTTTGATCTTATTATAGAAATCTTGGAGCAACTTGAACCTTTTGTGTTTCATGGGGTGGATTACTCTCAAATGGTATTAGTCATATATATACTCTATTGGCAATAGAGTGAGAGAAACAAAAAGAAAAGAAAAAATTGAGAGAAAAAAGAAAGATAGTGAGGTGCTAAGATAGGGAAACTTCTTTTCTTTGGCAAGAATGGAGAGGATGTGGAGGCCTTTGTGAGAGACTTTAAGAGAGCCTTCAAAGGAAATAATGAGAAGAGGAAGAATGAGTGGGCCTCAATATTACCAGATTTCTTTGAAGATGCAACCCTTACATGGTATGAGTTAGAATACCAAAAGAAAGAGAGAGGAGAAATGTGCAAGAAGAGACTTGGGAGAGTTTGACTATAGCACTCATTTGAGAACTTTCTTCCAGATGAGAGTTATGTGAGATTGATGAGTGAAGTTACCTTCCTTGCTTAGAAAGTGAAAGTCTATGCAAAAAGAGTGGAGAAGTTAGAGTCCAAGTTTTGCATAATGTTGAGGAAGAGTGGGGATGATGTGGAGACTACTATGATTGGCATAGAAACTATGCTCACCAAGAATTTCATGGGAGGGTTGAGACCACAGATTACAAGCAAGGTGAGATATGAGAAACCTTCTTCCAAAGTTGAAGCTATCAAGATTGCAATTTGTATGGAGGAGAGTTTGGAAGGAGATGAGAGTGACTTGGTAGTGAATGAGGTTGTGCATCCTTCTCAAAGCTACAAGTATGGTGGAAATTTTTTGAGAATTTGGTTGCAAGAGTTGCATCACAAGTAGTCATTGCTCCGGTTCTTGCACCTCTACCAAAAGATCCACTTCAAACCATCATAGAACAACTTGCACATCTCAAGATCAATGTAGTGCAACTATGGGAGAAGAGAGAGGTGGGGTCATAAGGCAAAGTACTCGGAAATGCCCTATCATCATACAACTCAAAGTAAGGAATCTTTGTATCGGAGGGAGCTCAACTGGAGGTGAAGACAGTCTAACAACCTTTCGTTAGGGTGAGAAATTCAAGAAGAAACCGTTCAAAATTGACGGCCCATACACGTGAAGTATGATTGACAATGACAAGCGCATGCAAGAGGTGTGATTTCTCGGTAGAAACTCAAATTGAAGAGAGATGAAGAAAGCAAAACTATAAAAATTGAGCTCATGATGAAGCAATGTCGAGCAATTTTCCTTTGCCGTTGAGAAGTCGTCCTGCAGATGATTGTGGGAAGGGAAATAGAGTTGAAGATGCGCTACTGTGTAGAGGAGAAGTAGAGAGAGTGAAACCGAGAGACATTGAGAAAGCATGAGAGATGGGAGGAGGAAAGAAGAACTTTGAATTTGCAGTGAGGAATCATGCAATTCGGAGACTAGACGTGATTGCACGAATCAAAGTCTTGAGCCGACTTCGGATTATGTTCTTGGCATGGAATTGGAATGTCAATTTTCCAGGGTTCATGACTGAGATTATCGAGAGCAAGTGTCTCGATGGCCCCGAGGAAGAAGATAAGAGAGGAAATCTGGCTTGCTGGACAAAGTCTGATTGGAGATTAGTGCTCGGGAGAGAAGCAGGCATGGAACAAGGTGCCACATTCTTGGGTAAGGAAGAAGTAGCAGAAGAGACTCAAGAAATGAGAGATGCTTTCTCCTTGAAGAGAAAAAAGAATGGGTATAAGGTTGAGAGTTACAAGGATCCAGTGAAGAGAGGGATCGTGAGTGCTCTCATGGCGATCCTAAAGCCAGAGAGAATGACTTATGTGATGAAACACCAAGTGGTGTTCTTCCATAAGCTGCTTGCAGGAGAACCGATCAATTGGGCGAGGTGCTTTCATGGAAGAACAAGACAAATGGTGTGGAATTTGCGAGATAAGTCACCTCTACATTACATTGTGCCGTTTGCAACACACTTTTACCTTGGGTTGAATTTGCTCGACTCGGCGGAGCAAAATCAAATGGTGTCTCACTTCCATCCCGACTTGAGAAGAGAAGTTGATATGGAAGAGCAACAATACATTCTTCAAATCCGGAGCACAGATGAGTACTACGCGAAGATGGGGAAGAGCGTAGAGATAGAAGTGAGTACTCCAAAGTCGAAGAAAGGGAGTCGGCAAGGTGTCACGCCATTTGTAGTTCCACATCTAGATGCTTGGACACTAGAGTTCCAGTGATGGTAGTTAGAGTTATTCTAGCAGTTTCTCAAAGACTACTTTCCGATGGTTAGATTTTGTGTTCGGGGTACTGACTTCACGGTGGGGCTCACCGTCACTTTGCACCGTTTGCACCATCAAGTGTGCCATCAGCGGGATTGTTAGGGTTTCAGTGCTAGCTTGAGTCCAGGGGGTATAGTTTCAAAGTGAGCTCCAATGAGCTCACTTCTCTGATGTTGAGCCTTCGAGTTCCTGACTATGGTGGACAGAGGCCGGCGAGCGTCACCTAGATTCTCTATGCTTGAGTGGGTGTGGCTTGACTATAATTAGTGCCCGGTTGTTGGCAATTTATATAGTGACAGATCAAGTATTGATCTGAGTTGAGTTGAGTTGAGAGTGGTAAGCAATCTGATTACATCAGAGAAGTGAAGTCAGGGGGAAATCGGGTGCAAGAACTGTGAGTGTTGGTGGTATCTCCAAGCTCGGTGGATTGTGGTAGCTCGATTCAAGTTCTGCGTTTCCCTAGTGTGCAGAAGCTCATTCAAGTGATGCAGATTTGGCAGTTAGGCGGATGGTGTGCGGAAGCACTGGCCAAATTTTGAGCAAAGAAGGAGCAATTTTTGAGCAATGGTTGTGATTTTGAGCTCAGGAGGTGAAGGCATGACCAATTTGCTACGAGTTGGGCTCAGAAAGTCAAATTGAAGGTGGAGTTGGGAAGCTCTTCTCATGAATTTGTGATTTGGAAAAACCCGTTTTGTCAATTTGGCTCGAGTGGAAAGTTAGCGAGGGATTTGGCGGATAGCCGTCTTGAGGGTTTATGTCAGATTTTATGTCAGATTTTGGGCCAGATTTGGAGGATTTTTTGCTGTTTGGCCAGATTTGGAGGAGTTTCGCAGATTTGGAGAAGTTTCGCCAATTTTGAAAGAGGTTTGAAGTGGCAACAAGAAATGCCTCATTTGGGCGTTTAGAGGCTTTGAGGCATAGGGCTGTGGGCTATGAGAGGCTACGAAGGGCCAGGAGGGCCAACAAGCCAGCTTGCTAGCGTGAGGCTAGCTAGTTTAGAGTAGATCTTGGTCATTGGTTGGCAAAATCTGCCTTTCCTACTAGATTGTGCGCAACAGGGTTTGACTCCTAGATCTCTTGTTCCTAGACTGGTGCCCTAGCCAACTGGTCCACCCTCACTTGTTTTCCTAGTGACTGTGCCATTGTTATCTATACACATGTAGCTTTGGCTAGGAGAGGCAGTTTGATCCCATTCTTGGTGATCTTGGTAGCTTAGGACTTAGATACGAACTACTCTTATGTCAAATGCCAAATGGTGGCAAAGTCAGTCCCGTGTTGTGTTATGAGATGAAGGGTTTTTGTTTAGATTTCTTGTGATTGGATCCCCTCCATTCTCTGCTTCCTGTTTGTGCACCACGTTTGTGTGAGGTGCCCTGATTTTGAGCATTGGTGCTCTGGTGTGCTCTCGGTGGTGAGGCTGGAGTGATGACCAGTTAGACTACCTTTGTTTCTCTCCGGTGAGGCAGGAAGTGATGACCTACAGACCGTGAGAGTGCGTGTTATGATGGCAGGTTATAGGTTGCCCTTTCCCCTAGTGTAGTTATCTCAGTTAGAGTTACATTAGTGGGTGGTGCTTAGTTAGTATTGGCACTTGGTGGTGTTGGCACTTGGTGGGGTACTTGCGATTGCAGTTGGTGGTTTGGGTTTGCTGTTGTGGTTATTTTGTCACGACGGAGTTCTTTGGAGATTCAGAGGAGTTAGCCCTGCAGTACGCAGTGGGTTTAATTGGAGTGGTGCTTGGTATCAGCCTGTATCTCAGGTCCCAACGAGGGAGGAGATTGACTCTGAGTTGGAGTTTGACACAGGAGCTGATTCAGTTGAGAGTGCACTTGGTGTGTCCGCACCATTGTTGTGGGACATGGACGAGATTTATGGGGCCTCCAAAGGCCCTAGGCGTTACTCTAGTATAGTGGGTACCATTGAGTTGGATGACTTCATCCAGGAGTTTGATAGTTGGTATGATCTGCAGTAGATGCGGAACCCGACTTTGTTCACACCCTTCATGGCATGGAATGGGTTGTTTCAGCACTTGGAGGGTCCGCCGATGGATGACTACCATGAGCTCAGGAGAATTCATTTGGAGGAGATTGAGTTATGGAGACAGTATTGGTCTCCATACTATGTCTCCATCACTTCAAGCTTGGTGGCCAGGAGTAGATTGGCTGTACCTACGAGTTCTAGCTCGAGTAGTGTTGGTGGAGCTAGTGAAGGTGCACTAGCTGGAGATAGTGCTACTACGAGTAGAGGTACCACTGCAGGAGGTGGTGTGGTACCGGGGTTTAACCCCATGGTGGAGTTCTTCTTGTGTTTGAGGCAAAACTACCAGAGAGTGCGGACTGACAAGCTGAGGAGCTTGCAGGAGTTCCAGCGGAAGGCTGGAGAGAGCCTATGCGAGGCATATACTTGCATGAGGCGGCTGATCAGTTTCACTCAAGGAGTTACTGAGGCCCAGGCAGTCCAGTTTTGGTATGGGATACTGGACAGGGAGTTGCGACATAGAGTTCATGATGCTATGTTGTTGCAAGCTACTTTGCCCACTTTGGCAGTAGTCTTTGGTTTGGCTGAGCGTATTGAGCTTAACATGGTGGAGGAGAGAGTGGTGACATCTGGATTTGGTAGGGAGACCTCATCCACGGCTGTGACTTCTTCTAGAGTGTAGTAGAGTGCACCACGCCTAGTTGGTTTTTGAGGATAGGGTGGACAGCCTAGATCCTATGGAGCAAGTGGAGTGCCTAGTGGAGTTAGACCCTTACCCTCATTTTTGAGTCAGCAGTAGCCAATGAGTGGTGGTGTTGCTTGTTGGACTTGTGGTGGATCTCACCATAGGAGAGAGTGTACTCAGGGCAGCGGACTTGATACCTCTGGTGCATCACAGCCATCACAGAGGCAGTGTGAGCATTGCCACAAATTTGGTCACACTAGTGACCGGTGTTTTGACCTACACCCGGAGTTACGAAGTGGTAGGGCTGCTATGGCAGGTAGTAGAGGAGCTCCAGTTCATGGAGGACGAGGTGGTAGAGGTGGTGGTAGAGGATCTACACCTAGTAGGGGTGCAGTACCTGCCCTTACTTCTGACATAGCTATGGCTACTCGGATTGAGCAGTTGGAGCAGAGATTGGCTAGTATGGCTATTGCTCAGAGGAGATCAGATTCGGATGCTGAGGCTTCCACCTCATATGCTGGTGATAGAGATGCTTTGGACTTCATGTGCGGAGCAGCACAGGTGGATGCATCTGCAGCAGTGACTAGGAGTGCAGTACGTGCTCTAGAGCCTAGAGGAGCATCAGTGGAGTTGGACCCACAGAGAGGAGAGGTTGGGAGACAGGTCAGACTTCCCTAGTCCTTCACGCTATTTGAGGTATTGCAGACGACATCCATGGTTCCTAGACGTCCCATTGCAGGTGTGGTAGGTGGTGATGGAGTACATGATGGACTACCTGCTAGTCAGCCACCTGCTACTACACAGACTAAGTCTAGCATGATGTTGGGGGCGGCTCAGCTGATTATGCGGCATCCTTTGTTTTCAGCTAGTGACATGTTTACATTGGGAGTTGACCCAACCCCAGTGTTCCGGTTGGCTGCCACATTGTGTGAGCGTAGGGATGGTGCAGTTCCTACTACTAGAGCAGAGGTGGTTGGTAGTGGAGCTGACTTGGTTGAGGAGCATGGGATCCGTTCAGCGACCAATGGTTTATGGCAGGCAGTAGCAGCTAGACTGGAGGAGTTGCCAGCTAGACCGGCCTTTGAGAGAGCGTGGTTTACACCTGGTGTTGTCCTATTGGATAACCAGAGGGGGATTTTTTGTTTGGTGGGACCTTCAAGGAAGGTCTATACACCACAGACAGTCTTGTTAGACTCTGGTGCGCAGCCCCTTATGTTGGGGAAGGCTGCAGTTGTTGGTTTGGAGTTACGGAAGATTGATGTGGAGAGGTGTCCATTTCAGATCCAGACATCTCTTGGTGGTGGTTCGACACAGTACATCACACGTGGAGAGCTTGTTGTCCAAGTTCAGCCTGGTCATCTGACTGATAGCTCGGTGGTGAGAGCTCAGGCTATTGCAATGATAGCTGAGTCATATGATGTGCTAGTTGGGGGAGCAGTGTTATACCCCATGGGTTTCAGCATTGACTATTGGGAGGAGACAGCCTCTTATAGACCTGGTTGGCAGTCTGGTGAGGGACGGGTATGTTGCCTATCAATACGCTTCAGTAGTGGCAATCTTGGCTCACTACAGTCCGGGACCATGGCAGCATCTGTTTTAGCTTTCAGCGGTGCAGTTACTTGGCCTGGTGACTTGTTGGAGGGGAACGCCCATGCAGAGGATACTCCAGTACCAGAGGAGATCACTTGGCTTTGGAGTACGAGTGGGATTGTTCCATCCACCTTGGATGTTCCATTATGGAGTTCAGAGGAGGCATTGCAGCAGCATGCAGATCAGTTGGTGCAGCAGGCTTGAAGTGGAGCCTTCGTACCATCAGGAGATGAGTGTGAGGATGAGCCTCCAGAGGCAATTGCTTTGACACCTCTGGATACCACACTCATTGCTTGGCAGTATCCAGTAGAGGTGATATGCCTACTGGAGTTGTTTGGTGGGATCAACACCGGACTAGCTGCGGTGTTACAGGCGGGTATCCGAGTACAAAGGTACTTGTATGTAGAGAGAGATGAGACTGTTAGGCGAGTCTCTCTACATCATGTGGCACACTTGGCCTATTAGTATCCAGAGTTATTACCGATGTCAGTGGTCAGAGGTTACCAGAAGGCCCTACCAGGAGACATTTCCTTACTAGGGGCGCATGACCTAGAGAGACATGGCCCTATTTACTTGGTGATTTCTGGATGGCCATGTCAGGGACATACACATGATGGTAGAGGATTGGGTCTTCAGGATCCTTGTTCTGGTGTGTTTTGGGAGATGTTATGGATACTACGACATCTCCAGGCTCATCAGTCTGTTTCTCTAGCTTACTTTTTGGAGAATGTTCCTTTGATGGGTGATTCTCGCACTAGAGTGGTGGCGAGTATACATCAGGTCCATTCTTGGATGGGACTTGCTGTATTGTTAGATGCAGCCAGAGTAGGATCACGGGCTCATTGTCTTCATCTTTGGTGGACAAACCTTTTACCCAGAGAGGTTCTACAGCGTAGTTATGATGGGATTCAGCGACTTGACCACATCCTTGTTGATGATATCTTGGATGTTGGGCGTCAGTCTTAGACATTGGTAGTGGCTGATAGGTCATCTATGGCAGTGGTGAACCTAGTTGGACAGCCTAGAGCTGCATTTCCCACACTCATGAGTTTCCCAGGCTCTCATGCTTTTCGAGAGGGAGGACATGGACTTGTTTGGGACTCACAGTTACAGCAATTGGTGGAGCCCAACGCTGATGAGAGAGCGGGCGATGGGTTTTTGCACCAGTATTACCGCTGTTCCAGCAATGTCAGAGGCATCCAGGCGTCAAGTGTTAGGTCAAGCTATGGACCTGAACTGTTTGACCTAGATTGTGAGCCTTGGCTTGGCAGAGCAGCGTAGGATGCGCTTGATAGGCATCACCACTCGGACACTTGTGAGCCCTGTGCCTATCGAGACGATTCAGGCACATGCTGGGAGTGATGGACTAAGTGGACATGGTATTCTTGGGACACATCCAGTAGCTACTAGGGAGAGTGGTCTACTTGGAGTCCATCCAGGTGAGCATGGGCTACTTGGATTACACCCTTGGTCCACATGGGATGCAGCTAGAGGATGTGTGGAGCATGCAGCCCGAGTGGAGGGAGTTTTTCACACAGAGGTTGGGACCTCTAGTGGTTGGGAGCATGACACTATTGCTCCCAAGGGCCCAGTGTAGCAGTCAGTCAGTACGTCTTCCACTCCTACTACAGTTATAGAGGATACTTGGGAGCCAGATCTTGGACCCAAGCTTACTGGAGAGGAAAGACGGAGGGTTTTGAGGTTCTTGAGGAGTCACACAAGTTGTTTTGCCTTCAGTATGAAGGATTTGGGTGCTCTGAAGGGACCTGGTATACAGATTGAGGTGACTAGTGACACACCAGTTTTCCGACGTCCTTATTGATATAGTGATATGGAGAGGACATTGATTCAGAGCCGGGGTAGTGATCTTTTTGAGGCTGGTTTGGTAGAGATTTCACATGGAGAGTATGCATCAGCGACAATGATGCCAACCAAGAAGGATATGCATGGCAACTATACAAATAGGCGGATGTGTGGAGATTATTGTCCTATCAACCGACAGATGAGGGCTGATTGGTATGCCATGCCTACACCGGAGGAGATTTTTGATGCGATTTGGCATGCAAAGGTCTTCAATACTTTGGATCTTTGAGCGGGATATCATCAGTTGCCGATCAAGGAGGAGGATAAGTCCAAGACAACATTTTGGGCTATTGATCCTCACGGCAAGGATGTGTTATATCAGTGGAGGTTCTTACCATTTGGGTTGAAGAACGCTCCTGCTGAGTTCCAGAGGGTCATGGATAGGATCCTAGCTGGATTGGATTTTGCTCGGTGCTATATTGATGACATTTTGGTTTATAGCACTACTGTGGAGCAGCATGAGAGACAATTGTTGGAGGTGTTTGAGAGGTTGAGATCTCATGGACTCAAATTACATCCTGGGAAGTGTAGGTTCTTCCACGAGCAGGTTGAGTATTTGGGTCACACTATCTACCCCGGAGGACTTGGTGTTCAGCAGACCAAGGTGGAGGCTATTGCACATATTCCTTGGCCTACGGATGTGAGCAGAGTGCGAGCATTCCTTGGGTTGGCGAACTTCTATTGCCGCTATGTTAGAGGATTTAGTGCCATTGCCAAGGCCTTGACAAAGCTGACCTGTAACACCCATATGTGCATGTGTGTGGTATTGTGATATTTAGCTTGGTATTACCAATACTTAAGAGATATTATTTATATAGAGATAAAGGATGGTTCTATATTAGTCATGGTTAGCTAAAGTTAGTCATAGCTAAGATAGAGGGAACCTTACTTTAGAGGAAGTAGAAAAGATGAGCACCACTATTTTGGACTTTAGTGTGTTGACTTGGTATTATTCCTAGGTGTTTGGCTTTGAGGAAAGAGTTGAGAACTCTTGGGCCCGCAAGCCTTTTTGTTTTGGATTCTTCTTTAGTCCAAGGATAGCCCATTTTAAGGCATCCTTGACTTAGTGGTTGGGTCAAGATAAGACCACATGCTTAGGGGAATATGCCCATGTGAATGGATATTCCTTTCTACTTTTTGACTTTACTTGACTTTTAGTCTAGTAACTTGAGTTACTACGGTAATTAGTAACTTTGGTACGTAACTATTTCACAAGTATATAAACAAGGGGTGAGGAGGTTCTCAACATCCTTTCATTTGCAACTATCTCTCTCATATTGAGTTCTCTAGTGAGCAATGTCTTGAGTCTTGGAGTGTTAGCCTTAGAGGAGTATGATGGAGTTGGGGTTCCTTGCCTTCCTAGTCCATGGTGCGCTACCATAATAGCCATCAAAGGTTCATCCTAAGTGAGAGACAGGCCGGCTCAAAGACCAAGCTTACACAGGAGTGGTGTTGGGGAGATGAGCAAGAGAGAGCTTTTGTAGAGCTCAAGGAGAGGTTGACATCTGCTCCTATTTTGAGGAGACCAATCAGGGGACGACCATTTTAGGTTCACACTAATTAGAGTATGTTGGGGCTTGGAGTTGTAAGCCGTCCTGTCTCTCACTCAGGATGAACCTCTGATGGCTATTATGGTAGCGCACCATGGACTAGGAAGGCAAGGAACCCCAACTCCATCATACTCCTCCAAGGCTAACACTCCAAGACTCAAGACATTGCTCACTAGAGAACTCAATGAGAGAGAGATAGTTGCAAATGAAAGGATGATGATGAGTACCTCCTCACCCCTTGTTTATATACTTGTGAAATAGTTACGTACCAAAGTTACTAATTACCGTAGTAACTCAAGTTACTAGACTAAAAGTCAAGTAAAGTCAAAAAGTAGAAAGGAATATCCATTCACATGGGCATATTCCCCTAAGCATGTGGTCTTATCTTGACCCAACCACTAAGTCAAGGATGCCTTAAAATGGGCTATCCTTGGACTAAAGAAGAATCCAAAACAAAAAGGCTTGCGGGCCCAAGAGTTCTCAACTCTTTCCTCAAAGCCAAACACCTAGGAATAATACCAAGTCAACACACTAAAATCCAAAATAGTGGTGCTCATCTTTTCTACTTCCTCTAAAGTAAGGTTCCCTCTATCTTAGCTATGACTAACTTTAGCTAACCATGACTAATATAGAACCATCCTTTATCTCTATATAAATAATATCTCTTAAGTATTGGTAATACCAAGCTAAATATCACAATACCACACACATGCACAAATGGGTGTTACATTTACCCCCGGACTAAGTTTTCACTTTGTCCTCAAAGTGAAGGTCTCTCTACCTTCTATGGTACATCTTCAACTTATCATGGTTAATCCTATCAAAGTGTCTTCCTCCCAACTCCTTGAGATCATAGGTGTAATTGCCCCACACCTTCTCCACTATGAAAGGTCCAAAGTACTTAGGCAAAAACTTCTTTTGCACTCTCTTGAATCGAATGGAATCAAACAACATTACCCAATCACCTTCTTTGAAAGTTTCCACCTTCTTCTTGCCTTGCCTCTTGTCATAGCTCTCCTTTTGTTTCCTTTGGGCTTGCTCCACTCGAACCATAGCAACTGCTCTTGCCTCTTCCAACTCCATGAGTTGATCCTTCCTTGACTTCTCTGCATCACCTCCTTGTGCTTTCTTCAATCTCCTATGAATGCTTTGGAAGGTAGGAAGATCAAAGTGAATAGGTAAGGTAGACTCAATACTATATACCAATTGAAATGGAGAATATCCGGTGGAAGTCTTCATGGTTGTCCTATACTCCCATAAAACTGCATGAATCCTCTTGTCCCAATGATGTTTAGCCCCCTCCATTTCTGCATCTTTGGCCAACATCATGCACAAGGTCTGATTGGTTCTCTCTGCCAAGCCATTGGAATTTGGCTTATAGGATGTAGTTACTCTATGTTTGATAGAGAAATGTCATAGCATGGCTGTAGTAATGCTTCTTGTAAACTCTCCTCCTCTATCAGAAACCAACTCCAAAGGGCATCCAAACCTAGTGATAATGCGTTCATAAAGAAATCTACCCACTTCATCTTCATTCTTGTCCCTCAATGGTCTAGCCTCAACCCACTTGGTAAGGTAATCAATAACCACCACAATGTACCAATTGTTCCTTGGGGTTTTATTGAGAGGACCTACAAAATCAATTCTCCACTTCTCAAAAGGTCCTAGCAATGGAATTGATCTAAGTGGTGGAGTGGATGTAGACTTTCTAGCAAAAGCTTGACAAACATGACAAGTTTTGCAATAATCAAGACAATCCTTGAAAATCCCTCTCCAATGGTAACCTGCATCTAGAATCTTGAAAGCAGCCACCTTTCCTGCAAAGTGTCCTCCACATACTAAACCTTCATGAAACTCCTTTATGAGTAGGATAGACTCTTCTTTACCCACTGCTCTTTGAAGTAGACCATCTGCTCCTTGGTGAAAAAGAATATCCTCCACCATTGTGTAAGGTCTAGATCTTGCTGCAAGGGCCTTCCTCTCCCTAGCATGCATCCCTTCTGGATAGTTACCTCTTGTCACAAAATCCACAATCTCCTTGTACTCCATTGGAACCTCTTGAGTGACTGAGATTGTCATGAGCTCCTCATCAAGGAAGGAATCATCCACTGGCTCATCTCCATCATGATCATAGGCTCTTGATAACAAATCAGCATTTGCATGTTTCTTTCCTGGCCTATCCTCAATGGTGTAGTCATACTCAGGTAAGAGTATCATCCACCTTGCTAGTCTCCCTTCAACATTAGGCTTGTTGAAGATGTACTTCAAAGCCTTGTGATTCGTGACAATGGTGGCTTTCCCCCCAATCAAGTAGTGTCTAAAATTCTTGAGACCAAAGATCACTGCCAACCCTTCTCTCTCCATGACAGAGTAGTTCTTCTCTGCTGAAACCATCTGCCTACTAGCATAAGCTATTGGATGATCATGCCCATCTTGGTCTAATTGACTAAGAGTGCATCCTATAGCTACATTAGAAGCATTAGTGTAGAGGATGAAAGGCTTACTCCAATCAGGTTTAGCAAGAATTGGAGCTACAACAAGGGATTGCTTGAGCTCCTCAAAAGCGTTGAGAGCCTCCTTGTCCTCCAAAATCACCATGTAATCTACGCCCTTCTTCATGTAGATGGTCAATGCATAAGCTTTGTTGGAAAATGAGAAGATGAACCTCCTATAGTATCCAACTATCCCCAAGAATTGGTGTAACTTTGTCAAGCTTGAAGGGAATGGAAGGTCTGAGATTTTCCTCACCTTCTCAGGATCAACTGCTATTCCATCCTTGGAGATGATGTGCCCCAAAAGTAGACCTTCTTCACATCCAAAAATGCACTTCTCTGGGTTGAGTGATGCATTTGCCTCATCCAAGCGTTGCAAGACTTTGATTAGGTGCTCAAAGTGCTCCTCCTTGCTCCCATAAACACAAAAGTCATCAATGAAGTCTCTCACAAATTTCCCAATGAAAGGTTCAAATACCTTGTTCATGAACCGTTGGAATGTGGCTGGAGCATTGCAAAGCCCAAAAGGCATGACCTTGAAAGCGTAAGTTCCCCAAGGTGTGGTGAACGTGGTGAGTTGTTGATGCTTTGGTGCAATCTTGATTTGGTTGTATCCACTATAACCATCTCCAAAACTGTACCTCTCATGACCTGCAACCTCCTCCAAGATCTCATCAATGAATGGCAATGGGTAGTAGTCCTTCTTGGTAACAGCATTGAGCTTCTTGTAATCCACACATACCTGAAGCTTGCCATTCTTTTTCTTCACAATGACAATTGGAGACACCCATTCTGAATTCTCCACCTCAAAGATAAATCCAGCCTCCTTGAGCTTATCAATCTCCTCCTTCACAACCAAAGATATTGGTGGGCTAATGCAACGTTGCTTTTGGCGGATTGGTCTTGCATGTGACTCCACCTCTATCTTGTGCTCCTCCAAGGTGACTTCCTTCAAATCCTTGTAACTAAAAGCAAACACATGGATGAACTTGCGGAAAATCTCCTCAAATCTCACCTTCTCCTCCTTGGTAACATTTGGACCATACTTGAGGGTAGATAACCTTCTCTCTACCTCCTCAAGTGTCAATGGTGATTTATCTGGGTCCTTCAAAACCTCTGGCTTAGGTGCAAAATTCATAGCACACAAAGGATATACATCTGAATCAGATTCAGATTCATCCTCCTCCGTGGAAGTCTCCTCTTCCATGCTTGTATCCACACCTGAAGCTCCTTCTTCAGAATCTGATTCCCAATAATCAGAAGATGGTGTATCTGAATGTGAAGTGTTGGTGATGTTAGTCACAGGAACTGTGACTCTATGGTTTGATGGCCCAATCCTCAAGTACCCTTTGTGCCATCGATCAGTTGTGCGTGCTGCTCTCAACCATGGCCTCCCAAGAAGTAAGTCATAGCTTGAATCCTTCAAGACTTGGAAAGTCATGAGATTTTGAACTCCCATAACTGAAACTACCACTTTATCCATCACCCCTACTGGTCAAACTTGTTGCTTGTTTGCCATGCTCACCACAAATGTTGAAGGTCTTGAGGGTATCATACCCAACTTGTTCATCAACCTTTTTGACATGGCATTCACTGCTTATCCTCCATCAACCAATGCATCCTTGATGTTGTGACCATTCACTCTCACATCAATCTTGGAGGCATATTCACAAGCCTCCCATGGTGCTGGCTTGGCATCCACCACCCCTATTGATACCGGAACTTTTGCATTCTTCTTCCTCTTGCTCCTTGTAGAACTCAAACCACCTCTAAGCTCCTTTCTCAAGGTAGGGTTCAAAGCAATTAATTGGCCCATTGTGGTGTTAGCCTTGTGACTACCAACATCCTCCAACACATTGTAGTTCCATTGTTGCTTTGAGATCAAGAAGTCCTCCATCCCCGACTTCTTCCTTGGAGTCTTTGTTGTTGATGGTGTTGAGATGCGAGTGCTCCTAGTAGACATAGGAGTATCCTTGCTTGAAGTAAATCCTTGAGAAGAGTGAACATCCTCTGCAAAACGAGCTCTCTTCTTCTCTTGTGCCAAAAGCTCCAAATTAAGACCCTTGGAGTTTGAGCACTCTCCCTTCTCATACTTGCTCTCAACCACATCTATGGATGCTATCCCCTTACCTTTGTTGGGATTAGGAGCCACTCGGGTTTCACTACCTCCTTCTTTCCCTCTATTGGCTCCCTCATAACCCCTTCCTCCATGGTAAGTGGAATTTGGGCAATTCCTTTGGATATGGCCTCTTCCTCCACAACCAAAACAATTTCTATCATTGAAATTGTTGGCTGGTTGGCCTCCTCTATATGGATAGTTTCCATAACTCCTAGGCCCTCTCCCTACATTCTGATCCACCTCTCTCTTCTCCCATAGTTGCACCACATTGATCTTGAGATCCGCAAGTTGTTCTGTGATGGTTTGGAGTGGATCTTTTGGTGGAGGTGCAAGAACTGGAGCAACTACTACTTGTGGTGCAACCCTTGTCACCAAAGTATCAGAAGTTTCACCATACTTGTAGCCTTGAGGAGGATGCACAACCTCCTTCACCACCAAATCACTCTCATCCCCTTCCAAACTCTCCTCCATACGAATTGCAATCTTGATAGCTTCAACCTTGGAAGAAGGTTTCTCGTATCCCACCTTGCTTCTAATTTGTGGTCTCAACCCTCCCACAAAATTCTTGGTGAGCATGGCCCCTATGCCAATCATTGTAGTCTCCACATCATCCCCACCCTTCCTCAACACTATGCGAAATCTGGACTCCAACTTTTCCACTCTTTCCACATAAACTCTCACTTTCTCTCCATCTCCTTGCTTGAGAAATGTAACCTCACTCATCAATCTCTCATAACTCTCATCAGGAAGAAAGTTCTCAATGAGTGCTGAAGTCAAAGTCTCCCAAGACTCCTATTCCCCATCTCTCCTCTCTCTCTTTTGGTATTCTGACTCATACCATGTAAGTGCTGCATCCTCAAAGAAATCTGGTAATAATGAGGCCCACTCATTCTTCCTCCTCTCATTGTTTCCTATGCAAGCTCTCTTGAAGTCTCTCACAAAGGCCTCCACATCTTCTCCATCCTTGCCAAAGAAAACCGGAAGTTTCCCCATCTTAACCCCCCACTATCTTTCTTTTCTCTCAATTTTTTTTTCTCTTTTTTTTTCTCTCACTCTATTACTAATAGAGTATATACATGACTAAAACCATCTGAGAATAATCCACTCTAGGGAATACAAAAGGTTCAGGTTGCTCCAAGATTTCTATAGTAACATCAAATCCTAGAGTGCAAATTAATCTAACTCTCATGGATAGTTTATCCATAAGTTGAAAGATTATCTCCATCACTAATCTTGAGAACTAGCTGATGAAGGTGGTAGTATTTTTGTAGCTGTACTAAGACTCTCTCCAAGATCCTTCACCAAAGTATCCAAAAATACTTTTACTCCACTACACTCATGTCCTTTTGGAAGTCCTTCCACTCCACAAACCTCACACAACTCCTTGGTCTTAGATCTTCTCCCTCCTAATCTTGGTGAAGAAGGTCCAACATGCAAACCCAAGTCAAGTAAGCCTCTCCTTTCACTCAATTTCTTGCTCTCAAAGGTCAATGGACATGAACTTGCCTTATGTCCCTTCTCTCCTCATAGGAAGCACTTAGACTCACTCTTTCCTCCAAGTGGTGTAGGTTTCTGGATCCTCTCAACACTCTCTTCAAATTCTATTGTAAACTCTCTTTTCCTCAAATCCACCCCTACAATCACCTCAAACCCTTGGGGAACCTTGCATAATCTCAATTTCCACTCTTGATGACCCTCCATGTTCCCAAGATGAATCTAAACACTCAAACATGCTTTTTGTTGATCTCAAACTCCTCATGCATGAGATCTCCACTCTGCAGAATTGACCCTTCCTCACAATGTCACTCCAATCTCCCAACCAGTATGTCACAGTCCTCTAAAACTTTTTACACTTGATTAAAACTCTAGGATATCTCTCCCTGCAAAATTTTAGATCTTTTCATTGAGCCATTTGGCCTAGACACCTTTCTATTCAACACACAAATTTCAGATTTGGTATGAAAACCACCCCCCTCACTTCAAAAACTCATAACGCCCTGCGAAAAACTGATCTCTCTCTCATTTTTGTGGCAGCAGGTATGATACAATGCAATGAATTGTCTTGAAAATTTTCAGGAAAATTCATTAAAAATTGAAGAAATGGTAGACTCTGTACAATTTTCCAGAGATCATGCAGTTGCGGGAGCACTTTACCCTATCAAGTTTCAAAAATTCTAGCCCAGTGCGCATAATAGCTCTCATAATAATTTCAAGTGTGCTAATTGAAAGATAAACCAAGATATCATGTGTAGAAATTTCAAGTCCAGATCTGAAACTTGAGATTTTGCCCAAAATCACCTTAATCCCCAAAATCTGCAATCCACCTCACACAATCTCTCCAATTCCTCTCATGTGTACTATTACACCCATTTGTGCATGTGTGTGGTATTGTGATATTTAGCTTGGTATTACCAATACTTAAGAGATATTATTTATATAGAGATAAAGGATGGTTCTATATTAGTCATGGTTAGCTAAAGTTAGTCATAGCTAAGATAGAGGGAACCTTACTTTAGAGGAAGTAGAAAAGATGAGCACCACTATTTTGGACTTTAGTGTGTTGACTTGGTATTATTCCTAGGTGTTTGGCTTTGAGGAAAGAGTTGAGAACTCTTGGGCCCGCAAGCCTTTTTGTTTTGGATTCTTCTTTAGTCCAAGGATAGCCCATGTGAAGGAATCCTTGACTTAGTGGTTGGGTCAAGATAAGACCACATGCTTAGGGGAATATGCCCATGTGAATGGATATTCCTTTCTACTTTTTGACTTTACTTGACTTTTAGTCTAGTAACTTGAGTTACTACGGTAATTAGTAACTTTGGTACGTAACTATTTCACAAGTATATAAACAAGGGGTGAGGAGGTTCTCAACATCCTTTCATTTGCAACTATCTCTCTCATATTGAGTTCTCTAGTGAGCAATGTCTTGAGTCTTGGAGTGTTAGCCTTAGAGGAATATGATGGAGTTGGGGTTCCTTGCCTTCTTAGTCCATGGTGCGCTACCATAATAGCCATCAAAGGTTCATCCTGAGTGAGAGACAGGCCGGCTCACAATACAAGATGTACAAAATCACCTCAAAGACATCATAATGAACTATAGGGTATACAAATGGATCTTGGTTCTCTAACATAAGTTCAGCCCTCTCCTCTCCTAATGTTCTCTCCAAGTGAGCTCTCATAGCCTCCTTTTGCCTAATGTAAAATTGAACGCGGAACATTATCTTGCCTTCTAGAGAGGTCCCGGCAACGGAACCAAAAATGTGAGCCGGCCTGTCTCTCACTCAAGATGAACCTCTGATGGTTATTATGGTAGCGCACCATGGACTAAGAAGGCAAGGAACCCCAACTCCATCATACTCCTCCAAGGCTAACACTCCAAGAATCAAGACATTGCTCACTAGAGAACTCAATGAGAGAGAGATAGTTGCAAATGAAAGGATGATGAGTACCTCCTCACCCCTTGTTTATATACTTGTGAAATAGTTACGTACCAAAGTTACTTATTACCGTAGAAACTCAAGTTACTAGACTAAAAGTCAAGTAAAGTCAAAAAATAGAAAGGAATATCCATTCACATGGGCATATTCCCCTAAGCATGTGGTCTTATCTTGACCCAACCACTAAGTCAAGGATTCCTTCACATGGGCTATCCTTGGACTAAAGAAGAATCCAAAACAAAAAGGCTTGCGGGCCCAAGAGTTCTCAACTCTTTCCTCAAAGCCAAACACCTAGGAATAATACCAAGTCAACACACTAAAATCCAAAATAGTGGTGCTCATCTTTTCTACTTCCTCTAAAGTAAGGTTCCCTCTATCTTAGCTATGACTAACTTTAGCTAACCATGACTAATATAGAACCATCCTTTATCTCTATATAAATAATATCTCTTAAGTACTTGTAATACCAAGCTAAATATTACAATACCACACACATGCACAAATGGGTGTTACAGAGCGGTGCTCACCCAATATGATGATGAGGAGAAGGAGTTTGTGGTAGTCTATGCTAATCGCTCCAACAATTCAGTGGAAGCAAAGTATAGTTCATATGAGGAAGAGTGCTTGGCAGCAGTTTGGGCAGTTGCACATTTCCGATGTTACCTATTTGGTAACCCCTTCACTCTCATCACTGATCATCAGCTGCTGAAGTGGTTGATGGAGTCCGACAAGCTTTCAGGGAAGCTTGCACGATGGGCTCTGATTTTACAGGAGTATGATTTCATGGTTATTCACAGACCTGGAGTGGTGAACCGTGATGCAGATGGGTTGAGTAGAAACCCATGTCCCAGCTAGCAGGATCAGACCGGAGCACGTTGGCATGGTGAGATAAATGAGGAGATGGTGCCTGGTTGGCATGCATCAGCCTTTCTGTGTATATTTGCAGAGGCATTGGTGGTATCTCTCTCAATGCATACAGGAGGAGTTATTTGAGGTCACAGATCCAGAGAGTGAAGATATCGGTATAGTTCAGCAAGACATTCATGATGATGTCTTAGTGATGGACTATCTTTGCACTGGTGTTGTGGGTGGCACAGTTGGGGCCAAGGAAAGAGACCATGTTCTTCAGCGAGCCAGACGGTACAGATTGGAGGGTAGACACCTTTTGTGTGTATGGGAGGATGGTAGAGTGCGAGTAGTACCACTTCCATTTCAGAGACCACAGTTGGTCCGTCACGCTCATGAGGAGTTAGGACATTTTGGAGTAAAGCGTACGTATAGCTTACTTCAGAGTCATTATTGGTGGCACGGTATGCAGACCGAGGTACAGCAGTTTGTTGCCAGATGTATGGTTTGTGACCAAGTTAGAGCATCATTCAATGCTCCTACGCCACAATTACACCCATTACCTATCATGGGATTGGATTACCGTTGGAGTTTAGACTTCGCCGGACCTTTATCATTGACTATGAGACATCATCGGTATGTCTTGGTGATGGTGGAGCACTTCTCCAAGTGGATTGAGTTGGTGGCACTTCCTGACAAGTCTAGTGAAGGGACAGCTTACTCGTTCTTGGATCGAGTTCTTAGTCATTTTGGTGCACTAGCTGAGGTTTTGACTGATCAGGGTACAGAGTTCTTGGGGGAGTTTCAGGTCTTGTGTGACAAGGCTTTGATTGATCATTGTACTACATCCCGAGATCACCCTGAGGCAGATGGCTTAGCAGAGAGAGTGGTTCAGATGGTGTCGTCGGGAAAATAGCCCACGTGTACCCTTGAGGCTTTGGTGTGATAAATTTTCTTCTCTCTTTTAGTTGTTGTAAGGAACATGGATTTAGGATAATATGTCTCGGGTGTGGGTTTTGCTACCTTGCCGTAGGAGAATTATTGAAAGTGAGACGGGCTGATGGGTTTCAGAAAATGCCAAAGGAGTTTCAAGAGAGAAAGTGGCAGAAGATTTCGAGAGAAGATAGTAGAGTTTCGGGAAAGTGCCAGGGGAATTCTCGAGAAGGGAAGATAGAGGGTTTTTGGAAAAGTGAAGGAAGGATGAGAAGAGATATTTGGATTTTTTGGCAAAGAGCAGTAAGGATCGACGGGAGAAGAAGGACAGTAAGGAAAAGGACTTGGAATGATCGTGAAGGAGTAGTCAAGAAGGCTCGTTAGGGAGAGTGAAGGAAGAATGAGAAGAGATTTTCGGGATTTTGGCAGAGAGCAGTAAGGATCAACGGGGGGAAGAAGGACAGTAAGGAAGGGGATTGAATGGTAAAGGTGAGAGGGTTTCGAGTCTTGGCAAAGGACAGAAGGTGGGCAGGAAGGAAGTGAAACAAAAGGAATTGAAATGATCGTGAAGGAGTAATCAGGAAGGCTCTTTAGGGACAGAGTGAAGGAAGAATGGCAGAGGTTTGTTTTATCTGATTGGAGAATGAGGGTTTTGAGTTTGCAGAGGACAGAAGGTGGGCAGGAAGGAAGTGAAACAAAAGGAATTGAAATGATTGTGAAGGAGTAATCAGGAAGGCTCTTTAGGGACAGAGTGAAGGAAGAATGGCAGAGATTTGTTTTATCTAATTGGAGAATGAGGGTTTCGAGTTTGCAGAGAACAGAAGGTGGGCAGGAAGGAAGTGAAACGAAAGGAATTGAAATGATTGTGAAGGAGTAATCAGGAAGGCTCTTTAGGGACAGAGTGAAGGAAGAATGGCAGAGGTTTGTTTTATCTGATTGGAGAATGAGGGTTTTGAGTTTGCAGAGGACAGAAGGTGGGCAGGAAGGAAGTGAAACAAAAGGAATTGAAATGATTGTGAAGGAGTAATCAGGAAGGCTCTTTAGGGACAGAGTGAAGGAAGAATGGCAGAGATTTGTTTTATCTAATTGGAGAATGAGGGTTTTGAGTTTGCAGAGGATAGAAGGTGGGCAGGAAGGAAGTGAAACGAAAGGAATTGAAATGATCGTGAAGGAGTAATCAGGAAGGCTCTTTAGGGACAGAGTGAAGGAAGAATGGCAGAGATTTGTTTTATCTGATTGGAGAATGAGGGTTTTGAGTTTGCAGAGGATAGGAGGTGGACAGAGAAAAGGAAGAATGAGAGGAGGTTTTTGGGATTTTGGCAGAGAGCAGTAAGGATTGACGGGAGAAGAAGGACAGAAAGGAAAACGGAATTGGAATGACAAGGGGATAAACAAAAAGGTTTAGAGAGTAGGGAGTGAAGGATCATGGAGACAGGAAGGAGTGAAGTATCGTGGAGTCAAAAAAAAGGAGGAGAATTATAGAAAATACAGAAAGAAGTGAAAGATTGTGGAGGCAAGAAAAGGCAAAGAATCGAGAGAAGGCAGGGGTTTTCTGAAAAATTGCAGGAAGAGAGAACAGGATTTTGTTTTGAGAATCGAAAGGAGGTAATTGGCAAAAAAGAAAGACAGGACCAGAAATCAAAAGAAGGATAGGGAAATGAAAGGAAGGAGATGAAGGAGAGATAGGAG
The DNA here is from genome assembly GCA_948567375.1 of Lunularia cruciata. NCBI lineage: Eukaryota > Viridiplantae > Streptophyta > Marchantiopsida > Lunulariales > Lunulariaceae > Lunularia > Lunularia cruciata. The sequence continues at coordinate 52,275,072 of OX419758.1, forward strand.
TGATCGAAGGGGCTTTTAGGGAAGGCAGTAAGATTTGAGGTTGGCAGAAGGCAGAAGAGAATAGATTTTGAGTTCTCAAAGAAGTAGTAAGTTTGAATTTCAAAGGGAGAAGTAGGATGCATGTGCAAATAAGTTGGCTGACGATTGATAGAACAGTGTGGGATTTTAGAGAACGGTGTTGATTTTCCTCAGAGAAACAAGAATGCAGAATGGTTTGAATTTGGCAAAAGGCAGTAAGGGTCAATGACAAAGGAAGGATCAGGGTTCAGGGGAAGGGAATCTGGCTGACAAACTGACAAAGCAGTGTTGAGTGAGAAGCTCAAGAGAAGAACTTCCTATTGGCAATACAAAGGACTGTGAAGCATGGAGAGGGCTTAGCAAGGATCAAAAACAGAGACCAAGAGAAGGATCTTCGAAGAGGACAATTAGTCTCAAAAGGAAAAGAAGAGAAGAAATCACAGGGGAAAAACAGGGAAGGTATTCGGAAGGACAAAAAATCAACAGAAAGGTTAGCAGGACAGAGGTGTCCCTAAGGGCTTGGCAGGAATAGAAAAATCTCGAAAGGTTGGTTGGACGGAGAATCTGTTACTAGTCGAAGGTTCATCCAAAGGAAAGGTGGGCAGGAACAAAAGAAGAGAGAAGTCATGTTTGGCTCAGGATAATACAAGGACTGGACATAGAAACTCGATACGGGATTTGTCAGGAGCTTTTACCAGGCGTAGAATCCTGTGGCAAGAGCAGTGCAGAGCGTTTGGGAAGATCTAACATACCGGAATATCAAAGAGAAGGAGAATCCTGAGGAAGGACATACTGGACAGTGGAGACTTGGAAAGAACAACAATTTGGAGATGCTGCGGAACAAGGAGATGACGAGTTGTAAGGAATAGGATATAGGACCTGCTCAATTTGTTTTCTTTCTTCATGTGCTTGGCTGGTCAGTGTGACTTGGTTTGGTCACTATTTGGTTAGGAGCCGTGTGTCATGGCTCAAAGGATTATAAACTGCAAAACTTGGAATTGAAATGGAAATGAGATTTTAGTGATAGAGAGTGTGTACTTGATGTGCAAACAGTGGAAGAGAAAAATAATAATAATGTTTTTTTATTTTACTTTTTTTTTTACACTCAGTCCAGCTTATGTAGATGGGTCAGCACATTTAACTAATTGCCCAGGATTGAGTCCGGTCGCATAACTTGTGGATAACTCCACAAAACCCCACCAGATCATTCTCTCTGGAATATCAGTGTGGACCAGAATTGCAAAACCCACCAAACCCAAAACATACTAAAGCCGAGGATAATAGACCAAACAAGAGGTCGAGAATAATGAGCTGGGACTGATAATAGATGGTACAAGAAGGACAAAACAATCCAAAAGCCTAAGCGCAGGCAGCCAGGTGCCCAACACAATCTCGAGACCATACGATCTCTGGGACAACGGTGAAGAGAGGATTGCGAAAGTATGGTTTGCAGAGAGGCCACTTGGGAGATTGGGATCTCCAATTACCTTGGTTGGCCATGGGCTATCGGTTCAGCCGGCAAGCCTCCTTAGCATCCTTCTCTCCATACTTTCTACTCTATGGACGAGATCCAGATTTACCTGCAACCATTTGTCGAGATGCTACTATAGTTTTGGACTTGGATGACCCCAATGTATGGAAGAGCCCATGTTCTTAGCGGGTAGAGATCTTTTGGAGAGTGATGCCGATGGCCTTTGAGAACTTGGCGATTGCTCAGCATAGAGATACTTTACGCTATGCTACCATTCGAGGAGCAGGTTATAGACCCTCGATCCGTCGATTTCATCCAGGTGACTATGTATATCTACAACAGACAGCATCGACGACACTTGATGTTTCTACAAGCCGCAATATCTTGAGAGTGCACGAGATTTTGCCATCTAGAGTCCTTGTGTTAGAAGGATGTAATGGTGTTGTTTGGAAGGATCATGTGCGCAATTGTGCGCCGTGCCACCTCCCAAACATTGATGGTACTATGGACCCAAGCTTGGCACTTGTACGTGCAGGCTTGAGGTGTATGTTATGTGGCTCTTCTGGTGGAGCTGCTACTATGTTAGTGTGTGATAGTTGTTCGAGAGGATGACATATGGCATGTATGACTCCTCCCCTCATGGTGGTTCCTCAGGGACAATGGTTATGTCCTAGATGTACTTGACCTATAGCTAGTTCATTCTTTATATGGTATAGATTGCAGACAGGCAACTAACGATGGGGCTCCATAGCACCCGGCCTCCTGATCTTTGCCCATTAGAGGGTATACCATATACTTAGAGTAGATGGCTATCTGGAGTTAGAGGGACCTAACTGCTAGCTAGGGGGGCGATTGTGGCACTTTAGAGTCTATGTATGACTTATGTGTGAGTTGTGCTTCTATAGTGTATGATGTTGACAATGATGTATGTTGTGTAGCGATGTATATACACACGACAAAGGAGAAGCCGAAGACAAGACAAGACCTTGGAAGACCAGGAGAGGAAACCCGAGGAGAGGCATAATGGTGATCGCGTCAGAAGACAAAGACTCGGAAGGCAAAGCCGAGTTCAAGTCCAAAGACTCGGAACGCAAGGAAGAACCGGAGCTAATGCTACGAAGTGGAGATACGAGTAGTGACAACGATGAAGGTGGAGAGATGATGTTGGTACCAGCCTGCTACGGTAGAAGAAGAAGAAGTTTGGGTGGAGCTCGAGCCATAAGATAATGAGAAGTTGGAGGACAAGATACCTAAGCCCGAGGAGAAGAAGTTTGCGATCCAAAGGGGAGTTTGTTCAAGACGCAAGGCAAAGTGTGAAGCGGGTCCGAGTAAGGCAAAGGAAGAAGTGAATGAAAGCTCAGGTAGTGAGGCATCAATTCCGATACAAAGACTGCAGAGACAAAGGCAAGTATTGGGTGAACAAGAAGATTTCTATGCAGGAGGAAGTAGTAGCAAGCAATGGAGTGGAGTACTTGCGGGAGATTGTGTGTCCATTGTTGGTGAAATTAGAGCACAGGAAGAAGGAGATGCAGTAGACATGTCCAGAGGTGAAGACTGTCTTGCAGGTGTTATCAAGATTAGAAGAAGAGAACTTGGGGTTGAAGAAGATTATAACTCAAGGTGAGGAGGAAAGGGAAGTACTGCAAGGGAAGGCAGTAGTGCAGGGTCAAGTAATTGAAGACTTGAAGAGAGAAGTGATGTATCAAGAGGAACTTGTTAAGAAGAGTGACATAGCGAGGGAAAGACAAGTAGCAGAGTATGAAATCTTGAAGCAACAATTTGCTGATTCAAGATTAGAACTTATCCATGCTATGGCGAGGGTAGCAGCGAAGGAACAAGAGCTCGATAGAGTGATGGAGAGTGTAGAAGAGAAGAAGCAACTCTGGCAAAGGGAGTTGGCATTATGATATAGGGAAGAAGAGAGATTACGAGAGTTACTTTGTAATCAGGAGGAGAAGATTGAGCAGAAGGAGAAGGAGAAAGAAATGGTGAAAGCAGAGTTCGAAGCAGAATTGGCAATGTACAGAGAGGATTGGCTTGCAGATCAGGAGCATGAAAGGAAGATGAGATTGGTGCCATTGAAGGAGATTGTCCTTAGAATGAACGCAATGTTAAGTACAGAGGCCAACATTCAGATTGAAGAGATGAGGCTGCACGAGTTGAAGTTGTTGGTGTAGGAGACGAGGAGGAGACAGGTGAAGGACACAGATTTGAACGTGCTATTGATTAGTCTCAAGACTCATGTAGATAGGAAAATACTAGAGGTAGAAGATAATATCGCAATTAGATTAGACTTAGTGAAATTAGAGATAGATAAACTTTGGAAAGACATTAGAGCCAAACCCGAAGTAGATGAAGTAGGAGTGTAGATGTCTTCGGAGTTACCAATGGAGACATTAGAGAAGAGTGGGTCGGGAGATAAAGAGTTAGATAGATTACCCACTAGTGGAATTTCAGATCAAGAAAGAGAATTGCTAGATCTGGTAGAAAATGTAGAAATTATGGAACCCGAGGATAGAGTAGTAGGAAGTAAAGTTACTTCGGGATCGGGTTTGAAAGCCAAGGAAGAAGTAGACATCGGATTGGATTAGTAACCGATTTGAGATTTGAATTGGCAAATATGAAGAGGTGCATTGTCATTTTGGATCTGCAGGTTTGTAGAGTCATTAGGAAGAGGTACATTAGGAAGATAACTGTCAATTGTTTCACTATTTAAGAGTGGCATTTGTAGTCTTATGTTGTTCAGTGCTCATAATTATGTGGAAAACATAAAGCAAAGTGCTGTGAAGCAGTACTCGTTGCTTAAGCTTGATTCCGAGTATCAACTTTGTGTTTGTATTTGTGAGTGTGTGAAGAATTTCAAAGTGCAAGTCAGTGTGCTTGTTGGATGTTGGATTCCACAGCCTTGATCTTCATTCTGTGTGTTTGATCCTGAGTGAAGTGCAATCAAAGTAATGCCTTGACAGATCTGAGAGGAATTGTAGTGTTGGTAGTATTCTACATTTGTGAGTGCAGTGCTAAGTTGATGTGAAGCAATTTTGATCGAGGAAGTTGTGCCTTTAGTGGAGGGGTGGAACACAATTCTGAGGCAAAGTTGTTTTGCAATGAAGTGCCATTTTTGGGAGAGCCAGAATCATCACAATCAAGCTTGTTTGGAAAGAATTGATGGAGTTGTGATTAAGGAGTGTGAATTTGTGACAACACTACAAATCAGTGCTTGTTACTCTCTTCTGGGTGTAGTTTCTACCTGAGAGATTAAAGACACAACCAAGAAGAACTACATGTTACTATTTGACTTTGTATTTGACCAATTTTGACTCGTATCTCTGCGTGAACGAACTTTACTTACCTGATTACCGCAAAAGTGATATTTGCCGGGTTGTCACAAGGGCACTGATTATAGTCAAGCCACACTCACTCTAGCTAAGAGAATCCAAGTGATGCTTGTTGGCCTCTATCCACCATAGCCAGGAACTCAAAGGCTCAACATCAAAGAAGTGAGCTCTTTGGAGCTGCACTTCCAAGGTATACTCTTGATTTTGATGGCATCCCAATGGTCCCGTTTACAGCATACCCAATGGTGCGGACGGTGTCATGCGTATATACATTGCTACACAACATACATTACTATCACCATCATACACTATACAAGCACAACTCACACATAAGTCATACATAGACTCTAAAGTGCAATAATAATCAGATTGTTTACAACTCTTGAATCAACTCAACTCAAATCAGTACTTGATCTATCACTCTATAAACTGCCAACAATTGGGCACTAATTATAGTCAAGCCACACCCACTCTAGCTAAGAGAATCCAAGTGATGCTCGCCGGCCTCTGTCTACCATAGCCAAATACTCGAAGGCTCAACATCAGAGAAGTGAGCTCTCTAGAGTTGCACTTTGAGAGTATACCCCTGGACTCAAGCTAGGTCTTAAACCCTAACAGTCCCGCTGATGGCACAATTGACGGTGCAAATGGTGCAAAGTGACGGTGGGCCCCGCCATGAAGTCAGTACCTTGAACATGAAATCTGACCATCCAAAAGTAGTCTTTGAGAAATTGTTGAAATAACTCTAACTACTATCACTACAACTCCAGTGTCCAAGCAATCTAGATGCAACACTACAAATAGTGTGACAACTATCATGCATATATACATCACTACACAATATACATCGCTGTCAACATCATACACTATAGAAGCACAACTCACACATAAGTCATACATAGACTCTAAAGTGCCATAATCACCCACCTAGCTGGTGGTTAGGTCTCTCTAACTCTAGATAGCCATCTACTCCAAGTATATGGTATACCCTATGATGGGCAAAGATCAGAAGGCCGAGTGCTATGGAGCCCCATCATTAGTTATCTATCTACAATCTATAGGTCAAGTACATCTAAGACATAACCATTGTCCCTGAGGAACCACCATAAGGGGAGGAGTCATACATGCCATATGCCATCCTCTCAAATAGCTATTACACACCAACAAAGTAGCAGCTCCACTAGAAGAGCCATATAACATACACCTCAAGCCTGCACGTACAAGTGCCAAGCTTGGGTCCATAGTAACATCAATATTTGGGAGGTGGCATGGCGCACAATTACGCACATGATCCTTCTTAACAACACCATCATGTCCTTCCAACACAAGGACTCTAGATGGCAAAACATCAAGTGTTGTTGGTGTTGTCTGCCATAGATATACATAGTCACCTGGATGAAATTGACAAATCAAAGGTCTATAACCTCCTCCTCAAATGGTAGCATAGCGTAAAGTATCTTTATGCTGAGCAATCGCCAAGTTCTCAAAGGCCATTGGCATCACTCTCCAAAAGATCTCTGCCTGTTGAGAACATGCGCTCACCCATACATCTAGATCACCCAAGTCCAAGACTACAATAGCATCTCGACAAATGGCTGCATGTAAATCTGGATCTTGTCCATTGTGTAGAAATTACAAAGAGAAGGATGCTAAGGAGGCTTGACGGCTGAACCGATAGCCCATGGCCAACCAAGGTAATTGGAGATCCCAATCTCCCAAGTGCTCTCTCTGCAAACCATACTTTCACAATCCTCTCTTCACTATCTAAACAAGTCTCTCTACTAAGCCATCTACCTAAGGATGATCTCAGGAGGTAGTACAGTGATCAATCAAAGCCTTGTCACACAAGAACTAAAACTCCCCCAAGAACTTGATACCCTGATCAGTCAAACCTTAGCTCGTACACCAAAATGACTAAGAACTTGATTCAAGAACAAGTAAGTTGTCCCTTCACTAGACTTGTTAGGAAGTGCCACCAACTCAATCCACTTGGAGAAGTGCTCCACCATCACCAAAACATACCAATGATGTCTCACAATCAATGATAAAGGTCCGGTGAAGTCCAAACTCCAGCGGTAACCCAATCCCATGATAGGTAATGGGAATAACTATGGTGCAGGAGCATTGAATGATGCTCTAACTCAGTCACAAACCACACATTTGGCAACAAACAACTATATCTTGGTCTGCATATTGTACCACCAATAATGACTTTGGAGTAAGTTATATGTACGCTTGACTCCAAAATGTCCTAGCTCCTCATGAGCATGATGGACCAACTGTAGTCTCAAAGATGGAAGTGGTACTACTCTCACTCTACCATCCTCCAATACATGCAAAAGGTGTCTGCCCTCCAATCTGAATTTTTTGGCTTGCTGAAGGACATGATCTCTCTCCTTGGCCCCAACTGTGCCACCGACAACACCAGTGCAAAGATAGTCCATTACTAAGACATCATCATGAAGGTCTTGTTGAACTATACCAATATCCTCACTCTTTGGATCTGTGACCTCAATAACTCCTCTTGTATGCACTGAGAGAGATACCACCAAAGCCTCAAAAAATATACACAAAAAGGCCAATGCATGCCAACCTGGCACCATCTCCTCATTTGTCTTACCATGCCAACGTGCTCCGGTCTAATCTTGCTGGTTGGGACATGGGTTTCTACTCAATGCATTTGCATCACGGTTCACCACTCCAAGTTTGTGAACAATTGTGAAATCATACTCTTGTAAAATCAGAGCCCATCATGCAAGCTTCCTATAGTGGTACCACATCACCTCTTGTAACAGTACCTCCACTTGTAGTAGCACTATCTCTAGCTAGTGCACCTCCACTAGCTCCACCAACACTACTTGAGCTAGAACTTGTAGGTACAGCCAATCTACTTTGGCCACCAAACTTGAAGTGATAGAAACATAGTTCAAAGACCATATTATCTCCATAACTCAATCTCCTCCAAATGAGCTCTCTTGAACTCATGGTAGTCATCCATTGGCGGACCCTCTAAATGCTGAAACAACCCCTTCCTTGCTATGAAAGGTGTAAACAAAGTTGGGTTCCGCGTTTGTTGCAGATCAGACCAACTATCAAACTCTTGGATGAAGTCATCCAACTCAATGGTACCCCTTGTATTAAAGTAACGCCTAAGGCCTTTGGAGGCTCCATAAATCTCATCCATGTCCCACAACAACGGTGCAAACATACCAAGTGCCCTCTCAATTGAATCAACTCTTGTGTCAAACTCCAACTCAGAGTCAATCTCCTCCCTCATTGGGACCTAAGATACAGGCTAATACAGAGTGCCACTCTAAGTAAACCCATTGTATACTATAGGGCTAACTCCTTTGGAATCCCCAACAAACTCCATTGTGACAAAGTAACCACAATTGCAACCACAAACCGGAAGCACAAATTGCAATCGCAAGTCGCAACCACAAGTACACCCACCAAGTGCCAATACCCATGGAACACCACCCACTAATGTAACTCTAATTGAGATAATTACACTTGTGGAAAGGGCAACCTATAACCTGCTATCACAACACGTACTCTCACAATCTATAGGTCATCACTTCTTGCCTCACCGGAGAGAAACAAAGGTAGTCTAACTGGTCATCACTCTAGCCTCACTACCAAGAGCACACCAAAGCACCAACGCTCAAAAGTCAAAGTACCTCACACAAATGTGGTGCACAAACATGAAGTAGAGAATGGGGGGAGGGGGGGAGGAGGTCCAATCATAAGAAATCTAAACAAAAACCTTCCATCTCATAAAAATAAGACGAGATTGACTCTGCTACCATTTGGCATTTGACATAAAAGTGGATGTATGGATGGATGAGCGCATGTTCTTAGCGGGTAGAGATCTTTTGGAGAGTGATGCCGATGGCCTTTGAGAACTTGGCAATTGCTCAACATAGAGATACTTTACGCTATGCTACCATTTGAGGAGGAGGTTATAGACCCTCGATCCGTCGATTTCATCCAGGCGACTATGTATATCTACAGCAGACAACACCGACAACACTTGATGTTTCTACAGGCCGCACTATCTTGAGAGTGCGCGAGGTTTTGCCATCTGGAGTCCTTGTGTTAGAAGGACGTGATGGTGTTGTTTGGAAGGATCATGTGTGCAATTGTGCGCCATGCCACCTTCCAAACATTGATGGTACTATGGACCCAAGCTTGGCACTTGTACGTGTAGGCTTGAGGTGTATGTTATGTGGCTCTTCTGGTGGAGCTGCTACTATGTTAGTGTGTGATAGCTGTTCGAGAGGATGGCATATAGCATGTATGACTCCTCCCCTCACGGTGGTTCCTCAGGGACAGTGGTTATGTCCTAGATGTACTTGACCTATAGCTAGTTCATTCTTTATATGGTATAGATTGCAGACAGGTGACTAACGATGGGGCTCCATAGCACCCGGCCTCATGATCTTTGCCCATTAGAGGGTATACCATATACTTAGAGTAGATGGCTATCTGGAGTTAGAGGGACCTAACCGCCAGCTAGGGGGGCGATTGTGGCACTTTAGAGTCTATGTATGACTTATGTGTGAGTTGTGCTTCTATACTGTATGGTGTTGACAGCGATGTATGTTGTGTAGCGATGTATATACGCACGACAGCTGTCACGCCATTTGTAGTTCCACATCTAGCTACTCGGACACTGGAGTTCTAGTGATAGTAGTTAGAGTTATTCTAGTAGTTTCTCAAGGACTACTTTCCGACAGTCTGATTTGGTGTTCAGGGTACTGACTTCACGGTGGGGCCCACCGCCACTTTGCACCGTTTGCACCGTCGAGTGTGCCATCAGTGGGACCGTTAGGGTTCCAATGCTAGCTCAAGTCTAGGGGGGTATTGTTTTGAAGTGAGCTCCAGAGAGCTCACTTCTCTGATGTTGAGCCTTCGAGTTCCTGGCTATGGTGGACAGAGGCCGGCGAGCGTCACTTGGATTCTCTATGCTTGAGTGGGTGTGGCTTGACTGTAATCAGTGCCTAGTTGTTGGCAGTTTATAGAGTGACAGATCAAGTACTGATCTGAGTTGAGTTGAGTTGAGTTGAGTTGAGAGTGTTAAGCAATCTGATTATTGTGGCACTTTAGAGTTTATGTATGACTTATGTGTGAGTTGTGCTTCTATAGTGTATGATGTTGACAACGATGTATGTTGCATAGCGATGTATATACGCACGACAGTGCCGTTTGCAGCACACTTCTACCTCGGGCTCAATTTGCTGAACTCGGCAGAGCGGAATCACATGGTATCGCACTTCCATCCTGATGTGCAAAAGGAGGTCAACGTCGAGGAGCAACAGTACACTCTCCAAATCCAGAGCACGGATGACTACTACACGAAGACAGGGAAGAACGTGGAGGTCGTAGAGAGTACCCCGACAAGAAGAGGAGTCGGCAAGGAGAAGCCAAAGGAAGCAAGAAACCTTGGAAGATGCAGAGAAGTAACCCAAGGCGAGGAATAGTGGTAATTGAGTCAGAAGATGAAGACTCAGAAGGTGAGACCGAGCTCAAAATGGAGGACTCAGAACATGAGGAGGAACCTGAGCTGACACTGTAGAGCGGAGATACGAGCAATGATAGTGAAGAAGGTGGAGAGATGACATCGGCGCTAGCAGCTGAAGAGTACAAAGAAGCAGTGCAAGCCAAAGACAACACAGTGTTGGAAGACAAAGTACCGGTCCCCAAGGAAAAGAAGATCACAATAGAGCGAGGAGTTCGCTCACGACGTAAGGCAAAGTGTGAAGCGGGACCAAGTAACGTGAAGGAAGAGGCAGGAGAAAGCTCGGGCAGTGAGGCATCAATCCCGATACGAAGACTCCAGAGAAGAAGGCGAGTATCAGGAGAACACGAGGAGAGAAGAGAGACCACTCTGGGGGAGGAAGTAGTTGCCAGTGATGGAGTCGAGTACCTGCAAGAGATGGTGTGTCCTTTGTTGGTGAAACTGGAGTACAAGAAGAAGGAGATGTTGTCTACTTGTGCAAAGGTGAAGACTATTTTGCAGGTCTTATCAAAATTAGAAGAAGAGAACTCGGAGTTGAAGAGAGGTATAACCCGAGGTGAGGAGGAGAGAGAAGTACTATGAGCGGAGGCAGGAGAGAAAAGTCAGGTAATGGAAGATCTGAAGAGGGAAGTGAGCTATCGAGAGGATCTTGCAAGGAAGAGTGACATAGCACGAGAGAGACAGGTAGCTAAATATGAAATCTTGAAGCAGCAGTTTGCTGATTCAAGAGTAGAACTTATCCATGCTATGGCAAGGGTAGCAGCAAAGGATCAAGAGCTTGATAGAGTGATGGAGAGTATGGAGGAGAAGAAGCAACTCTGGAAAAGAGAGTTGGCTGCACAGTAAAGAGAAGAAGAGAGATTACAAGAGTTACTTTGTAATCAAGAAGAGAAGATTGAACAGAAGGAAAAGGAGAAGGAAACGGTGAAAGCCAAATTTGAGGCAGAGTTGGCAATGTACCGAGAGGAATGGCTTGCAGATCGGGAACAAGAAAGGAAGACAAGATTGGAGCCATTGAAGGAGATAGTCCTCAGGGTGAACGCGATGTTAAGTACAAAAGCCAGCGTTCATGTTGAAGAAGCGAGACTACACGAGTTGAAGTTGCTGGTGCAGGAGACGAGGCAAAGACAAGCGAAAGACACCGAGATGAATGCCTTGTTGATCAAATTAAGGACTCGTGTAGACAGAAAGGTTTTAGAGGTAGAGGATAACATTTCAATTAGATTAGACTTAGTGAAAGTAGAGCTAGAAAAACTATGGAAGGATGTTAGAGCAAAACCCGAAGTAGATAATATAGGAGTCCAAATGTCTTTGGAGTTACCATCAGAGACATTAGAGAAGAGTGAGTCGGGAGATAAGGAGTTAGATAGATTACCCACTAGTGGAATTTTAGATCAGGAAAGAGAATTGCTGGATCTGGTAGAAGAAGTAGATGATCTGAAACCCGAGGACAGAGTAATAGGAGGTAAGATTACTTCGGGTTTGGGTTTGAAAGCCGAAGAAGAAGTAGACATCGGATCGGATTAGGAACAGTTTTAAGATTTGAAGAGGCAGATATGAAGAGGTGCATTGTCATTTTGGATCTACTGGTTAGAAAAGTTGTTGTAGAACGGTATAGTTGTTAGAACTGTCGATTTGTTCACTATTTAAGAGTGGCATTTGCAAAGAAATGTTGTTTAGTGCTCATTATTTTTGAGAATAGATAAAGCAAAGTGCTATGAAGCAGTGCTTGTTGCTTGAGCTTGATTCCGAGGATCAGCTTTGTACTTGTGTTTGTTAGTGTTTGGAGAAATTTGAAGTGCAAGTCAGTGTGTTTGTTGGATGTTGGATTCCACAGCCTTGATCTTCATTCTGTGTGTTTGATCCTGAGTGAAGTGCAATCAAAGCAATGCCTTGACAGATCAGAGAGGAATTGTAGTGTTGGTAGTATTCTGCATTTGTGAGTGCAGTGCGAAGTTGATGTGAAGCAATTTTGATCGAGGAAGTTGTGCCTTCAGTGGAGGGGTGGAATGCAATTTTGAGGCAAAGTCATTTTGCAGTGAAGTGCCATTTTTGGGAGAGCCTGAATCATCACAATCAAGATTGTTTGGAAAGAATTGAAGGATTTGTGATTAAGGAGTGTTAATTTGTGACAAGATTGCAAATCAGTGCTTGTTACTCTCTTTTGAGTGTGGTTTCTACCTGAGAGACTAAAGAAGAACTCAAGAAGAATTGAAATTGTTACTTTGCTTTGTATTTGACCAATTCTGACTTGTATCTCTGCGGGAACAAACTTTACTTACCCGATTACCGCAAAAGTGATATTTGCCAGGTTGTCACATAAATTTAGTCATAGCTAAGAGAGGGGACTTTAATTAAGAGGAAGTGGAAAAGATGAGCACCACTATGTTGGATTCTAGTGTGTTGACTTGGTATTATTCCTAGGTGTTTGGCTTTGAGGAAAGAGTTTAGAACTCTTGGGCCCGCAAGCCTTTTTGTTTTTGATTCTTCTATAGTCCAAGGATAGCCTATGTGAAGTAATCCTTGACTTTGTGGTTGGGTCAAGATAAGATCACATGCTTAGTGGAATATGCCCATGTGGATGGATATTCCTTTATACTTTTTGACTTTACTTGACTTTTAGCCTAGTAACTTGAGTTACTCCAATAATTAGTAACTTTGGTGCAAAATTATTTCACGAGTATATAAACTAGGGGTGAGGAGGTACTCATCATCCTTTCATTTGCAACTATCTCTCTCATTGAATTCTCTAGTGAGCAATGTCTTGAGTCTTGGAGTGTTAGCCTTGGAGGAGTATGATGGAGTTGGGATTCTTTGCCTTCTTAGTCCATGATGCGCTACCATAATAGCCATCACAAGTTCATCCTAAGTGAGAGACATGCCAACTCATAGATCAAAGGACGACCATTCTAGGTTCACACTTATTGGAGTATGTTGGAGCTTGGATCAATGCTCACCCAACATGATGATGAAGCAAAGGAGTTTATGGTGGTATATGTTAGTTGCTCTAACAATTCAGCAGAGACAAAGTATAGCTCATATGAGGGAGAGTGCTTGGCAATAATATGGTTAGTAGCACATTTTTTATGTTATCTATTTGGTAACCTATTCACTATCATCATTGATTAGTGGTTGATAGAGTCACACAAGCTTTCAAGGAAGCTTGCATATGAGCTATGATTTTATAACAATATGATCTCACGATTATTCACGGACTTGGAGTGGTGAATCATGATGCAAATGGGTTGAGTAAGACCCATGTCCTAGCTAGTAGGATCAAACCAAAGCATGTTAGCATGGTGAGACACATAAGGAGATGTTGCCAAGTTGGCATGCATCTACCTTTCTATGTAGATTTTTTGAGGCTTAAGTGGTATCTTTCTCAACATGTATAAGAGGAGTTATGGAGGTCATAAATCCAAAAGGTAGAGATATTGGTATAATTTAGCAAGACATTCATGATGATGCCTTAGTGATGGATTATCTTTCCATTAGTGTTATGGGTGGCACAATTAGTTCCAAGGAGAGAGACCATTTTCTTTAGCAAGCTAGGTAGTTTTCATTGGAGTGCAAATTGTAATACCCATTTGTGCATGTATGTTCTATTCATATATTTAGTTTGATATTAAAAGTACATGATAGATTTTATTTATATAGAGATAAAGATGGTTCTACATTAACCATAATTAACTAAAGTTAGTCATAGCTAAGATAGAGTGTTAGCCTTGGAGGAGTACATTATAGTTAGGGTTCTTTGTCTTCTTAGTCCACGATGCGCTACCAGAGTAGCCATCAAAGTTTCATCTTGAGTGAGAGATATGTGGGTTCGCATTTTTGGTCCTATTGTTGGGACTTCTCTTAAAGGTAAGATAATGTTTTGCATATAATTCTATATTAGACAAAAGGAGGCTATGAGAGCTCACTTGAAGAGAACATTAAGGGAGGAGAGAGCTGAACTTATGTTAGAGAACCAAGACCTACTTTTATACCATGTAGTTCATTATGATGAATTTAAAATGATATTGTACATCTTGTACACATGAGAGGATTTGGAGAGATTGTGTGCGGATGATTGCAGATTTTGGGGATTATGGTGATTTTGGGTAAAATCTCAAGCTTAAGATCTGGACTTAAAATTTCAACATATGATAGCTTGGTTTTTCCTTTAGTTAGCACACTTGAAATTATTATGAGAGCTAGTACACGCATTGAGTTAGAATTTTTTTAATTTGATAGGGTAAATTGCTCCCAAAACTACATGCTCTTTGGAAATTTGTATAGAGTCTGCCATTTCTTCAATTTTCAATGGAATTTTCTAACACTTTACAAAGAAATCTAGTGCATAGTATTCTACCTTTTCTTAGGAATTAGAGAGAGATCATTTTCATGAAGAATGTTATGAGTTTTTAAAGTAAGGGGGTGGTTTTCAAACCAAATCTAAAATATGTGTGTTGAATAGAAAGATGTATAAGCAAAATAACCTAATGAAGATGTGAAATTTTGTAATAGAGTACACCTTGGGGTTTTAATAAATTTTACTAAATGTCAAAGGATTGTGACATACAAGTTGAGAGCATTAAATGACATTGTGAGGAAGGATCAATTATGCAGAGTTGAGATCTCATGCATGAGGAGTGTGAGAACAAAAGCATGTTTGAGTGTTTTGACTCATCTTCTAGGAACATGGAGTGCCACAAAGAGTGGAAGTTGAGGCTATGAAAGGTTCTCCAAGGGTTTGAGGTGATTGTAGGAGTGGGTTTGAGATAAAGAGAGTTTAGAATAGAAATCAAAGCAAGTGTTGAGAGGATCCAAAAACATACATCACTTGGAAGAATGAGTCCAATTGTTTTTTATGTGGAGAAAAGAGACATAAGGTAAGTTCATTTTTATTGACCTTTGAGAGCAAGTGATTGAGAGAAAGAAAATGCTTATTTTACTTGGGATTGCATGTTGGATCTTCTTCACTAAGATTCGGAAGGAAGAGATCTAAGACCAAGAAGTTATGTGAGGTTTGTGGAATGGAAGGACTTCCAAAAGGATAGGACATGAGTGTAGTAGAGTAATAGCTTTTTTGGAGACTTTGGTGAAGGATCTTGGAAAGAATCTTAGTACAACTATAGAAATACTATCACTTTCATTAGCTAGTTCTCAAGATTAGTGATGGAGATAATCTTTCAACTTATGAATAAACTATCCATGAGAGTTTGATTAATATGCACTCTAGGATTTGATGTTGCTTGAGAAATCATGAAGCACCTTGAACCTTCTTTGTTCCCTAGGGTGGATTACTCTCAAATAGTGTTAGTCATGTACGTACTCTATTAGTTATATAGAGTGAGCGAAAAGAAAAAGATAGTGAAGGGCAAACATGGGAAAACTTCCGGTTTTCTTTGGCAAAGATAGAGAATATATGTAGAAATTTGTGAGAGATTTCAAGAGAGCTTGCACAAGAAACAATAAGAGGAAGAAGAATGAGTAGGCTTGATTATTACCAGATTTCTTTGAAGATACAACCCTTACATGGTATAATCAGAATACCAAAAGAGAGAGAGGAGAGGTGTGACAACCCGGCAAATATCACTTTTGTAGTAATCGGGTAAGTAAAGTTTGTTCCCGCAGAGATACGAGTCAGAATTGGTCAAATACAAAGTCAAAGTAACAATTTCAGTTCTTCTTGATTGCGTCTTTAATCTCTCAGGTAGAAACCACACCCAAAAGAGAGTAACAAGCACTGATTCACAGTCTTGTCACAAATTAGCACTCCATAATCACAACTCCATCAATTATTTCCAAACAATCTTGATTGTGATGATTCAAGCTCTCCCAAAAATGGCACTTCACTGCAAAATGACTTTGCCTTAGAATTTTGTTCTACCCCTCCACTGAAGGCACAACTTCCTCGATCAAAATTGCTTCACATCTACTTTGCACTGCACTCACCAATGCAAAATACTACCAACGCTACAATTCCTCTCAGATCTGTCAAGGCATTGCTTTGATTGCACTTCACTCAAGATCAAACACACAGAATGAAGATCAAGGCTGCGGAATCCAACATCCAACAAGCACACTGACTTGCATTTCAAAATTCTTCACACACTCACAAACACAATTGCAAAGTTGATACTCGGAATCAAGCTCAAGCGACGAGCACTACTTCATAGCACTTTGCTTTATCTATTCTCAGAAATAATGAGCACTGAACAACATCTGACTGCAAATGCTACTCTTAAATAGTGAAGCAATCGACAATTAGCTTTCTAATGCATCTACAAATATGCAGATCCAAAATGACAATGCACCTCTTCATATCTGCCTATACAAATCTCAAATCGGTTACTTATCCGATCCAATGTCTACTTCTTCCTTGGCTTTCAAACCCAAACCTGAAGTAACTTTACTTCCTAATATTCTATCCTTGGGTTTCATATCTCCTACATCTTCTACCAGATCCAACAATTCTCTTTCCTGATCTGAAATTCCTATCATAATTAAGCCTTCTAAATCTCTATCTCCCGACCCACTCTTCTCTAAAGTGTCAAATATCAAATCCAAAGACACCTGCACTCCTATCTCTCTTACTTTGGGTTTAACAACTATCAATTCTTTTGTTAATTCTAGTGTGTCATCATCAACAATTGTAATTGAAAGCATGAATACACTATCTACACCTTCAATTTGTAACCCACTTTCCCCTAATCACTCATGTAACTCACCCAAAGACACTTATAGTCTGATCCTGCACTTCGGGTTTATTCACTATTGCTACTTCTCCTTCAATTCATGTTCCATCTTCAATCAGAACTGAAATTGAAGTCATGGGTATCCTAACTATCTTCTTTCTCTACTCTAACTTCCTCTAATGCCTCTCGTAAGATTCCCGAAGTCACCGTCACTACACTCCAAGGTCCGACTACCTCGGATTTAGTCATCTTTGTCTTGAGGCAAAGTCTTTAGACCCAAAGTCATGTAAACCCGAAGTCCGAAGTACGAAGTCCAAAGTCCGAAGCCACATTGACCCGAAGACAATAACTCGAAGTACATCTACTCCAGAAACTTCAAATGCTTGTAACTTCTTCTACAGACCTCCAAACTTTGCCATTTTGGTGGCAATGAAAAGCGCTGAATGAGACGCTTCCAACAAGATATAGCACCTTTGATTTAGACTTGTGTGCATTGAGATATGGCCTCCGCAAGAATCCTGACCTACAACTTCTATTTCTCCTTCGGGTTTGCCCTCCTTCAACGTTTGATCCAAGTTTTTCCTTCCTCTGACACAAAGTAAACTTCTTCGGGTTTGATCTAGTCCGAGTCCTTCTTCCTCCAACATAAATTAGACTCCTTCGGGTCTGATCAAAACACAAGTTTCCCCTCATTTCTTCTCCATTTGGTTTCAATTTGGTTTCAGCAAGACACTTCTTCTTCAAAATTCATCCAAAATGAAAAATGTGGGTACCACAAGAGGTGTGCAAGAAGAGTATTGGGAGAGTTTGACTGCACCACACATTGAGAACTTTCTTCCAGATGAGAGTTATGGGAGATTGATGAGTGAAGTTACCTTCCTTAAACAAGGAGATGGAGAGAAAGTGAGAGTCTATGTAGAAAAAGTAGAGAAGTTAGAGTCCGGATTTTACATTGTGTTGAGGAAAGGTGGAAATGATATGGATACTACTATGATTGGCATAGGAGCCATCCTCACCAAGAATTTTGTGGGACATTGGAGACTACAAATTAGAAACAAGGTGAGATATGAGGAACCTTCTACCAAGGTTGAAGCTATCAAGATTGCAATTTTTATGGAGGAGAGTTGAGAAGAGGATGAGAGTGATTTGGTGGTGAAGAAGGTTGTGCATCCTCCTCAAGGCTACAAGTATGGTGGAACTTCTAATACTTTGGAGGTAAGGGTTGCACCATATGTAATAGTTGTTCCAATTCTTGCACCTTTACCAAAAGATCCACTTCAAACCATCACAAAACAACTTGAAAATCTCAAGAACAATGTAGTGCAACTATGGGACAAAAGAGAGGTGGATCTGTGAGCTGGCTTGTCTCTCACTCAGGATGAACCTCTGATGGCTATTATGGTAGCACACCATGGACTAAGAAGGCACGGAACCCTAACTCCATCATACTCCTCCAAGGCTAACACTCCAAGACTCAAGACATTGCTCACTAGAGAACTCAATGAGAGAGATATAGTTGCAAATGAAAGGATGATGAGTACTTCCTCACCCCTTTTTTATATACTTGTGAAATAGTTATGCACCAAAGTTACTAATTACTGGAGTAACTCAAGTTACTAGGCTAAAAGTCAAGTAAAGTCAAAAATTAGAAAGGAATATCTATTCACATGGACATATTCCCCTAAGCATGTGGTCTTATCTTGACCCAACCAAGTCAAGGATTCCTTCACATGGGCTATCCTTGGACTAAAGAAGAATCCAAAACAAAAATTCTTGCGGGCCCAAGAGTTCTTAACTCTTTCTCAAAGCAAAACACCTAGGAATAGTACCAAGTCAACACACTAAAATCCAAAATAGTGGTGCTCATCCTTTCTACTTCCTCTAAAGTAAGGTCCCCTCTATCTTAGATATGACTAACTTTAGCTAATCATGACTAATGTTGAATCATCCTTTATCTCTATATAAATAATATCTCTCACGTACTTGTGATACCAAGCTAAATATCACAATACCACAAACATGCATAAATGGGTGTTACATTTTCCCCCAGACTAAGTTTTCACTTTGTCCTCAAAGTCAAGGTCTATCTACCTTCTATGATATATCTTCAACTTATCATGGTTAATCCTATCAAAGTGTCTTCCTCCCAACTCCTTGAGATCATAGGTGTAATTGCCCCACACCTTCTCTACTATGAAAGGTCCAAAGTACATAGGCAAAAACTTCTTTTTCACTCTCTTGAATCCAATGGAATCAAACAACATTACCCAATCACCTTCTTTGAAAGGCTCCACCTTCTTCTTGCATTGCCTCTTGTCATAACTCTCCTTTTGTTTCCTTTGGGCTTGCTCCACTTGAACCATAGCAACTGCTCTTGCCTCTTCCAACTCCATGAGTTGATCCTTCCTTGACTTCTTTGCATCACCTCTTTGTGCTTTCTTCAATCTCCTATGAATGCTTTGGAAGGTAGGAAGATCAAAGTGAATAGGTAGGGTAGACTCAGTACCATATACCAATTCAAATGGAGAATATCCGGTGGAGGTCTTCATGGTTGTCTTATACTCCCACAAAACTGCATGAATCCTCTTGTCTCAATGATGTTTAGCCCCCTCAATGATGTTTAGCCCCTAGGAAGGAATCATCCATTGGCTCATCTCCATCATGATCATAGGCTCTAGATAACAAATCAGCATTTGCATGTTTCTTTCCTGGCCTATCCTCAATGGTGTAGTTGTACTCAAACAAGAGTATCATCCACCTTGCTAGTCTCCCTTCAACATTAGGCTTGTTGAATATGTACTTCAAAGCCTTGTGATCCATGAAAATGGTGGCTTTCATTCCAATCAAGTAGTGTCTTAACTTCTTGAGACCAAAGATCACTGCAAACCCTTCTCTCTCCTTGACAGAGTAGTTCTTCTCTGCTGAAACCATCTGCCTACTAGCATAAGCTATTGGATGATCATGCACATCTTGGTCTAATTGAGTTAAGAGTGCATCCTATAGCTTCATTAGAAGCATCAATGTAGAGGATGAAAGGCCTACTCCAATCAGGTTTAGCAAGAATTGGAGCTACAACAAGGGATTGCTTGAGCTCCTCAAAAGCTTTGAGAGCCTCCTTGTCCTCCAAAATCACCATGTAATCTACACCCTTCTTCATGTAGATGGTCAATGCATAAGCCTTGTTGGAAAATGAGAAGATGAACCTCCTATAGTATCCAACCATCCCCAAGAATTGTCATAACTTTGTGAAGCTTGAAGGGAATGGAAGGTTTGAGATTTTCCTCACCTTCTTAGGATCAACTGCTATTCCATCCTTGGAGATGATGTGCCCCAAAAGTAAACTTTCTTCACATCCAAAAATGCACTTTTTTGGGTTGAGTGATGCATTAGCCTCATCCAAGTGTTGCAAGATCTTGATTAGGTGCTCAAAGTGCTCCTCCTTGCTTCCATAGACACAAAAGTCATCAATGAAGTCTCTCACAAATTTCCCAATGAAAGGTTCAAATACCTTGTTCATCAACCGTTGGAATGTGGCTGGAGCATTGCAAAGCCCAAAAGGCATGACCTTGAAAGCTCAAGTTCCCTAAGGTGTGGTGAATGTGGTGAGTTGTTGATGCTCTGGTGCAATCTTGATTTGGTTATATCCACTATAACCATCTCCAAAACTGTACCTCTCATGACCTGCAACCTCCTCCAAGATCTTATCAATGAATGGCAATGGGTAGTAGTCCTTCTTGGTAACAGCATTGAGCTTCTTGTAATCCACACATACCCGAAGCTTGCCATTCTTTTTCTTCACAATGATAATTGGAGACACCCATTCTGAATTCTCTACCTCAAAGATAAATCTAGCCTCCTTGAGCTTATCAATCTCCTCCTTCACAACCAAAGATATTGGTGGGCTAATGCGACATTGCTTTTGGCGGATTGGTCTTGCATGTGACTCCACCTCTATCTTGTGCTCCTCCAAGGTGACTTCCTTGAAATCCTTGTAACTGAAAGCAAAAACATGGATGAACTTGCGGAAAATGTCCTCAAATCTCACTTTCTCCTCCTTGGTAACATTTGGGCCATACTTGAGGGTAGCGAACCTTCTCTCTACCTCCTCAAGTGTCAATGGTGATTTATCTGGGTCCTTCAAAACCTCTGGCTTAGGTGCAAAATCCATAGCACACAAAGGATACACATCTGAGTCAGATTCAGATTCATTCTCCTCCGTGGAAGTCTCCTCTTCCATGCTTGTGTCCACACCTGAAGGTCCTTCTTCAGAATCTGATTCCCAATAATCAGAAGATGGTGTATCTGAATGTGAAGTGTTGGTGGTGTTAGTCACAGGAACTATGACTCTATGGTTTGATGACCCAATCCTCAAGTACCCTTTGTGCCATTGATTAGTTGTGTGTGCTGCTCTCATAACTGAAACTACCACTTTATCCATCAGCCCTACTGGTCGAACTTGTTGCTTGTTTTCCATGCTCACCACAAATGTTGAAGGTCTTGAGGGTATCATACACAACTTCTTCATCAACCTTTCTTACATGGCGTTTAGTGCTGATCCTCCATCAACCAATGCATCCTTGATGTTGTGACCATTCACTCTCACATCAATCTTGGAGGCATATTCACAAGCCTCCCATGGTGTTGGCTTGGCATCCACCACCCCCATTGATACTGGAGCTTTTGCCTTCTTCTTCTTGCTCCTTGTAGAACTCAAACCACCTCTTAGCTCCTTTCTCAAGGTAGGGTTCAAAGCAATCAATTGGCCCATTGTGATGTTAGCCTTGTGACTACCAACATCCTCCAACACATTGTAGTTCCATTGTTGCTTTGAAATCAAGAAATCCTCCATTCCCAACTTCTTCCTTGGAGTCTTTGTTGTTGATGGTGTTGAGGTGCAAGTGCTCCTAGTAGACATAGGAGTATCCTTGCTTAGAGTAAATCCTTGAGAAGAGTGAACATCCTTTGCAAAACGAGCTTTCTTCTTCTCTTGTACCAAAAGCTCCAAATTAAGACTCTTGGAATTTGAGCACTCTCCCTTCTCATACTTTCTCTCCACCACATCTATGGATGCTATCCCCTTACCTTTGTTTGGATTAGGAGCCACTTGGGTTTCACTACCACCCTCTTTCTCTCTATTGGCTCCCTCATAACCCTTTCCTCCGTGGTAAGTGGAATTTGGGTAATTCCTTTGGATATGGCCTTTTCCTCCACAACCAAAACAATTTCTATCATTGAAATTGTTGGCTGGTTGACCTCCTCTATATAGATAGTTTTCATAACTCCTAGGCCCTCTCCCTACATTTTGATCCACCTTTCTCTTCTCCCATAGTTGCACCACATTGATCTTGAGATACGCAAGTTGTTTTGTGATGGTTTGAAGTGGATCACCAAAGGATCCACTTCAAACCATCACAATTGGAGATGGATGGGGGGGGGGGGGGGGTGTGGATACCAAACCAACCATGGGAGGCTTGCGAATATACCTCCAAGATTTATGTTAGAGTAAATAGTCACAACATCAAGGATGCATTTTGTAACAGTTTGGAGTTTAGCAACGTAATTAGTAAGGCTAATGTGGTGCCCACATTTTTTGTTTTTTTCAAAATAAAGCAGAAGAAGTGTATAGAGAAGTCGGATTGTGCCTGGTTGGCCGAAGAAGACGACAAAAACTGTCTTCGGGGTGAAACCCGAAGTAAAGTGACCTCGGGTCATAAGGCAAAGTACTCTAAAATGCCGTGTCAGCAGACGATACGTAGTAAATTGTCTTCGGATCGGGGGGAGCTCAACCCGAGGCAAAGACAGTCTAACAACCTTTCGTCGGGGCGAGAAATTCAAGAAGGGGCGGTTTCAAAATTGGCGGCTCATACGCGTGAAGGTGAGGCGACAGTAACGGGTGCATGCAGGAGGTGTGATTTCTCGGTAGAAACTTGAAGTGACGGAAGACAAAGAAGTGCAACTCTATAAAAATCGAAACTGCAACGACAAAATGTTGAGCAATTTTCCTTTGCCGTTGAGGAGTAGTCTTGCAGGTGATCAGGGAAAGGGACATAGCGTTGGCCTTGGGTTAGTGCGTAAGGGAGAAGTCGAGAGAGAGAAATCGAGAGACCGAAGGAAAGCAGAAGAGATGGGAGGAGGGAAGAAGAACTCCGAATTTGCAGTGAGAAATCATGCAATTCGGAGATTAGATGTAGTAGCGAGGATCAAAGTCTTGAGCCGACTTTGGATCACCTTTCTGGCATGGAATTGGAACATAAGTTTTCCAGGATTCATGACAGAAATCATCGAGAGTAAATGTCTCGATGGTCCCGAGGAAGAAGGGAAGAGAGGAAATCCGGCTCGCTGGACAGAGTCGGATTGGAGACTCGTACTCGGGAAGGAGGTAGGCTCGGAGCAGGGGGCCACGTTCTTGGGGAAAGGAGAGATAGCTCAAGAAACGCAGGAGGTGAGAGAAGTCTTCTCGTCGAAGAGGACAAAGAATGGGTATAAAGTTGAGAGTTATAAGGACCCAGTGAGGAGGGGAATTGTGAGTGCACTAATGGCCCTCCTGAAGCCGGAGAGAACTACCTATGTGATGAAACACCAAGCGGTGTTCTTTCACAAGTTATTTGCAGGAGAACCAATAAATTGGGCAAGGTGCTTTCACGGAAGAACGAGGCAGATGGTGTAGAATCTGCGAGATAAGTCGCCTCCACACTACATCGTACCATTTGCAGCCCACTTTTACCTCGGGTTAAATCTGCTCAATGTTGCTGAGCATAATCGAATGGTGTCTCATTTTCATCCTGATTTGAGAAGAGAAGTCGACGCAGAGGAGCAACAATACATTCTCCAAATCCGGAGCACAGACAATTACTATGCAAAGACAGGGAAGAACGTGGAGGTCATTGAAAGTACCCCGACAAAGAAGAGAACTCGGCAAGCAGACGCCAAAGAAAACAAGAAACCTCGGAAGATGCAGAAAAATAACCCGAGGCAAGGAATGGTGGTGATTGAGTCGGAAGATGAAGACTTAGAAGGCGAAGCCGAGCTCAAGACGGAGGACTCGGAACGTGAGGAGGAACCTGAGCTGACACTGTAGAGTGGAGATACAAGCAGTGATAGTGAAGTCGGTGGAGAAATGACCTTAGCACCAACGCCTGAAGAATACGAAGAAGAAATTCAAGCCGAGGTTAAAGCCAAAGACAATGCAGCGCTGGAAGACGAAGTACCGGTGCTCGAGGAGAAGAAGATCGCAGTACAGCGAGGAATTCGCTCGAGACGTAAGGCGAAGGGGGAAGCGGGACCGAGTAGAGTGAAAGAAGAAGTAGAAGGAAGCTCAGGCAGTGAAGCATCAATTCCGATACGAAAGCTCCAGAGAAGAAGGCGAGAATCGGGAGAACACGAAGAAAGAAGAGAGACTACTCCGAGAGAGGACGAAGGTATCATTAATGGAGTAGATTACCTGCAGGTGGTAGTATGCACGTTGTTGGTGAAGTTGGAGAAGAAGAAGAAGGAGATGCAGTTGACTTGTCCAGAGGTAAAGACTGTATTGCAGGTGGTATCGAGATTAGAAGAAGAAAATTTGGAGTTGAAGAAGAGTATAACCCGAGGTGAGAAGGAGAGAGAAGTACTGCAAGTGGAAGCAGTGGAGAGAAGTCAGGTAATCGAAGACCTGAGGAGAGAATTGAGCTATCAAGAGGATCTTGCGAGGAAGAGTGACGTCATAAGGGAGAGACAAGTAGCTGAATTTGAAATCTTGAAGCAGCAGTTTGCTGATTCAAGAGTAGAGCTTATCCATGCTATGGCGAGAGTAGCATCAAAGGATCAAGAGCTCGATCGAGTGATGGAGAGTATGGAGGAGAAGAAGCAACTCTGGCAGTGAGAGTTGGCTGCGAGATATGGAGAAGAAGAGAGATTACGAGACTTACTTCGTAATCAGGAAGAAAAGGTTGCATAGAAGGAGAAAGAGAAGGACGCGGTGAAGGCCGAATTCGAAGAAGAGTTGGCGATGTACAGAGAGGAATGGCTTGCAGATCGTGAACGAGAAAGGAAGACAAGATTAGAGCCATTGCATGAGATAGTCCTCAGGGTAAACGCGATGCTAAGTACAAAGACCAGCGTTCGAATTGAAGAAACGTGTCTGCACGAGTTGAAGCTGTTAGTGCAGGAGACGAGGCGAAGGCAAGCAAAAGATACAGATTTGAATGCCTTGTTGATTAAATTGAGAACTCGTGTAGATAGGAAGATCTTAGAAGTAGAAGACAATATCGCGATTAGATTGGACTTAGTAAGAATAGAGTTAGAAAAGCTTTGGCAGGATGTTAAAGCAAAACCCGACGTAGATGACATCGGGATCCAAATGTCTTCGGAGTTGGCCTCAGCAACCGTAGAGAAGAGTGGGTCAAAAGCTGAAGAGTTAGATAGATTACCCGCTAGTGCAATTTCAGATCAGGAAAGAGAAATGTTGGATCTGGTAGAAGATGTAAGAGCTGTGAAACCCGAGGACAGAATAGTAGGAAGTAAGATTACTTCGGGTTCGGGTTTGAAAGCCGAGGAAGAAGTAGACATCGGATCGGATTAGTAACCGATTTGAGATTTGAAGGGGCAGATATGAAGAGATGCATTGTCATTTCGGATCTGCAGGTTAGAATAGTTGTTGTAGAAACGGTATAGTTGTTAGAACTGTCGATTGCTTCACTATTTAAGAGTGGCATTCGCAGGAAATTGTTGTTTAGTGCTCATTATTTCTGAGAATAGATAAAGCGAAGTGCTGTGAAGCAGTGCTCGTCGCTTGAGCTTGATTCCGAGTATCAACTTTGTAATTGTGTTTGTGAATGTTTGGAGAAATTCGAAGTGCAAGTCAGAGTGCTTGTTGGATGTTGGATTCCACAACCTTGATCTTCATTCTGTGTGTTTGATCCTGAGTGAAGTGCAATCGAAGCAATGCCTTGACAGATCTGAGAGGAATTGTAGTGTTGGTAGTATTCTGCATTTGTGAGTGCAGTGCAAAGTTGATGTGAAGCAATTTCGATCGAGGAAGTTGTGCCTTCAGTGGAAGGGTGGAACACAATTCTGAGGCGAAGTCGTTTTGCAGTGAAGTGCCGTTTTTGGGAGAGCCTGAATCATCACAAATCAAGATTGTTTGGAAATAATTGATGGAGTTGTGATTTTGGAGTGTTAATTTGGGACGAGACTGCAAGTCAGTGCTTGTTACTCTCTTCTGGGTGTGGTTTCTACCTGAGAGACTAAAGAAGAACTCAAGAAGAACTGAAATTGTTACTTTGCTTCGTATTTGGACATTTCTGACTCGTATCTCTGCGGGAACAAACTTTACTTACCCGATTACCGCAAAAGTAATATTTGCCGGGTTGTCACAGCTAACAAAGTAGAGAATAAGCCAAATTAGCCTAGAATATTCCAAAAGCATCTAGGAAGCTTCTTGGGAAGTTTCTCGACTAGTTAACTTGTGCTCCAAGCAGGTAGCTTCTAGAAGGAAGCTTCTAGAAGCTTCTAACTAGCTTATCTTGCACACCAAGTAGGTGCTTCAAGAAGGAAGCTTCTTGAGAAGCTTCCTAGTTAACTTGGCTTGCACTCTAAGAAAGCGGCTCAAGGAAGCTTCTTGAGAAGCTTCTCAAGGGCCTTGTATGCTACATATAAATACCAAAGCCAAAGTCATGCTAGGCATTTGAAGTTCTTCCTCATTCAAGTGTCCCAATGTGAGTTTCTATTCTCCTATTTCTCCCCTTGGTCTTGGTCTTTTACATTGGTATCCGAGTAGGAATAGGATAGATGGAATTTATGGACCACAACATCCACTTTTGCCAAACCATTGGGATTTTCATGTCCAGATATTACCCAAGCATCATTTCACACAATTCATCACCTTGCGCTTTGGGCAGGATTTTCTACATATGATCACCGTGTTTGAGGAACCCTTGATACTTCCAATTGTAACTTATTGAGAATGGTAGATGTGTTGCATCTATGTGTTAATCAATTAGATAAAGTGGGAGTAGTGGGATAGAGTAGTAGCTATGGTGGCAATATCGGACGTCATCCTTGGGATACAACAACAAATCAAGCACTTGACTCAATTGTTGGATGAACAAGATCAGTAACGATGAGAACATATAGAGAGAGCGCAAATTTGAGACAGAGAAGGTCACATTTGATTTCCAAAACGCAAGGTTTTTGAAGGCAAGAATCTTTTGGGCACAGTGGAGAATTTTGTGTTTGATTGCAAATGTTACTTTGAAGCCACCACTCTTCAAGATGAATGGAAATAGATTCTCTTGGCCTCTAGCCAATAAGATGGTGTGGCAAAAATTTGGTGGCAATTTCAAGTGGAGTGAGTTGAACGACAGATTGTTGCACCAGTGTTGACATAGGCAAAGTTCAAGGATGCAATATTGGGTCGCTTTCAAACTATAAATGCCACCCGCACCACATGAGATAAATTGGCAAAGTTAAAGCAAGTTGGCTCAATAAGGAGCTATATCACACAATTTCAGAACATCATCATGCAGATTCCAAGAATACAAGAAGGTGAAGTTCTAGATTGATTTGTACAGGGATTGCAGTCACAAAACAAATTGGAGGTGACCATATGGGAACCAAAAAATGTAGAAGAAGCCATGCAATTGGCTAAGTGCTTTGATTCCTTGGTTGCGACAACTTGGTCTTGCCCTTGATCTACACAAGGCCTACCAGTACACTATGCTCGGTGTCGTGGGGAACGTTTGGTCTTGAGAGTGTGCCAAGCACATGGCTGCTTGTGCTTAGTTTTCCTTACTGTCTTTCTTTTGGATTTTCCCGTAGACTGACATTCCTTCCCTACTCCTGGATTGTCGGGAATTTGTCTTTATATGAACTTGTTGTTTTAGTTTCCTTGAGGTTGGCTCTCCTTGAAGGTTTTGTTTTATCCTTGACTTTTGCAAAACTAATCTTGTCATGCGAGTCAGGTGTTATGGTTTCTACCTCTGCCTGGTCTCATATTCTATTTTCACGTCAGGTTCAAGCTATGGTTTGGAATCTGGCAGTTCATAGACCTAGGTCAGGTGGCCCTTTGATAAAATAAAATAAATAAAATAGACAACAACTGAGTGACCTAACTAAACATAAACCCAAGCACCCATATCATTTAATTATGCTATTCACCTGGACCGGACTGAGAGCTCCTAGAATGGATTTTTCCTCAACTCTAGTCACAATTCATAACACAAATCTGCTTCCAAGACTCATCATTTACAAGAATTTCAACAACAAAGTTCACAAGGTTGGATAAGTCAAATAGTTCTAGTCAAGACAATGCATGCCTAAGGTTGCAACTGCTCATCAACTCAGCCTGGCACTTCACATATGCTCTGTCCGACAGCAGACAAGGCAACTCACCCTCCAAACCTCTTCATTCTCCTATGCCATGTTTTGCAGATCAGATTCACTCCATTCAGACAGGCCAACCAACTTCAAATCTTTTCTTGTCCTTGCTCCAGATGAGCTGATCCACTTCAAAATTCTCCTCCTCTTCTTCCTGACTAGCTCCTATCACTGCCTGTTCAGTCACTCTTAACAACATTTCCCAAAAAAAATAAAAAAAATATCTTCCTTCTTCACTCCTATCCTCACCTTTGGGAGATTACCCATTGGCAACTTATGCAGCAAATCCCCTTCAGACCTGCGAAAATTTTCTTCCTCACAGCCCT
Organism: Lunularia cruciata; assembly: GCA_948567375.1. Lineage (NCBI taxonomy): Eukaryota > Viridiplantae > Streptophyta > Marchantiopsida > Lunulariales > Lunulariaceae > Lunularia > Lunularia cruciata. The sequence goes on from OX419758.1 coordinate 52,303,781, forward strand.
CTCTCTCCTGCAAAGTCCTTCACTCTCTTGAGAAGAAAAACTTTTTGCCTTGCGCTCTCAAGCCCTAACAGTCCTCCAGCAAGAATTTTCCTTCTGTCCCAACACTTCTCTCTTGAACATGCTCCATTCCTTCCAACTCGAAAATTCCTCTCCTGATTGTTCTTCTGTCCAAACCCTTCACCTCTTGAGAATTTCTCTCCTGCCAAACCCTTTCCTGTCCAACTCCAAAATTCCTGCCACTTCTCTCTCCTGTCCAACTCTTCACTTCTTGAGAATTTCTCTCCTGCCAAACCCTTTCCTGTCCAACTCAAAAATTCCTGCCCTCATTGTTCCTCTGTCCAAACCCTTCACTTCTTGAGAATTTTATCTTCATGCACCTCACCAAAACCCATCACAGTCCTGCGAAAATTGCCTTCATGAAACACTTTCTGCCCTGCACTTTCAAGCCCTCACATTCCTGCAAAAATTTTGTTCATGAACCTCACCTTTTGCCCTGCACTTTCAAGCCCTCATATTCCTGCAAAAATTGCCTTCATGCACCTCACCAAACCCCATCACAGTCTTGCAAAAATTGCCTTCCTACACCCTCTCCAAACCACTTCACATCTGCTGTAAAATTTGTCTTCCTGCAGCCCTCACAAACCCCTTCACAGTCCTGCAAAAATTGTCTTCATGCAGCCTCACCAAACCACTTCACATTGATGCAAAAATTGTCTTCATGAAACACTTTCTGCCCTGCACTTTCAAGCCCTCATATTCTTGCAAAAATTGCCTTCATGCACCTCACCAAACCCCATCACAGTCCTGCAAAAATTGCCTTCCTACACCCTCTCCAAACCACTTCACATTTGCTGTAAAATTTGTCTTCCTACAGCCCTCACAAACCCCTTCATAGTCCTGCGAAAATTGTCTTCCTGCAGCCTCACCAAACCACTTCATATTGATGCAAAAATTGTCTTCATGAAACACTTTCTGCCCTGCATTTTCAAGCCCTCACCTTCCTGCAAAAAAATTCCTTCATGAACCTCTTTTGCCCTGAAATCTCAAGCCCTTACAGACCTGCAAAAAAATTTCCTTTCTGTCCCCCCCTGAAATCTCCTTCACAGCCAAGCTTTTCTCCCCTGTAATTCCTCTGCAGCCCAATCCCTCTCAAAAACCCTAGCAAAAAATTCCCTTCCTTTCTTCCCCAGACATCAAACTCTTTCCTCGTGAAATCTCCTTGTCCCTGTCCGGCCCTTCTCCTCCAAACACAGTCATTTCTCTCGAAACCCAACCTGAGCTTGTGTAACCCCATATTATTTCTTGGCTCCAGCCACATTCAAAGACTCCTTGAGCTAATAACAATATAACTTTTTCCGGGCTTCACAATAATATAGGAAATATCTCCCGCGGCAAGGTAATATAAACCACGCGAGAGACATATTGACATAAATCTATGTTCCTTACAACAACAAGAAGAGAAAAGAAAATTCATCACACCAAAAGCCTCAAGGGTACAAGTGGGCTATTTTCCCAATGACATTCACCCCCACCAATCTTGTGCAGCCACCGGTCTGCACCAGCAAGTCCAGTGTGATCAATATGAGCTTTCTTCAGTGGCATCTTCCAAATCACCTCTAGAGCCTAAGTCACGATCTCTTTCTTCCTCGGTTTGTAATCGCCTCTTGAAAAGTTTAACCCTTTTCCCTGCATATGGCAGATGATGTTCAGTACCATCTAGCTCTCGCACACTGTAGGTGGCATTCTCGTGAACTTTAGCAACAACAAATGGGCCATGCCAACGGCGGGCAAACTTCTTGAGGGTTGAATGCTGCACGTCTAGGCTGTTATCAGAAATCAGCACCCAATCCCCTTTACTGATATGCACTGGTCGCAGTCCGCAAGTCTTGTCAAAGTATACTTTGTTCCTCAACCGCGCTTCCTTCACCTTCTCGCAAACCACTTGTATTCTTTGTGGTGTCAGGTTAAAGTGCTCGATTTTGTGTGTTATCAATTCCTCTGTAGACACATTATCCTCCCATTGAACAGTTCTCCAACTAATGATGTCCTCTTCCATAGGCATAATGGGCAAGTGCCCTGATACTAACTCAGCAGGTGGCATCCCAGTTACCGAGCTGCAAGTTAACCTATCAGCCATAAGTGCTAAGGGCAGCAAATCAGGCCATCTGTATGTCTCACCTTGGCAAGCCTTCACCAAAGCATTCACTATTGGCGGATGACCTCGTTCACTCTTACCATTGGCTTCCGGATTGTAGGCAGTAGTCAAGTTCAGCTTGATATTGAACTTAGCAAAGAATTCAGCTGCTTCCCTTGCATCCAATTCACCTCGATCTGCCCTCATCCGGTAGAAACATCCGTGCTTGGCAATGATATCCTCTAAGACAAACTGACACACCTGTTGGGTATGTGTAGATGACAATGCTCTTCCTTCCACATAATTAGACAAGTCTTCCCTAGCTAGTACTAGATATTTAGCTCCTCGGACTCCTAAAGGCATATGAACCAAGTCCAAAACCCACTGAAAATGGAGATTCAACGGATAAGTAGGTTTCAACCCATCTCGGTGCCTTACCTTGGAGTAGATCTGACAGATTTCACAGGTTTCCACATACCGCCATACCTCTGTATAAATACCTGGCCACTAGTACAAACCCCGGATGTGCTTGTATGTACCCTGAACCCCACGGTGTCCGGCAGCATCCACATCATGCGACTCCCGTAGCACTCTTTGCTTTGTCTCCTCATCTCCCAACACTCTCAGTGGAACTCTAGAGCTGCCCTTGGGACTTCACCAGAGATACCCGTCCTTCAACAAGAATTTTCCCGATCTCCTTCTTATCTTCTCAAATTCTTCCCTGGTCCATTCGGAGTTCTTCTCTAGAGAACTAAGATACTTCCCAACCACCAAAAGATCATCTTTGTGCAGTTCTTCTCTAAAGGGTAAGTTCAAGTCCAGCTCATGCACATCCACCATACAATCATTTTCAGATCCTTCGTAACATGCTCTAGACAACATATCTGCCATTGGATTGTCCTTCCCAGCTATGTACCTTAGCTTTGGATTAAACATCCAAATGAATGCTATCCAACGCAACATGGCAATGTCTGGAGTGTCACAGTTGTCAACCATTCCAAGCAGCAGCAAGCAATCTGTCTCTAGAATGACATAGGCCCCTATTAAGCAGTTTCTATCCTGTCGTAGCGCTATCTTGGCACCCCACAATTCCCGTTTGATCTGAGGGTACCTCCTTTGCCGTTTGGTGAAGATCCTTGCTGTGGTGCCCACATTTTTTGTTTTTTTCAAAATAAAGGAGAAGAAGTGTATAGAGGAGTCGGATTGCGCCTGTATGGCCAAAGAAGGCGAAGAAAATTGTCTTTGGGATGAAACCCAAAGTAAAGTGACTTTGGGTCATAAGGTGAAGTACTCGAAAATGCCGTGTCAGCATACAATACGAAGTAAATTGTCTTTGGATCGGGGGGAGCTCAACCCGAGGCAAAGACAGTCTAACAACCTTTTGTTGGGGTGAGAAATTCAAGAAGGGGCCATTTCAAAACTAGCGGCTCATACACACAAAGGTTGATTGACAATGATAGGTGCATGCCGGAGGTGTGATTTCTCGGTAGAAACTCGAAGTGACGGAAGACAAAGAAGTGCAACTCTATAAAAATCAAAACTGCAATGACAAAAGTCTTGAGCCGACTTCGGATCACTTTTTTGGCATGGAACTGGAACGTAAGTTTTCTAGGATTCATGACATAAATCATCAAGAGTAAATGTCCCGATGGTCCCGAGGAAGAAGGGAAGAGAGGAAATCCGGCTCGCTGGACAGAGTTGGATTGGAGACTCGTACTCGGGAAGGAGGCGGGTTTGGAGCAGGGAGCCACGTTCTTGGAGAAAGGAGAGATAGCCCAAGAAACGTAGGAGGTGAAAGATGCCTTCTCGTCGAAGAGGACAAAGAATGGGTACAAAGTTGAGAGCTACAAAGACCCTGTGAGGAGAGGAATTGTGAGTGCACTAATGGCCATCCTGAAGCCGGAGAGAACTACCTATGTGATGAAACACCAAGCGGTGTTCTTTCACAAGTTATTTGCAGGAGAACCGATCAATTGGGCAAGGTGCTTTCACGGGAGAACAACGCAGATGGTGTGGAATCTGCGTGACAAGTTGCCTCCCCACTACATCGTACCATTTGCAACACATTTCTACCTTGGGTTGAATTTGCTCAATTTGGCGGAGCGCAATAGAATGGCGTCTCATTTCCATCTTGACTTGTGAAGAGAAGTCAACGCAGAGGAGCAGCAATACATTCTCCAAATCCAGAGCACGGACGATTACTATGCAAAGACAGGGAAGAAAGTGGAGGTCGTTGTAAGTACCCCGAAAAAGAAGAGAACTTGGCAAGCAAAAGCCAAAGAAAACAAGAAACCACGGAAGATGCAGAAAAATAACCCGAGGTGAGGAATGGTGGTGATTGAGTCAGAAGATGAAGACTCAGAAGGCGAAGCCGAGCTCAAGATGGAGGACTCGGAACGTGAGGAGGAACCTGAGCTGACACTGCAGAGTGGAGATACTAGCAGTGACAGTGAAGAGGGTGGAGAAATGACCTCGGCACCAGCGGCTGAAGAATACAAAGAAGAAGTGCAAGCCAAAGTAGAAGCCGAAAACAATGCGGCGCTGGAAGACGAAGTACCAATGCTCAAGGAGAAGAAGATCACAATACAGTGAGGAGTTCGCTTGAGACATAAGGCAAAGTGTGAAGCGGGGCTGAGTAGAGTGAAGGAAGAGGTAGAAGAAAGCTCGGGCAGTGAGGCGTCAATTCCGATACGAAGACTCCAGAGAAGAAGGTGAGTATCAGGAGAACACGAAGAAAGAAGAGAGACCACTCCGCGGGAGGAAGAAGTTGCCAGTAATGGAGTAGATTAACTGCAAAAGGTAGTATGCCCGCTGTTGGTGAAGTTGGAGAAGAAGAAGAAGGAGATGCAGTCTACTTGTCCCAAGCTAAAGACTGTTTTGCAGGTCTTATCAAGATTAGAAGAAGAAAACTCGGGGTTGAAGAAGAGTATAACTCGAGGTGAGGAAGAGAGAGAAGTACTGCAAGTGGAAGCAGTAAAGAGAAGTCAAGTAATCAAAGACCTGAAGAGAGAAGTGAGTTATCAAGAGGATCTTGCGAGGAAGAGTGACATCGCAAGGGAGAGATAGGTAGCGGAATTCAAAATCTTGAAGCAGCAGTTTGCTGATTCAAGAGTAGAGCTTATCCATGCTATGGCGAGGGTAGCATCAAAGGATCAAGAGCTCAATCGAGTGATGGAGAGTATGGAGGAGAAGAAGCAACTCTAGCAAAGAGAGTTGTCTGTGCGGTATAGAGAAGAAGAGAGATTACGAGAATTACTTCGTAATCAGGAAGAGAAAATTGTACAGAAGGAGAAAGAGAAGGAAGCGGTGAAGGCTGAATTTGAAGAAGAATTGGCGATGTATTGAGAGGAATGGCTTGCAGATCGGGAATGAGAACGAAAGACAAGATTGGAGCCATTGAAGGAAATAGTCCTCAGAGTGAACACAATGTTAAGTACAGAAGCCAGCGTTCGGATTGAAGAAACAAGACTGCACGAGTTGAAGTTGTTGGTGCAGGAGACGAGGCGAAGACAAGTGAAAGATACAGATTTGAATGCCTTGTTAATTAGTCTCAGAACTCGTGTAGACAAGAAGATCTTAGAAGTAGAAGACAATATTTCGATTAGATTAGACTTAGTGAGAATAGAGTTAGAAAAGCTTCGGCAGGATGTTAAGGCAAAACCCGAAGTAGATAACATAGGAATCCAAATGTCTTTGGAGTTGCCCTCAGAGACATTAGAGACGAGTGGGTCGAAAGATGAAGAGTTAGGTAGACTACCCACTAGTGCAATTTCAGATCAGGAAAGAGAATTGCTGGATCTGGTAGAAGATGTAGGAGATGTGAAACCCGAGGAAAATGTAGTAGGAAGTAAGATTACTTCGGGTTCGGGTTTGGGTTCGGGTTTGAAAGCCGAGGAAGAAGTAGACATCGGATCGGAGTAGAAACCGATTTGAGATTTGAAGGGGCAGATATGAAGAGGTGCATTGTCATTTTGGATCTACAGGTTAGAACAGTTGTTGTAGAACGGTATAGTTGTTAGAACTGTCAATTGCTTCACTATTTAAGAGTGGCATTTGCAGGAAATTGTTGAGTAGTGCTCATTATTTCTAAGAATAGATAAAGCAAAGTGCTGTGAAGCAGTGCTCGTCGCTTGAGCTTGATTTCGAGTATCAATTTTGCAATTGTGTTTGTGAGTGTTTGGAGAAATTCAAAGTGCAAGTCAGAGTGCTTGTTGGATGTTGGATTCCACAACCTTGATCTTCATTTTGTGTGTTTGATCCAAAGTGAAGTGCAATTGAAGCAATACCTTGACAGATCTGAGAGGAATTGTAGTGTTGGTAGTATTCTACATTTGTGAGTGCAGTGCAAAGTTGATGTGAAGCAATTTTGATCGAGGAAGTTGTGCTTTCAGTGGAGGGGTGGAACACAATTCTAAGGCGAAGTCGTTTTGCAGTGAAGTGCCATTTTTGGGAGAGCCTGAATCATCACAATCAAGATTGTTTGGAAAAAATTGAAGGATTTGTGATTAAGGAGTGTGAATTTGTGACAAGACTGCGAGTCAGTGCTTGTTACTCTCTTTTGGGTGTGGTTTCTACCTGAGAGATTAAAGACGCAATCAAGAAGAACTAAATTGTTACTTTGCTTTGTATTTGACCAGTTCTGACTCATATCTCTGCGGGAACAAACTTTACTTACCCGATTACCGCAAAAGTGATATTTGTCGAGTTGTCACATGATTTTTGGCGCCGCTGCCGGGGATACAAATCTTGGAAGTGGAAGAATACAAAGCCAAATTGGAAACTGGGTATCAAAGCAATATGAATGTCTGCATTGAAAGAACAACGGGAAGAGAGAGCTCAAAGACGAGCACTTCAGCGTGAAGAAGACGAACGTCTGAACGTCCCATCCATTGTTGACAAAACTGAGCAAGAGGCATTGGAGTTTCAACTCCTTCACGAAGTGCAAGAAGCCCTGCGAGAACTTGACCACAAGAAACGCAAAGGCGGTTGGCAAGGCTACTTCGCATCTCCTTCTTCTTCCAAGAAGAAGAAAGAATCGAGTGGGAAAACATATGCATTGCGGCCCAATACACCAACTTCCCCTAGAGCTGTAAAGGAAGTTGTTTCCTTGAAGACCTTTGTTTGAGAAAAGATAGCACAAACACTTACTGAAGACGAGTGTCAATATCTTCTACGAACGATTCCTCGGTTGTCTCAAAGGAATTATGAAGAACCCATCAAAGGTATTGATCCTAAATCTTCCACTCGGGTTGAAGTCCACCCCCTCATAGTAGAAATTGTCGAAGAAGACCCTACTTTGAATTTGACGAATTGGAATCCTTGGGCTGACAACACGGCGTCAATTCCAGCCAATTCTTCCATTCCGTCAAGTTCCACATTATCTCAGCCAATCCCAGTGCATCGAATGATGACTTCGCTTCTTGTCACCCAACATGCCTATCAGAAGTATAAGGGGACAGAACAAGACGAAGACCTCGATGAATTCATCGAAGAATTTGAAGTCATCTCCTTTGCTAACAAGGAGCATGACTCGGCGGATCGACTAAGAATTTTTCCAAGTCTGCTTCGCAAGAAAGCTCAGAGCTGGTACACCCATGTGACTCAGAAGGGGTTTGTACCATTGGACTGGGCAAACTTGAGAAACAACTTCCTGGAATGATTCCGGGAGGTTGACTATGATACGAGTATCTTCGCGGCACTCAACAATTTGGACCGGGGCAAGAAGGAGAAGTTGAGAGACTACTCTGAGCGGTTCATGGCATTACTGAACCAAGTTCCCAAGTAATTGGGGTGGTGGGATACTCCGATGCCCAAGCCATTACCTGGTTCCTCAGGGGCCTTTCACCAGAGATACGAATCTTTGCCAGGGAGAGGAACGTAACTTCCCTGGACAAAGTACTCAAACATGTCGCTCGTTATGAAGCGGCCCACTCTCACTCTGCCAGTAACCGGAGAAATCGGGAGAAGAAGGGCAAGAAGCCCAGAAGGAGAGCTTCACGCAGCACCTCCCCTTCTTCGGACGAATCCTCTATGTCTTCGAGCTCCTCTTCGGAATCCGAAGAAGAATCAAAGCCAAGACGAGTCAGAAGACGTGGAGGCAAGAAACCAGTGACTCCTCCAGCCAAGAGTGTACATAAGACGGATACGAAGCTGGATGCCCTCATCAAGGAGTTTTTGGATTTCAAGATCCAGATGATTGGGGCTAATGACCGAAGAAAGGCCCCAGCATTTGGACGATCTAATGTGTGGTGCACCGCATGTGGCAAATCCGGCCATGCCAACATAGAATGCAATACTCGTAATGCATTCCCGGTGCAGCAGATTGATTGGGTTCCGGGATGGAACCAAGACGAGGACAAAGAGGCGGTGTACCAAACTCAGGAGATACAACCTCAACCAAGCACATCGTATCAAGGCCCGAGGTTTGGACCCAGGGAGTATAACCCTAATGCTCCTTCACAAAGACCACCAATGAGCAACCAAAATTGCCCTCAAAATGTTGCGCCCGGAGCCTGTTATAATTGTGGCTCGATGGGACATTGGTCTCCAAATTGTCCCGAGCCAAGAAGGCAAATTGGGTACATTCCCCTGTGTGGAAATTGTAAAGGATCGGGGCATATGGGCAACCAATGCCCTCACCCGCTGAACCCGAAGCCTCCTATAAAATATGTACAGACCCCCGTTGAGCGTGCAGCACTTCAGCCGAAGGGGGATACAAATGTGAATTGTATTACGCTTGAGGAAGAAAGACCTCAAGAAGGGAGTCCGGCCTCAGAAGGAGAATGGCCAGACCTTGAAGTTTTGAAAGTTGAGACACGCTCCAAGAAGAAGCGTGATCCCGAAGAACTGAGTACAACCTCGTCGGCTTCCCGAAAGGCAAAGAGACAGCGCCCAAAAGCCATTCTTTCAGCCAAGGAGGAAAAGATCCTCGCAAAAGCTAAAGCTAAAGCCTTGCAGAAAGAATTAATGGAGGCATTACTCAGGACTCGGGAACTGAGTTTGGAAGAAGAGACGAAGACAAAGTCTCCAATTTTTCTGGCGGACATCCGATCCAAAGTAAAGGGTATGATCCAAGCCGAGGTAGGCCAACCCGAGGAAGCTTGGGTTAATGCCATCAGCAAGCCCGCCACCATTTTGAAGCGTCCCGAAGTCAAGAGGGAGCATGGAGAGTCCTCGGACCCAAAGCTGAAGACAAAGACGGTCAAATTGGGAGGAGTTCCCCAATATGATATTGTAGCCGATCTGGCCACCACAAATGCCAATGTTACATTTAAGCAATTGTGGGAAGATAACAAGCTGTACAAGAGACAGCTTAATTCGGCCCTCAAGAAGGTGAGGTCGATGTCAAAGAAGGACCTGCCTGCTATCTATCTATCGTATTGAACAAGAAGATTTGGGATCTCTCAAGGTAGATGCGGAGATTGCAAGGTGCATGATCACATCAATACCCATTGACTCTGGGTCCGGTGTGAATGTCATGACCAAAGATATTGCGAATCGACTCAAGTATCATACGTTTGAACCAACACCCCAAGTTTTGAAGTTTGCAGACCAAACCAGGAGATGGCCCTTGGGCATGCTGTGAAACATTACCATGATCATTGGAGGGGTACCCTTCAAGTTGAATTACATCGTGTTGCGGCCAGTGTGTGGTGCCCACATTTTTTGTTTTTTCAAAATAAAGGAGAAGAGGTGTATAGAGAAGTCGGATTGCGCCTGTATGGCCAAAGAAGACAAAGAAAATTGTCTTTGGGATGAAACCCAAAGTAAAGTGACTTTGGGTCATAAGGCGAAGTACTTTGAAATGCCGTGTCAGCATACAATACAAAGTAAATTGTCTTCGGCTCGGGGGGAGCTCAACCCAAGGCAAAGACAGTCTAACAACCTTTTGTCGGGGCGAGAAATTCAAGAAGGGGCCGTTTCAAAATTGGCGGCTCATACGCGTGAAGGTTGAGTGACAGTGACAGGTGCATGCCGAAGGTGTGATTTCTCGGTAGAAACTTGAAGCGACGGAAGACGAAGAAGTGCAACTCTATAAAAATCAAAACTGCAACGACAAAATGTCGAGCAATTTTCCTTTGCCATTGAGGAGTTGTCTTGCAGGTGATCGGGGAAAGGGAAATAGAGTTGGACTCGTGTTAGTGCACAAGGGAGAAGTCAAGAGAGAGAAATTGAGAGACCAAAAGAAAGCAGAAGAGATGGGAGGAGGGAAGAAGAACTCCAAATTTGCAATGAGAAATCATGCAATTCAGAGATTAGATATAGTAGCAAGGATCAAAGTCTTGAGCCGACTTCGGATCACTTTTCTGGCATGGAACTGGAACGTAAGTTTTCTAGGATTCATGACAGAAATCATTGAGAGTAAATGTCTCGATGGTCCCGAGGAAGAAGGGAAGAGAGGAAATCCGGCTCGCTGGACAGAGTCGGATTGGAGACTCATACTCGGGAAGGAGGCAGGCTCGGAGCAGGGAGCCACGTTCTTGGGGAAAGGAGAGATAGCCCAAGAAACGTAGGAAGTGAGAGATGCCTTCTCGTCAAAGAGGACGAAGAATGGGTATAAAGTTGAGAGCTACAAAGACCCTATGAGGAGAGGAATTGTGAGTGCACTAATGGCCCTCCTGAAGCCGGAGAGAACTACCTATGTGATGAAACACCAAGCGGTGTTCTTTCACAAGTTATTTGCAGGAGAACCAATCAATTGGGCAAGGTGCTTTCGCAGAAGAACAAGGCAGATGGTGTGGAATCTGCGTGATAAGTCGCCTCTACACTACATCGTACCATTTGCAGCCCATTTTTACCTTGGGGTAAATCTGCTCAATTTGGCGGAGCGTAATCAAATGGTGTCTCATTTCCATCCTGACTTGAGAAGAGAAGTCGACGCGGAGGAGCAGCAATACATTCTCCAAATCCGGAGCACGGACGATTACTACGCAAAGACAGGGAAGAACGTGGAGGTCGTTGAAAGTACCCTGACGAAGAAGAGAACTCGGCAAGCAGAAGCCGAAGAAAACAAGAAACCTCAGAAAATGCAGAAAATTAACCCGAGGCAAGGAATGGTGGTGATTGAGTCGGAAGATGAAGACTCAGAAGGCGAAGCCGAGCTCAAGACGGAGGACTCAGACCATGAGAAGGAACCTAAGCTGACATTGCAAAGTGGAGATATGAGCAGTGACAGTGAGGAAGGAGGAGAGATGACATTGGTACCGGCGACTGAAGAATACAAAGAAGAAATGCAAGCCGAAGTAGAAATCAAAGACAATGCGGCGCTGGAAGACGAAGTACCTGTGTGTGAGGAGAAGAAGATCGCAGTACAGCGAGGAATTCACTAGAGACGTAAGGCGAAGTGTGAAGCGGGACCGAGTAGAGTGAAGGAAGAGGTAGAAGGAAGCTTGGGCAGTGAGGCATCTATCCCGATACGAAGACTCTAGAGAAGAAGGCGAGTATCGGGAGAACACAAGGAAAGAAGAGAGACCACTCCGCGGGAGGACGACGTTGTAAGTAATGGAGTAGATTACCTGCAGATGGTAGTATGCCCACTGTTGGTGCAGATGGAGAAGAAGAAGAAGGAGATGCAGTCTACTTGTCTAGAGGTAAAGACTGTGTTGCAGGTCTTGTCAAGATTAGAAGAAGAAAACTCGGAGTTGAAGAAGAGTATAACCCGAGGTGAGGAAGAGAGAGAAGTACTGCAAGCGGAAGCAATCGAGAGGAGTCAGGTAATCAAAGACCTGAAGAGAGAAGTGAGTTATCGAGAAGATCTTGCGAGGAAGAGTGACATCGCAAGGGAGAGACAGGTAGCGGAGCATGAAATCTTGAAGCAGCAGTTTGCTAATTCAAGAGTCGAACTTATCCATGCTATGGTGAGGGTAGCATCAAAGGATCAAGAGCTCGATCGAGTGATGGAGAGTATGGAGGAGAAGAAGCAACTTTGGCAGCGAGAGTTGGCTGCGAGATATAGAGAAGAAGAGAGATTACGAGAATTACTTCGTAATCAGGAAGAGAAGGTTGAACAAAAGGAGAGAGAGAAGGAAGTGGTGAAGGCCGAATTCAAAGAAGAATTGGTGATGTACAGAGAAGAATGGCTTGCAGATCGGGAACATGAACGCAAGACAATATTGAACCATTGAAGGAAATAGTCCTCAGAGTGAACGTGCTGTTACGTACAGAGGCCAGCGTTCAAATTGAAGAGACGAGATTGCACGAGTTGAAACTGTTGGTGCAGGAAACGAGGCAAAGACAAGCGAAAGATACAGATTTGAATGCCTTGTTGATTAAATTGAGAACTCGTGTAAATAGGAAGATCTTAGAAGTAGAAGACAATATTGCGATTAGATTAGACTTAGTAAGAATAGAGTTAGAAAAGCTTTGGCAGGATGTTAAGGCAAAACCCGAAGTAGATAACATAGGGATCCAAATGTCTTCGGAGTTGCCCTCAGAGACATTAGAGAAGAGTGGGTCGAAGGATGAGGAGTTAGATAGATTACCCACTAGTGCAATTTCAGATCAAGAAAGAGAATTGTTGGATCTGGTAGAAGATGTAGGAGATCTAAAACCTGAGGAAAAGATAGTAGGAAGTAAGATTACTTCGGGTTTGGGTTTGAAAGCCGAGGAAGAAGTAGACATCGGATCGGATTAGTAACCGATTTGAGATTTGAAGGGGCAGATATGAAGAGGTGCATTGTCATTTCGGATCTGTAGGTTAGAACAGTTGTGGTAGAACGGTATAGTTGTTAGAATTGTTGATTTGTTCACTATTTAAGAGTGGCATTCGCAGTATTATGTTGTTCACTGCTCATTATTTCTAAGAATAGATAAAGTGAAGTGCTGTGAAGCAGTGCTCGTCGCTTGAGCTTGATTCCAAGTATCAGCTTTGCAATTGTGTTTGTGACTGTTTGGAGAAATTTGAAGTGCAAGTCAGTGTGCTTGTTGGATGTTGGATTCCATAGCCTTGATCTTCATTCTGTGTGTTTGATCCTGAGTGAAGTGCAATCGAAGCAATGCCTTGACAGATCTGAGAGGAATTGTAGTGTTGGTAGTATTCTGCATTTGTGAGTGCAGTGCAAAGTTGATGTGAAGCAATTTCGATCGAGGAAGTTGTGCCTTCAGTGGAGGGGTAGAACACAATTCTGAGACAAAGTTGTTTTGCAGTGAAGTGTCGTTTTTGGGAGAGCCTGAATCATCACAAATCAAGATTGTTTGGAAAGATTTGATGGAGTTGTGATTGAGTGTGAATTTGTGACAAGACTGCGGATCAGTGCTTGTTACTCTCTTCTGGGTGTGGTTTCTACCTGAGAGACTAAAGAACTCAAGAAGAACTAAATTGTTACTTTGCTTTGTATTTGACCAATTCTGACTCGTATCTCTGCGGGAACAAACTTTACTTACCCGATTACCGCAAAAGTGATATTTGCCGGGTTGTCACACAGTGACAAAAACTGGTTACCCTCTGTTGATCAGCAAACCCTGGTTGTATAGTGCCCAATTTGTAGTAGATTGGCATCAACAGAAGTTAAGATTCAAGGACATTTCATCTGAAGATCAGAAGCTGGTGACTGTGAGTTGGACGAAGGTTCCCCATCTCGGGGAAACAAGTTCGTCAGAAGAGGAGGACGAATCCAAAGAAGAAGTCCAAGTTAATTACTTGGAATGCTACGAGGTAGAGGTTGACGACAAAGATCCATATGACCTCGCCTCGGGTGAACCTAACTTGGAGGAAGGGGGTTTGATGGCCGCTCGCCTCGGGATAAGCCGAGTAAGCCACGTTGAAGGAGTCATCAACCTGATGACTATCAAGAGGTGTTACTCACTGAAGGAAAAATTTTAAAAAATCTCGAGGATAGTTAATTCGGAGGAGTTGGCAGGATACACTGCCTTGTTTATAGAGTTCCAGGATGTATTTGCCTGGTCGCTTGATCAAATGCCAGGTATTCCACGAGAATTCGGAGAACACCGGATTGATTTGATTGAAGGTGCAGTTCCGGTTTGGCAGCGACAATACCGCCTGAACCCGAAGTACTTGCTTTTGGTAAAAGATGAAATCGATAAGTACTTAGGGGCCGGAATCATCTTCCCTGTCTTAAGCAGTGAATGGGTCTCCCCCATTGTCATTGTCCTGAAGAAGAAAACACGGAAGATCCGAGTGTGCCAAGACTTCCAAAAATTGAACGCAATCACAAGGAAAGATCATCATCCCTTGCCTTTTACCGATACAATTTTAGATCAGGTAGCTGGGCATCCTTGTTATAGTTTTCTTGATGGATTTTCAGGGTACAATCAAGTATCCATTTGAGAAGAAGACAAGGATAAAACTACATTCACGACCGATTGGGGCACTTTCGCTTACAATCAAATGCCCTTTGGGTTGTGTAATGCTCCCGCTACTTTCCAGCGGATGATGAATTCAATCTTCAAAGATTTCCTGTGCAAATTTGTCGAAGTTTTTATTGATGACTTTTGTGTGTTTGGGCGAAGAGATGTACGTATAGATTACCTTCACCAAACGTTTGAAAGGTGTCGTTTTGCCGGCTTGTCATTACACCCGGAGAAATGCTTCTTCGCAATGAAGGAGGGAATTCTTCTGGGGCATCGGGTGTCAAGCCGAGGTATTGAAGTCGATGTTGAGAAGGTTAAGATAATCGCAGCTTTGGAATCCCCGAAGAACATCCGGGAGCTGAGAGCCTTCTTGGGACATGTCGGATATTACAGACGCTTCGTGTCAAACTATGCAGTGCTTGCTGCACCACTTACAAAGCTTCTGAAGAAATCCAAAGACTATTTGTGGGAAGCACATCAAGAAGAAGCTTTCCAGGTGTTGAAGAAGAAACTGGTTGAAGCACCAGTCATGAGGGCCCCGAATTGGGACGTCCCTTTTCATGTGTATGTGGACACTTCGTCTATGGCCATCGGGGTTGTCTTAAGTCAGAAGGACGAGAAGAAGAAGGACTACCCGCTGTATTATGCCAGCCGACAACTTTCAGTTTCTGAAAAGAACTATTCGACGACTGAAAGAGAAGCACTCGGAATGGTGTATGCCTGCAAGAAATTTTGTCATTATTTGTTGGGGTATGAGTTTGTCTTCTATGTTGACCATTATGCATTGCAACATCTGGTCAATAAGGTAGATTTATCGGGACAAATTGCAAGATGGATCTTGTTATTACAAGAGTTCACGTATACTGTACAAGTGAGGAAGGGAGCTTCGCATTCGAATGCGGACTTCCTGTCCAAGTTAGAAACTCAAGACCAGGAGTGGGAAATTGACGATCGGTTCCCTGATGAAGAGTTGTATCACCTATCAGCAATGAGAAGTACAAGGTATGAGATGAATATAATTATCTGAATACTCTCCATTGTCCTGAGGAGATAGATCCGGAATAGCGGGCAGTCTTTCTCCGGAAAATGGGGCCGTACCAGCTTAAACACAACATTTTATTTAAGATGGGCGAAGACAAAGTACTCTGGCGATGCTTGGAGTCATACGAAGTAGGAGGAGTGATTGAATCTTTACACTCCAAGGCATCGGGAGGACACTATGCTCTAAAGAATACTGTAAAGAATATTCTTTCGGCAGGGTATTGGTGGCCTACTATGTACAAAGATGTACATGCTCATATCCGAAGCTGTGATGCGTGTCAAAGAACGGGGAAGCAGACGGCTACTTCTCAATGGCCTTTGAGACCAATTTTGCCTTTGGCCCCCTTTGAGAAATGGGGGATTGATTTTGTGGGTCCCATTCAACCAGTGACCCGAGTCACAAGAAAGCGCTACATTTTGGTTTGCACTGACTATGCTACCAAGATGGTTGAAGCAGAAGCAACTCGCAGAGATGATGCTGAAACTGTGGCAGAATTTTTCTTTTGAAACATCATCTCCCGATATGGGTGTCCTCAGGAATTGGTCAGTGACTGAGGAACACATTTTTTGAACTCTATAATGGAGGCGTTAACCAAGTATTTTCAGATTAAACATCAGAAGACGACTCCTTATAACCCAAAAGCAAATGGCTTAACGGAAAAAGAAAATGGGTTACTTTGTAAAATTTTGAATAAGGTGATTGTCAATTATGCCTATGACCGGGATACAAAATTACCAGCCGCGTGATGGGCCTATCGGACGATACAGAAGATTACAACCAAACAAACCCCATACTTCTTGACATATGGCTTGCATCCCATACTACCAGTTGAATTTGAAGTTCCGACTTATCGGGTTCTGTGCGAAGAACAAATGTCGGAAGAGGAAAGTCAGGATCTTCGGATTCATCAACTGATGTGGTTAGAAGAGAAAAGAGACGATGCAATGCAAACCATGAAAGAAGTGCAAGCACAGAGGAAAGTCAGGCACAATCAGAGAATCAAGCCTGTGACTATACGAGAAGGGGATTTGGTTTTGTTATATGACAATCGCCGAATATTTTTTCCAGGCAAGTTGCTTTTGAGATGGATGGGTCCCTATCGAGTTCTTCATCTTTACAAAAATGGATCCATGCAAATCGTTGATTTGGAAGGTAATCCTTTTGCCACTCGAGTAAACGGGTGGAGAGTTTGGAGATATTGGACCATAGACTCGGAAGTTTCTAAGACACCCGAGGTCTATGTTTGCGGGGACGCTCACATTTGAGGGAGGGGGTATGTGGTGCCCACATTTTTTGTTTTTTTCAAAATAAAGGAGAAGAACTGTATAGAGGAGTCAGATTGCGCCTGTATGGCCAAAGAAGGCAAAGAAAATTGTCTTCGGGATGAAACCCGAAGTAAAGTGACTTTGGGTTATAAGGCAAAGTACTCAGAAATGCCATGTCAGCATACAATATGAAGTAAATTGTCTTCGGATCGGGGGGAGCTCAACCCAAGGCAAAGACAGTCTAATAACCTTTTGTTGGGGCGAGAAATTCAAGAAGGGGCCATTTCAAAACTGGCGGCTCATACGCGCGAAGGTTGATTGACAGTGACAGGTGCATGTCGGAGGTGTGATTTCTCAGTAGAAACTCGAAGGGACGGAAGACAAAGAAGTGCAACTCTATAAAAATCAAAACTACAATGACAAAGTGTCAAGCAATTTTCCTTCGCCGTTGAGGAGTCGTCTTGCAAGTGATCGGGGAAAGGGAAATAGAGTTGGACTTGTGTTAGTGCGCAAGGGAGAAGTCGCAAGAGAGAAATCAAGAGACAGTAAGAAAGTAGAAGAGATGGGAGGAGGGAAGAAGAACTCCAAATTTGCAGTGAGAAATCATGCAATTCAGAGATTAGATATAGTATCAAGGATCAAATTCTTGAGCCGACTTCGGATCACTTTTCTGGCATGGAACTGGAATGTAAGTTTTCCAGGATTCATGATAGAAATCATCAAGAGTAAATGTCACGATGGTCCCAAGGAAGAAGGGAAGAGAGGAAATCCGGCTCGCTGGACACAGTCAGATTGGAGACTCGTACTCGGGAAGGAGGCAGGTTCGGAGCAAGGAGCCACGTTCTTGGGGAAAGGAGAGATAGCCCAAGAAACGTAGGAGGTGAGAGATGCCTTTTCGTCAAAGAGGACAAAGAATGGGTACAAAGTTGAGAGCTACAAAGAACCTGTGAGGAGAGGAATTGTGAGTGCACTAATGGCCATCCTAAAGCCGGAGAGAACTACCTATGTGATGAAACACCAAGCGGTGTTCTTTCACAAGTTATTTGCAGGAGAACCGATCAATTGGGCAAGGTGCTTTCACGGGAGAACAAGGCAGATGGTGTGGAATCTGCGGGACAAGTCGCCTCCCCACTACATCGTACCATTTGCAGCACATTTCTACCTCGGGTTGAATTTGCTCAATTTGGCGGAGCGCAATAGAATGGTGTCTCATTTCCATCCTGACTTGAGAAGAGAAGTCGACGCGGAGGAGCAGCAATACATTCTCCAAATCCGGAGCACAGATGATTACTACACAAAGACAGGGAAGAACGTGGAGGTTGTTGTAAGTACCCCGACAAAGAAGAGAACTTGGCAAGCAGAAGCCGAAGAAAACAAGAAACCTCGGAAGATGCAGAAAAATAACCCGAGGCGAGGAATGGTGGTGATTGAGTCAGAAGATGAAGACTCAGAAGGCAAAGCCGAGCTCAAGACGGAGGACTTGGAACGTGAGGAGGAACCTGAGCTGACACTGCAGAGTGGAGATACTAGCAGTGACAGTGAAGAGGGTGGAGAAATGACCTCGGCACCAGTGGCTGAAGAATACAAAGAAGAAGTGCAAGCTGAAGTAGAAGCCAAAAACAATGCGGCGCTGGAAGACAAAGTACCAGTGCTTGAGGAGAAGAAGATTGCAGTACAGCGAGGAGTTTGCTCAAGACGTAAGGCGAAGTGTGAAGCGGGGCCGAGTAGAGTGAAGGAAGAGGTAAAAGAAAGCTCGGGCAGTGAGGCGTCAATTCCGATACGAAGACTCTAGAGAAGAAGGCGAGTATTGGGAGAACACGAAGAAAGAAGAGAGACCACTCCGCGGGAGGAAGAAGTTGCTAGTAATGGAGTAGATTACCTGCAGAAGGTAGTATGCCTGCTGTTGGTGAAGTTGGAGAAGAAGAAGAAGGAGATGCAGTCTACTTGTCCCGAGGTAAAGACTGTTTTGCAGGTCTTATCAAGATTAGAAGAAGAAAACTTGGGGTTGAAGAAGAGTATAACCCGAGGTGAGGAAGAGAGAGAAGTACTGTGAGCAGAAGCAGTAGAGAGAAGTCAGGTAATCGAAGACCTGAAGAGAGAAGTGAGTTATTGAGAGGATCTTGTGAGGAAGAGTGACATCGCAAGGGAGAGACAAGTAGCAGAATTCAAAATCTTGAAGCAGCAATTTGCTGATTCAAGAGTAGAGCTTATCCATGCTATGGCGAGGGTAGCATCAAAGGATCAAGAGCTCGATCAAGTGATGGAGAGTATGGAGGAGAAGAAGCAACTCTGGCAAAGAGAGTTGTCTGTGCGGTATAGAGAAGAAGAGAGATTACAAGAATTACTTCGTAATCAGGAAGAGAAAATTATACAGAAGGAGAAAGAGAAGGAAGCGGGGAAGGCCGAATTTGAAGAAGAATTGGCAATGTATCGAGAGGAATGGCTTGCAGATTGGGAACGAGAACAAAAGACAAGATTGGAGCCATTGAAGGAAGTCCTCAGAGTGAACGCAATGTTAAGTATAGAAGCCAGCGTTCGGATTGAAGAAACAAGACTGCACGAGTTGAAGTTGTTGGTGCAGGAGACAAGGCAAAGACAAGCAAAAGATACAGATTTGAATGCCTTGTTAATTAGTCTCAAAACTCGTGTAGACAATAAGATCTTAGAAGTAGAGGACAATATTTCAATTAGATTAGACTTAGTGAGAATAGAGTTAGAAAAGCTTCGGCAGGATGTTAAGGCAAAACCCGAAGTAGATAACATAGGAATCCAAATGTCTTTGGAGTTGCCCTCAGAGACATTAGAGACAAGTGGGTCGAAAGATGAAGAGTTAGGTAGACTACCCACTAGTGCAATTTCAGATCAGGAAAGAGAATTGTTGGATCTGGTAGAAGATGTAGGAGATGTGAAACCCAAGGAAAATGTAGTAGGAAGTAAGATTACTTCGGGTTTGGGTTCGGGTTCGGGTTTGGGTTCGGGTTTGAAAGCTGAGGAAGAAGTAGACATCGGATTGGAGTAGAAACCGATTTGAAATTTGAGGGGCAGATATGAAGAGGTGCATTGTCATTTCGGATCTGTAGGTTAGAACAGTTGTTGTAGAACGGTATAGTTGTTAGAACTATCAATTGCTTCATTATTTTAGAGTGGCATTTGTAGGAAATTGTTGTTCAGTGCTCATAATTTCTGAGAATAGATAAAGCGAAGTGCTGTGAAGCAGTGCTCGTCGCTTGAGCTTGGTCCGAGTATCAATTTTGCAATTGTGTTTTGAGTGTTTGGAGAAATTCAAAGTGCAAGTCAAAGTGCTTGTTGGATGTTGGATTCCACAGCCTTGATCTTCATTCTATGTGTTTTATCCTGAGTGAAGTGCAATCAAAGCAATGCCTTGACAGATCTGAGAGGAATTGTAGCGTTGGTAGTATTCTACATTTGTGAGTGCAGTGCGAAGTTGATGTGAAGCAATTTTGATCAAGGAAGTTGTGCCTTCAGTGGAGGGGTGGAACACAATTCTAAGGCGAAGTCGTTTTGCAGTGAAGTGCCATTTTTGGGAGAGCCTGAATCATCACAATCAAGATTGTTTGGAAAGAATTGAAGGATTTGTGATTAAGGAGTGTGAATTTGTGACAAGACTGCGAGTCAGTGCTTGTTACTCTCTTTTGGGTATGGTTTCTACTTGAGAGATTAAAGATACAATCAAGAAGAACTAAATTGTTACTTTGCTTTGTATTTGACCAATTCTGACTCGTATCTCTGCGGGAACAAACTTTACTTACCCGATTACTGCAAAAGTGATATTTGCCGGGTTGTCACACTTGCTGCAAATCTGCTGCCATTCTTGTCATCTTGGCCCACAACCCAACCAGCAGCGTAGGAACTTGAGTCAACCGTAACTATAATTGGTCGTCCACAGCGGTAGTCAAGCGGGTGGAGCACAGGCGGGTCCTGCAGCGCTTTCTTCAGTTTTGCCATAGCAACCAAATGTTCCGGTCTCCAAACAAACTTGATCCTTTTCCTCAAAAGCTGGTAGAGCGGCTCTGCAACATGACCAAAGTGCGGAATCCATATACGGTAGAAAACACATGCCCCTAAGAACCTTCTTACCTCCTAAACTGAGGAACAATCCTTGATCTTCCCTATTATGTCCACCTTTTCTGGATTTGGCTTCCTTCCATACAAGCCACATAGGTGTCCCACCACAAGGATTTCTCCAAGTCCAAATGCCGACTTCTCTCCAAAGAGAGTCACCCCCGCTTCCATCAACCTTCTCAGTATTGCCTCCACATCTTGAATATGATCTATGACAAACTTCCTAATACCTCCATCCACCAAAGTTTCATCTTTCTTGCTCTCTGTGCAGCCCTTGACAAGTATATCCAAGAATGGACGGGTCTTCTTAGGGATAAAAGACTGCAGAATTTGATTCATAGCGCTTTGTATATGCGCCACAGAGTTAGTAGCCCCCATTGGGAGAGTGCACATACGCATCAGCCCTAACGGTGTTCGCATCGTGGTTATGTCCTGGCTCCCTTCAGCAAGCTGAAACTGATCATAACCTGAATACAAATCTCCTATAGAATAGATTGCCCTCCCTGCAAACTCCTCAGCAAACTCATCCACAGCCGGTCCAACACCAGAATTCCGGATTGTTACTTTATTTGGCAGTTGCATATCCTGTATGAACCGCAACTTACCATTCTTCTTCCGGACAGTGAACCAGCGATTTGAGTATGGCGCTTCTGATGGTTCTAAAATCTTTGCCTGAACTTTCTCCTTCAATAGTTTTGTCAGCTGGGGCAGAAGCGCCTTTGGCACTAGTATTGGTCTCAAATCCCACGGTACATGCGGAACCGTGAAAATTATCATCGGTGTGATTTCTTGCGGGTTCACACACCCAATCTCCTTGATCTTGAAAGCAAAAGCCTTCCCGCACTTCCCAATCATTTCCTTAAATGCACGGCGCTCAACTTCTATGAGCAATCCATCCCCTCCGACCGTAAGCCCATCCAAGGTCTCTTTAGTAAACGAATGTCCAATATCCTTTTCCTGCCTCAGTCTCGGTTCCTCTCTAGTCCTACGCATCAAATCAGAAGCATCCAATGGCAATGGAACAACAATAGGACAAACCTTTTTGTCCACTGTTTTGTACTTAGTGTCACATCTCACTTCATGAACCAACCTTGAAAGTGTTTCATGAAGCACCCTTCCTATTTCAATCACGGGTTCTCCTTTCTCCATTGCTCCAATCACCTTCTGCTCCAATCACCTTCTGGACTGCCCTACCTTCTCCCCAATCCTCCAACAGTCCAATGATAGTCTCGTTATCATCCATTTCCCTTGCTGTTTTCAGAACTCTCTCTTTCCCTTTCATTCTCTTCTGCAAAATTCCCCGTGGTACTCCCTACATGTGCAAACCAAACAGTCCTACCACTTTGGATTCCCACATAGGTCCTATCAAAACAGTCTTCCTCACTAATCTCTTGCGGTGGAATGTAGCATAGGGCGCCTTGTCCCCCCACCTTCTCAGACAAGACGCCTAGTGGAAACCCCACCTTCCAATAGGCTTTTCTGGATCTCTTAACTCTCTCCTGTTCCTGTTGCTGCCCGGCAACACAGTAGGGAATTGCACTATTCTGGTCCCGTTCTGACTTCTAACCTTCGTCATGTGAGTCCCATTGTTCAAAACTTTGCTCTCCATTCTAAATTGAGTAATGAAAGGCTGTCCTAGGATCACCGGGTAGGGCAAGGTATAATGCACGAACACATTAATAGGCTCTACCACATTCCCTATCTTGATTTTGACATCCGGACAAGCTCCCTACAATGCATTTCTGGTTCTATTCACTTACTTTACCTTCCAGTCAATGTCATGGTCCACCTTCCATTGCCCTTCATCATAGACCGCTTTTGACACGAGATTGACCTCAGATCCTGAATCAATCAGTGCTCTCACTGGTGCTTTCACTCCTTGCATCTCGATCTCGCACTCGCTGCAACTTCTTGCCCAAAAGGAGCCTTGCACCTCCTCTGACAAGGGCACAAAAGACTTCTCATCCTCAAGAGCTGCATCATAGACACGTGCTTCTTGGGTCTCATCCTCTAGTTTTTCCTGTTCAAGCTCAAGCCCAAAAGTTCCCACCTCTCCTTCAGCCTCACTCCCGTCCTTGTACAGCAAGGATGTGTGCGGTCCTTCCTTGTAGAATCATTTCTTCTTTGCCTTGACAAGGATAAGGTCCTGCACATCCTTCCTCAAGCTACCAAAGAACTCTTTGTTTGTGAAACCGCTCACCTCTTGCTTCCAGAACTTTTTAGCAATCTCTTGCGGATCCAGTTCCATTTCTATGTCCCGGCTCAACAGCCAACCCGGCCCCTTCCTAGGAGATCTCTCTCTTGGCTTTTGGTTTGCTGCCCCTTCTGTGTCCATTTGTGACTCTTCTCCAACGCCCAAATTCTGACCCCTGCTCTTTTGTGCATCGCTGAACTGCACCTCTTTCCTGCTAACCTGCCTCCTCTCCGGTTCCACTCGCTGTTGCTTTTCCCTTGGCTGCCCTTCACTATCTACCCATTGATCAGATTTTTGTTTCTCTTCCACCATAGCATCCCAAGTGGCACCAACTTCCGCAGTGATGGCAGTTATTACCACCGGCACATCCCACCCTGATTTCCTCCGGACCTGCTCCGCTAGTCTCTTCTTCTCAACTTCTCCTAGGTCTGCACATTGCTTTACTTCACTCATTGCACTATACACACTAGGCTCAAATGCAGCGACTGCCATACTTACTTCATGTTTGCCCATGTGTCTTTCCAGCAGAGCCTTCATCCCTCCCCTGTTACCGTTCAGCGGTATTGGCTCCCTAGTATCATAGAAGGCTATCTTCTTCATCCCGGGTTCTCCAACAAACTTCACCCACTGTTTGCGTACTGCTTCTGATAGCTCTTGGCAGTCCCTTTTGGCATGACTCTTACTGTCATACCACATGCACCCATAGGGTTGCCTTCTCTCTCCATCCGTCCTCGCAGTGCTACTCCCACTCTGCATCTGGTCGACCTTGGTGGTCAGAATCTTCAACCCCTCCATCAGTCACAAGATCTCATCCACTGCTCCTTCTTTGGGCATCTCACTCACTTGTTGTCCCTCCTTCCCTCTCCCGGACCCAACCACGTTACTCCGAATAGGCGCTTTGGCTATTGCTTCTTCATCCAGCTCTCTCTGCCTCCGCCTGCGGCTTACCCAGACAACCGCCTCCTCAATCTTTCCCCACTCTACCGCTCCCAACCAATCAGGTTGGAGCAAATGGAGTGCATACTCCAACTCATCCCGCAAACGACTATCCGCAGCTCGTAGAAAGTAATTAGACCGCTGTAGTCTAATGGCCTCAGCTTCACAGGCTGACAGATGCCCCAGTCTCTTGTTAAACTCTCTTAGGAGATCTTGAGGCCCCAAGTTTTTACTCCCATCATTCACCCAATCCAAGAACATGGCCTAGGTGACCCGGTCTGCATCTTGCAGTAAGAATTCCTCCTTCATCATCTGGGAGAACTCCTCCCATGTCTCTGCCCCTCTCACCAAGCCCCTCAACCACCCTCCTGATTTTGAGCTCAGCCAACGTAGGAAACCTAGCAATGGCAATGTTCTCATCCAGATCATGAAGCTTAACCTCTCTCTAGTAGACCTTCAAGTACTTGGTCACGTCCTTACCATCAAATTCCCCTTGCTGATCTACCACAGTGCGCAGACACTTCGTGACTTGTGAAGACTGTGCTCTCACCTTGTCTCTTTCTTTGTCTTGATCCTTCATGGCTCTCATGGTTGCCATGACAATCAGTGAGATCTCATATTCCCTTGTCATAGCTGAAGATGAAGCCTCTGGGCCCATCTCTACCTCAGCACAACTCACAATTGTCCACTTAGATCAGTCCGATCTGTCCTTGCTCCCTTCTCCAACTCCAACTAGTCATAACCTCTAAGCACAAGCCTCGAGATTCCACAGCATGGTCGCCACTTATGTTGTGGGGAACGTTTGGTCTTGAGAGTGCGCCAAGCACATGGCTGCTTGTGCTTAGTTTTCCTTACTATCTTTCTTTTGGATTTTCCCGTAGACTGACATTCCTTCCCTACTCCTGGATTGTCGGGAATTTGTCTTTATATGAACTTGTTGTTTCAATTTCCTTGAGGTTGGCTCTCCCTGAAGGTTTTGTTTTATCCTTGACTTTTGCAAAACTAATCTTGTCATGCGAGTCTGGTGTTATGGTTTCTACCTCTGCCTGGTCTCATATTCTATTTTCACATCAGGTTCAAGCTATGGTTTGGAATCTGGCAGTTCATAGACCTAGGTCAGGTGGCCCTTTGATAAAATAAAATAAATAAAATACACGACAACTGAGTGATCTAACTGAACATAAACCCAAGCATCCAGATCATTTCATTATGCTATTCACCTGGACCGGACTGAGAGCTCCTAGAATGGAGTTTTCCTCAACTCTAGTCACAATTCATAACACAAATCCGCTTCCAAGACTCATCATTTACAAGAATTTCAACAACAAAGTTCACAAGGTTGGATAAGTCAAATAGTTCTAGTCAAGACAATGCCTGCCTAAGGTTGCAACTCCTCATCAACTCAGCCTGGCACTTCACATATGCTCTGTCCAACAGCAGACAAGGCAACTCACCCTCCAAACCTCTTCATTCTCCTATCCATGTTTTGCAGATCAGATTCACTCCATTCAGACAGGCCAACCAACTTCAAATCTTTTCTTGTCCTTGCTCCAGATGAGCTGATCCACTTCAAAATTCACCTCCTCTTCTTCCTGACTAGCTCCTATCATTGCGTGTTCAGTCACTCTTCACAACATTTCCCAAAAAAAAAATAAAAAAATATCTTCCTTCTTCACTCCTATCCTCACCTTCAGAAGATTACCCATCGGCAACTTATGCAGCAAATCCCCTTCAGACCTGCAAAAATTTTCTTCCTCACAGCCCTCTCTCTCCTACAAAGTCCTTCACTCTCTTGAGAAGAAAAACTTTTTGCCTTGCGCTCTCAAGCCCTAACAGTCCTCCTGCAAGAATTTTCCTTCTGTCCCAACACTTCTCTCCTGAATATGCTCCATTCCTTCCAACTTGAAAATTCCTCTCCTGATTGTTCTTCTGTCCAAACCCTTCACTTCTTGAGAATTTCTCTCCTGCCAAACCCTTTCCTGTCCAACTCAAAAATTCCTGCCACTTCTCTCTCCTGTCCAACTCTTCACTTCTTGAGAATTTCTCTCCTGCCAACCCTTTCCTGTCCAACTCAAAAGTTCCTGCCCTCATTGTTCCTCTGTCCAAACCCTTTACTTCTTGAGAATTTCTCTCCTGCCAAACCCTCTCCTGTCCAACTCAAAAATTCCTGCCCTCATTGTTCCTCTGTCCAAACCCTTCACTTCTTGAGAATTTTATCTTCATGCACCTCACCAAAACCTATCACAGTCCTGCAAAAATTGCCTTCATGAAACACTTTCTGCCCTTCACTTTCAAGCCCTCACATTCCTGCAAAAATTGCCTTCATGCACCTCACCAAAACCCATCACAATCATGCAAAAATTGCCTTCATGAAACACTTTCTGGCCTGCACTTTCAAGCCCTCACATTCCTGCAAAAATTTCCTTCATGAACTGTGAGCCGGCCTGTCTCTCACTTAGGATGAACCTCTGATGGCTATTATGGTAGCGCACCATGGACTAAGAAGACAAGGAACTCAAACTCCATCATACTCCTCCAAGGCTAACACTCCAAGACTCAAGACATTGCTCACTAGAGAACTCAATGAGAGAGATAGTTCCAAATGAAAGGATGTTGAGTACCTCCTCACCCCTTGTTTATATACTTGCAAAATAGTTACGTACCAAAGTTACTAATTACCATAGTAACTCAAGTTACTAGACTAAAAGTCAAGTAAAGTCAAAAAGTAGAAAGGAATATCTATTCACATGGGTATATTCCCCTAAGCATGTGGTCTTATCTTGACCCAACCACTAAGTCAAGGATTCCTTCACATGGGCTATCCTTGGACTAAAGAAGAATCCAAAACAAAAAGGCTTGCGGGCCCAAGAGTTCTCAACTCTTTCCACAAAGCCAAACACCTAGGAATAATACCAAGTCAACACACTAAAATCCAAAATAGTGGTGCTCATCTTTTCTACTTCCTCTAAAGTAAGGTCCCATCTATCTTAGCTATGACTAACTTTAGCTAACCATGACTAATATAGAACCATCCTTTATCTCTATATAAATAATATCTCCTAAGTACTTGTAATACCAAGCTAAATATCACAATACCACACACATGCACAAATGGGTGTTACAGAACCTCACCTTCTGCCCTGCACTTTCAAGCCCTCATATTCCTGCAAAAATTGCCTTCATGCACCTCACCAAACCCCATCATAGTCTTGCAAAAATTGCCTTCCTACACCCTCTCCAAACGACTTCACATTTGCTGTAAAATTTGTCTTCCTACAGCCCTCACAAACCCCTTCACAATCCTGCAAAAATTGTCTTCCTGCAGCCTCACCAAACCACTTCACATTGATGCAAAAATTGTCTTCATGAAACACTTTCTGCCCTGCACTTTCAAGCCCTCATATTCCTGCAAAAATTGCCTTCATGAACCTCACCAAACCCCATCACAGTCTTGCAAAAATTGCCTTCCTACACCCTCTCCAAACCACTTCACATTTGCTGAAAAATTTGTCTTCTTGCAGCCCTCACAAACCCCTTCACAGTCCTGCGAAAATTGTCTTCCTCCAGCCTCACCAAACCACTTCACATTGATGCAAAAATGGTCTTCATGAAACACTTTCTGCCCTGCATTTTCAAGCCCTCACCTTCCTGCAAAAAATTTCCTTCATGAACCTCTTTTGCCCTGAAATCTCAAGCCCTTACAGACCTGCAAAAAAATTTCCTTTCTGTCCTCCCCTGAAATCTCACAGCCAGGCTTTTCTCCCCCGTAATTCCTCTATAGCCCAATCCCTCTCAAAAACCCTAGCAAAAAATTCCCTTCCTTTTTTCCCCGACATCAAACTCTTTCCTCGTGAAATCTCCTTGTCCCTGTCCGGCCCTTCTCCTCCAAACACAACCATTTCTCTTGAAACCCAACCTGAGCTTGTGTAACCCCATATTATTTCTTGGCTCCAGCCACATTCAAAGACTCCTTGAGCTAATAACAATATAACTTTTTCTGGGCTTCACAATAATATAGGAAATATCTCCCACGGCAAGGTAACATAAACCACGCAAGAGACATATTGACATAAATCTATGTTACTTACAACAAACAAGAAGAGAAAAGAAAATTTATCACACCAAAAGCCTCAAGGGTACACGTGGGCTATTTTCCCGATGACACCGGATGGAAGAACCAACACGAATGGAGATTGATGCTATGCAATAGAGACTACTTGGTATAGCGGATAGAGAAAGATTATGACAAAATAGATGATGTTTTTATTGTCACCAAGTTGGACATTGCATTGCTGAATGCCTACTTAGAAATGGGTGACCTCAACAAGTTGCCCAGATGGAGATTGTAGAATAGAATGATCAAGGAAACGAGGAATCTAGTAGGAGATTTTGAGCCGCCTATTGAGAGCTTGATTAGTTCCAATGGGATTGAAGGCTTGACTTATGCAAGTTTGCTTCATTTGCAAGGTATGACATCTCATCAGGGTTGTAGGATTTTGGTTGATTTTGGAAGTTCAGAGAATTGCATGTCTATGCAAGTAGCAAAGGAATTGGGTATTTCTATCAAGCTTGTGTTTGGAAATAGTTTGATGATGGCGGATGGTAGAAAGGGTTGTGCATTCCGCACCTCACATCCTGTTACCTTCAAGATTGGGAAGGAGTATTTGGAGTGTATGAGGTTTTTAGTGGCACCTCTACACTATGATATCATTCTGGGTCTACCTTGGCTTGAACGTCATAAGGTTCAATTCGATTGGACCCGACAACAAATTCAAGTAAAACACCAAGGTAGGAATTTCTGATTAGGTTGTCTGGCACCTTTGAGTAAGACACCTAAGAATAGTCAGTCCCAAGATGGGAAGTTTGTTGAGAAGGTAGCCATAGAGCAAAGTTGGAAGGGAGATGAGTCCCAAGATGGGAAGTTTGTTGAGAAGGTAGCCATAGAGAAAAGTTGGAAGGGAGATGAGTCCCAAGATGGGAAGTTTGTTAGTAAAGCAGCCATAGAGTGAGCTTTGGAGGAAGATAAGTCTGTATTTGCGGTGTGGATCAAGCCAATTGCACAAGAACAATCCAAGGAGGGCCAAGAGCCTCATCAAGTAATTGTTGATTGGATAGTTCAAGCATTTGCGGATGTGTTTTGGATGATCTACCAAAGGGATTACCTTCCAATTGAGTTATGCCCTTCAAGATCGAGTTATTGCTAGAGAGTACTCCAGTGAGTAGACCAATCTATCGGCTCTCACCAAAGGAGTTAGAGGAGTTGCAAACAACACTTACAGAGTTGTTGGAGAAGGATTTCAAACAACATAGTACCTCTCCTTGGGGAGCACCGGTACTATTTGTTCCAAAGAAGGATGGAAGACTTCATTTTTGTATTGATTACCGTGGGCTCAATAAGAAAACCGTGAAGAATGCATATCCTTTGCCTTGGATTGATGACCTGCTTGATCAACTAAGTGGAGCACACTACTTTTCCAAGCTGGATCTTTGTAGCGGCTATTAGCAAATTCCTATTGAGAGAGAAGATGTGCAAAAGACTGCCTTTTGCACAAGGTATGGACATTTTGAGTAGAGAGTTCTACCTTTTGGACTCAATAATGCTCTAGCAATCTTCATGGATCAGATGCATCAAGTGTTGGAGGGACTATTGGATCGGTCCATAGTGGTGTTCTTGGATGATATCTTAATCTATAGCAAGATAGAGACAAAACACATGAATCATGTGCGAGAAGTCCTAAGACTACTACAACAATGGAAATTTTACTGCAAGAAGTCAAAGTGTGCCTTTTGGCAGAAGGAGGTTACCTTCTTGGGTCATAAGATCTCATCAGAGGGGTCAAGATGGAAGAGGAGAAGATCAATGCCATTATTGATTGGCCTACCCCAAAGGATGCTATAGAAGTACGGGCATTCAATGGATTGGCCAATTTTTACTGATGGTTCATCCACTATTATGCTTAGGTGGCTGCACCATTGACTGACCTCTTGGGAAAGAACTTGAGTTTCTAGTGGACCACCAAGCATGAAGAAGCATTCCAAAAGTTAAAGCATATGGTGTCTTCAAGACCCATTCTTCAACCATATGATCCTCATCTACCTTGTGTGGTTGATTTTGATGCTTCTAACTTTGCAATTGGAGCTGTGCTGCAATAGGAATTCCTAGATGGACTACATCTCATTGCCTTTGTGTCTTGCTGACTAAATACAGCTGAAAGAAATTACTCTACTTGAGATCGGGAACAACTTGCAATGGTATATGCCACCAAAGTATGGAGGCATTACCTCTTGGCGAAACAAGTGGTCATGCAAACTGATCACAAGCTATTGTTGCAGACCTTACACTTGGAACACATAAAGAGTCAACATCATTTGTGGGAAGAGCAGCTCCAATTGTTTGACATTAAACTTAAATACAAACAAGGTCGGTTCCATGTCATCCTTGATGCTCTATCATGACGACCTGATTTGAAGTCTCCTCCTCTCGTCATGGTGGTAATTATGACGGTGTCAATTGACCCTAAGGTCCATAACAAGTTTCGGTCAGCTCTATAACAAGATCCTTTCTTCCAAATGGTACATGGTCATCTAACAACAAGCAACAAGGAGTACAACACCTTCTCCTTCAAGGCAAGCCTTCTATTCCATGCGGACCGGATCTATGTTCTAGCCAAAGATGATCTCTAACTTGTGCGCCTTCAAGAAGCCCATGATTCACCAATAGTTGGTCACATGAGGGTGGATAAGACCTTGGGTACCCTCCAACACCAATGGTGGTGGCCCAACATGACACAAGATGTTTGGGAGTTTGTACGATCGTGTGAGAGTTGTCAACGCAACAAGGCCAATTCTAGAAGCCAAGTGGACTCCTTCAGCCACTTCCCGTTCCAACTACTCGTTGGGAACATGTGAGCTTAGATCTAATCACCTCCTTGTCCAAAACACAACAAGGTCACAAAACAATTGTGGTGTTTGTGGATAAGCTTAGTAAGCAGCTGCAAGATATTCATCCCAATTGGTATGGTGAATGTTCATGAAGGCACAAAGTATATATTCCAAGGTGCGATTTGCATGTTCAGTTGTCCATCAGTTTGAGGATGATAGGCTATGGACAAAGCAAGCTTGGTGCCAAGTATCTGGAAGAAGGCTTGCTAAAACTTTCCGGTGAAGCGAGGATCACGGTCAAACATGAGTACATGTGGCATCTCATGATGTTTGAATACATTATTGAAGTAGAGTTGCACCTATGAGCCGGCCTGTCTCTCACTCAGTATGAACCTTTGATGGCTATTATGGTAGCGCACCATGGACTAAGAAGGCAAGGAACCCTAACTCCATCATACTCCTCCAAGGCTAACACTCAAGACATTGCTCACTAGAGAACTCAATGAGAGAGAGAAAGTTGCAAATGAAAGGATAATGAGTACCTCCTCACCCCTTGTTTATATACTTGTGAAATAGTTACGTACCAAAGTTACTAATTACCATAGTAACTCAAGTTACTAGACTAAAAGTCAAGTAAAGTCAAAAAGTAGAAAGGAATATCCATTCACATGGGCATATTCCCCTAAGCATGTGGTCTTATCTTGACCCAACCACTAAGTCAAGGATTCCTTCACATGGGCTATCCTTGGACTAAAGAAGAATCCAAAACAAAAAGGCTTGCGGGCCCAAGAGTTCTCAACTCTTTCCTCAAAGCCAAATACCTAGGAATAATACCAAGTCAACACACTAAAGTCCAAAATAATGGTGCTCATCTTTTCTACTTCCTCTAAAGTAAGGTCCCATCTATCTTAGCTATGACTAACTTTAGCTAACCATGACTAATATAGAACCATCCTTTATCTCTACATAAATTTAATATCTCTTAAGTACTTGTAATACCAAGCTAAATATCACAATACCACACACATGCACAAATAGGTGTTACATTTAGCCCCGGACTAAGTTTTCACTTTGTCCTCAAAGTGAAGGTCTCTCTACCTTCTATGGTACATCTTCAACTTATCATGGTTTATCCTATCAAAGTGTCTTCCTCCCAACTCCTTGAGATCATAGGTGTAATTGCCCCACACCTTCTCCACTATTAAAGGTCCAAAGTACTTAGGCAAAAACTTCTTTTGCATTCTCTTGAATCGAATAGAATCAAACAACATTACCCAATCATCTTCTTTGAAAGGCTCCACCTTCTTCTTGCCTTGCCTCTTGTCATAGCTCTCCTTTTGTTTCCTTTGGGCTTGCTCCACTTGAACCATAGCAACTGCTCTTGCCTCTTCCAATGTCGTGCGTATATACATCGCTACACAACATACATCGCTGTCAACATCATACACTATAAAAGCACAACTCACACATAAGTCATACATAGACTCTAAAGTGCCACAATAATCAGATTGCTTAACACTTTCAACTCAACTCAACTCAGATCAGTACTTGATCTGTCACTCTATAAACTGCCAACAACTGGGCACTGATTACAGTCAAGCCACACCCACTCAAGCAAAGAGAATCCAGGTGACGCTCACCGGCCTCTGTCCACCATAGCCAAGAACTCGAAGGCTCAACATCAGAGAAGTGAGCTCTCTGGAGCTCACCTTCGAAACTATACCCCTTGGACTCGAGCTAGCCCTGAAACCCTAACGGTCCCGCTGACGGCACACTCGACGGTGCAAACGGTGCAAAGTGACGGTGGGCCCCACCGTGAAGTCAGTACCCTGAACACGAAATCTAACCATCGGAAAGTAGTCCCTGAGAAACTGCTAGAATAACTCTAACTACCATCACTGGAACTCCAGTGTCCGAGCATCTAGATGCGGAACTACAAATGGCGTGACAACTGTCGTGCGTATATACATCGCTACACAACATACATCGCTGCCAACATCATACACTATAAAAGCACAACTCACACATAAGTCATACATAGACTCTAAAGTGCCACAATCGCCCCCCTAGCTGGCGGTTAGGTCCCTCTAACTCCAGATAGCCATCTACTCTAAGTATATGGTATACCCTCTAATGGGCAAAGATCAGGAGGCCAGGTGCTATGGAGCCCCATCGTTAGTCGCTTGTCTGCAATCTATACCATATAAAGAATGAACTAGCTATAGGTCAAGTACATCTAGGACATAACCACTGTCCCTGAGGAACCACCGTGAGGGGAGGAGTCATACATGCCATATGCCATCCTCTCGAACAGCTATCACACACTAACATAGTAGCAGCTCCACCAGAAGAGCCACATAACATACACCTCAAGCCTGCATGTACAAGTGCCAAGCTTGGGTCCATAGTACCATCAATGTTTGGGAGGTGGCATGGCGCACAATTGCGCACATGATCCTTCCAAACAACACCATCACGTCCTTCTAACACAAGGACTCCAGATGGCAAAACCTCGCGCACTCTCAAGATAGTGCGGCCTGTAGAAACATCAAGTGTCGTCGGTGTTGTCTGCTGTAGATATACATAGTCGCCTGGATGAAATCAACGGATCGAGGGTCTATAACCTCCTCCTCGAATGGTAGCATAGCGTAAAGTATCTCTATGCTAAGCAATCGCCAAGTTCTCAAAGGCCATTGGCATCACTCTCTGAAAGATCTCTGCCCGTTGAGAACATGCGCTCATCCATACATCGGGGTCATCCAAGTCCAAAACTACAGTAGCATCTCGACGAATGGCTGCAGGTAAATCTGGATCTCGTCCATAGAGTAGAAAGTATGGAGAGAAGGATGCTAAGGAGGCTTGCCGGCTGAACCAATAGCCCATGGCCAACCAAGGTAACTGGAGATCCCAATCTCCCAAGTGGCCTCTCTGCAAACCATACTTTCGCAATCCTCTCTTCACCGTCTGAACCACTCTCTCTGCTAAGCCATCTGCCTCAGGGTGATCTCGGGATGTAGTACGATGATCAATCAAAGCCTTGTCACACAAGACCTGAAACTCTCCCAAGAACTCTGTACCCTGATCAGTCAAAACCTCAGCTGGTGCACCAAAATGACTAAGAACTCGATCCAGGAACAAGTAAGCTATCCCTTCACTAGACTTGTCAGGAAGTGCCACCAACTCAATCCACTTGGAGAAGTGCTCCACCATCACCAAAACATACCGATGATGTCTCACAGTCAGCGGTAAAGGTCCGGCGAAGTCCAAACTCCAACGGTAACCCAATCCCATGATAGGTAATGGGTGTAAATGTGGCATAGGAGCATTGAATGATGCTCTAACTCGGTCACAAACCACACATCTGGCAACAAACTGCTGTACCTTGGTCTGCATACCGCGCCACCAATAATGACTCTGGAGTAAGCTATATGTACGCTTTACTCCAAAATGTCCTAGCTCCTCATGAGCATGACGGACCAACTGTGGTCTCTGTGATGGAAGTGGTGCTACTCGCACTCTACCATCCTCCCATACACGCAAAAGGTGTCTACCCTCCAATCTGAACCGTCTGGCTCGCTGAAGAACACGGTCTCTCTCCTTGGCCCCAATTGTGCCACCCACAACACCAGTGCGAAGATAGTCCATCACTAAGACATCATCATGAATGTCTCGCTGAACTGTACCAATATCTTCACTCTCTGGATCTATGACCTCAATAACTCCTCCTGTATGCGCTGAGAGGGATACCACCAAGGTCTCTGCAAATATACACAAAAAGGCCGATGCATGCCAACCTGGCACCATCTCCTCATCTGTCTCACCATGCCAACGTGCTCCGGTCTGATCCTGCTGGCTGGGACATGGGTTTCTACTCAACCCATCTGCATCACGGTTCACCACTCCAGGTCTGTGAACAACCGTGAAATCATACTCCTGTAAAATCAGAGCCCATCGTGCAAGCTTCCCTGAAAGCTTGTCGGACTCCATCAACCACTTCAGCGGCTGATGATCAGTGATGAGAGTGAAGGGGTTACCAAATAGGTAACATCAGAAATGTGCTACTGCCCAAACTGCTGCCAAGCACTCTCCCTCATATGAACTATACTTCGCCTCCGCTGAATTGTTGGAGCGACTAGCATAGGCCACCACAAACTCCTTCTCCTCATCATCATGTTGGGTGAGCACCGCTCCAAGCCCCAACATACTCCAATCAGTGTGAACCTGAAATGGTCGTCCCCTGATCGGTCTCCTCAAAATAGGAGCAGATATCAACCTCTCCTTGAGCTCTACAAAAGCTCTCTCCTGCTCATCTCCCCAACACCACTCTTGTGTAAGCTTGGTCAGCTTTGTCAAGGCCTTGGCAATGGCGCTAAATCCTCTAACATAGCGGCAATAGAAGTTCGCCAACCCAAGGAATGCTCGCACTCTGCTCACATCCGTAGGCCGAGGAACACGTGCAATAGCCTCCACCTTGGTCTGCTGGACACCAAGTCCTCCGGGGTAGATAGTGTGACCCAAATACTCAACCTGCTCATGGAAGAACCTACACTTCCCAGGATGTAATTTGAGTCCATGAGATCTCAACCTCTCAAACACCTCCAACAACTGTCTCTCATGCTCCTCCACAGTAGTGCTATACACCAAAATGTCATCAATATAGCACCGAGCAAAATCCAGTCCAGCTAGGATCCTATCCATGACCCTCTGGAACTCAGCGGGAGCGTTCTTCAACCCAAATGGTAAGAACCTCCACTGATATAACACATCCTTGCCGTGAGGATCAATAGCCCAAAATGTTGTCTTGGACTTATCCTCCTCCCTGATCGGCAACTGATGATATCCCGCTCGTAGATCCAAAGTACTGAAGACCTTTGCATGCCCAATCGCATCAAAAATCTCCTCCGGTGTAGGCATGGCATACCGATCAGCCCTGGTTTGTTGGTTGATAGGACGGTAATCTCCACACATCCGCCTATCTGTATAGTTGCCATGCATATCCTTCTTGGCTGGCATCACTGTCGCTGATGCATACTCTCCATGTGAAATCTCCACCAAACCAGCCTCAAAAAGGTCACTACTCCGGCTCTGAATCAATGTCCTCTCCATCTCACTATATCGATAAGGACGTCGGAAAACAGGTGTATTGCTAGTCAGCTCAATCCGTATACCAGGTCCCTTCAGAGCACCCAAATCCTTCATACTGAAAGCAAAACAACTCGTGTGACTCCTCAAGAACCTCCAAACCCTCCGTCTTTCCTCTCCAGTAAGCTTGGGTCCAAGATCTGGCTCCCAAGTATCCTCTGTAACTGTAGTAGGAGTGGAAGACGTACTGACTGGCTGCTACACTGGGCCCTTGGGAGCAATGGTGTCATGCTCCCGACCACTAGAGGTCCCAACCTCTGTGTGAAAAACTCCCTCCACTCTGGCTGCAAGCTCCATACGTCCTCTGGCTGCATCCCATGTGGACCAAGGGTGTAATCCAAGTAGCCCACGCTCACCTGGATGGACTCCAAGTAGACCACTCTCCCTAGTAGCTACTGGATGTGTCCCAAGAATACCATGTCCACTCGGTCCATCGCCCCCAGCATGTGCCTGAATCGTCTCGATAGGCACAAGGCTCACAAGTGTCCGAGTGGTGATGCCTATCAAGCGCATCCTACGCTGCTCTGCCAAACCAAGGCTCACAATCCAGGTCAAACAGTTCAGGTCCATAGCCTGACCTAACACCTGACGCCTGGATGCCTCTAACACTGCTGGAACAGCGGTAATACCGGTGCGAAAACCCATCGCCCGCTCTCTCTCATCAGCATTGGGCTCCACCAACTGCTGTAACTGTGAGTCCCAAACAAGTCCAGGTCCTCTCTCTCAAAAAGCATGACAGCCTGGGAAACTCATGAGTGTGGGAAATGCAGCTCTAGGCTGTCCAACTAGGTTCACCACTGCCATGGGTGACCTATCAGCCACTACCACTGTCTGAGACTGACGCCCAACATCCAAGATATCATCAACAAGAATGTGGTCCAGTCGTTGAATCCCATCATAAGCACGCTGTAGAACCTCTCTGGGTAAGAGGTTTGTCCACCAAAGACGAAGACGATGAGCCCGTGATCCCACTCTGGCTGCATCTAACAATACAGTAGGTCCCATCCATGAATGGACCTGATGTGTAGTCGCCACCACTCTAGTGCGAGAATCACCCATCAATGGAACGTTCTCCAAAAGGTAAGCTGGAGAAACAGACTGATGAACCTGGAGATGTCGTAGTATCCGTAACATCTCCCAAAACACACCAGAACGAGGATCCTGAAGACCCAAACCGCGGCCCGCACGTGTATGTCCCTGACATGGCCATCCAGAAATCACCAAGTGAACAGGCCCATGTCTCTCTAGGTCATGCGCCCCCAGTAAGGAAATGTCTCCTGGTAAGGCCTTCTGGTAACCTCTGACTGCTGACATCGGTAATAACTCCGGATACCGATAGGCCAAGTGTGCCACATGATGTAGAGAGACTCGCCTAGCAGTCTCATCTCTCTCTACATACAAGTAACTCTGTACTCGGATACCCGCCTGTAACACCGCAGCTAGTCCGGTGCTGATCCCACCAAACAACTCTAATAGACATATCCCCTCTACTGGATACTGCCAAGCAATGAGTGTGGTATCCAGAGGTGTCAAAGCAATCGCCTCTGGAGGCTCATCCTCACACTCATCCCCTGATGGTACGAAGGCTTCACTCCAAGCCTGCTGCACCAACTGATCTGCATGCTGCTGCAATGCCTCCTCTGAACTCCACAATGGAACATCCAAGGTGGATGGAACAATCCCACTCGTACTCCATAGCCGAGTGATCTCCTCTGGTACTGGAGTATCCTCTGCATGGGCGTTCCCCTCCAACAAGTCACCAGGCCAAGTAACTGCACCGCTGAAAGCTAAAACTGATGCTGCCATGGTCCCGGACTGTAGTGAGCCAAGACTGCCACTACTGAAACGTACTGGTAGGCGACATACTCGTCCCTCACCAGACTGCCAACCAGGTCTATAAGAGGCTGTCTCCTCCCAATAGTCAATACTGAAACCCATAGGGTATAACACTGCTCCCCCAACTAGCACATCATAGGACTCAACTATCGTCGCAATAGCTTGAGCTCTCACCACCGAGCTATCAGTCGGATGACCAGGCTGAACCTGGACAACAAGCTCCCCACGTGTGATGTACTGTGTCGAACCACCACCTAGAGATGTCTGGATCTGAAATGGACACCTCTCCACATCGGTCTTCCGTAACTCCAGACCAACAACTGCAGCCTTCCCCAACATAAGGGGCTGCGCACCAGAGTCTAACAAGACTCTCTGTGGTGTATAGACCTTCCCTGAAGGTCCCACCAAACAAAAGATCCCCCTCTGGTTATCCAATAGGACAACACCAGGTGTAAACCGCGCTCTCTCAAAGGCCGGTCTAGCTGGCAACTCCTCTAGTCTAGCCGCTGCTGCCTGCCATAAACCACTGGTCGCTGAACGGATCCCATGCTCCTCAACCAAGTCAGCTCCACTACCAACCACCTCTGCTCTAGTAGTAAGAACTGCACCATCCCTACTCTCACACAACATGGCAGCCAACCGGAACACTGGAGCTGGGTCAACTCCCAATGTAAACATGTCACTGGCTGAAAATAAAGGATGCCGCATAATCAGCTAAGCCGCCCCCAACATCATGCTAGACTCAGTCTGTGTAGTAGCAGGTGGCTGACTAGCAGGTACTCCATCAGGTACTCCATCACCACCTACCACACTTGCACTGGGACGTCTAGGAACCATGGATGTCGTCTGCAATGCCTCAGATATTGTGAAAGACTGGGGAAGTCTGACCTGTCTCCCAACCTCTCCTCTCTGTGGGTCCAACTCCACTAATGCTCCTCTAGGCTCTGGAGCACGTACTGCACTCCTAGTCACTGCTGTAGATGCATCCACCTGTGCTGCTCCGCACATGAAGTCCAAAGCATCTCTATCACCAGCATATGAGGTGGAAGCCTCAGCACCTGAATCTGATTTCCTATGAGCAATAGCCATACTAGCCAATCTCTGCTCCAACTGCTCAATCCGAGTAGCCATAGCTGTGTCAGAAGTAAGGGCAGGTACTGCACCCCTACTAGGTGTAGATCCTCTACCACCACCTCTACCACCTCGTCCTCCATGAACTGGAGCTCCTCTACTACCTGCCATAGCAGCCCTACCACTCCGTAACTCCGGGTGTAGGTCAAAACACCGGTCACTAGTATGACCAAATCTATGGCAGTGCTCACACTGCCTCTGTGCTGGCTGTGATGCACCAGAGGTATCAGGTCCGCTGCCCTGAGTACACTCTCTCCTATGGTGAGGTCCACCACAAGTCCAACAAGCAACACCACCACTCACTGGCTGCTGCTGACCCGAAAATGAGGGTAAGGGTCTAACTCCACTAGGCCCTCCACTCGCTCCATAGGATTTGGGCTGTGCACCCTGTCCTCGAAAACCAACTGGGCGTGGTGCACTCTGCTGCACTCTAGAAGAAGTCACAACCGTGGATGAGGTCTCTCTACCAAATCCAGCTGTCACCACTCTCTCCTCCACCATGTTGAGCTCAATACGCTCAGCCAAACCAAAGACTACTGCCAAAGTGGGCGAAGTAGCCTGCAACAACGTAGCATCACGAACTCTACGTCGCAACTCCCTGTCCAGTATCCCATACCAAAACTGGACTGCCTGGGCCTCAGTAACTCCCTGAGTGAAACTGATCAGCCGCTTCATGCGAGTGTATGCCTCGCGTAGGCTCTCTCCAGCCTTCCGCTGGAACTCCTGCAAGCTCCTCAGCTTGTCAGTCCGCACTCCCTGGTAGTTCTGCCTCAAACATAGGAAGAACTCAACCATGGGGTTAAACCCCGGTACCACACCACCTCCTGCAGCGGTACCTCCACTCGTAGTAGCACTATCTCCAGCTAGTGCACCTCCACTAGCTCCACCCACACTACTCGAGCTAGAACTCGTAGGTACAGCCGATCTACTCCTGGCCACCAAGCCTGAAGTGATGGAGACATAGTGTGGAGACCAATACTGTCTCCATAACTCAATCTCCTCCAAATGAGCTCTCCTGAACTCATGGTAATCATCCATCGGTGGACCCTCCAAGTGCTGAAACAACCCCTTCCATGCCATGAAGGGTGTGAACAAAGTCGGGTTCCGCATCTGCTGCAGATCACACCAACTATCGAACTCCTGGATGAAGTCATCCAACTCAATGGTACCCACTGTACCAGAGTAACGCCTAGGGCCTTTGGAGGCCCCATAAATCTCGTCCATGTCCCACAACAACGGTGCGGACACACCAAGTGCACTCTCAACTGAATAAGCTCCTGTGTCGAACTCCAACTCAAAGTCAATCTCCTCCCTCACTGGGACCTGAGATACAGGCTGATACCAAGCACCACTCCGAGTAAACCCACTGCGTACTGTAGGGCTAACTCCTCTAGAATCTCCAAAGAACTCCGTCGTGACCACGTAACTGCAACAGCAAACCCGAACCACCAACTGCAACCGCAAGTCGCAACCGCAAGTACCCCACCAAGTGCCAACACCACCACGTGCCAACACCAACTAAACACCACCCTTTAATGTAACTCTACCGAGATAACTACACTAGGGAAGGGCAACCTGTAACCTGCCATCATAACACGCACTCTCACGGTTTGCAGGTCATCACTTCCTGCCTCACCGGAGAGAAACAAAGGTAGTCTGACTGGTCATCACTCCAGCCTCACCACCGAGAGCACACCAGAGCACCAATGCTCAAAAGTCAAGGCACCTCACACAAACGTGGTGCACAAATAGGAAGTAGAGAATGGAGGGGATCCAATCACAAGAAATCTAAATGAAAACCCTCCATCTCATAACACAACACGGGACTGACTCTGCCACCATTTGGCATTTGACATAAGAGTAGTTCGTATCTAAGTCCTAAGCTACCAGGATCACCAAGAATGGGATCAAACTGCCTCTCCTAGCCAAAGCTACATGTGTATAGATAACAGTGGCACAGTCACTATGACAACAAGTGAGGGTGGACCAGTTGGCTAGGGCACCAGTCTAGGAACAAGAGATCTAGGGGTCAAACCCTGTTGCGCACAATCTAGCAAGAAAGGCAGATTTTGCCAACCAATGACCAAGATCTACACTAAACTAGCTAGCCTCACGCCAGCAAGCTGGCTTGCTGGCCCTTCTGGCCCTTCTAGGCCTTCGTAGCCTCTCATAGCCCACAGCCCTATGCCTCGAAGCCTCGAAGCCTCGAAACGCCGAAATTCAGCCGAATGAGGCCGAATGATGTCCGCCAAATCCCCCGCTAACTTTCCACTCGAGCCAAATTGACAAAACGGGTTTTTCCAAATCACAATTTCATGAGAAGAGCTTTCCAACTCCACCTTCAATTTCACTTTCTGAGCCCAACTCACAGCAAATTGGTCATGCCTTCACCTCCTGAGCTCAAAATCACAACACTGCTCGAAAATTGCTCCTTCTTTGCTCAAAATTTGGCCAGCGCTTCCGCACACCGTCCGCCTAACTGCCAAATTTGCATCAACTACACAAGCTTCTGCACACTAGGGAAACATAGAACCTGAATCGAGCTACCACAATCCACCGAGCTTGGAGATACCACCAACACTCAACGTTCCTACACCCGATTTCCCCCTGACTTCACTTCTCTGATGTAATCAGATTGCTTAACACTTTCAACTCAACTCAACTCAGATCAGTACTTGATTTGTCACTCTATAAACTGCCAACAACTGGGCACTGATTATAGTCAAGCCACACCCACTCAAGCATAGAGAATCCAGGTGACGCTCGCCGGCCTCTGTCCACCATAGCCAGGAACTCGAAGGCTCAACATCAGAGAAGTGAGCTCTCTGGAGCTCACCTTCGAAACTATACCCCTTGGACTTGAGCTAGCCCTGAAACCCTAACGGTCCCGCTGACGGCACACTCGACGGTGCAAACGGTGCAAAGTGACGGTGGGCCCCACCGTGAAGTCAGTACCCCAAACACAAAATCTAACCATCGGAAAGTAGTCCCTGAGAAACTACTAGAATAACTCTAACTACCATCACTGGAACTCCAGTGTCCGAGCATCTAGATGCGGAACTACAAATGGCGTGACACCAACTCCATGAGTTGATCCTTTCTTGACTTCTCTGCATCACCTCCTTGAGCTTTCTTCAATCTCCTATGAATGCTTTGGAACGTAGGAAGATCAAATTGAATAGGTAAGGTAGACTCAATACCATACACCAATTGAAATGGGGAAAATCCGGTGGAAGTCTTCATGGTTGCCCTATACTCCCACAAAACTGCATGAATCCTCTTGTCCCATTGATGTTTAGCCCCCTCTATTTCTGCATCTTTGGCCAACATCATGCACAAGGTCTGATTGATTCTCTCTGCCAAGCCAATGGAATTTGGCTTATAGGATGTAGTTACTCTATGTGTGATAGAGAAATGACGTAGCATGGCTATAGTAATGCTTCCTATAAACTCTCTTCCTCTATCAAAAACTAACTCCAAAGGGCATCCAAACCTAGTGATAATGCGTTCATAAAGAAATCTACCTACTTCATCTTCATTCTTGTCCCTCAATGGTCTAGCCTCAACCCACTTGGTAAGGTATTCAGTAACTACCACAATGTATCGATTGTTCCTTGGGGTTCTATTAAGAGGACCTACAAAATCAATTCCCCACTTCTCAAAAGGTCCTAGCAATGGAATTGATCTAAGTGGTGGAATGGATGTAGACTTTCTAGCAAAAGCTTGAAAAACATGACAAGTTTTGCAATAATCAGGACAATCCTTGAAAATCCCTCTCCAATAGTAACCTGCATCTAGAATCTTGAAAGTAGTCACCTTTCCTACAAAGTGTCCTCCACATACTAAACCTTCATGAAACTCCTTTATGAGTAGGATAGACTCTTCCTTACCCACTGCTCTTCGAAGTAGACCATCTGCTCCTTTGTGAAAAAGAATATCCTCCACCATTGTGTAAGGTCTAGATCTTGCTGCAAGGGCCTTCCTCTCCCTAGCATGCATCCCTTCTCGATAGTTACCTCTTGCCACAAAGTCCACAATCTCCTTGTACTCCATTGGAACCTCTTGAGTGACTGAGATTGTCATGAGCTCCTCATCCGAGAAGGAATCATCCACTGGCTCATCTCCATCATGATCATAGGCTCTAGATAACAAATCAGCATTTGCATGTTTCTTTCTTGGCCTATCCTCAATGGTGTAGTCATACTCAGACAAGAGTATCATCCATCTTGCTAGTCTCCCTTCAACATTAGGCTTGTTGAAGATGTACTTCAAAGCCTTGTGATCCGTGACAATAGTGGCTTTCCCTCCAATCAAGTAGTGTCTAAACTTCTTGAGACCAAAGATCACTGCCAACCCTTCTCTCTCCGTGACAGAGTAGTTCTTCTCCGCTGAAACCATCTGCCTACTAGCATAAGCTATTGGATGATCATGCCCATCTTGGTCTAATTGACTAAGAGTGCATCCTATAGTTACATTAGAAGCATTAGTGTAGAGGATGAAAGGCTTATTCCAATCAGGTTTAGCAAGAATTGGAGCTATAACAAGGGATTGCTTGAGCTCCTCAAAAGCTTTGAGAGCCTCCTTGTCCTCCAAAATCACCATGTAATCTACACCCTTCTTCATGTAGATGGTCAGTGCATAAGCCTTGTTGGAAAATGAGAAGATGAACCTCCTATAGTATCCAACCATCCCCAAGAATTGGCGTAACTTTGTCAAGTTTGAAGGGAATGGAAGGTATGAGATTTTCCTCACCTTCTTAGGATCAACTGCTATTCCATCCTTGGAGATGATGTGCCCCAAAAGTAGACCTTCTCCACATCCAAAAATGCACTTCTC
The DNA here is from genome assembly GCA_948567375.1 of Lunularia cruciata. Classification (NCBI taxonomy): domain Eukaryota; kingdom Viridiplantae; phylum Streptophyta; class Marchantiopsida; order Lunulariales; family Lunulariaceae; genus Lunularia; species Lunularia cruciata. Next base: position 52,347,571 of record OX419758.1, read on the forward strand.
TGGGTTGAGTGATGCATTTGCCTCATCCAAGCATTGCAAGACTTTGATTAGGTGCTCAAAGTGCTCCTCCTTGCTTCCATAGACACAAAAGTCATCAATGAAGTCTCTCACAAATTTCCCAATGAAAGGTTCAAATACCGTTTTCATAAACCGTTGGAATGTGGAGGGAGCATTGCAAAGCCCAAAAGGCATGACCTTGAAAGCGTAAGTTCCCCAAGGTGTGGTGAACGTGGTGAGTTTTTGATGCTCTGGTGCAATCTTGATTTGGTTGTATTCACTATAACCATCTCCAAAACTGTACCTCTCATGACTTGCAACCTCCTCCAAGATCTCATCAATGAATGGCAATGGGTAGTAGTCCTTCTTGGTAACAGCATTGAGCTTCTTGTAATCCACACATACCCAAAGCTTGCCATTTTTTTTCTTCACAATGACAATTGGAGACACCCATTCTGAATTGTCCACCTCAAAGATAAATCCAACCTCCTTGAGCTTATCAATCTCCTCCTTCACAACCAAAGATATTGGTGGGCTAATGCGACGTTGCTTTTGGCGGATTGGTCTTGCATGTGACTCCACCTCTATCTTGTGCTCCTCCAAGGTGACTTCCTTCAAATCCTTGTAACTAAAAGCAAACACATGGATGAACTTGCGGAAAATCTCCTCAAATCTCACCTTCTCCTCCTTGGTAACATTTGGGCCATACTTGAGGGTAGCTAACCTTCTCTCTACCTCCTCAAGTGTCAATGGTGATTTGTCTAGGTCCTTCAAAACTCTGGCTTAGGTGCAAAATCCATAGCACACAAAGGATACACATCTGAATCAGATTCAAATTCATCCTCCTCCGTGGAAGTCTCTTCCTCCATGCTTGTGTCCACACCTGAAGCTCCTTCTTCAGAATCTGATTCCCAATAATCAGAAAATGGTGTATCTGAATGTGAAGTGTTGGTGGTGTTAGTCATAGGAACTGTGACTCTATAGTTTGATGGCCCAATCCTCAAGTACCCTTTGTGCCATCGATCAGTTGTGCGTGCTGCTCTCAACCATGGCCTCCCAAGAAGTAAGTCATAGCTTGAATCCTTCAAGACTTGGAAAGTCATGAGATTTTGAACTCCCATAATTGAAACTACCACTTTATCCATCACCCCTACTAGTCGAACTTGTTGCTTGATTGCCATGCTCACCACAAATGTTGAAGGTCTTGAGGGTATCATACCCAACTTCTTCATCAACCTTTCTGAAATGGCATTTACTGCTGATCCTCCATCAACCAATGCATCCTTGATGTTGTGACCATTCACTCTCACATCAATCTTGGAGGCATATGCACAAGCCTCCCATGGTGCTGGCTTGGCATCCACCACCCCCATTGATACTGGAACTTTTGCCTTCTTCTTCCTCTTGCTCCTTGTAGAACTCAAACCACCTCTAAGCTCCTTTCTCAAGGTAGGGTTCAAAGCAATCAATTGGCCCACTGTGATGTTAGCCTTGTGACTACCAACATCCTCCAACACATTGTAGTTCCATTGTTGCTTTGAAATCAACAAATCCTCCATCCCCAACTTCTTCCTTGGAGTCTTTGTTGTTGATGGTGTTGAGGTGCGAGTGCTCCTAGTAGACATAGGAGTATCCTTGCTTGAAGTAAATTCTTGAGAAGAGTGAACATCCTCTGCAAAACGAGCTCTCTTCTTCTCTTGTGCCAAAAGCTCCAAATTAAGACTCTTGGAGTTTGAGCACTCTCCCTTCTCATACTTGCTCTCAACCACATCTATGGATGCTATCTCCTTACCTTTGTTGGGATTAGGAGCCACTTGGGTTTCACTACCTCCCTCTTTCCCTCTATTTGCTCCCTCATAATTCCTTCCTCCATGGTAAGTGGAATTTGGGCAATTCCTTTGGATATGGCATCTTCCTCCACAACCAAAACAATTTCTATCATTGAAATTGTTGGCTGGTTGGCCTCCTCTAGATGGATAGTTTCCATAACTCCTAGGCCCTCTCCCTACATTCTGATCCACCTCTCTCTTCTCCCATAGTTGCACCACATTGATCTTGAGATCCGCAAGTTGTTCTGTGATGGTTTGGAGTGGATCTTTTGGTGGAGGTGCAAGAACTGGAGCAACTACTACTTGTGGTGCAACCCTTGTCACCAAAGTATCAGAAGTTCCACCATACTTGTAGCCTTGAGGAGGATGCACCACCTCCTTCACCACTAAATCACTCTCATCCCCTTACAAACTCTCCTCCATACAAATTGCGATCTTGATAGCTTCAACCTTGGAAGAAGGTTTCTCATATCTCAATTTGCTTCTAATTTGTGGTCTCAACCCTCCCACAAAATTCTTGGTGAGCATTGCCCCTATGCCAATCATTGTAGTCCCCACATCATCCCCACCCTTCCTCAACACTATGCGAAATCTGGACTCCAACTTTTCCACTCTTTCCACATAGACTCTCACTTTCTCTCCATCTCCTTGCTTGAGAAATGTAACCTCACTCATCAATCTCTCATAAATCTCATCAGGAAGAAAGTTCTTGATGAGTGCTGAAGTCAAAGTCTCCCAAGACTCTTCTTCCCCATCTCTCTTCTCTCTCTTTTGGTATTCTGACTCATACCATGTAAGTACTGCATCCTCAAAGAAATCTGGTAATAATGAGGCCCACTCATTCTTCCTCCTCTCATTGTTTCCTATGCAAGCTCTCTTGAAGTCTCTCACAAAGGCTTCCACATCTTCTCCATCCTTGCCAAAGAAAACCGGAAGTTTCCCCATCTTAACCTCTCACTATCTTTCTTTCTCTCAATTTTTTTTTCTCTTTTTTTTCTCTCACTCTATAACTAATAGAGTATATATATGACTAACACCATTTGAGAGTAATCCACCCTAGGGAACACAAAAGGTTCAGGTTGCTCCAAGATTTCTATAGCAACATCAAATCCTAGAGTGCATATTAATCGAGCCCTCATGGATAGTTTATCCATAAGTTGAAAGATTATCTCCATCACTAATCTTGAGAACTAGCTGATGAAGGTGGTAGTATTTCTGTAGCTGTACTAAGACTCTCTCCAAGATCCTTCACCAAAGTCTCCAAAAGTGATTTTACTCCAATACACTCATGTTCTTTTGGAAGTCCTTCAACTCCACAAACCTCACACAACTCCTTGGTCTTAGATCTTCTCCCTCTCAATCTTGGTGAAGAAGGTCCAACATGTAAACTCAAGTCCAGTAAGCCTCTCCTTTCTCTCAATCTCTTGCTCTCAAAGGTCAATGGACATGAACTTGCCTTATGTCCCTTCTCTCCACATAGAAAGCACTTAGACTCACTCTTTCCTCCAAGTGGTGTAGGTTTTTGGATCCTCTCAACACTCTCTTCAAATTCTATTATAAACTCTTTTTTCCTCAAATCCACCCTTACAATCACCTCAAACCCTTGAGGAACCTTGCATAATCTCAATTTCCACTCTTGATGACACTCCATGTTCCCAAGATGAATCTAAACACTCAAACATGCTTTTTGTTGATCTCAAACTCCTCATGCATGAGATCTCCACTCTGCAGAATGGACCCTTCCTCACAATGTCACTCAAATTGCCCAACCAGTATGTCACAGTCCTCTAAAATTTTGCACACTTGATCAAAACTCTAGCGCATTCCTTCCTGCAAAATTTCAGATCTTTCCATTGAGCCATTTGGCCTAGACACCTTTCTATTCAGCACACAATTTTCAGATTTGGTCTGAAAACCACCCCCTCACTTCAAAAACTCATAACTCCCTGTGCAAAAACGATCTTGCTAATTTTTTGTGGCAGCAGGTAGGATACAATGCACTGAATTTTCTTGAAAATTTTCAGGTCAATTCACTGAAAATTGAAGAAATGGCAGACTCTGTACAATTTTCCAGAGAGCATGCAGTTGCAAGAGCACTTTATCCTATCAACTTTCAAAAATTCCAACCCAGTGCGCATAGTAGCTCTCACAATAATTTCAAGTGTGCTAACTGAAAGATAACCCAAACTATCATATGTAGATATTTCAAGTCCAGATCTCAAACTTGAGATTTTGCCCAAAATCACCTTAATCTCCAAAATCTGCAATCCACCTCACACAATCTCTCCAATTCCTCTCATGTGTACAAGATGTACAAAATCACCTCAAAGACATCATAATGAACTACAGGGTATACAATGGATCTTGGTTCTCTAACATAAGTTCTGCCCTCTCCTCTCCTAATGTCCTCTCCAAGTGAGCTCTCATAGCCTCCTTTTGCCTAATGTAAAATTGAATGCGGAACATTATCTTGCCTTCTAGAGAGGTCCCGGCAACGGAACCAAAAATGTGAGCAGGCCTGTCTCTCACTCAGGATGAACCTTTGATGGCTATTATGGTAGCACACCATGGACTAAGAAGGCAAGGAACCCGAACTCCATCATACTCCTCCAAGGCTAACACTCCAAGACTCAAGACATTGCTCACTAGAGAACTCAATGAGAGAGAGATAGTTACAAATGAAAGGATGATGAGTACCTCCTCACCCCTTGTTTATATACTTGTGAAATAGTTACGTACCAAAGTTACTAATTACCATAGTAACTCAAGTTACTAGACTAAAAGTCAAGTAAAGTCAAAAAGTAGAAAGGAATATCCATTCACATGGGCATATTCCCCTAAGCATGTGGTCTTATCTTGACCCAACCACTAAGTCAAATATTCCTTCACATGGGCTATCCTTGGACTAAAGAAGAATCCAAAACAAAAAGGCTTGCAGGCCCAAGAGTTCTCAACTCTTTCCTCAAAGCCAAACACCTAGGAATAATATCAAGTCAACACACTAAAGTCCAAAATAATGGTGCTCATTTTTTCTACTTCCTCTAAAGTAAGGTCCCCTCTATCTTAGCTATGACTAACTTTAGCTAACCATGACTAATATAGAACCATCCTTTATCTCTACATAAATAATATCTCTTAAGTACTTGTAATACCAAGCTAAATATCACAATACCACACACATGCACAAATAGGTGTTACACACCAAGGTTGGAGCATCCACAATATCAACTGTTGGTCCCAAATGGATTTGCTTACTAAGCTTATCCACAAACACCACAATTGTTGTGTGGCCTTACGTAATTAGTAAGGCTAATGAAGTAGAGAATAAGTCAAATTAGCCTAGAATATTCCAAAAGCATATAGGAAGCTTCTTGGGAAGCTTCCCAACTAGTTAACTTGTGCTCCAAGTAGGTAGCTTCTAGAAGGAAGCTTCTAGAAGCTTCTAACTAGCTTAGCTTGCAAGCCAAGTAGGTGGCTTCTAGAAGGACGCTTCTTGAGAAGCTTCTCAAGTGCCTTGTATGTTACCTATAAATACCAAAGCCAAAGTCATGCTATGCATTTGGAGTTTTCACTCATTCAAGTGTCCCAATGTGAGTTTCTATTCTCCTATTTCTCTCTTTGGTCTTGGTCTTTTACACATTTGTTGATGGAGGATCTATAGTGAATGCCATGTCAGAGACGTTGGTGAAGAAGTTGGGTATGATATCCTCTAGACCTTCAACAGGTGTAGTGAGCATGGCAAACAAACATCAAGTTTGACTAGTAGGAGTGATGGATAAGGTGGTAGTTTCAATTATGGGAGCTCAAAATCTCATGTTTTTTCAAGTCTTGAAGGATTCAAGTTATGATTTACTTCTTGGGAGGCCATAGTTGAGAGCAACACACAAAATTGATCAATGTCACAAAGAGTACTTGAGGATTGGGCCTTCAAAACATAGAGTTACAATCCCTATCACTAACACCACCAATACTTCACATCCAAATATACCATCTTTTGATTATTGGGGATCAGATACAAAAGAAAGAGCTTCACGTGTGGACACAAGTATGGTACCCACACTTTTTGTTTTTGATTGTTTTGTTAGCATTTTAAAGCAGAAGTAGATGGTTAGAACCTAAAGAGGGCTAACCTGGGGAGAAATAAGAAGAAGCGGGGAGGTGAAGTAAAACCCAAAGTTGACCTCGGGTCAAGATGTGAAGTAAGAAGACACAAAGACTAAGAAAGAGATGAGAGACTTCATATTGGGTGGTGTGAGCGGATCCAAAGAACCTATAACAAATGTCTTTGGAGTCGGCGCAATCAAGAAAGTATGCAGGAAGAAAGTAATGACCTCAAGATCAAGAACTTCTTGATAGTGACATGCAACAACTTCACCGAATTGGAAATTTGAGAGGAGGAGCAACTGAAGAGTGACTGATTGGCAAAGGACTATAAAATTACAAGTTGCACAAGGAGGAGGAGCAATGTCTTGTTGCTACCCGGTGCCTATTCAAAATTGACTTGAAGTGATGCAAATTGCAAATCTGCAGGAAGAGGAGTAGGTTAGGATTTTGGGGACGATCTTCCAGAAGAGGAAAGTGAGGAAGCACACGATGACTCCAAAAGTGAGCAAGTAGAGTGCGGTGAGAGGGCTTGCAATTTTTGGATTAGAAGTAATAGCACGGATCAAAGTCTTGATGAGACTTTGCATCACGTTCCTGGCTTGGAACTGGAACTTCAATTTTCCAGGTGTCATGGTAGAAATTGCAACAAGCAATTGTAAAGATGGGCCAAAACATGAGGGGAAGAGAGGGAATCCGGCTTGATGGATGGAGGCAGATTGGAGAGTAGTGTTGGGAAGAGAAGCAAGAGAGGTAGGAGGTACCACCTTCTATTGGAAGTGTGATGCTTCAGAAGAGACTACAGAGGTAAGGAAGTCGTTCAATTGACCCCACACTAAGAATGGGTTTAAGGTGGAAAGTTATAGAGACCCTGAGCAGAGAGGAATAGTTAGCACAATGATGGCCATGTTCAAACCAGAGCAAACCACCTATGTTACTATGCAACATGCGGTGTTCTTTCACCAAATGTTTGCGAGAGAGGCATTAGATTGGGCAAAATGTTTGCATCAGAGAGTGGGGCAGATGATTTCAGGATGGAGAATGGATATGCCACCACATTACTTTGTGCCATTTGCAGCGCACTTTTATTTTGGGTTGAACTTGCTGACTTTGGAAGAACAAAGTCAAATGCATTTGCACTTTCATCCAGATTTACGCAAGGAGGCCAATGAAGATGAGCGATATTATATGGAAAGAGTGAAAGAGTGGGATGCATACTACAAAGAGAGAAGGAAGGAGAAGATCATAGCAATTGACCTTCCAAGGGTGCAAAAGAGAGCCAAGCCTAAGAGTCATGTTGCAACAATACAACCCCTAAAAGTTCCAAAGCTTAACCCAATGGCGGTGGTAGTGAAGACAAAGGAAGTCATGCAAGAAGAAGAAGAATTGGAAGGAGAAACCGGATCAAAGGAAGGAATGTCGGGCAACAAAGAGGAGTTCACGCTACAAAGTGAAGAATTGAGTAGCAACAGCAAAGGCGAAGCGGAGGTTCAGCAAATGCGACAGCCGATGAAGGAGGCCGAAAAGCCGAGTCCCAAAGTTTCCATGCTAGAACAAAGCAGTGAGAAGAAGAAGGGAGAGGAAGTTGTGGCATAACCCCAAACTGCCAAGAGTAAGAAGGCTCTGAATGTATCTGCAATGGGGCCAAGTAAAATTACTCAGGAAGAGGGAGAAAGTTCTGAAGAAGAAACTTTGAAGGTGCAAAGATCTCGACTTCGGAGTAAGGTACAAGACGTAGAGGGGTCGGAACCCAAAGTCCAAGCCGAGGACGCAAGGTGCAAAGGAGTGGACTATTTGTCCAGGGTCGTATGTCCGCTGTTGACAATGTTGCAGTAGAAGAAGATGGAGATGATAAGCGCCAAACTCAAAGTACTAGATGAATTAGCCGTGGTAACGACCTGGAGTGCCAAAACCTCGTTGCTACGAAGTAAGCTGACAAGGGTAGAGATGGAGGTCAAAGAACTTTGGGTTGAGAAGGTTCTTTGGAGTAAGCACTTTGAGGTGACAAGGGAAGAATTAGTAAAGAGTCATGAGGAAGCAAAGGAGATGACTGCGATGGCTGCCGGGTTGAAAGGAGAACTTGTAGAGGTGCAAGTAGAGTTGATACACTCCAAAGCAATTGTTGTGGTGATGGAGCAAGAGTTGGAGAGTCTCAAGAAGAAGGCAATGGAGAAAGATCAGGCCTGGCAATGAGAGTTGATGGAGCATAGTAGAGAAGAAGATTGGTTGAGAGGGTTGATGCGAGTAGTAGAGGAGCAACTCTCTGTGAATTGGAGGGAGAAGGAAGCATTAAAAGCTGAATTTGAAGATGAGCTCCAGATGTATCGTAGTAAATTAGAAGAAGAGAGGAAGAAAGAGAGGCTTACGGTTGTGGAAGAAACTACTGAGGTAGTGTAATACTCCGAGGAAAAGAGAAGAGAAAAAACACAGATTGCACATTCAAACATTTGATGCTCCAAAGGAGCACCTTCTCTTTATTATATAGACAAAGAGGATCTCCTCCAAGGAAGCTCCACCATAGGATTAGGGACACAGATAGGTGACATGTCAGCAAGCTCCACCCTTGGATTACTTACTTGGATGGGTGACATGTCTGGTCTAGGTCCTATCTGGTTGGTCAAACAAGCTTTGACCGGAGGGAATCTTTTAAGGAATCTTCCTATAGGAATCTCAAAATCACATGAGTAAGGTACCATTGGAAAGCTCTCGATGAGACAAAGCAAGGGGGAGAGGAAGGCCAACCTTTCCTTTGATGGAGGGGGGTAAGCACATTTTCAAGGCCTAATTCATCCGTTTAGGCCTCCAAAATTGCCTTCAAAGATTTCAGGCATATTTTGGTTCCTACTCTATTAGTAGAAGTCCCCTTTTGGTGATACTTCTTTCTGATCTGTTTAGTCCATCATGTGTAACATCCTTCCAGATGTTACCAAACCAATTCTCACCTTTAAATCATATGTCTAGCTATTGGTTCTAAGGTTCTCAAGTCTATTTCAATTTCTGCTCTATTAGTAGAAGTACTCTTTTGGTGATACTTCTATCTTATCTATTTTTCCCATCATGTATAACATCATTCTAGATGTTACCAAACCAAATTTCACATCTAGATCATATGGCTAGCTCTTGGTATTATAGACCTCCCTCCTTTTAAGATGCAACGTCCTCATTGTGCAATTGTTGCTCAAATGCTTGCACCAACACCAGTGGATGTGCCAAATTGGCAGCGGGCTCCCTGGTTGCTTCATAGAGGGGGCAACCTTTCCATTGTACTAGATAGTCCACCCACTGATGGCAAGTACCACACATGCATTTTTGGAGAATCCGCTCCACTTCATATTCCTCTATGCCATCAATGAGTGTCAGACAAGGTCGAATGTCTTGTGTGGAATGACCCTAGCCTGATCGGGGAGCATATTTGTGTAGTAGGGAGACATGGAACATTAGATGGATCTTCATGTGTGGTGGTAGCTCAAGGTGATACGCCACAGCGCCGATGCGACGAAGAATTGAGAAAGGCCCAATAAAACGAGGTCTGAGCTTACGAGGTCCAACTAATGTGAGGTTGGTTGTTGATAGCCACACTTGATCCCCAACATTGAACTCCATGTGCCTACGGTGTGCATCAACATATTGCTTTTGTCGATTTTGCACAATCTATAATCTATCCTTGGCGCTCTCCACACCTTGTTGGATTCTAGAAACAAATGTGTTGACTGCATCGACCTTGGTAGCCACTGGATGGATCTTCATCAAGCTAGAAGGTGTGAAAGAGATGCTCACCATACATGAGGAAGAACGGAGTGACCTGGGTGGATGCATTCACTGAATTGTTGTAAGAAAATTCCACCAACGGGAGTAGGGTGTCCCACCTCTCTTGCTCTTCTAAGGTGAAGCCATGTAACATGTCTTCAATTGTGCAATTAGCCCGCTCTGTTTGGCCATCTATTTGTGGGTGGTAAGCTGTGGACATGGCTAACTTGGTTTTGAAGAAACCAAAGAGTGTTTGCTAAAACAAATTGGTGAATTGGGTGCCTCTATCGGTGATGAGTACTCTAGACAAGCCATGGTGAGCAAAGATTGCATCTAAGTATAATTGAGCTAGTTGTGGAGCGGTCACCTCCTTGGTGGTAGGGCATACATGAATCATTTTGCTGAGCCGGTCCACAAAGACCACAATGGAGTCAAACCTTGAGGTGGTCTTGGGTAATTCACAGACAAGATCCATACTCACTTGTTCCCAACGTTGGGTAGGAGTGGGGAGAGGTTGAAGGAGCCTTGCAGGAGCTTGATTAGAAGCTTTGTTTTTTTGACAAAGTAGGCAGATACACACATAGTCCATCATGTTGTTGCTCATCTTGGGCCAATAGTAATGGCACTTGACTGCACCCAAGGTCTTGTCCACTCCGACATGAGCTGCAATGGCCAAATCATGACATTCCGCTAGAATGGTGGTGCATAATTCTGGGACATTTGGGATCCATAATCTGCCATCCCAAAAGGTGAGTCCTTGGGTGATGGTGACACCTTTGGATGATTGTGCTTCTACAATCTATGGATCCGTTTTTGTAGCAACCAGAATCTCTTGCCAGAATTTAGGGTTAATCTTAACCTCTGCCACCAAGTTGTTTGCCATTGGCATGCAAGTGAATGCATCTACAAGTTGCTTCTTACTTTCCACATAGGTGATTGTCATTTTGAAGCATTGTCACCCTCTGCCCACCGAATTTGGCGACGAGTTAGATCCTTCTGCGTCTCGAGGTAGACTAGGGTTTGTGGTCTATCTCTACTACAAATGCCTTCTTGCTTAGGTAGTGCTTCCAATGCTTGGTTGCTAGAATGATGGCCAGCTCTTCTTGTTATGTGGTGTGGTAGCTGCGCTCTGCCGGTAACAACTTTCAAGAGAAATATGCAATTGGATGTCATCCATCATGCCACTCTTGTTGTAGGACTGCTCCTACTGCTACGCCTGATGCATCTGTAGCCAACTTGATTGGAAGTTTTGGGTCATACCACTTCAAGATTGGTGCATGTAGCAGGGCGGCCTTCAATTCTTGAAAGGCCAACTCTTGTGCAGCTCCCCATGTCCATTTCTTCCCCTTGCCAAGTAGTGCCATTAAAGGCTATGCAACCTTGGAGAAGTCCTTGACAAATCTACTCTAGAATCCCGTCAACCCCAAGAAGCTCTTAAGTTGAGTTTGATCTTCTGGGGCACTCCATTTTTGAATGACCTCTATTTTATCTATCAATACTTGAATGTCCTCTGCACTTACTCTATGCCCTAAGTAGTCTACTCAGACTTGCCAAACTCACACTTTGAGATTTTGGCGTACAACTGATTCTGTCTTAGAATCTGGAGGACCTCTTGTAGATTCTTGTTGTTTGTGTTCTATCATCGTGCTATTATATACCAAGATATCATCCAAGAAGACTATATTAGACTTATCCAAGTATGTACAAAATATGTCATTCATTACACTCATGAAAGTGGCAGGTGCATTGGTGAGGCCAAAAGGTATCACAAGATACTCAAAGTGGCCATACTTGGTTCAAAATGCAGTTTTGTACATATCCTCCTCTACAATTTGGATTTGATTGTAACCGCTCCGCAAGTCTAGTTTGGTGAAATATCTCGCTCCATGGAGTTGATCAAACAGGTCATCCATGTGAGGTAAGGGGTATTTGTTCTTCATTGTTTGTTGATTGAGACCCCGATAGTCAATGCACATGCGCATTGTACCATCCTTCTTCTTCACAAACAAGATAGGGGCCCCATATGGTGATATGCTAGGTTGGATGAACCCTTTTTGTAGCATCTTCTCAATTTAAGTCTTACACTCCTCCAACTCATGAGGTGATAGGCGATATAGGGACTTCCAAGGAGGTGTCTTCCCCGCGAGTGTCTCAATTTTGTGATCTACTCACCTTTTTGGTGGTAATCCTAAGGGTAGATCATTGAGAAAGATATCTTGAAACTCATCCACCACATCCTTCAATTTCTCAAGAATTTGTCCATTGAGTTGTGCACTCTGGACTTCTCTTATTAGACCCATAAAACATCTATTGGTCTTACAAATAGTTGCCGTCCCTATGACATATAGAGGCAATTTTTGCTTGTGTGATTTTTCTTTAACCCCAATGATTGACCATTGGTGGGTTCTCACTACTTTCTTCCTCCAATCCACCATAGGGTTGTACTGCTCCATCCATGGCATGCCTAAAATTGCATCATAACAAGCTAACTGTATCACTTGCCACTCAATTGCTTCTTGATATTCTCCTACAGAGAGGGTTACCCGTCTAGGTAATGATTCAATCCTCTCTGTTTGCCCATTTGGTAACTCTACTTCTTCACTCCCATCTCTCTCTAGATCCATTCCCAATCTTATTGCAACAGAGGAAGACAAGAAATTCTCTGTTGCTCCCGGATCTATTAATACTCACTTGATTACCTTCTAGGATTCCATTCACGACAATCAATTGTGAGGTTTCCTTTCTGGATCTTTGCACATTATTCTTCTTCCTTCCCTTGCTTCTCTGCTTCCTTATTGAGCAAGTAAGGCCACAAGGTACATTTACTAGCAATCTTCATTTTCCAAAGTGATTTCCACCTTCTTCTCTTCAATATGCCTCTCCATGTTGTTCAAAGATTGTCTGTATGAAGGCCGAGGGCCTCTAGGGAAACAAGTGCAATAGTTGGTAGATATGTGCCCAATACGGCCAAAATTGTAATAACGGCGTTGTTCTCCTTGAGTCCCTTCTCCTTGTGGGACTCTATCTCTTCGTTCTCCTACCTGTCCCCGCTCTCCTTGAAGCGGTCGTGCTCCTCGATCCCGGAATCAAAGATTGCCCAATTCCATCGGTACTGGTCCACCCATGTGTGACATTTCTGCCCAATAATGTTGAGGTGGAACTACTCCTTCACCTCCACCTAATGCTCCTGCTATTCTCTGTGCACAAGCAATGGCTTCAAATACTATGCGAGGATTTTGCACCATGACTTCTTGGCAAATCCGCTCTTTTAACCCTCGTTTGAAATTGTCGAGAGCCTTTGCTGGACTCATGTCGGTAATTGCAACTTGTAGATCCAGAAATGCCTCCACATACTCTTGTACGCTATTCTTTTGTCTCAATCCCCATAGTCGGGTTTGAGCCATCTGCACAAAATCCACCGATTGGAAATTCTTCAGCAGTCCTTCTTGCATTGATGTCCATGTGACCTCTCTTCTCTCTGCCAGCATGGATCATTCCCAAGCATCATACCATATGAGGGCTTTATTGGTCAAGTACCCACATGCAAACACGCCTGTAGCCTGCTCTATGATCTTTGTTGAAAACAATCGGAAATATCAATTCATTCTCAAGATCCAATTTTCCACTACTCCCATCATATGCTGCCCCTTGTAAGGCTCGATGTTGCAGGTCTTCTTCATCCGGAGTAGCAATGTGGCTTCATCGTTGATAGGATTTGTAGGCACGGGTGCCTCTCCAAGTACTTCAGTTGTAGGAACTGGGTTTTGAGACGGCTCTTCTTCTTGCATGGCTTGATTGTTCTTGAGGATCTGCACTTGACTTTGTAATGTCTCCATGGTCATCTTAATCTCTCAAAATTCATTCAACATCCCTTGCATTCCTTGCACCAGCTCTTGCAATTGCGGATCCATGGTTACTGCAACACTCAATTGCTAATGTCTACTTCAATACAGAGTCAATATAATTACTTTGGAAGGCGCATGAACTATCGGAACTACCATTGGGACCTCAAAAACTATCACTCGTTGATAATACTCCTCACCAAAATTCCTAACCACACAATCTCTAAACATCACTTTCGGCCTCACTACATAACGGATTTATACTTGAGTGTTGAAAGAGAGACAATTTGGGACATTCATATCCATATTATCATGATGGAATGTAGATTGTCAAATCCCACTCTTTGTCATATATCACCACAGGTAGAATCACCGGGTTTGGTGAGTTCATCACTCTGTCCATGAATTCTGCACCAAAGTGATAAACAAGCAATACCCTCATCTGCTCACGTTGGATGTACATAACCTTGATGTAGAATGGATTTGAGAATGGAAAGCTAGGTGCGGGAAATTGTCCTCCCGACGCATCCATCCCATCCGCTTTCTAAAGTCCTTCCTAAGTCTAGCGATTACTCTATGTTCTCCACCTCAAATTACTCAGTTTCAGTAGTTCGTGCTATTCCAAGAGGGGTGATCCAATCTCTTGGACTAGAATAATCACTCGATACCATTGTAATACTCCGATGACAAGAGAAGAGAGAAAACATAGATTGCACACTCAAACATTTGATGCCCCAAAGGAGCACCTTCTCTTTATTATATAGACAAAGAGGATCTTCTCCAAGGAAGCTCCACCATAGGATTAGGGACACAGATAGGTGACATGTCAATAACCTCCACCCTTGGATTACTCACTTGGATGGGTGACATGTCTCGTCTAGGTCATATCTAGTTGGTCAAACAAGCTTTGACCGGAGGGAATCTTTTAGGGAATCTTCCTATAGGAATCTCAAAATCACGTGAGTAAGGTACCGTTGGAAAGCTCTCAACGAGACAAAGATAGGGGGAGTGGAAGGACAGCCTATCCTTTGTTAGGGGGGATCTGCACATTTTTGAGGCCTAATTCATCCGTTTAGGCCTCCAAAATTGCCTTCAAAGATTTCAGGCATATTTTGGTTCCTACTCTATTAGTAGAAGTCCCTTTTTGGTAATACCTCTTTCTGATCTGTTTAGTCCATCATGTGTAACATCCTTCTAGATGTTACCAAACCAATTCTCACCTTTAAATCATATGTCTAGCTATTGGTTCTAAGGTTCTCAAGTCTATTTTGGTTTTTGCTCTATTAGTAGAAGTACTCTTTTGGTGATACTTCTATCTTATCTATTTTGACCTGTGAGCCGGCCTATCTCTCACTCAGGATGAACCTCTGATGGCTATTATGGTAGCACACCATGGACTAAGAAGGCAAGGAACCCAACTCCATCATACTCTTCCAAGGCTAACACTCCAAGGCTCAAGACATTGCTCACTAGAGAACTCAATGAGAGAGAGATAGTTACAAATAAAAGGATGATGAGTACCTCCTCACCCCTTGTTTATATACTTGTGAAATAGTTACGTACCAAAGTTACTAATTACCATAGTAACTCAAGTTACTAGACTAAAAGTCAAGTAAAGTCAAAAAGTAGAAAGGAATATCTATTCTCATGGGCATATTCTCCTAAGCATGTGGTCTTATCTTGACCCAACCACTAAGTCAAGGATTCCTTCACATGGGCCATGGTCTAATTCTTCTAAAGTAAAGTCCCCTCTATCTTAGCTATGACTAACTTTAGCTAATCATGACTAATATAGAACCATCCTTTATCTCTATATAAATAATATCTCTTAAGTACTTGTAATACCAAGCTAAATATCACAATACCACACACATGCACAAATAGGTGTTACATTTACCCCCGGACTAAGTTTTCACTTTGTCCTCAAAGTGAAGGCCTCTCTACCTTCTATGGTACATCTTCAACTTATCATGGTTAATCCTATCAAAGTGTCTTCCTCCCAACTCCTTGAGATCATAGGTGTAATTGCCCCACACCTTCTCTACTATGAAAGGTCCAAAGTACTTAGGCAAAAACTTCTTTTGCACTCTCTTGAATTGAATGGAATCAAACAACATTACCCAATCACCTTCTTTGAAAGGCTCCACCTTCTTCTTGCCTTGCCTCTTGTCATAGCTCTCCTTTTGTTTCCTTTGGGCTTGCTCCACTTGAACCATAGCAACTGCTCTTGCCTCTTCCAACTCGATGAGTTGATCCTTCATTGACCTCTCTGCATCACCTCCTTGTGCTTTCTTCAATCTCTTATGAATGCTTTGGAAGGTAGGAAGATCAAAGTGAATAGGTACGGTACACTCAATACCATACACCAATTCAAATGGAGAATATCTGGTGGAAGTCTTCATGGTTGTCCTATACTCCCACAAAACTGCATGAATCCTCTTGTCCCAATGATGTTTAGCCCCCTCCATTTTTGCATCTTTGGCCAACATCATGCACAAGGTCTGATAGGTTCTCTCTACCAAGCCATTGGAATTTGGCTTATAGGATGTAGTTACTCTATGTGTGAAAGAGAAATGTTGTAGCATGGCTATAGTAATGCTTCTTGTAAACTCTCCTCCTCTATCAGAAACCAACTCCAAAGGGCATCCAAACCTAGTGATAATGCGTTCATAAAGAAATCTACCCACTCATCTTCATTCTTGTCCCTCAATGGTCTAACCTCAACTCACTTGGTAAGGTAATCAGTAACTACCACAATGTACCGATTGATCCTTGGGGTTCTATTGAGAGGACCTACAAAATCAATTCTCCACTTCTCAAAAGGTCCTAGCAATGGAATTGATCTAAGTGGTGGAATGGATGTAGACTTTCTAGCAAAAGCTTGACAAACATGACAAGTTTTGCAATAATCAAGACAATCCTTGAAAATCCCTCTCCAATGGTAACCTGCATCTATAATCTTGAAAGAAGTCACATTTCCTGCAAGGTGTCCTCCACATACTAAACCTTCATGAAACTCCTTTATGAGTAGAATAGACTCTTCCTTACCCACTGCTCTTCAAAGTAGACCATCTGCTCCTTGGTGAAAAAGAATATCCTCCACCATTGTGTAAGGTCTAGATCTTGCTGCAAGGGCCTTCCTCTCCCTAGCATGCATCCCTTCTCGGTAGTTACCTCTTGTCACAAAATCCACAATCTCCTTGTACTCCATTGGAACCTCTTGAGTGACTGAGATTGTCATGAGCTCCTCATCCGAGAAGGAATCATCCACTGGCTCATCTCCATCATGATCATAGGCTCTAGATAACAAATCAGCATTTGCATGTTTCTTTCTTGGCCTATCCTCAATGGTGTAGTCATACTCAGACAAGAGTATCATCTACCTTGCTAGTCTCCCTTCAACATTAGGCTTGTTGAAGATGTACTTCAAAGCCTTGTGATCCGTGACAATGGTGGCTTTCCCTCCAATCAAGTAGTGTCTAAACTTCTTGAGACCAAAGATCACTGCCAACCCTTCTCTCTCCGTGACAGAGTAGTTCTTCTCTGCTGAAACCATCTGCCTACTAGCATAAGCTATTGGATGATCATGCCCATCTTGGTCTAATTGACTAAGAGTGCATCCTATAGCTGGTGCAATCTTGATTTGGTTATATCCACTATAACCATCTCCAAAACTGTACCTCTCATGACCTGCAACCTCCTCCAAGATCTCATCAATGAATGGCAATGGGTAGTAGTCCTTCTTGGTAACAGCATTGAGCTTCTTGTAATCCACACATACCCGATGCTTGCTATTCTTTTTCTTCACAATGACAATTGGAGACACCCATTTTGAATTCTCTACCTCAAAGATAAATCCTGCCTCCTTGAGATTATCAATCTCCTCCTTCACAACCAAAGATATTGGTGGGCTAATGCGACATTGCTTTTGGCGGATTGGTCTTGCATGTGACTCCACCTCCATCTTGTGCTCCTCCAAGGTGACTTCCTTCAAATCCTTGTAACTAAAAGCAAACACATGGATGAACTTGCGGAAAATCTCCTCAAATCTCACTTTCTCCTCCTTGGTAACATTTGGGCCATACTTGAGGGTAGATAACCTTCTCTCTACCTCCTCAAGTATCAATAGTGATTTGTCTGGGTCCTTCAAAACCTTTGGCTTAGGTGGAAAATCCATAGCACACAAAGGATACACATCTGAATCAGATTCAGATTCATCCTCCTCCGTGGAAGTCTCCTCCTCCATGCTTGTGTCCATACCTAAAGCTCCTTCTTCAGAATTTGATTCCCAATAATCAGAAGATGGTGTATCTGAATGTGATGTGTTGGTGGTGTTAGTCATAGGAACTGTGACTCTATGGTTTGATGGCCCAATCCTCAAGTACCCTTTGTGCTCTCAATCAGCTCTGCGTGCTGCTCTCAACCATGGCCTCCCAAGAAGTAAGTCATAGCTTGAATCCTTCAAGACTTGAAAAGTCATAAGATTTTGAACTCCCATAACTGAAACTACCACTTTATCCATCACCCCTACTGGTCAAACTTGTTGCTTGTTTGCCATGCTCACCACAAATGTTGAAGGTCTTGAGTGTATCATACCCAACTTCTTCATCAACCTTTTTGACATGGCATTCACTGCTGATCCTCCATCAACCAATGCATCCTTGATGTTGTGACCATTCACTCTCACATCAATCTTGGAGGCATATGCACAAGCCTCCCATGGTGCTGGCTTGGCATCCACCACCCCCATTGATACTAGAGCTTTTGTCTTCTTCTTCTTCTTGCTTCTTGTAGAACTCAAACCACCTCTAAGCTCCTTTCTCAAGGTAGGGTTCAAAGTGATCAATTGTCCCACTCTGATGTTAGCCTTGTGACTACCAACATCCTCCAACACATTGTAGTTCCATTGTTGCTTTGAAATCAAGAAATCCTCCATCCCCAACTTCTCCCTTGGAGTCTTTGTTGTTGATGGTGTTGAGGTGCGAGTGCTCCTAGTAGACATAGGAGTATGTGACAACCCGGCAAATATCACTTTTGCGGTAATCGGGAAAGTAAAGTTCATTCCCGCAGAGATACTATCTAGAATTGGTCAAATACAAAGTCAAAAGTCACAATTGCAGTTCTTTTTTATTGCTTCTTTAATCTCTCATGTAGAAACTACACCCAGAAGAGAGTAACAAGCTCACAATCTTGACAACTTGTCACGACTACGCACATATAATCACATCATAGTAAATTCTGTCCAAACAACTCTTGATTGTGATGATTCAGATTCTCCCGAATACGGCACTTCACTACGAAGACCGATTTTGCCTCACAATTGTGTTCCACCCCTCCACTGAAGGCACAACTTCCTTGATCGAAATTGCTTCACATCAACTTCGTGTTGCACTCACAAATGCAGAATACTACCAATACTACAATTCCTCTCAGATCTGTCAAGGCATTGCTCCGATGCACTTCACTCAAGATCAAACACACCGAATGAAGATCAAGGCTGCAGATTCCAACATCCACAAACACACTGACTTGCTCTTTGGAATTCTCCACACACTCACAAATACACACACAAAATTGACAATCGGAATTAAGCTTAAGCGACGAGTACTGAGAACAACACTTTGCTTTATCTATCTTCAAAAATATGAATCCTGAATAAGATAAGACTGTGAATGCTCCCCTTAAATACTGAAGCAAACGGCCGACTTGCCTTCCTAGGCACCGCTTCCTAACATCTATTCCTACCTACAGATCCCAAGTGACAATCTATCTCTTCATATCTGACCCTTCCTATCTCCAAATCGACTTCTATCCCGATCCGATGTCGACCTCATCATCGGCTTCCAAACCCGATGATCTTCTTGCTATTTCACCTTCTTTGGGTATGACTGATTCTACTAATTTCTTTACTAATTCTACAACTTCTTTACTACAATCTGTAATTGAACTTTGGGTTACTCCATCTACACTCTTATTTCCCGACCCACTCTTCTCTAAAGTGTCAATTATCAAGTCTGATGACACCTGAATTCCTACTTTTGCAACATCGGGTTTCTTCTCTACTGTCACACTTTTCCAAATTTTCTCTAACTCCAAATTGACTAAATCCAATCTAAGACTAACATTATTCTCTACTTCCAACATTTTTCTATCTACACGTTCTCTCAACCGAATCAGCAATGTGTTCATATCCACATCCTTGGCTCTTCGCTTCTGAGTTTCCTGCACAAGTAACTTCAACTCATGCAGACGAGCTTCTTCCAATCTTCCTTCAGCCTCCGTGCTTAAGATTGCTCGTAATCTCCCAGCAAGGTCCCCTACTGATTCCAATGCGTATCCTCGAGAACGCTCCACCTTCAACTCCTCCCGATACATCTGCAACTCGTCTTCGTATTCTGCAGCGAGCATCTTCTTCTCCTCTGCATACTGCATTTTCTGCTCCTCCGCACTCTTGACAATTTCACGCAAATGCTCTTCTTCTTCTTGCGTGGACGCCAATTCTCTCTGCCATGCTTGATCTTTTGCTGCGGCACTCTTCTTCAAGCTGTCCAATTCTTGCTCTATCACGATGTTCATCGCCTTAGATGGACATTCTTGACGCGCACATTGCTTACTTCCTCCTACATCTTGCTAAGCCACATTGCCTGCTCCTTCAACTCTCTGGCTTGCTTTTGCAAGTCCCTCTCCTTCTCTGCGCAACTCTCTTGTAACACGCTCAGCAGTTTCTTCCTCGAGTCTTCCTCCCTCCGAAGATCTTCAATTTCCGCACTTCTTTGGCTTTGATGCTCCTGCAGCTCCTTCACTTCCTTCAACAGATGCTCCACCACCTGCAGCTCATTCATCCCTTTTACTCAATCTTGGGCAGTTCCCATACGATGTTCTTTCAATAGTTTGAGCATAGGTGTGATCACCCTTGTCAAATATGCTATCCCGCCGAAAGTTTCTTCTTCATCATTGCCTCCTTCGTATGGAGTCTTTTCTTGTGTCATTGGCTCCTTCATCCGAAGTCGCAATCTTTGTATCTTCATAGTGTCAGCGCTATCTTTGTCTTGGCCTCTTGAACTTGGCCCCGCGGGATATTCCTTCTTTGCTTTGGGTTTTGGCTTGTTTTCCACCATTGCCTTGCCAGCTTCACTTACCACCACCGATTGCTGGACTTCGGGCTCTCCATCACTTTTGCTACCCAACTCCCCACTCTTCAACCTGAGCTCTTCTTCTTTTGAGTCCTCTTCTTGCGACTCAGTTTCTTTATCCGACTCCGATCCCGAAAATGCCCTTCTCATGCATTAGTGGTCTTCAACATCAGCCTCCAAGTCTTGCGTTGGATGGCATATGGTTTAGCTTCTTTGGGTTTACTTTGCTTCTTTGTCTTTGGACTGGCCACATCTTCAATCTTCCACTGTCCCGTTCTCGCAAAGTATTCGTCATTCGCTCGCAGCTGAAGCATATACTGTCGCTCCTCTTTGTCGGCTTCTCGTCTCAAATCAAGGTGCATGTGGGAGACCATACAATGCCTCTCGTCTTCAGAGAACAAGTTTAGGCCGAAGTAGAAATGTGTTGCGAATGGTGCAAAATAATGCGGTGGCGAGCTCGTTCTCCAATTCACCACCATCTGCCTTGTTTGGTGGTGGAAACACTTTGCCTAATTCACGAGTACTCCTGCAAACATCTGGTGGAAGAAAACTGCCTGTTCCATGGTTATGTATGTTGTTTGCTCCGGCTTGAACATGGCCATCATTGCCCCTACGATACTTCTTTGGATCGGGTCCCAATAGGACTCCACCTTGTAACCATTCGTAGTTCTTGGGACGAAAAATGAATTACAAATCTCCGCCGTTGTCGTCGGGAAAATATCCCACGTGTACCCTTGAGGCTTTTGGTGTGATGAATTTTCTTTTCTCTTTTATTTGTTGTAAGGAACAGGGATTTATGATAATATATCTCGGGTGTGGTTTTGCTATCTTGTTTTGGGAGAAAGTGAGGAGACAGAGAAGGGCTGAGGGTTTTCACAAAATGCCAAAAGATTTCGAGAGGGTTTGGCAGAGGATTTCGAGAAGAGTGGCAGAAATTTTCAGGAGAAGAAAGGAGTAGGGTTTTTTTTTGAAAAGGGACAGAGGAGTGTCGAGAGAGAAAGGGGTTTTTTTTTTCAAGAATGACAGGAGGAGTTTGGGGGCAGAGGACATAAGGTGGGCAGGAAGGAAGGGAATTGAAAGGGATTGGAATGATCATGAAGGAGTAGTCAGGAAGGCTTTTTAGGGAGAGGAAATTTCGAGTTGGACAGGAGAGGGTTTGGCAGGAGGAGAAATTCTCGAGAGGCTGGAGGGTTTGGACAGAGGAACACACACACAGAGGATTTTTCGAGTTGGACAGGAGAGGGTTTGGCAGGAGGAGAAATTCTCGAGAAGCTGGAGGGTTTGGACCGAGGAACACACACACAGAGGATTTTTCGAGTTGGACAGGAGAGGGTTTGGCAGGAGGAGAAATTCTCGAGAAGCTGGAGGGTTTGGACAGAGGAACACACACAGGAGAGGATTTTCGAGTTGGACAGGAGGGCTTGAGAGTGCAGGGGAGAATATTTCTCGAGAACTGAAGGGTGGAAGAGGAACACACACAGGAGAGGATTTTCGAGTTGGACAGGAGGGCTTGAGAGTGCAGGGGAGAAAATTTCTCGAGAACTGAAGGGTGGAAGAGGAACACACACAGGAGAGGATTTTTGAGTTGGACAGGAGGGCTTGAGAGTGCAGGGGAGAAAATTTCTCGAGAACTGAAGGGTGGAAGAGGAACACACACAGGAGAGGATTTTCGAGTTGGACAGGAGGGCTTGAGAGTGCAAGGGGAGAAAATTTCTTGAGAACTGAAGGGTGGAAGAGGAACAATCAGGGCCAGGAATTTTGAGTTGGACAGGAGAGGAATTTCGAAATGTGAGAGTGCAGGGCTGTGCTTGGGCCAGGAGAGCAATTTCGAAATGTGAGAGTGCAGGGCTGTGCTTGGACCAGGAGAGAAATTTCGAAATGTGAGAGTGCAGGGCTGTGCTTGGACCAGGATAGCAAATTTCGAAATGTGAGAGTGCAGGGCTGTGCTTGGACCAGGAGAGAAATTTTGAAATGTGAGAGTGCAGGGCTGTGCTTGGACCAGGAGAGCAATTTCGAAATGTGAGAGTGCAGGGCTGTGCTTGGACCAGGAGAGCAATTTCGAAATCTGAGAGTGCAGGCTGTGTTTGGACCAGGAGAGGAATTCTGAAATGTGAGAGTGCAGGACTGTGCTTGGACCAGGAGAGGAATTTTTGAAATGTGAAAGTGCAGGGCAGAAAGTGTTTTCATGAAGGCAATTTTTGCAGGACTGTGATGGGTTTTGGTGAGGTGCATGAAGGCAATTTTCGCAGGAATGTGAGGGCTTGAAAGTGCAGGGCAGAAAGTGTTTCAAGAAGGCAATTTTCGCAGGACTGTGAAGGGGTTTGTGAGGGCTGCACGAAGACAAATTTTGCAGCAATGTGAAGTGGTTGGTGAGGTTGCAAGAAGACAATTTTAGCAGGTACTGTTAGGGACTTGAGAGTGCAGGGGAGAGAAAGGTTTCTTCTTGAAGGAATGAACAAATGTGCAGGAGAGGAAGTGCTTGGACAGAAGGGCAATTTTCGCAGGTCTGAAGGGCAGGCTGCAGGAGTAGCAAAAGAAACTCTCACAAAGGTGAGAACAGGACTGAGGAAGAGGGATTTATGTGTGAAAATGTTGATAGAGTGTTGAGGGACAGAATTGGAAAGAGAATTTTCGCAGGTCTGAAGGGCAGGCTGCAAGAGTAGCAAAAGAAACTCTCACGAAGGTGAGAACAGGACTGAGGAAGAGAGATTTCAATGTGAAAATGTTGATAGAGTGTTGAGGGACAGAATTGGAGAGGAATTTTCGCAGGTCTGAAGGGGATTTGCTGCAGAAATTGCCAAAGGATAATCTCCCGAAGGTGAGGATAGGAGCGAAGAAGAAAGATATAATTTTTTTGGGAAGATGTTGTGAAGAGTGACTGAACAGGCAGTGATAGGAGCTAGTCAGGAAGAAAAGGAGGAGAATTTCAAGGTGGCTCAGCTCATCTGGAACAAAGGCAAGAAAGATTTGAAGTTGGTTGGCCTGTCTGAATGGAGTGAATCTGATATGCAAAACAGGGCATAGGAGAATGAAGAGGTTCGGAGGGTGAATTGCCTTGCCTGCTGCCGGACAGAATATATGTGAACTGCCGGCTGAGTTGATGATCAGTTGCAACCTTAGGGCAGGCATTGTCTTGACTAGAACTATTTGACTTATCCAACCTTGTGAACGTTGTTGTTGAAACTCCTGTGAATGATAAATCTTAGAAGCGGATTGTGTTATGAATTGTGACTAGAGTTGAGGAAAACTCCATTCTAGGAACTCTCAGTCCGGTCCATGTGAATAGCCTAAGTAAATGATCTGGAGGCCCGGGTTTATGTTTGGTTAGATCACTCAGTTGTTGTTTCTTTTATTTTATTAAAGGGCCACCTGACCTAGGTCTATGAATTGCCAGATCCCGAACCATAGCTTGAACCTGACGTGAAAATAGAATATGAGACCAGGCAGAGGTAGAAACCATAACACCAGACTAGCATGACAAGATTAAATTTATGAAAGTCAAGGATAAAACAAAACCTTCAGGGAGAGCCAACCTTAGGGAAACTGAAACAACAGGTTCATATAGAGACAAATTCCCGACAAACCAGGAGTAGGGAAGGAATGTCAGTCTATGGGAAAGACCCAAAAGAAGGACAGTAGGGAAAACTAAGCACAAGCAACCATGTGCTCGGCGCACTCTCGAGACCAAACGTTCCCCACGACATAAGTGGCGACCATGCTGGGGAATCTTGAGGCTTGTGCTTAGAGGTTACGACTAGTTGGAGTTGGGGAAGGGAACAAGGACAGATTTGACTAATCTAAGTGGACAGGAGTGAGCTGTGCTGAGGTAGAGATGGGCCCAGAGGCTTCATCTTCAGCTATGACAAGGGAACAGGAGATCTCACTTATTGTCATGGCAACCATGAGAGCCATGAAGGATCAAGATGAAGAAAGAGACAAGGTGAGAGCGCAGTCTTCACAAGTCACGAAGTGTTTGCGCGCTGTGGTAGATCAGCAAGGGGAATTTGATGGTAAGGATGTGACCAAGTACCTGAAGGTCTACTGGAGAGAGGTTAAGCTTCATGATCTGGATGAGAACATTGCCATTGCTAGGTTTCCTACGTTGGCTGAGCTCGAAATCAGGAGGGTGGTTGAGGGCTTGGTGAGAGGGGCAGAGACATGGGAGGAGTTCTCCCAGATGATGAAAGAGGAATTCTTGCTGCAGGATGCAGATCGGGTCACCCAGGCCATGTTCTTGGATTGGGTGAACGATAGGAGTAAAAACTTGGGCCCTCAAGATCTCCTAAGAGAGTTTAACAAGAGACTGGGGCATCTGTCAGCTTGTGAAGCTGAGGCCATTAGACTACAGAGGTCTAACTACTTTCTACGAGCTGCGGATAGTCGTTTGCGGGATGAGTTGGAGTATGCACTCGATTTGCTCCAGCCTGATCGGTTGGGAGCGGTAGAGTGGGGAAAGATTGAGGAGGCGGTTGTCTGGGTAAGCCGCAGGCGGAGGCAGAGAGAGCTGGATGAAGAAGCAATAGCCAAAGCGCCTATTCGGAGTAATGTGGTTGGGTCCGGGAGAGGGAAGGAGGGGCAGCGAGTGAGTGAGATGCCCAAAGAAGGAGCAGTAGATGAGATCTCGCGACTGATGGAGGGGTTGAAGATTCTGACCACCAAGGTCGACCAGTTGCAGAGTGGGAGTAGCACTGCAAGGACAGATGGAGAGAGGAGGCAACCCTATGGGTGCATGTGGTGTGACAGTAAGAGTCATGCCAAAAGGGACTGCCAAGAGCTATCAGAAGCAGTACGCAAACAGTGGGTGAAGTTTGTTGGAGAACCCGGGATGAAGAAGATAGCCTTCTATGATACTGGGGAGCCAATACCGCTAAATGGTAACAGGGGAGGGATGAAGGCTCTGCTGGAAAGACACATGGGCAAACGTGAAGTAAGTATGGCAGTCGCTGCATTTGAGCCTGGTGTGTATAGTGCAATGAGTGAAGTGAAGAATTGTGCAGACCTAGGAGAAGTTGAGAAGAAGAGACTAGCAGAGCAGGTCCGGAGGAAATCAGGGTGGGATGTGCCGGTGGTAATAACTGCCATCACTGCTGAAGTTGGTGCCACTTGGGATGCTATGGTGGAAGAGAAACGAAAATCTGATCAACGGGTAGATAGTGAAGGGCAGCCAAGGGAAAAGCAACAGCGAGTGGAACCGGAGAGGAGGCAGGTTAGAAGGAAAGAGGTGCAGTTCAGTGATGCACAAAAGAGCAGGGATCAGAATTTGGGCGTTGGAGAAGAGTCACGGATGGACACAGAAGGGGCAGCAAACCAGAAGCCGGGAGAGAGATCTCCTAGGAAGGGGCCGGGTTGGCTGTTGAGCCGGGACATAGAAATGGAACTGGATCCGCAAGAGATTGCCAAAAAGTTCTGGAAACAGGAGGTGAGGGGTTTCACAAATGAAGAGTTCTTTGGTAGCTTGAGGAAGGATGTGCAGGACCTTATCCTTGTCAAGGCAAAGAAGAAACGATTCTACAAGGAAGGACCGCACACATCCTTGTTGTACGAGGACGGGAGTGAGGCTGAAGGAGAGGTGGGGACTTTCGGGCTTGAGCTTGAACAGGAAAAACTAGAGGATGAGACCCGAGAAGCACGTGTCTATGATGCTGCTCTTGAGGATGAGAAGTCATTTGTGCCCTTGTCAGAGGAGGTTCAAGACTCTTTTTGGGCAAGAAGTTGCAGCGAGTGTGAGATCGAGATACAAGGAGTGAAAGCACCGGTGAGAGCGCTGATTGATTCCGGATCTGAAGTCAATCTCGTGTCAAAGGCGGTCTATGATGAAGGGCGATGGAAGGTGGATCGTGACATTGATTGGAAGGTAAACTCAGTGAATAGAACCAGAAATGCATTGTGGGGAGCTTGTCCGGATGTCAAAATCAAGATAGGGAATGTGGTAGAGCCTATTAATGTGTTCGTGCATGATACCTTGCCCTACCCAGTGATCCTAGGACAGCCCTTCATTACTCAGTTTAGAATGGAGAGCAAAGTTCTGAATGATGGGACTCATGTGGCAAAGGTTAGAAGTCAGAATGGGACCAGAATAGTGCAATTCCCTACTGTGTTGCCGGGCAGCGACAGGAACAGGAGAGAGTTAAGGGATCCAGAAAAGCCTACTGGAAGGTGGGGTTTCCACTAGGCGTCTTGTCAGAGAAGGTGGGGGGACAAGGCGCCCTATGCTACATTCCACCGCAAGAGATCAGTGAGGAGGACTGTTTTGATAGGACCTATGTGGGAATCCAGAGTGGTAGAACTGTTTGCTTTGCACATGTAGGGAGTACCACGGGAATTTTGCAGAAGAGAATGAAAAGGAAAGAGAGAATTCTGAAAACAGCAAGGGAAATGGATGATAACGAGACTATCATTGGATTGTTGGAGGATTGGGGAGAAGGTAGGGCAGTCCAGAAGGTGATCAGAGCAATGGAGAAAGGAAAACCCGTGATTGAGATAGGAAAGGAGCTTCATGAAACACTTTCAAAGTTGGTTCATGAAGTGAGATGTGACACTAAGTACAAAACAGTGGACAAAAAGGTTCGTCCTATTGCTGTCCCATTGCCATTGGATGCTTCTGATTTGATGCGTAGGACCAGAGAGGAACCGAGACTGAGGCAGGAAAAGGATATTGGTCATTCGTTTACTAAAGAGACCTTGGATGAGCTTACGGTCGGAGGGGATGGATTGCTCACAGAAGTTGAGCACCGTGCATTCAAGGAAATGATTGGGAAGTGCGGGAAGGCTTTTGCTTTCAAGATCGAGGAGATTGGGTGTGTGAACCCGCAGGAAATCACACCGATGATAATTTTCACAGTTCCGCATGTACCGTGGGATCTGAGGCCAATACCAGTGCCAAAGGCGCTTCTGCCCCAGCTGACAGAACTACTGAAGGAGAAAGTTCAGGCAAAGATTTTAGAACCTTCAGAAGCGCCATACTCAAATCGTTGGTTTACCGTTCGGAAGAAGAATGGTAAGTTGCGGTTCATACAAGATATGCAACCGCCAAATAAGGTAACAATCCGGAATTCTGGTGTTGGACCGGCTGTGGATGAGTTTGCTGAGGAGTTTGCAGGGAGGGCAATCTATTCTATAGGAGATTTGTATTCAGGTTATGATCAGTTTCAGCTTGCTGAAGGGAGCCGGGACATAACCACGATGCGAACACCATTAGGGCTGATGCGTATGTGCACTCTCCCAATGGGGGCTACTAACTCTGTGGCGCATATGCAAAGCGCTATGAATCGAATTTTGCAGTCTTTTATCCCTGAGAAAACCCGTCCATTCTTGGATGATATACCTGTCAAAGGCTGCACAGAGAGCGAGAAAGATGAAACTTTGGTGGATGGAGGTATTAGGAGGTTTGTCATGGATCATATTCAAGATGTGGAGGCGATATTGAGAAGGTTGATGGAAGCGGGGGTGACTCTCTCTGGAGAGAAGTCGGCATTTGGACTTGGAGAAATCCTTGTGGTGGGACACCTGTGTGGCTCGTATGGAAGGAAGCCAAATCCGGAAAAGGTGGACATAATAGGGAAGATCAAGGACTGTTCCTCAGTTCAGGAGGTAAGAAGGTTCTTAGGGGCATGCGTTTTCTACCGTATATGGATTCCGCACTTTGGTCATGTTGCAGAGCCGCTCTACCAGCTTTTGAGGAAAAGGATCAGGTTTGTTTGGAGATTGGAACATTCGGTTGCTATGGCCAAACTGAAGAAAGCGCTGCAGAACCCACCTGTGCTCCACCCGCTTGACTACCGCTGTGGACGACCAATTATAGTTACGGTTGACTCAAGTCCCTATGCTGCTGGTTGGGCTGTGGGCCAAGACGATGAGAATGGCAACAGATTTGCAGCAAGGTTTGGAGCAAGGATCTTCACGGAACGGCAACGGAGGTACCCTCAAATCAAACGGGAATTGTGGGGTGCCAAGATAGCACTAAGACAGGATAGAAATTGCCTAATAGGGACCTATGTCATCCTAGAGACAGATTGCTTGCCGCTGCTTGGAATGGTTGCCAACTGTGACACTCCAGACATTGCCATGTTGCGATGGATAGCGTTCATTCGGATGTTTAATCCAGAGCTAAGGTACATAGCTGGGAAGGACAATCCGGTAGCTGATATGTTGTCTAGAGCATGTTATGAAGGAGCTGAAAATGATTGTATGGTGGATGTGCATGAGCTGGACTTGAACTTACCCTTTAGAGAAGAACTATACAAGGATGATCTTCTGGCTGTTGGGAAGTATCTTAGTTCTCTAGAGAAGAACTCCGAATGGACCAGGGAGGAGTTTGAGAAGATTAGAAGGAGATCGGGAAAATTCTTGTTGAAGGACGGGTATCTTTGGCGAAGACCCAAGGGCAGCTCTGGAGTTCCATTGAGAGTGTTGGGAGATGAGGAGACGAAGCAGAGAGTGCTACGGGAGTCGCATGATGCGGATGCTGCCGGACACCGTGGGGTTCAGGGTACATACGAGCGCATCCGGGGTTTGTACTGGTGGCCAGGTATTTATACAGAGGTACGACGGTATGTGGAAACCTGTGAAATCTGTCAGATCTACTCCAAGGTAAGGCACAGAGATGGGTTGAAACCTACTTATCCGCTGAATCTCCATTTTCAGTGGGTTTTGGACTTGGTTCATATGCCTTTAGGAGTCCGAGGAGCTAAATATCTAGTACTAGCTAGGGAAGACTTGTCTAATTATGTGGAAGGAAGAGCATTGTCATCTACACATACCCAACAGGTGTGTCGGTTTGTCTTAGAGGATATCATTGCCAGGCATGGATGTTTCTACCGGATGAGGGCAGATCGAGGTGAATTGGATGCAAGGGAAGCAGCTGACTTCTTTGCTAAGTTCAATATCAAGCTGAACCTGACTACTGCCTACAATCCGGAAGCCAATGGTAAGAGTGAACGAGGTCATCCGCCAATAGTGAATGCTTTGGTGAAGGCTTGCCAAGGTGAGACATACAGATGGCCTGATTTGCTGCCCTTAGCACTTATGGCTGATAGGTTAACTTGCAGCTCGGTAACTGGGATGCCACCTGCTGAGTTAGTATCAGGACACTTACCTATTATGCCTGTGGAAGAGGACATCATTAGTTGGAGAACTGTTCAATGGGAGGATAATGTGTCCACAGAGGAGTTGATAATGCGCAGGATCGAGCACTTTGACCTGACACCACAGAGAATACAAGTGGCACGCGAGAAGGTGAAGGAAGCACGGCTGAGGAACAAAGTATACTTTGACAAGACTCACCGACTGCGACCGATGCCTATCAATGAAGGGGATTGGGTGCTGGTTTCTGATAACAGCCTAGACGTACAACATTCGACCCTCAAAAAGTTTGCTCGCCGTTGGCATGGCCCATTTGTTGTTACCAAAGTTCACGGGAATGCCACCTACAGTGTGCGAGAGCTTGATGGTACTACACATCGTCTGCCATATGCAGGGAAAAGGGTTAAACTTTTCAAGAGGCGATCAGGAGCCGAGGAGGAAAGAGATAGTGACTTCGGCTCAGGAGGGGATTTGGATGATGCCACTGAAGAACGCTGATATTGATCACTCTGGACTTGCTGGTGCAGACCGGTGGCTGCACAGGATTGGTGGGGGTGGATGTCGTCGGGAAAATATCCCACGTGTACCCTTGAGGCTTTTGGTGTGATGAATTTTCTTTTCTCTTTTATTTGTTGTAAGGAACAGGGATTTATGATAATATATCTCGGGTGTGGTTTTGCTATCTTGTTTTGGGAGAAAGTGAGGAGACAGAGAAGGGCTGAGGGTTTTCACAAAATGCCAAAAGATTTCGAGAGGGTTTGGCAGAGGATTTCGAGAAGAGTGGCAGAAATTTTCAGGAGAAGAAAGGAGTAGGGTTTTTTTTTGAAAAGGGACAGAGGAGTGTCGAGAGAGAAAGGGGTTTTTTTTTTCAAGAATGACAGGAGGAGTTTGGGGGCAGAGGACATAAGGTGGGCAGGAAGGAAGGGAATTGAAAGGGATTGGAATGATCATGAAGGAGTAGTCAGGAAGGCTTTTTAGGGAGAGGAAATTTCGAGTTGGACAGGAGAGGGTTTGGCAGGAGGAGAAATTCTCGAGAGGCTGGAGGGTTTGGACAGAGGAACACACACACAGAGGATTTTTCGAGTTGGACAGGAGAGGGTTTGGCAGGAGGAGAAATTCTCGAGAAGCTGGAGGGTTTGGACCGAGGAACACACACACAGAGGATTTTTCGAGTTGGACAGGAGAGGGTTTGGCAGGAGGAGAAATTCTCGAGAAGCTGGAGGGTTTGGACAGAGGAACACACACAGGAGAGGATTTTCGAGTTGGACAGGAGGGCTTGAGAGTGCAGGGGAGAATATTTCTCGAGAACTGAAGGGTGGAAGAGGAACACACACAGGAGAGGATTTTCGAGTTGGACAGGAGGGCTTGAGAGTGCAGGGGAGAAAATTTCTCGAGAACTGAAGGGTGGAAGAGGAACACACACAGGAGAGGATTTTTGAGTTGGACAGGAGGGCTTGAGAGTGCAGGGGAGAAAATTTCTCGAGAACTGAAGGGTGGAAGAGGAACACACACAGGAGAGGATTTTCGAGTTGGACAGGAGGGCTTGAGAGTGCAAGGGGAGAAAATTTCTTGAGAACTGAAGGGTGGAAGAGGAACAATCAGGGCCAGGAATTTTGAGTTGGACAGGAGAGGAATTTCGAAATGTGAGAGTGCAGGGCTGTGCTTGGGCCAGGAGAGCAATTTCGAAATGTGAGAGTGCAGGGCTGTGCTTGGACCAGGAGAGAAATTTCGAAATGTGAGAGTGCAGGGCTGTGCTTGGACCAGGATAGCAAATTTCGAAATGTGAGAGTGCAGGGCTGTGCTTGGACCAGGAGAGAAATTTTGAAATGTGAGAGTGCAGGGCTGTGCTTGGACCAGGAGAGCAATTTCGAAATGTGAGAGTGCAGGGCTGTGCTTGGACCAGGAGAGCAATTTCGAAATCTGAGAGTGCAGGCTGTGTTTGGACCAGGAGAGGAATTCTGAAATGTGAGAGTGCAGGACTGTGCTTGGACCAGGAGAGGAATTTTTGAAATGTGAAAGTGCAGGGCAGAAAGTGTTTTCATGAAGGCAATTTTTGCAGGACTGTGATGGGTTTTGGTGAGGTGCATGAAGGCAATTTTCGCAGGAATGTGAGGGCTTGAAAGTGCAGGGCAGAAAGTGTTTCAAGAAGGCAATTTTCGCAGGACTGTGAAGGGGTTTGTGAGGGCTGCACGAAGACAAATTTTGCAGCAATGTGAAGTGGTTGGTGAGGTTGCAAGAAGACAATTTTAGCAGGTACTGTTAGGGACTTGAGAGTGCAGGGGAGAGAAAGGTTTCTTCTTGAAGGAATGAACAAATGTGCAGGAGAGGAAGTGCTTGGACAGAAGGGCAATTTTCGCAGGTCTGAAGGGCAGGCTGCAGGAGTAGCAAAAGAAACTCTCACAAAGGTGAGAACAGGACTGAGGAAGAGGGATTTATGTGTGAAAATGTTGATAGAGTGTTGAGGGACAGAATTGGAAAGAGAATTTTCGCAGGTCTGAAGGGCAGGCTGCAAGAGTAGCAAAAGAAACTCTCACGAAGGTGAGAACAGGACTGAGGAAGAGAGATTTCAATGTGAAAATGTTGATAGAGTGTTGAGGGACAGAATTGGAGAGGAATTTTCGCAGGTCTGAAGGGGATTTGCTGCAGAAATTGCCAAAGGATAATCTCCCGAAGGTGAGGATAGGAGCGAAGAAGAAAGATATAATTTTTTTGGGAAGATGTTGTGAAGAGTGACTGAACAGGCAGTGATAGGAGCTAGTCAGGAAGAAAAGGAGGAGAATTTCAAGGTGGCTCAGCTCATCTGGAACAAAGGCAAGAAAGATTTGAAGTTGGTTGGCCTGTCTGAATGGAGTGAATCTGATATGCAAAACAGGGCATAGGAGAATGAAGAGGTTCGGAGGGTGAATTGCCTTGCCTGCTGCCGGACAGAATATATGTGAACTGCCGGCTGAGTTGATGATCAGTTGCAACCTTAGGGCAGGCATTGTCTTGACTAGAACTATTTGACTTATCCAACCTTGTGAACGTTGTTGTTGAAACTCCTGTGAATGATAAATCTTAGAAGCGGATTGTGTTATGAATTGTGACTAGAGTTGAGGAAAACTCCATTCTAGGAACTCTCAGTCCGGTCCATGTGAATAGCCTAAGTAAATGATCTGGAGGCCCGGGTTTATGTTTGGTTAGATCACTCAGTTGTTGTTTCTTTTATTTTATTAAAGGGCCACCTGACCTAGGTCTATGAATTGCCAGATCCCGAACCATAGCTTGAACCTGACGTGAAAATAGAATATGAGACCAGGCAGAGGTAGAAACCATAACACCAGACTAGCATGACAAGATTAAATTTATGAAAGTCAAGGATAAAACAAAACCTTCAGGGAGAGCCAACCTTAGGGAAACTGAAACAACAGGTTCATATAGAGACAAATTCCCGACAAACCAGGAGTAGGGAAGGAATGTCAGTCTATGGGAAAGACCCAAAAGAAGGACAGTAGGGAAAACTAAGCACAAGCAACCATGTGCTCGGCGCACTCTCGAGACCAAACGTTCCCCACGACACCGTCTCCTCTGTAGCATCACACTTCTGATAGAAGGTGATTCCTGTCGGCTCTCCTACTTCTCTCCCCAGGACTAACTTCCAATCCGACTCAGTCCATCGAGCCAGATTGCCTCCCTTCCCCTCCACTTCGGGACCCTCCTCACAATTACTGGCAGCGATCTCTGCCATCACTCCCGGGAAACTAAAATTCCAGTTCCAAGCTAAAAAGGTGATACGAAGTCTAACCAAGACTTCGATCCTCGCTACTACATCTACCTTTCAAATTGCAAAACCTCTCACTGCCAGTGCGTTGGCCACCTTCTTCACCATGATTTGTTCTCTCGTTCTACGCTGTTGGAAGATCAGCCCCTCTCCTGGACGAGACACTCTAACACCCTCAAGGTTTTGGAAAATTTCAATCTTGACGGGCTTCCGGACACATATTCCTGCATGATGACTACTCAAAGGAATTGGAAATTTACTCAGCGAATTCAACTTCCCCCTGCGCATTCGCAATTTTATATTGCCCCGAATCACAGTCATTCTTCAGTCAATTTTGTCTGTGAGTTTCTCTCTTCTGCGTGCACTACCGGTCACTGTCAAGATATGCTTCTTCTGCCCCCGCCGTTTCTTGAAATGTACTTTCTTGCCATGTACCAAGGTTGTTAAACGTCCTCATCATTTCTGTGTTTTGCAACCCGAAGATGATGATCTTTGGCCTGCTTCCAACGCACTCCTCTTTTGAGTACCTCCATCATCGGATCCGATGTCAGCTTCTTCCGAAGTTACTTTCGCCTCTTCTTTGTCCACAATCAACTTTTCCGTACTTACTTCGTCTCTTAAACACTACTAACCATAAAAAAACAAAAAATGTGGGTACCACATACCCCCTCCCTCAAATGTGAGCGTCCCTGCGAACACCGACAACCGGGTTTTTATACAAAGTTGGGTTTGGGGTCCAATATTTTCTAACCCTCCAACCATTAACGCAAGTTGCAAAAGGATTGCCATCCAAGTTTGCGAGTTGAATAGAACCATTATCATAAATGTGCATCACATGATACGGTCCCATCCACCTCAGATGTAATTTTCCTGGAAAAAATAGGCGGCGATTATCATATAATAATACCTGATCTCCTTCTTGAACAGTCACAAATTTGATTCTTTTATTGTGCCAAACTTTCCGTTGTTCTTGAATTTCTTTTGTAGTTTGCATTACATCGTCTCTTTTCTCTTCCAACCACATCAGTTGATGGATCCGAAGATCTTCACTTTCTTCCTCCGACAAACGTTCTTTGCAAAGTATTCTATATGTCGGTACTTCAAACTCAACTGGTAATATGGGATGCAATCCGTATGTCAAAAAATAAGGAGTTTGCTTGGTAGTAATTTTTTCCGTTGTCCGATATGCCCATAACGCTGCAGGTAACTTTGTATCCCAGTCATAGGCATAATTGACTGTCACCTTATTTAAAATTTTACACAACAATCCATTGGCTTTCTCCGTGAGTCCATTCGCTTTTGGGTTGTAAGGCGTGGTCTTCCGATGCTTAATTTGGAAGTATTTGGTTAACGCTTCCACCATTGAGTTCAAAAAATGAGTTCCTCGATCACTTACCAATTCCAGAGGACACCCATAATGGGAAATAATGTTTTGGAAGAAAAATTCTGCTACTGTCTCCACATCATCTCGTCGTGTTGCCTTTGCTTCCACCATCTTGGTGGCATAATCCGTACATACTAAGATATACCTCTTCCGTGTGACACGAGTTACTGGTTGAATAGGTCCCACAAAATCAATACCCCATTTTTCAAATGACACCAGAGGCAAAATTGGTTTCAAAGGCCATTGGGAAGTCGCCGTCGGTTTCCCTGTTCTTTGACAGGCATCATAACTCCAAATATGGGCATGCGTATCTTTATACATCATAGGCCACCAATATCCTGCCAAAATAATTTTCTTCACCGTATTTTTCAGGGCATAATGTCCCCCCAATGCTTCCGAGTGCAAGGATTTGATGACTCCTCCTACTTTGTATGCTTCCAGGCATCTCCGAAGTATCTCATCTTCGCCCATTTTAAACAAAACGTTGTGTTTTAATTGGTACGGTCCCATTTTCCGAAGGAAGACTGCCCTTTGTTCCGGATCCAGCCCCTCAGGACAATGGCACGTATGCAAATACTCATATTCTGATGCATACCGCATACTTTGCACCGTCATTAAATGATATAGCTCCTCATCAGGAAACCAATCATCGATTTCCAAATCTTGGTCTTGAGTTTCCAACCTGGATAAGAAGTCCGCATTTGAATGTGAAGCTCCTTTCCTTACTTGTACAGTGTATGTGAATTCTTGTAACAACAAGATCCATCGTGCAATTTGCCCGGACAAATCTGCCTTCTTGACCAAGTGTTGCAGTGCATAATGGTCCACATAGAAGACGAATTCGTATCCTAACAGATAGTGGCAAAATTTCTTGCAGGCATACACCATACCGAGGGCTTCTCTTTCAGTTGTTGAATAGTTCTTTTCAGAAACAGAAAGTTGTCGGCTGGCATAATACACCGGGTAGTCCTTTTTCTTATCGTCTTTTTGACTTAAGACAACTCCGATGGCCATGGACGAAGTGTCCACATACACATGAAAAGGGGTGTCCCAATCTGGGGCCCTCATGACTGGTGCTTCAACCAGTTTCTTCTTCAATACCTGGAAAGCTTCTTCTTGAGTTGCTTCCCACAGATAATCTTCAGATTTCTTCAGAAGTTTGTAAGTGGTGCAGCAAGCACTGCATAGTTTGACACAAAGTGTCTGTAGTATACGACATGTCCTAAGAAGGCTCTCAGCTCCCAGAGGTTCTTCAGGGATTCCAAAGCTGCAATTACTTTAACCTTCTTGACATCCACTTCAATTCCTCGGTTTGACACCCGATGCCCCAGAAGAATTCCTTCCTTCATTGCAAAGAAGCATTTCTCCTGGTGTAATGACAAACCGGCAAAATGACACCTTTCGAAAGTTTGGCGAAGGTAATCTATATGTACATCTCTTTGCCCAAACACACAAAAATCATCAATGAAGACCTCCACAAATTTTCGCAAGAAATCTTTGAATATTGAATTCATCATTCTTTGGAAAGTAGCAGGAGCATTAGACAACCCAAAGGGCATTTAATTGTAAGAAAAAGTGCCCCAATCAGTTGTGAATGTGGTTTTGTCCTTGTCTTCTTCTCGAATGGATACCTGATTGTATCCTGAAAATCCGTCAAGAAAACTATAGCATGGATGACCAGCTACTTGGTCCAGAATTGTGTCTGTAAATGGTAAAGGATGATGATCCTTTCTGGTGACTACGTTTAATTTGCGAAAATCTTGGCACACTCAAATTTTACCGGTCTTCTTCTTGGGAACGATGACAATGGGTGAAACCCACTCACTGCTTAGGACAGGGAAATTTATTCCGGCCCCTAAGTACTTATCAATTTCATCTTTTACTTGGAGAGAGTACTTCAGGTTCAGGCGGTATTGTCTTTGCCGAATCGGAACTGCACCTTCGACCAGATCAATCCGGTGTTCACCAAATTCTCGTGGAATTCCCAGCATTTGGTTGATAGACCAGGAAAATACATCTTGGAACTCTATAAACAGGGTAGTGTATCCTACCAACTCCTCTGCGGTGACTGTCTTTGAAAATTTTAAAATCTTGTCTTCCGTTAAGACCACATCTTGACAGTCATCAGGGTTAATGACACCTTCTATGTGACTTACTCGGCTCAACCCGAGTCATACTGCCGTCAAACCCCCTTCCTCCAAGTCTTGTTTACCCGAGGCGATGTTGTATGGGTCTTCATCGTCGGCTTCTACCTCGTAGCACTCCAAATAATTTACTTGGACGTCGGCTTCGGAGTCCTCCGAAGACAAAGACAATGAATCTTCGGATTCATCCTCGTCTTCTGACGAAGTAGTTTTCCCAAGATGAGGCACGTTCGTCCAACTTACCGTTACCAGCTTTTGTTCTTTAGACGAAATGTCTTTGAATCGTAATTTTTGCTGGTGCCAATCCACCATAACCTGGGCATTGTACAACTAGGGTCTCCCGATCAAGAGAGGGTAGCCAGTTTTGGTTATAGGTCTTAACACAATGTAGTTTAATTTAAAAGGCACCCCTCCAATAATCATGGTAATATTCGATAGCATGCCCAAGGGCCGTCTCCTGGTTTGATCCGCAAACTTAAGAATCCGGGGTGTTGGTTCAAATGTTGTGTACCCCAGTCGATGTGCAGTGTCTTCTGTCATGACATTTACACCCGACCCCGAATCAATGGGTATGGATGTAATCATGTAGCTTGCTATCTCCGCATCCACCTTGGGAGATCCTAAGTCTTCCTGTTCAATACAATAAATTGCGGGCAAGTCCTTTTTCGTCATCACCCTTACTTTCTTGAGAGCTGAGCTTAGCTGCTTTTTATAGAGCTTATTGTCCTCCCATAATTGCTTAAACGTGACATTTGCGCTTGTAGACGCCATATCTGCCACAATATCATACTTGTGAGACTCCTCCCAATTTCACCTACTTCGTCCTTGGCTTTGGTTCTGAGTTGTATGCCTGTTCAAAACGAACTTTGTGATGCTTGAGGATGGTAACCGGTGTGCGTAAGTGGTTGACCCAATGATCATCGGGTTGACCAACTTTGGCCTAAATCAGGTCTTTTACTTCAGACCTGATATCTGCCGGAATTACAGGGTTTTGCGTCTTTGTATTTGCCTCCACACTCATTTCCCGCGTGCGTAGTACTGCTTCTTTAATTTCTCTATGCAAAGCTTTGGCTTTAGCTTCTGCTAGGACCTTTCTTCTTTTGCGGAGAGAATAGCTTTTGGTCGCAGTCTCTTCATTTTCCGGGAGGAAGACGCCGAAATACTTGTTTCTTTGGAACCTCGATTCTTTCTCTCCGCGCGAGTTTCTACCTTCAAAATTTTGAGGTCTGGCCAATCCCCTTCTGAAGCTGGACTCCCTTCTTGAGGTCTCTCTTCCTCAAGTGTAATACAATTGACGTTAGTGTCCCCCTTAGCCTGGAGCGCAGCACGCTCAACAGGAGTTTGAACATACTTGACCGGGGGCTTCGGATTGGGTGGTTGCGGGCACTGGTTTCCTATGTGCCCCGATCCTTTGCAATTCCTACACAAGGGTACGTACCCAATTTGTCGTCTTGGCTTCGGACAATTTGGAGACCAATGTCCCATTAAGCCACAATTGTAACAAGCACCCGGTGCCACATTTTGAGGTCTATTCTGACCACCCATTGGGGGTCTTCATGGAGGAACAGTAGGACTGTACTCCCGTGGTCCAAACCTAGGACCTTGATATGATGGGCTTGATGGAGGCTTTGCATCTTGGGTTTGATATACCGTATCTTTGTCTTTGCCTTGATCCCATCCAGGAACCCAATCTATTTGTTGCACTAGATATGCCGTGCGAGTTAAACACTCTGTATTAGCGTGGCCGGATTTACCACACGCAGTGCACCATACGTTTGGTCATCCAAATGATGGGGGTTTTCTTCGGTCCTTCGCCCCAATCATCTGAATTTTAAAATCCGCAAACTCTTTAATCAGAGTTTCCAACTTTTGATCCGCCTTGGATGTATTCTTTACTGGCAGTGTTACGGGCTTCTTTTCCCCACGTATTTGTATCTTTCTCTGCTTGGGTTCTTTGTCGGATTCCAAAGAAGAACTAGAAGAAGTGGAGGATTCTTCCAAAGAAGGAGAAGTACTACGTGAAGCTCTTCGTCTTGGCTTTTTGCCTTTCTTCTCATGATTTCTTTGATTACTGGACAAGTTAGAATGAGCCGCCTCATATCGGGCAACATGTTTGAGGACTTTGTTTAGAGAGGTTACATTTCTCTCCCTGGCAAATATTCAAATCTCTGGTGAAAGTCCGCCGAGAAACTAGGTAATGGCTTGGGCATCGGAATACCCCACCACCCCGGATTGCTTCAGAACTTGGTTCAATAGGGCCATGAACCGCTCAGAGTAATCTCTCAATTTTTCCTTCTTTCCTTGATCCAAATCATTGAGTGCCGCGAAGACACTCGTATCATAATCCACTTCCCAAAATTGTTCCAGGAAGCCATTCCGTAAGTCTGCCCAGTCCGTTGGGGTTAATCCCTTCTGCATTACATGAGTATACTAGCTTCGAGCCTTCTTTTGGAGCAGACTTGGAAAAATCCACCGTCGATCCGCAGAGTCATGTTCCTTGTTGGCAAAGGAAATGACTTCAAATTCCTCAATGAATTTGTCAGGATCTTTGTCTTGCTCTATTCCTTTGTACTTTTGATAAGCATGTTGGGTCACGTGTAACGAAGACATCATTCGGTGCGGCGGATTTGGGTGTGGTAAATTTGAACTTACAGGAACCGCAGAGCTACTTGGTATGGACGCCGTGTTGTCTGCCCACGGGTTCCAATTCGTCAAGTTCAAATTGGGGTTGTCTTCGACAATTTCTTCTTCTTTGGTGGTGTCGACTTCAACCCGATCAGAAGTAAGAGGGTCCACAACTTCCGTCTGATCTTCAAATCTTCTTCGGGATAACCGAGGAATTTTTCGTACCAGATGTTGACACTCTTCCTCCGTAAGTGTTCACGCTGTCTTTTCTTGAACAAACTTTTTAATGAAATCAACTTCCTTTACAGCTTTAGGGGAAGTCGATGTACTAGGTCATAGCGCGTATGTCTGCCCGCTCGAGTCTTTCTTGGTCTTGGAAGACGGGGATGAAAAGTAGCCTTGCCAACCTCCTTCACGTCTCTTTTGATCAAGTTCGCGCAAAGCTGCTTGTACTTCGTGGAGAAGTTGAAAGTCTAATTCTTCTTGTTCGATTTTGTCTGAAGTGTATGGGGCTTTCAAATGTTCATCTTCTTCACACTGCACCACTTGTCTTCGAGCCCTCTCATCTCGTTGATCTCTCGATGCAGACATTCATATTGCATGAACACCCAGTTTTGACTTTGGCTTCGTATTCTTCCACTTCCGAGATTTGTATCCCCGGCAGCGGCGCCAAAAATCATGTGACAACCCGGCAAATATCACTTTTGTGGTAATCGGGAAAGTAAAGTTTGTTCCCGCAGAGATACTATCCATAATTGGTCAAATACAAAGTCAAAAGTCACAATTGCAGTTCTTCTTGATTGCTTCTTTAATCTCTTAGGTAGAAACTACACCCAGAAGAGAGTAACAAGCTCACAATCTTGACAACTTGTCACAAATACGCACATATAATCACATCATAGTAAATTTTGTCCAAACAACTCTTGATTGTGATGATTCAGATTCTCCCGAAGACGGCACTTCACTGCGAAGACCAATTTCACCTCAGAATTGTGTTCCACCCCTCCACTGAAGGCACAACTTCCTTGATTGAAATTGCTTCACATCAACTTCGTGTTGCACTCACAAATGCAGTATACTACCAACACTACAATTCCTCTCAAATCTGTCAAGGCATTGCTCCGATGCACTTCACTCAGGATCAAACACATAGAATGAAGATCAAGGCTACAGACTCCAACATCCACAAACACACTAACTTGCTCTTCAGAATTCTCCACCCACCCACAAATACACACACAAAATTGACAATCGGAATTAAGCTTAAGCGACGAGTACTGAGAACAGCACTTTGCTTTATCTATCTTCATAAATATGAATACTGAATAACATAAGACTGCGAATGCTCCCCTTAAATACTAAAGCAAATGGCAGACTTGTCTTCCTAAGCACCGCTTCCTAACATCTATTCCTACCTATAGATCCCAAGTGACAATCTATCTCTTCATATCTGACCCTTCCTATCTCCAAATTGACTTCTATCCCGATCCGATGTTGACCTCATCATCGGCTTCCAAACCCGATGATCTTCTTGCTATTTCACCTTCTTTGGGTATGACTGATTCTACTAATTTCTTTACTACAATCTGTAATTGAACTCCGGGTTACTCCATCTACACTCTTATTTCCCGACCCACTCTTCTCTAAAGTGTCAATTATCAAGTCTGATGACACCTGAATTCCTACTTCTGCGACATTGGGTTTCTTCTCTACTGTCACACTATTCCGAATTTTCTCTAACTCCAAATTGACTAAATCCAATCTAAGACTAACATTATTCTCTACTTCCAACATTTTTCTATCTATGCGTTCTCTCAACCGAATCAGCAATGTGTTCATATCCACATCCTTGGCTCTTCGCTTCCGAGTTTCATGCACAAGTAACTTCAACTCATGCAGACGAGCTTCTTCCAATCTTCCTTCAGCCTCCATGCTTAAGATTGCTCGTAATCTCCCAGCAAGGTCCCCTACTGATTCCGATGCGTATCCTCAAGAACGCTCTACCTTCAACTCCTCCCGATACATCTGCAACTCGTCTTCGTATTCTGCAGCAAGCATCTTCTTCTCCTCTGCATACTGCGTTT
Source organism: Lunularia cruciata (assembly GCA_948567375.1). Taxonomy (NCBI): domain Eukaryota; kingdom Viridiplantae; phylum Streptophyta; class Marchantiopsida; order Lunulariales; family Lunulariaceae; genus Lunularia; species Lunularia cruciata. Next base: position 52,389,298 of record OX419758.1, read on the forward strand.
TCTGCTACTCCGCACTCTTGACAATTTCACGCAAACATTGTCATACTTTCCTTTTCTCTCTCTGGGAACACACAGGGTGCCTAGCTGTGGAGACTACAGATTAGAGGCTAGAGGTAAACCGTAATGACTCGACAAAACACACATGTGACCCTAATTGCCGGAACCCTCCTTTCTGAGGACTAATATTCTTGCTATCAGGAAGGATAGTACCGGGCTGTAACACCCATTTGTGCATGTGTGTGATATTGTGATATTTAGCTTGGTTTTACAAGTACTTAAGAGATATTATTTATATAGAGATAAAGGATGGTTCTATATTAGTCATGGTTAGCTAAAGTTAGTCATAGCTAAGATAGATGGGACCTTACTTTAGAGGAAGTAGAAAAGATGAGCACCACTATTTTGGATTTTAGTGTGTTGACTTGGTATTATTCCTAGGTGTTTGGCTTTGAGGAAAGAGTTGAGAACTCTTGGGCCCGCAAGCCTTTTTGTTTTGGATTCTTCTTTAGTCCAAGGATAGCCCATGTGAAGGAATCCTTGACTTAGTGGTTGGGTCAAGATAAGACCACATGCTTAGGGGAATATGCCCATGTGAATGGATATTCCTTTCTACTTTTTGACTTGACTTGACTTTTAGTCTAGTAACTTGAGTTACTCCGGTAATTAGTAACTTTGGTACGTAACTATTTCACAAGTATATAAACAAGGGGTGAGGAGGTACTCAACATCCTTTCATTTGCAACTATCTCTCTCATTGAGTTCTCTAGTGAGCAATGTCTTGAGTCTTGGAGGAGTATGATGGAGTTTGGGGTTCCTTGCCTTCTTAGTCCATGGTGGGCTACCATAATACCCATCAGAGGTTCATCCTAAGTGAGAGACAGGCCGGCTCACATTTTTGGTTCCGTTGCCGGGACCTCTCTAGAAGGCAAGATAATGTTCCGTGTCCAATTCTACATTAGGCAGAAGGAGGCTATGAGAGCTCACTTGGAGAGAACATTAGGAGAGGAGAGGGCTGAACTTATATTAGAGAACCAAGATCCATTTGTATACCCTGTAGTTCATTATGATGTCTTTGAGGTGATTTTGTACATCTTGTACACATGAGAGGAATTGGAGAGATTGTGTGAGGTGGATTGCAGATTTTGGGGATTAAGGTGATTTTGGGCAAAATCTCAAGTTTGAGATCTGGACTTGAGATTTTTACACATGATAGCTTGGGTTATCATTCAGTTAGCACACTTGAAATTATTGTGAGAGCTTCTAAGCGCACTGGGCTAGAATTTTTGAAAGTTGATAGGGTAAAGTGCTCCCGCAATTGCATGCTCTCTGGAAAATTGTACAGAGTCTACCATTTCTTCAATTTCTAGTGAATTGTCCTGAAAAATTCCAAGAAAATTCAGTGCATTGTATCCTACCTGCTACCACAAAGATTATAGAGAGATTGTTCTTGCGCAGAGAGTAATGAGTTTTTGAAGTGAGGGGGGTGGTTTTCAGACCAAATCTGAAATATGGGTGCTGAATAGAAAGGTGTCTAGGCCAAATGGCTTGATGAAAAGATCTCAAATTTTTCAGGGAGGGACGCCCTGGAGTTGTAATCAAGTGTGCAAAATTTCAGAGGACTGTGACATATTGGTTGAGAGATTTGAGTGACATTGTGAGGAAGGGTCAATTCTGCAGAGTGGAGATCTCATGCATGAGAAGTTTGAGATCAACAAAAAGCATGTTTGAGTATTTAGATTCATCTTGGGAACATGGAGGGCCATCAAGAGTGGAAATTGAGATTATGCAAGGTTCCCCAAGGGTTTGAGGTGATTATAGGGGTGGATTTGAGGAAAAGAGAGTTTACAATAGAATTTGAAGAGAGTGTTGAGAGGATCCAAAAACCTACACCACTTGGAGGAAAGAGTGAGTCTAAGTGTTTTCTATGTGGAGAGAAGGGACATAAGGCAAGTTCATGTCCATTGACATTTGAGAGCAAGAGATTGAGGGAAAGGAGAGGCTTATTTGACTTGGGTTTGCATGTTGGACCTTCTTCTCCAAGATTGGGAGGGAGGAGATCTAAGACCAAGGAGTTGTGTGAGGTTTGTGGAGTTGAAGGACTTCCAAAAGGACATGAGTGTAGTGGAGTAAAAGCACTTTTGGAAACTTTGGTGAAGGATCTTGGAGAGAGTCTTAGTACAGCTACAGAAATACTACCACCTTCATCAGCTAGTTCTCAAGATTAGTGATGGAGATAATCTTTCAACTTATGGATAAACTATCCATGAGAGTTAGATTAATATGCACTCTAGGATTTGATGTTGCTATAGAAATCTTGGAGCAACCAAAACCTTTTGTTTTCCCTAGAGTGGATTATTCTCAGATGGTGTTAGTCATGTATATACTCTATTAGTAAGAGAGTGAGAGAAAAGAAAAGAGAAAAAAAATAAAAAATTTGAGAGAAAAGAAAGATAGTGAAGGGTTAAGATGGGAAAACTTCCAGATTTCTTTGGCAAGGATGGAGAAGATGTGGAGGCCTTTGTGAGAGACTTCAAGAGAGCTTGCATAGGAAACAATGAGAGAAGGAAGAATGAGTGGGCCTCATTATTACCAGATTTCTTTGAGGATACAGCACTTACATGGTATGAGTCAGAATACCAAAAGAGAGAGAGGAGAGAGGGGGAAGAGGAGTCTTGGGAGACTCTGACTTCAGCACTCATTGAGAACTTTCTTCCTGATGACAGTTATGAGAGATTGATGAGTGAGGTTACATTTCTCAAGCAAGGAGATGGAGAGAAAGTGAGAGTCTATGTGGAAAGAGTGGAAAAGTTGGAGTCCAGATTTCGCATAGTGTTGAGGAAGGGTGGGGATGATGTGGAGACTACAATGATTGGCATAGGGGCCATGCTCACCAAGAATTTTGTGGGAGGATTGAGACCACAAATTAGAAGCAAGGTGAGATATGAGAAACCTTCTTCCAAGGTTGAAGCTATCAAGATCGCAATTCGTATGGAGGAGAGTTTGGAAGGAGATGAGAGTGATTTGGTGGTGAAGGAGGTTGTGCATCCTCCTCAAGGCTACAAGTATGGTGGAACTTCTGATACTTTGGTGACAAGGGTTGCACCACAAGTAGTAGTTGCTCCAGTTCTTGCACCTCCACCAAAAGATCCACTCCAAACCATCACAGAACAACTTGCGGATCTCAAGATCAATGTGGTGCAACTATGGGAGAAGAGAGAGGTGGATCAGAATGTAGGGAGAGGGCCTAGGAGTTATGGAAACTATCCATGTAGAGGAGGCCAACCAGCCAACAATTTCAATGATAGAAATTGTTTTGGTTGTGGAGGAAGAGGCTGTGACAACCCGGCAAATATCACTTTTGCGGTAATCGGGTAAGTAAAGTTCGTTCCCGCAGAGATACGAGTCAGAAATGTCCAAATACAAAACAAAGTAACAATTTCAGTTCTTCTTGAGTTCTTCTTTAGTCTCTCAGGTAGAAACCACACCCAGAAGAGAGTAACAAGCACTGACTCGCAGTCTTGTCACAAATTAACACTCCATAATCACAACTCTATCAAATCTTTCCAAACAATCTTGATTGTGATGATTCAGGCTCTCCCAAAAACGGCACTTCACTGCAAAACGACTTCGCCTCAGAATTGTGTTCCACCCCTCCACTGAAGGCACAACTTCCTTGATCAAAATTGCTTCACATCAACTTCGCACTGCACTCACAAATGCAGAATACTACCAACACTACAATTCCTCTCAGATCTGTCAAGGCATTGCTTTGATTGCACTTCACTCAGGATCAAACACATAGAATGAATATCAAGGCTGTGGAATCCAACATCCAACAAGCACTCTGACTTCCACTTCAAATTTCTTCACACACTCACAAACACAATTGCAAAGTTGATACTCAGAATCAAGCTCAAGCGACGAGCACTGCTTCACAACACTTCGGTTTATCTATTCTCAAAAATAATGAGCACTAAACAACAATTTCATGCGAATGCCACTCTTAAGTAGTGAAGCAATCGACAGTTCTAACAACTATACCATTCTACAACAACTGTTCTAACCTGCAGATCCGAAATGACAATGCAACCTTTCATATCTGCCTCTTCAAATCTCAAATCGGTTTCTACTCCGATCCAATGTCTACTTCTTCTTCGGCTTTCAAACCCGAACCCGAAGTAATCTTACTTCCTATTACATTTTCCTCGGGTTTCCCAACTCCTAATTCCTCCACTAATTCTAACATTTCTCTTTCTTGATATGAAATTCCTATCATAGATAAGCCTTCTAAATCTCTATCTCACGACCCACTCTTCTCTAAAGTGTCAAATGTCAAATCTGAAGACACTTGCACTCCTATCTCTCTTACTTCGGGTTTCACTACTATCAATTCCTTTACTAATTCTATTGTGTCATTGTCAAGAATTGTAATTGAAAGCATGGGTACATTATCTACACCTTTAATTTGTAACCCACTTTCCTCTAATCACTCATGTTACTAACCCGAAGACATTTATTGTTTGATCCTGCACTTCGGGTTTATTCACTACTGTAACTTCTCCTTCACTTTCTATCATATCTTCAATCAGAATTGAAATTGAAGTCATGGGTATCCTAACTATCTTCTTTCCCTGCTCTAACTCCCTTTGATCCCTCTGGCAAAACTCCCAAAGTCACTCTCACTGCACTCCAAGGTTTGGCTACCTCTGATTTAGTCATCTTCATCTTGAGACAAAGTCTTTAGACTCGAAGTCATGTAAACCCGAAGTCCGAAGTACGAAGTCACATTGACCCGAAGACACTTTGACCCAAAGTACATCTACTCCAGAAACTTCAAATGCTTGTAACTTCTTCTACAGACCTCCAAATTTTGCTATTTTGGTGGCAATAGAAAGCCTTGAACAAGACACTTCCAACGAGATATAACATGCTTGATTTGGAGTTGTGGTCATTGAAATATGGCCCCTGCAAGAATCCTGACCTACAACTTCTATTTCTCCTTCGGCGTCTGCCCTCTTTAATGTCTGGTCCAAGTTTTTCCCTCCTCTGACACGAAGTAAGCTTCTTCGGGTTGGATCCAGTCCAAATCCTTCTTCCTCTTACTTGAAGTCGACTTCCTCGGGTCTGATCAAATCACAGGTTTGCACTCATTTCTTCTCCATTTGCTTTGAATTTGGTTTCAGCAGTGCATTTCTTCTTCTAAACTCGTCCAAAATGAAAAATGTGGGTACCACAGAGGCCATATCAAAAGGAATTGCCCAAATTCCACTTACCATGGAGGAAGGGGTTATGAGGGAGCCAATAGAGGGAAAGAGGGAGGTAGTGAAACCCAAGTGGCTCCTAATCCCAACAAAGGTAAGGGGATAGCATCCATAGATGTGGTTGAGAGCAAGTATGAGAAGGGAGAGTGCTCAAACTCCAAGGGTCTTAATTTGGAGCTTTTGGCACAAGAGAAGAAGAGAGCTCGTTTTGCAGAGGATGTTCACTCTTCTCAAGGATTTACTTCAAGCAAGGATACTCCTATGTCTACTAGGAGCACTCGCACCTCAACACCATCAACAACAAAGACTCCAAGGAAGAAGTTGGGGATGGAGGACTTCTTGATCTCAAAGCAACAATGGAACTACAATGTGTTGGATGATGTTGGTAGTCACAAGGCTAACATCATAGTGGGCCAATTAATTGCTTTGAACCCTACCTTGAGAAAGGAGCTTAGAGGTGGTTAAGTTCTATAAGAAGCAAGAAGAAGAAGAAGGCAAAAGTTCCAGTATCAATGGGGGTGGTGGATGCCAAGCCAGCACCATGGAAGGCTTGTGAATATGCCTCCAAGATTGATGTGAGAGTGAATGGTCACAACATCAAGGATGCATTGGTTGATGGAGGATCAACAGTGAATGCCATGTCAGAAAGGTTGATGAAGAAGTTGGGTATGATACCCTCAAGACCTTCAACATTTGTGGTGAGCATGGCAAACAAGCAACAAGTTTGACCAGTAGGGGTGATGGATAAGGTGGTAGTTTCAATTATGGGAGTTCAAAATCTCATGACTTTCCAAGTCTTGAAGGATTCAAGCTATGACTTACTTCTTGGGAGGCCATGGTTGAGAGCAGCACGCATAACTGATCGATGACACAAAGGGTACTTGAGGATTGGGCCATCAAACCATAGAGTCACTGTTCCTGTGACTAACACCACCAACACTTCACATTCAGATACCCCATCTTTTGATTATTGGGAATCAGATTCTGAAGAAGGAGCTTCAGGTGTGGACACAAGCATGGAAGAGGAGACTTCCACGGAGGAGGATGAATCTGAATCTTATTCAGATGTGTATCCTTTGTGTGCTATGGATTTTGCACCTAAGCCAAAGGTTTTGAAGGACCCAGATAAATCACCATTGACACTTGAGGAGGTAGAGAGAAGGTTATCTACCCTCAAGTATGGCCCAAATGTTACCAAGGAGGAGAAGGTGAGATTTGAGGAGATTTTCCGCAAGTTCATCCATGTGTTTGCTTTTAGTTACAAGGATTTGAAGGAAGTCACCTTGGAGGAGCACAAGATAGAGGTGGAGTCACATGCAAGACCAATCCGCCAAAAGCAACGTCGCATTAGCCCACCAATATCTTTGGTTGTGAAGGAGGAGATTGATAAGCTCAAGGAGGCTAGATTTATCTTTGAGGTGGAGAATTCAGAATGGGTGTCTCCAATTGTCATTGTGAAGAAAAAAATGGCAAGCTTTGGGTATGTGTGGATTACAAGAAGCTCAATGTTGTTACCAAGAAGGACTACTACCCATTGCCATTCATTGATGAGATCTTGGAGGAGGTTGCAGGTCATGAGAGGTACAGTTTTGGAGATGGTTATAGTGGATATAACCAAATCAAGATTGCACGAGAGCATCAACAACTCACCACATTCACCACACCTTGGGGAACTTACGCTTTCAAGGTCATGCCTTTTGGGCTTTGCAATGCTCCAGCCACATTCCAACGGTTCATGAACAAGGTATTTGAACCTTTCATTGGGAAATTTGTGAGAGATTTCATTGATGACTTTTGTGTCTATGGGAGCAAGGAGGAGCACTTTGAGCACCTAATCAAAGTCTTGCAATGCTTGGAGGAGGCAAATGCATCACTCAACCCAGAGAAGTGCATTTTTGGATGTGGAGAAGGTCTACTTTTGGGGCACATCATCTCCAAGGATGGAATAGCAGTTGATCCTGAGAAGGTGAGGAAAATCTCAGACCTTCCATTCCCTTCAAGCTTGACAAAGTTACGCCAATTCTTGGGAATGGTTGGGTACTATAGGAGGTTCATCTTCTTATTTTCCAACAAGGCTTATGCATTGACCATCTACATGAAGAAGGGTGTAGATTACATGGTGATTTTGGAGGACAAGGAGGCTCTCAAAGCTTTTGAGGAGCTCAAGCAATCCCTTGTTGTAGCTCCAATTCTTGCTAAACCTGATTGGAGTAAGCCTTTCATCCTCTACACTGATGCTTCTAATGTAGCTATAGGATGCACTCTTAGTCAATTAGACCAAGATGGGCATGATCATCCAATAGCTTATGCTAGTAGGCAGATGGTTTCAGCAGAGAAGAACTACTCTGTCACGGAGAGAGAAGGGTTGGCAGTGATCTTTAGTCTCAAGAAGTTTAGACACTACTTGATTGGAGGGAAAGCCACCATTGTCACGGATCACAAGGCTTTGAAGTACATCTTCAACAAGCCTAATGTTGAAGGGAGACTAGCAAGGTGGATGATACTCTTGTTTGAGTATGACTACACCATTGAAGATAGGCCAGGAAAGAAACATGCAAATGCTGATTTATTATCTATAGCCTATGATCATGATGGAGATGAGCCAATGGATGATTCCTTCCCGGATGAGGAGCTCATGACAATCTCAGTCACTCAAGAGGTTCCAATGGAGTACAAGGAGATTGTAGATTTTTTGACAAGAGGTAACTATCCAGAAGGAATGCATGCTAGGGAGAGGAAGGCCCTTGCAGCAAGATCTAGACCTTACACAATGGTGGAGGATATTCTTTTTCACAAAGGAGCAGATGGTCTACTTCGAAGAGCAGCGGGTAAGGAAGAGTCTATCCTACTCATAAAGGAGTTTCATGAAGGTTTAGTATGTGGAGGACACTTTGCAGGAAAGGTGACTACTTTCAAGATTCTAGATGCAGGTTACCATTGGAGAGGGATTTTCAAGGATTGTCTTGATTATTGCAAAACTTGTCATGTTTGTCAAGCTTTTGCTAGAAAGTCTACATCCACTCCACCACTTAGATCAATTCCATTGCTAGGACCTTTTGAGAAGTGGGGAATTGATTTTGTAGGTCCTCTCAATAGAACCCCAAGGAACAATAGGTACATTGTGTTAGTTACTGATTACCTTACCAAGTGGGTTGAGGCTAGACCATTGAGGGACAAGAATGAAGATGAAGTGGGTAGATTTCTTTATGAACGCATTATCACTAGGTTTGGATGCCCTTTGGAGTTGGTTTCTGATAGAGGAGGAGAGTTTATAGGAAGCATTACTACAGCCATGCTATGACATTTCTCTATCACACATAGAGTAGCTACATCCTATAAGCCAAATCCCAATGGCTTGGCAGAGAGAACCAATCAGACCTTGTGCATGATGTTGGCCAAAGATGCAAAAATGGAGGGGGCTAAACATCATTGGGACAAGAGGATTCATGGAGTTTTATGGGAGTATAGGACAACCATGAAAACTTCCACCGGATATTCTCCATTTCAATTGGTGTATGGTATTGAGTCTACCTTACCTATTCACTTTGATCTTCCTACCTTCCAAAGCATTCATAGGAGATTGAAGAAAGCACAAGGAGGTGATGCAGAAAAGTCAAGGAAGGATCAACTCATGGAGTTGGAAGAGGCAAGAGCAGTTGCTATGGTTCGAGTGGAGCAAGCCCAAAGGAAACAAAAGGAGAGCTATGACAAGAGGCAAGGCACAAAGAAGGTGGAGAGTTTCAAAGAAGGTGATTGGGTAATGTTGTTTGATTCCATTCGATTCAAGAGAGTGCAAAAGAAGTTTTTGCCTAAGTACTTTGGACCTTTCATAGTGGAGAAAGTGTGGTGCAATTACACCTATGATCTCAAGGAGTTGGGAGGAAGACACTTTGATAGGATTAACTATGATAAGTTGAAGATGTACCATAGAAGGTAGAGAGACCTTCACTTTGAGGACAAAGTGAAAACTTAGTCCGGGGGGTCCATGTCTTTTTGATAGGGAAAAGCCTGCGCAGCTCATATGCAAGTAACTATTTCTATATAGCTTGGATTCAAGTGATCTAGGATTCAATGGAAAGTTTGTAAGATAAGCTTTCCAATGATATAAAATACACTTCAATCAGATCCCTACAACTCTCCTGAAAATCTCTCAAAGTTGGCCAGGGTTTTTCTTGGACTTCACCCTAATTTTGAAATCTTCTTTTTAGGGTTTGCTCTTCGTTCTTGGCAAATTTCCCCCAAATTTCTGATTCAGGAATACACTTGATCCTCACAAACAATCTGGCAACCTGAAAGTCTCAGTCATAGTCACAGGACATGAGACTTGATATCCAATCAAGATGGAAGGAAAATTTGCTCTACCGAGCTTATGACAGTATTTTCAGCAGGATGTTTTGCATCAGATCTCACTCTGCACAGATCTAGAACCACCCAAATTTTCCACAATAGCTGGTTGTGTTTTTATCTAACCTCTTGCAAATTTTCGTAGCCTAATCGAACTCCAGTCTTTAGATGTGGATCAATTCCTGAGCTGGGCTAACTTGTGAGCTCTACAGACCCAGGTATACTTGATCCAAGATCCTGATTTCTCTATTTGAAGAATTCACATGAAACTTTCACACAGAGGAGCTAAACCTATCCAACAACAACTCTGGAAATTTTTATGAGGAAATTCGAACTGCAGCTTGGGGAGTGACCAAAACTCCAAACCTGATCATTAGCTCTTCTCCAACACCTTACATCCCATAAGCTTCAACTTCAATCAATGGGATCTGATTTGAGATTGACCCAAAACTGGAATTTATTGCGCTCAGTACTGTAAGAACATTGTCTACTCTCCAATCTCACTGACAGATAGTGAAAAGATTTCAAGAAACTCCCTCAATTGACTACTTTGTGCTCCTGGGTATCAATTCAACCCCCCTTCACTCAATTGATCATATCCCTCTCATACTCAGCTCAAATCGAGTGATTTCTGTCTGCAAATTGTAGCTTGTCGTCTCCTCTTTCCAACCATGTCCTTTATTTTTTGAATGCCCTCACCAAACTCCCCCGATGGTCTAAAAATTTCCCCACTTCCCCCTTGAGACCCAAGTTCTTGCACATTTGTCTTTTACTCTTTTTACTTTTTGACAAATGGACCCCACAACTCCACCTTGAAGCTTATGAGCAAAATTTTAGGCATTCCCCAACTATAGAAGGACATAAATTGTCAAGTCCTAGACATTCTCATAAGTAAGCACCGGAAGGACGATAGGATCTGGGTTTCCCATCACCGATTCCACAAACACCACCCCGAAACGTGCTGCCAACCAATCCCGTAAGTCATCATGGTATAAAATCTGAAGCCTGATGAGAAAAGGATTCGGGAGTGGCAGATTGGGAGCATGGGACATCTCATGCTCAAATGCTTCCTCCGATGCTCTAACACTTGCTCTTTGCTACAACTCTCTCCCAACTTCCTTCTCTCCTCGAGACTCTCCAAACTAAAACACACCCGTCTCTCTACTCGCCCTCATCTTTATTCATCAGAGCCCTCAAACATGATAAGAAAGGAACCCATGTGGCCAATCACATACATGTACATAGATGGCTCACATGGCAACATCTCATCTGTCAGAACTAGCATGCAACCTACCCCACTAACGTGGAGATAAACTATGATAAGTTGCTTTTTACGGGCTACGCAAACCACAACACGACAACGCTCTTCTTCTTCTTGCCTGGACGCCAATTCTCTCTGCCATGCTTGATCTTTTGTTGCGGCACTCTTCTTCAAGCTGTCCAATTCTTGCTCCATCACGATGTTCATTGCCTTAAAATGGACATTCTCAACGTGCACATTACTTACTTCCTCCTGCATCTTGCTGAGCCACATCGCCTGCTCCTTCAACTCTCCGGCTTGCTTTTGCAGGTCCCTCTCCTTCTCTGCGCAACTCTCTTGTAACACGCTCAGCAGTTTCTTCCTTGAGTCTTCCTCTCTCCGAAGATCTTCAATTTCCACACTTCTTTGGCTTTGATGCTCCTATAGCTCCTTCACTTCCTTCAACAGATGCTCCACCACCTGCAGCTCATTCATCCCTTTTACTTGATCTTGGGCAGTTCCCATACGATGTTCTTTCAATAGTTTGAGCATAGGTGTGATCACCCTTGTCAAATATGCTATCCCGCCAAAAGTTTCTTCTTCATCATTGCCTCCTTCGTATGGAGTCTTTTCCTGTGTCATCGGCTCCTTCATCCAAAGTTGCGATCTTTGTATCTTCATAGTGTCAGCACTATCTTTGTCTTGGCCTCTTGAACTTGGCCCTGCGGGATATTCCTTCTTTGCTTTGGGTTTTGGCTTGTTCTCCACCATTGCCTTGCCAACTTCACTTACCACCACCAATTGCTGGACTTTGGGCTCTCCATCACTTTCGCTACCCGACTCCCCACTCTTCAACGTGAGCTCTTCTTCTTCTGAGTCCTCTTCTTGCGACTCAGTTTCTTCATCTGACTCTGATCCCAAAAATGCCCTTCTCACGACGTTAGTGGTCTTCAACATCAGCCTCCAAGTCTTGCGTTGGATGGCCAATGGTTTAGCTTCTTTGGGTTTACTTTGCTTCTTTGTCTTCGGACTGGCCACATCTTCAATCTTCCACTGTCCCGTTCTCGCAAAGTTCTCGCCATTTGCCCGCAGCTGAAGCATATACTATCGCTCCTCTTTGTCGGCTTCTCGTCTCAAATCAGGGTGCATGTGGGAGACCATACGATGCCTCTCATCTTCAGAGAGCAAGTTTAGGCCAAAGTAGAAATGTGCTGCGAATGGTGCAAAATAATGCAGTGGCGAGCCCGTTCTCCAATTCACCACCATCTACCTTGTTTGGTGGTGGAAACACTTTGCCCAATTCACGGGTACTCCTGCAAACATCTGGTGGAAGAAAACCACCTGCTGCATGGTTACGTATGTTGTTCGCTTTGGCTTGAACATGGCCATCATCGCCCCTATGATACTTCTTTGGATCGGGTCCCGATAGGACTCCACCTTGTAACCATTCGTAGTTCTTGGGACGAAAAACGAATTACAAATCTCCGCCGTCTCCTCTGTAGCATCACACTTCCAATAGAAGGTGATTCCTGTTGGCTCTCCTGCTTCTCTCCCCAGGACTAACTTCCAATTCGACTCAGTCCATCGAGCCGGATCGACTCTCTTCCCCTCCACTTCGGGACCCTCCTCACAATTACTGGCAGCGATCTTTGCCATCACTCCCGGGAAACTAAAATTCCAGTTCCAAGCTAAAAAGGTGATACAAAGTCTAACCAAGACTTTGATCCTCGCTACTACATCTACCCTTCAAATTGCAAAACCTCTCACTGCCAGCGCGTTGGCCACCTTCTTTGCCATGATTTGTTCTCTTGTTCTATGCTCTTGGAAGATCAGCCCCTCTCCTGGACAAGACATTCTAACTCCCTCAGGGTTTTGGGAAATTTCACTCTCGACGGGCTTCCGGACACGTATTCCTGCATGATGACTACTCAGAGGAATTGGAAATTTCATCAGCGAATTCAACTTCCCCCTACGCATTTGCAATTTTATATTGCCCCGAATTGCAGTCATTCTTCAGTCAATTTCGTCTGTGAGTTTCTCTCTTTTGCGTGCACTACCGGTCACTGTCAAGATATGCTTCTTTTGCCCCCACCGTTTCTTGAAATGTACTTTCTTGCCACGTACCAAGGTTGTTAAACATCCTCATCATTTCCGCATTTTCCAACCCGAAGACGATGATCTTTGGCCTGCTTCCGGCGCACTCCTCTTCCGAGTATCTCCATCATTGGATCCAATGTCAGCTTCTTTGGCTTTCCTCTGAAGTTACTTTTGCCTCTTCTTTGTCCGCAATTCAACTTTTTTGTACTTACTTCGTCTCTTAAACACTACTTACCATAAAAAAACAAAAAATGTGGGTACCATAGAGTATCTTTGCTTGGAGTAAATCCTTGAGAAGAGTGAACATCCTCTGCAAAACAAGCTCTCTTCTTCTCTTGTGCCAAAAGCTCCAAATTAAGACTCTTGGAGTTTGAGCACTCTCCCTTCTCATACTTGCTCTCCACCACATCTATGGATGCTATCCCCTTACCTTTGTTTGGATTAGGAGCCACTTGGGTTTCACTAACACCCTCTTTCCCTCTATTGGCTCCCTCATAACCCCTTCCTCCATGGTAAGTAGAATTTGGGCAATTCCTTTGGATATAGCCTCTTCCTCCACAACCAAAACAATTTCTATCATTGAAATTGTTGGCTAGTTGAACTCCTCTATATGGATACTTTCTATAACTCCTAGGCCCTCTCCCTAAATTCTGATCCACCTCTCTCTTCTCCCATAGTTGCACCACATTGATCTTGAGATCCGCAAGTTGTTCTGTGATGGTTTGAAGTGGATCATTTGGTGGAGTTGCAAGAACTGGAGCAACTACTTCTTGTGGTGCAACCCTTGTCACCAAAGTATCAGAAGTTCCACCATACTTGTAGCCTTGAGGAGGATGCACAACCTCCTTCACCACCAAATCACTCTCATCCCCTTCCAAACTCTCTTCCATACAAATTGCGATCTTGATAGCTTCAACCTTGGAAGAAGGTTTCTCATATCTCACCTTGCTTCTAATTTGTGGTCTCAACCCTCCCACAAATTTTTGGTGAGCATGGCCTCTATGCCAATCATTGTAGTCTCCACATCATCCCCACCCTTCCTCAACACTATGCGAAATCTGGACTCTAACTTTTTCCACTCTTTCTACATAGACTCTCACTTTCTCTCTTTCTCCTTGCTTGAGAAATGTAAACTCACTCATCAATCTCTCATAACTCTCATCAGCAAGAAAGTTCTCAATGAGTGCTGAAGTCAAAGTCTCCCAAGACCCCTCTTCCCCATCTCTCCTCTCTCTCTTTTGGTATTCTGATTCATACCATGTAAGTGCTGCATCCTCAAAGAAATTTGGTAATAATGAGGCCCACTCATTCTTCCTCCTCTCATTGTTTCCTATGCAAGCTCTCTTGAAGTCTCTCACAAAGGCCTCCACATCTTCTCCATCCTTGCCAAAGAAAACCGGAAGTTTCCCCATCTTAACCTCTCACTATCTTTCTTTCTCTTGGTTTTTTTTTCTCTTTTCTTTTCTCTCACTCTATTACTAATGGAGTATATACATGACTAACACCATCTGAGAATAATCCACTCTAGGGAACACAAAAGGTTCAGGTTGCTCCAAGATTTCTATAGCAACATCAAATCCTAGAGTGCATATTAATCTAGCTCTCATGGATAGTTTATCCATAAGTTGAAAGATTATCTCCATCACTAATCTTGAGAACTAGCTGATGAGGGTGGTAGTATTTCTGTAGCTATACTAAGACTCTCTCCAAGATCCCTCACCAAAGTCTCCAAAAGTGCTTTTACTCCACTACACTCATGTCCTTTTGGAAGTCCTTCCACTCCACAAACCTCACACAACTCCTTGGTCTTAAATCTTCTCCCTCCTAATCTTGGTGAAGAATGTCCAACATGCAAACCCAAGTCAAGTAAGCCTCTCCTTTCCCTCAATCTCTTGCTCCCAAAGGTCAATGGACATGAACTTGCCTTATGTCCCTTCTCTCCACATAGAAAGCACTTAGACTCACTCTTTCCTCCAAGTGGTATAGGTTTTTGGATCCTCTCAACACTCTCTTCAAATTCTATTGTAAACTCTCTTTTTCTCAAATCCACCCCTACAATCACCCCAAACCCTTGGGGAACCTTGCATAATCTCAATTTCCACTCTTGATGACCCTCCATGTTCCCAAGATGAATCTAAACACTCAAACATGCTTTTTTGTTGATCTCAAACTCCTCATGCATGAGATCTCCACTCTGCAGAATTGACCCTTCCTTACAATGTCACTCAAATCTCCCAACCAGTATGTCATAGTCCTTTGAAATTTTGCACACTTGATCAAAACTTTAGGGCGTCCCTTCCTGAAAAATTTCAGATCTTTTCATTAAGCCATTTGGCCTAGACACCTTTCTATTCAGCATACATATTTCAGATTTGGTCTAAAAACCACCCCCCTCACTTCAAAAACTCATAACTCTCTATGAAAGAACAATCTCTCTCTAATTTTTGTGGCAGCAAGTAGCATACAATGCACTAAATTTTCTTGGAAAATTTTAGGACAATTCAATGAAAATTGAAGAAAAAGCAGACTCTGTACAATTTTCCAGAGAGCATGCAGTTGCGGGAGCACTTTACCCTATCAACTTTCAAAAATTCTAGCCCAGTGCGCATAGTAGCTCTCACAATAATTTTGAGTGTGTTAACTGAAAGATAACCCAAGCTATCATGTTTTGAAATTTTAAGTCCAGATCTCAAACTTGAGATTTTGCCCGAAATCGCCTTAATCCCCAAAATCTGCAATCCACTTCACACAATCTCTCCAATTCCTCTCATGTGTACAAGATGTACAAAATCATCTCAAAGACATCATAATGAACTATAGGGTATACAAATGGAGTTTGGTTCTCTTACATAAGTTCAGCCCTCTCCTCTCCTAATGTCCTCTCCAAGTGAGCTCTCATAGCCTCCTTCTGCCTAATGTAGAACTGAACTCGGAACATTATCTTGCCTTCTAGAGAGCTCCCGACAACGGAACCAAAAATGTGAGCCGGCTTGTCTCTCACTCCGGATGAACCTCTGATGGCTATTATGGTAGCGCACCATGGACTAAGAAGGCAAGGAACCCCAACTCCATCATACTCTTCCAAGGCTAACACTCCAAGGCTCAAGACATTGCTCACTAGAGAACTCAATGAGAGAAACATAGTAACAAATGAAAGGATGATGAGTACCTCCTCACCCCTTGTTTATATACTTGTGAAATATTTACGTACCAAAGTTACTAATTACCATAATAGCTCAAGTTACTAGACTAAAAGTCAAGTCAAGTCAAAAAGTAGAAAGGAATATCCATTCACATGGGCATATTCCCCTAAGCATGTGGTCTTATCTTGACCCAACCACAAAGTCAAGGATTCCTTCACATGGGCTATCCTTGGACTTAAGAAGAATCCAAAACAAAAAGGCTTGCGGGCCCAAGAGTTCTCAACTCTTTCCTCAAAGCCAAACACCTAGGAATAATACCAAGTCAACACACTAAAATCCAAAATAGTGGTGCCCATCTTTTCTACTTCCTCTAAAATAAAGTCCTCTCTATCTCAGCTATGACTAACTTTAGCTAACCATGACTAATATAGAACCGTCCTTTATCTCTATATAAATAATATCTCTTAAGTACTTGTAATACCAAGCTAAATATCACAATACCACACACATGCACAAATGGGTGTTACAGACCATCATGTATAACATCATTCTAGATGTTACCAAACCAAATTTCACATCTAGATCATATGGCTAGCTCTTGGTATTACAGGTAGAAGGCGTCGTCAATGAAATCAAGGTTGTGCTGAGTACAGAAGTTGAATGTAAACTTGAAGAGGTGAGGTTGCATGAGCTGAAGTTACTATGCAGGAGACGCGCAAGAGGAAGGTGAAGGATATGGAATTAAATAATCTCTTAATTTGTATGCGAGATCTTGTAAATTAGAAGATGTTAGAAGTGGGAGACAATGTGTGTCTCACACTAGATCTTATTAGGACAAAGTTAGCTAAGCTTTGTAGTGAGGTAGAAGAAGTACGAAGACCCAAAGTTGCAAAAGTAGGAGTGCAAGTGTCTTCGGAGTTGTTCTCCGAAACTTTAGAGAAGAGTGGGTCGGGAGATAAGGGAGTAGATGAATTACCCATGACCTCAATTGTAGATTGTAGTGAAGAAATTGTAAACATAGAAGAGTTTGGAGTAAAATTGGATAGACCCGAGGATGGGGAAATTATAGAGAGATTATCGGATTTGAAAGCCAAAGAAGAGGTAGACATCAGATTGGATTAGTAATAGATTTAAGATTTGAAGAGGCAGATATGAAGAGGTGCATTGTCATTTCGGATTTGTAGGTTTGTAGAGTTGTTAGGAAACGGTATTTTTGTTAGAACTGTTGATTGCTTCACTATTTAAGAGTGGCATTCGCAGTCATATGTTGTTTCATTGCTCATTATTTTTGAGAATAGATAAAGCAAAGTGTTGTGAAGCAGTGCTCTTCGCTTGAGCTTGATTCCGAGTATCAACTTTATGATTGTGTTTGTGAGTGTGTGGAGAATTTCAAAGTGCAAGTCAGTGTGCTTGTTGGATGTTGGATTCCATAGCCTTGATCTTCATTCTGTGTGTTTGATCTTGAGTGAAGTGCAATTGGAGCAATGCCTTGACACATCTGAGAGGAATTGTAGTGTTGGTAGTATTCTACATTTGTGAGTGCGGCGTAGTGTTGATGTAAAGCAATTTCAATCAAGGAAGTTGTGCCTTTGGTGGAGGAGTAGAACACAATTTTGAGGCAAAGTCATTTTGCAATGAAGTGCCATTTTTGGGAGAGCTTGAATCATCACAATCAAGATTGTTTGGAAAGAATTGAAAGTGTTGTGATTAAGGAGTGTTAATCTATGACAAGACTGCAAATTAGTGTTTGTTACTCTCTTCTGGGTGTGGTTTCTACATGAGAGATTAAAGATGAAACCAAGAAGAACTACATGTTACCAATTTGTATTTGACCAATTCTGACTCGTATCTCTGCGGGAACAAACTTTACTTACCTGATTACCGCAAAAGTGATATTTGCCGGGTTGTCACATGATTTTTGGCACCACGGCATGGGATACAAATCTTGGAAGTGGAAGAATACAAAGCCAAATTTGAAGCTGGGTATCAAAGCAATATGAATGTCTGCATCAAGAGAACAATGGGAAGAGAGAGTTTGAAGACAAGTGTTGCATCGTGAAGAAGATAAACGTCTGAAGATCCAAGCCACTTTTGACAAAACCAAACGAGAGGTGTTGGACTTTCAACTCCTTCACAAAGTGCAAGAAGCCTTGCAAGAACTTGACCAAAAGAAACACAAAGGCGGTTGGCAAGGCTACTTCACATCCCCCTCTTCCAAGAAGAAGAAAGACTCGAGCGGCCAGACATATGCATTACGGCCCAGTTCATCAACTTTCCCTAGAGCTGTAAAGGAAGTTGCATCTTTAAAGAACTTTGTTCAAGAAAAGACAGCACAAACACTAACAGAAGAAGAGTGCCAACATCTTCTACAAACGATTCCTTGGTTGTCCCAAAGGAATTTTGAAGAACACATCAAAGGTGTTGAGCTTGATTCTTTCAGACGGGTTGAAGTTGACACCCTCAGAGAAGAAATTGTCAAAGAAGACCCTACCTTGAATTTGACGAATTGGAAACTTTGGGCTGTCAACACGGCATCAATTCCAGCTAGTACCTCGGTTCCATCAAGTTCAAATTTACTCCAGCCAATCCCATCAAATTGAACGATGACTTTTCTGCCTATCACCCGACACGCCTATCAAAAGTATAAGGGGACAGAACAAGACAAAGACCCTGATGAATTCATCAAAGAATTTGAAGTCATCTCCTTTGCTAACAAGGAGCATGACTTGGCGGATCGACTGCAAATTTTCCCAAGTGTGCTCCAAAAGAAAGCTCGGAGCTAGTACACCCATGTGACCCAAAAGGAGTTGGTACCGGCGGATTGGGCGGACTTGCAAAACAATTTCCCAGAACAATTCCGGGAAGTTGATTATGATACGAGCGTCTTTGCGGCACTCAATGATTTAGACCAAGGCAAGAAGGAGAAGTTGATAGACTATTCTGAGCGGTTCATGGCACTTTTGAACGGAGTCCCAAAGCAATTGGGTGTAGTGGGTTACTCTGATGCCCAAGCTATTACCTGGTTCTTGGGAGGACTTTCACCAAAGATTTGGATCTTTGCAAGGGAGAGGAATGTAACTTCCCTTGATAAGGTACTCAATCATGTTGCCCGCTACAAGGCATCTCACTCTCACTCTGCCAGCAATCAAAGAAACCGGGAGAAGAAAGGCAAGAAGCCCAGAAGGAGAGCTTCTCACAGTACATCCCCTTCTTTGGAGGAATCCTCCACGTCTTCAAGCTCTTCTTTGGAATCCAAAGAAGAATCAAAGCCAAGACGAGTGCAAAGAAGTGGGAGTAAGAAACCAATGACTCCCCTATCAAAGAGTGTACATAAGGTGGATACTAAGTTGGACGCCCTCATCAAGGAGTTTTTGGATTTCAAGATCCAGATGATTGGGGCTAAGGACAAAAGGAAGGCCCCAGCATTTGGCAGATCTAATGTATGGTGCACCGCATGTGGCAAGTCAGGCCATGCGAACACGGAATGCAATACTCGTAATGCATTCCTAGTGTAGCAGATTGATTGGGTTCTGGGATGGAACCAGGAAGAGGAAGAAGAGGCGGTGTACCAAACCCAAGAGGTACAGCCTCAGGCAAGCACATAGTATCAAGGTCCAAGGTACGGACCAAGGGAGTATAACCCCAATGCTCCTCCACAAAGACCACCAATGAGCAACCAAAATTGACCTTAGAATGTTGCACCTGGGGCATGTTACAATTGTGGATTGATGGGACATTTGTCTCCAAACTGTCTGGAGCCAAGAAGGCAAATTGGGTATGTTCCCCTGTGCAGAAATTGCAAAGGGTTGGGCCATATAGGCAACCAATGCCCTCACCCTCCAAACCCAAAGCCGCTTGTAAAATATGTGCAGACCTCCGCTGAGCATGCAGCGCTTCAGGCGAAGGGTGATATGAATGTAAATTGTATAACACTTGAGGAGGAGAGATCTCAAGAAGGGAGTCCGGCCTCGGAAGGAGAATGGCCGGACCTTGAAATTTTGAAGGTTGAGACACATCCAAGAAGAAGCGTGACCCCAAAGAGCTGAGTATGAACTCGACGTCTTCCAGAAAGGCAAAGAGACTGCGCCCAAAGGCAATTCTTTCTTCCAAGGAGGAAAAGATCCTCACTAAAGCCAAAGCTAAAGCCTTACAGAAAGAACTTAAGGAAGCGATACTCAGAACTTGGGAAATGAGTTTGGAGGAGGAGACAAAGACGAAGCCTCCAATTTTTCCGGCAGACATCCGATCCAAGGTAAAGGGTCTGATCCAACCCGAGGTGGGCCAACCCAAGGAACCTTGGGTCAAAACCACTAGCAATCATGTCACCATTTTGAAACACCCCAAAGTCAAAATCAAACATGGAGGGACTTCGAACCCGAAGCCAAAGGTGAAGACGGTCAAATTGGGAGGAGTACCCCAATATGATATTGTAGCTATTTGGCAGCCACAAATGCCAACATCCCATTTAAGCAATTGTGGGAAGACAACAAGCAGTACAAGAAGCAGCTGAATTTGGCCCTTAAGAAAGTAAGGTCGATGTCAAAGAAGGACCTACCCGCTATTTATCATATTGAGCAAAAAGATCTGGGATCTCCCAAGGTTGACGTAGAGATTGCAGGATGCATGATCACATTGATACCCATGGATTCAGGGTCGGGTGTGAATGTCATGACCGAAGATATTGCAAATTGACTGGGGTATCATACGTTTGAGCCAACACCCCGAGTCTTGAAATTTGCAGACCAAACCAGGAGACGGCCCTTGGGCATGCTGTCAAACATAACCACAATCACTGGAGGGGTGCACTTCAAGTTGAACTACATTGTGTTGTGACTAGTGACCAAGATTGGTTTCCCTCTGTTAATTGGAAGACCCTGGTTGTATAGTACCCAAGTTGTGGTGGATTGGCACAAGCAGAAGTTAGGTTCAAGGACATTTCATCCGAAGACCAAAAGCTGGTGATTGTGAGTTGGATAAAGGTTCCCCATCTTGGGGAAACTAGTTTGTCAGAAGATGAGGACAAATCCAAATACTCATCCTCTTTGTCCTCAGACAAATCTGAAGACAAAGTCCAAGTCAATTACTTGGAATGCTACGAGGTGGATGTCAAAGACGAGGATCCATATGACCTTGCCTCAGGTGAACCTGACGTGGAGGAAGGGGGTTTGATGGCAGCTCGCCTTGGGTTAAGCCGAGTAAGCCACATTGAAGGATTCATCAACCCCAATGATTGTCAAGATGTTGTTTTGACTAAAGGGAATTTTGAAATTTTCAAAGACAATCACTTTGGAGGAGTCGGCAGGATACACTGCCCTGTTTATAGAATTCCAAGATGTATTTGCCTGGTCTAGTGATCAAATGCCGGGTATTCCATGAGAATTTGGAGAACACCGGATTGATCTGGTTGAAGGTGCAGTTCCAATTGGCAGAGACAATACTGTCTGAACCCAAAGTACTCCCTTTTGGTGAAAGATGAAATCAACAAGTACTTAGGGGCCGGAATTACCTTCCTTGTCTTAAGCAATGAATGGGTCTCCCCCATTGTCATTGTCCCAAAGAAGAATAGGGAAGATCTGAGTGTGCCAAGACTTCCGTAAGTTGAATGCAGTCACAAGGAAGGATCATCATCCCTTGCCTTTTACCGATACAATTTTGGACCAAGTAGCTAGTCATCCTTATTATAGTTTTCTTGATGGATTCTTAGGGTACAATCAAATATCCATCCGAGAAGAGGACAAGGATAAAACTACATTTGCAACCAATTGGGGTACTTTTCCTTACAATCAAATGCCCTTTGGGTTGTGTAATGCTCCCGCTACTTTTCAGCAAATGATGAATTCAATCTTCAAGGATTTTCTACGCAAATTTGTGGAAGTGGTCATTGATGATTTTTGTGTGTTTGGGCAAAGAGATGTACATTTGTATTACCTTTGCCAAACTTTTGAAAGGTGTCAGTCACTTTGCCGGTTTGTCATTACACTCGGAGAAATGCTTCTTCGCAGTGAAGGAGGGAATTCTTTTGGGGCATCGGGTGTCAAGCCAAGGTATTGAAGTCAATGTTGAGAAGGTTAAAGTAATCTCAGCTTTGGAATCCCCAAAGAACATCCGGAAGCTGAGAGCCTTCTTGGGATATGTCGGATACTACAAACACTTTGTGTCAAACTATGTGGTGCTTGCTGCACCCCTTACAAAGCTTTTGAAGAAAGCCAAAGACTACCTGTGGGAAGCAGATCAAGAAGAAGCTTTCCAGGTGTTGAAGAAGAAACTGGTTGAAGCACCAGTTATGAGAGCCCCAAATTGGGACATCCCTTTTTATGTTTATGTGGACACTTTGTCCATAGCCATCGGCGTCGTCTTAAGTCAGAAGGATGAGAAGAAGAAGGACTACCCGGTGTATTATGCCAACTGACAACTTTCAGTTTCTGAAAAGAACTATTCAATGACTGAAAGAGAAGCACTCAAAATGGTGTATGCCTGCAAGAAATTTTGCCACTACTTGCTGGGATATGAGTTTGTCTTCTATGTTGACCATTACGCATTACAACATTTGGTCAAGAAGGCAGATTTGTTTGGGCAAATTGCAAGATGGATCATGTTGTTACAAGAATTCACATATATTGTACAAGTACGGAAGGGAGCTCCACATTCAAATGCGGACTTCCTGTCCAGGTTAGAAACTCAAGACCAGGAGTGGGAAATTGACAATTGATTCCCTGATGAAAAGTTATATCAATTAATAGCAATGCAAAGTATGAGGTATGCAACAGAATATCATTATCTGCATACTCTCCATTTTCCTAAAGGGCTGGACCCGGAGCAAAGGGCAGTCATGAAAGACTGCCCTTTGCTCCGGGTCCAGCCCTCTGTATCAACTCAAACACAACATTCTATTTAAGATGAAATATGAAATACTTTGGCAATGCTTGGAGTCATACGAAGTCGGAGGCATAATTGAGTCTTTACACTCCAAGGCATCGGGAGGACACTATGCTCTGAAGAATATTGTAAAGAAGATTCTTTTTGCAAAGTATTGGTGGCCTATGATGTACAAAGGCACGCATGCTCATATCCGAAATGTGATGGTTGTCAGAGATTGGGGAAGCCGACGGCTACTTCTCAATGGCCTTTGAGACCAATTTTGCCCTTGGCCCTATTTGAGAAATGGGGAATTGATTTTGTGAGTCCCATTCAACCAATGACTTGAGTCACAAGGAAGAGATACATTTTGGTTTGCACTGACTATGCTACCAAGATGGTCGAAGTTGAAGCAACTTGTAGAGATGATGCCAAAAATGTGGCAGAATTTTTCTTTCAAAACATCATCTCCCGATATGGATGTCCTCTGAAATTGGTCAGTGATAGAGGGACACATTTTTTGAACTCTGTGATGGAGGCATTAACCAAGTACTTCCAGATTAAACATCGGAAGACGACCCCTTCTAACCCAAAAGCAAATGGCTTAACAGAAAGG
Organism: Lunularia cruciata; assembly: GCA_948567375.1. Classification (NCBI taxonomy): domain Eukaryota; kingdom Viridiplantae; phylum Streptophyta; class Marchantiopsida; order Lunulariales; family Lunulariaceae; genus Lunularia; species Lunularia cruciata. Next base: position 52,412,854 of record OX419758.1, read on the forward strand.
CAAATGGGTTACTTTGCAAAATTTTGAATAAGGTGACTGTCAATTATGCCTATAATTGGGATACAAAATTACCAGCCGTGTTGTGGGCATATAGAATGTGTGGTGCCCACATTTTTTTTTCAAAATAAAGAAGAAGAAGTGTATAGAGAAGTCGGATTGCGCCTGTATGGTCAAAGAAGGCAAAGAAAAGAGTCTTTGGGATGAAACCCAAAGTAACGTGACTTTGGGTCATAAGGCAAAGTACTCGGAAATGCCCTGTCAGCATACAACCCAAAGTAAATTGTCTTCATATCGAGGGGAGCTCAACTTGAGGCGAAGACAGCCTAACAACCTTTCGTCGCGGTGAGAAATTCAAGAAGGGACCGTTCAAAAACCAACGGCCCATACGCGCAAAGGTTGATTGACAGTGACAAGTGCATGTAGGAGGTGTGATTTCTTGGTAGAAACTCAAAGTGAAGAAAGACAAAGAAGTGCAACTCTATAAAACTCAAACTCACAACGACAAAATGTCGAGTAATTTTCCTTCGCCGTTGAGAAGTCATCTTGCAAGTGATTGTGGGAAGGGAAATAGAGTTGGAATCGCATTAGTGCATAAGGGAGAAGTTGCATAGTGAAATCGAGAGATAGTGAGAAGGCAGAAGAGATGGGAGGAGGAAAGAAGAACTCTGAATTCGTAGTGAGAAATCATGCAATTCGGAGGTTAGATGTGATCGCTAGGATCAAAGTCTTGAGCCGACTTCGGATCACTTTCTTGGCATGGAATTGGAATGTGAGCTTTCTAGGTTTCATGACAAAAATCATCGAGAGCAAGTGTCTCGATGGACCCGAGGAGGAAGGGAAGAGAGGAAATCAGGCTTGCTGGACAGAGTCGGATTGGAGACTTGTACTTGGGAAGGAAGCAGGCTCGGAGTAGGGGGCCACGTTCTTGGGGAAGGGAGAGATAGCTCAAGAAACCCAGGAAGTGAGAGATGCATTCTTGTCAAAGTGGACGAAGAATGGGTACAAAGTTGAGAGCTACAAAGACCCTATGAAGAGAGGAATTGTGAGTGCACTGATGGCCATCCTAAAGCCGGAGAGAACCACGTATGTGATGAAACACCAAGCGGTGTTCTTTCACAAGTTATTTGCAGGAGAACCGATCAATTGAGCGAGGTGTTTCCACGGGAGAACGAGGCAGATGGTGTGGAATTTGCAAGATAAATTGCCTCCACACTACATTGTCCTGTTTGCAGCACATTTCTACCTCGGGCTAAATCTGCTGAACTTGGCAGAGCAAACTTGGATGGTGTTGCACTTCCATCTTGATTTGCGAAAGGAGGTCAATATCGAGGAGCAGCAATACATCTTGCAAATCAGGAGCACCGACGACTACTACACAAAGATAGGGAAGAACGTGGAGGTCGCAGTAAGTACCCCAAATACAAAGAAGAGAAGTCGGCAGGGTGAAGCCAAAGACACAAAGAAACCTCAAAAGACACGGAGAGGCAACCCAAGGCGAGGTATGGTGGTGATCGAGTCAGAGGATGAAGACTCGGAAGGTGATGCCGAGCTTAAGACTGAAAACTCGGAACACGAGGAGGAGCCTGAGCTAACGCTACAGAGTGTAGATACGAGTAGTGACAGCAATGAAGGAGGAGAAATGACATCGGTGCTGGTGGCTGCAAAGAAGAATACAAAGAAGAAGAAGTGCAGGCAGAAATTGAAGCCAAGGACAACACACAGTTGGAAGACGAAGTAACTGTGGCCAAAGAGAAGAAGATCGCAGTACAGAGAGGAGTTCTCTCAAGACGTAAGGCAAAGTATGAAGCAGGTCCGAGTATGGTGAAGGAAGAAGCACTTGAAAGCTCGGGAAGAGAGGCGTCTATTCCGATACGACAACTGCAGAAGAAGAAGAAGAGGTAAAGAAGGAGATCACTCCACAGGTTGAAGTAGTTGCCAGCGATGGAGTGGAGTACCTGCAAGAAGTTGTGTGCCCCTTGTTTAAAGCTAGAGTACAAGAAGAAGGAGATGCAATCGACTTGTCCAGAGGTGAAGATTGTGTTGCAGGTATTAGCAAGGCTGGAAGAAGAAAACTCAGAGTTGAAGAAGAGTATAACCCAAGGTGAGGAGGAAAGAGAAGTACTGCAAGCGGAGGCAGTAGTGAGAAGTCAGGTAATTGAAGACTTGAAGAGAGAAGTGAATTATCGAGAGGATCTTGTGAAGAAGAGTGACATAGCAAGGGAGAGACAAGTAGCTGAGTACAAGATCTTGAAGCAGCAATTTGCTGATTCAAGAGTAGAGGTTATCCATGCTATGGCAAGAGTAGCTGCAAAGGATCAGGGGCTTGATAGGGTGATGGAGAGTGTCGAGGAGAAGAAACAACTTTGGCAACGAGAGTTGGCAGCCCAATATAGAGAAGAAGAAAGATTACGAGAGTTACTTTGTAATCAGGAGGAGAGAGTTGTATAGAAGGAGAAGGAGACGGTGAAAGCCGAGTTCAAGGTGGAGTTGGTGATGTACTGAGAGGATTGGCTTGCAGATCGAGAACGTGAAAGGAAGATGAGATTGGAGCCATTGAAGGAGATTGTCCACAGGATGAATGCAATGTTAAGTACAGAGGCCAACATTTGGATTGAAGAGACGAGGCTACACGAGTTGAAGTTGTTGGTGCAAGAGATGAGGCAAAGACAAGCGAAGGATAAAGATTTGAATGCCTTGTTAATTAGTCTCAAAACTCGTGTAGACCGGAAGATCTTAGAGGTAGAGGATAAAATTTCAATTAGATTAGACTTAGTGAAAAAAGAGATAGAAAAACTTTGGAAAGATGTTAGAGCAAAACCCAAAGTAGATAACATAGGAGTGCAAATGTCTTTGGAGTTACCGGTGGAGACATTTGAGAAGAGTGGGTCAAGAGATGAAGAGTTAGATAGATTACTCACTAGTGCAATTTCATATCAGGAAAGAGAATTGCTGGATCTGGTAGAAGAAGTAGAAGATATGAAACCCGAGGACAAAGTAGTAGGAAGTAAAATTACTTTGGGTTTGGGTTTGAAAGCCGATGACAAAGTAGACATCGGATCGGATTAGTAACAATTTTGAGATTTGAAAAGGCAGATATGAAGAGGTGCATTGTCATTTTGGATCTGCAGGTTAGAAGAGTTGTTGTAGAATGGTATAGTTGTTAGAACTGTTGATTGATTCACTATTTAAGAGTGGCATTTGCAGTCAAATGTTGTTCAGTGCTCATAATTTCTGAGAATAGATAAAGCAAAGTGCTGTGAAGCAATGCTCGTTGCTTGAGCTTGATTTCGAGTATCAACTTTGCGTTTGTGTTTGTGAGTGTGTGAAGAAATTTGAAGTGCAAGTCAGTGTGCTTGTTGGATGTTGGATTCTGCAACCTTGATCTTCATTCTGTGTGTTTGATCTTGAGTGAAGTGCAATCAAAGCAATGCCTTGACAAATCTGAGAGGAATTGTAGTGTTGGTAGTATTTTGCATTTGTGAGTGCAGTGCGAGGTTGATGTGAAGCAATTTTGATCAAGGAAGTTGTGCCTTCAGTGGAGGGGTGGAACACAATTCTGAGGCAAAGTCGTTTTGCAGTGAAGTGCCGTTTTGGGAGAGCCTGAATCATCACAATCAAGATTGTTTGGAAAGAATTGAAGGAGTTGTGATGAAGGAGTGTTAATTTGTGACAAAACTGAGAGTCAATGCTTGTTACTCTCGTCTGGGTGTGGTTTCTACCTGAGAGATTAAAGATACAACCAAGAAGAACTGTAATTGTTACTTTGCTTTGTATTTGGACATTTCTGACTTGTATCTTTGCGAGAACGAACTTTACTTACCCGATTACCGCAAAAGTGATATTTGCCGGGTTGTCATAGAATGATAGAAAAGATTACAACCAAACAAACTCCATACTTCTTGACATATGGCTTGCATCCCATAGTACCAGTTGAATTTGAAGTATCGACATATTGGATTCTTTGCAAAGAACGACTGTCAAAGGAAGAAAGCCAGGAACTTTGGATCCATCAACTAATGTGGTTAGAAGAGAAAAGAGATGATGCAATGCAAACCACAAAGGAAGTAAAAGCACAAAGGAAAGTCAAGCACGATAAGCATATCAAGCCTGTGGCTGTGCGCAAAGGAGATTTGGTTTTGTTATACGACAATTGCCAAATTATTTTTCCAGGCAAGTTGCATTTGAGATAGATGGGGCCTTATCAAGTTCTTCATCTGTACAAAAATAGGTCCATTCAACTTGTAGACCTGGAACGCAATCCTTTTGCCACTTGAGTATATGAGTGGCATTCGCAGTCATATGTTGTTCAATGCTCATTATTTTTGAGAATAGATAAAGCAAAGTGTTGTGAAGCAGTGCTCGTTGCTTGAGCTTGATTCTGAGTATCAACTTTGTGATTGTGTTTGTGAGTGTGTGGAGAATTTTGAAGTGCAAATCAGAGTGCTTGTTGGATGTTAGATTCCACAGCCTTGATCTTCATTCTGTGTGTTTGATCTTGAGTGAAGTGCAATTGGAGCAATGTCTTGATAGATCTGAGAGGAATTGTAGTGTTGGTAGTATTTTACATTTGTGAGTGCAGTGCAGTGTTGATGTGAAGTAATTTTGATCGAGGAAGTTGTGCCTTTGGTGGAGGGGTAGAACACAATTCCGAGGCAAAGTCATTTTGCAATGAAGTGCCACTTTTGGGAGAGCTTGAATCATCACAATCAAGATTGTTGGGAAAGAATTGAAGGTGTTGTGATTAAGGAGTGTTAATTTGTGACAAGACTACAAATTAGTGCTTGTTACTCTCTTTTGGGTGTGGTTTCTACCGGAGAGATTAAAGATGCAAACAAGAAGAACTACATGTTACTGTTTGACTTTGTATTTGACCAATTCTGGTTTGTATCTCTACAAGAACAAACTTTACTTACCTAATTACCGCAAAAGTGATATTTGCCAAGTTGTCACAACAAGCATGGAAGAAGAAACTTCCACAAAGGAAGATGAATCTGAATATGATTCAAATGTGTATCCTTTGTGAGCTATGGATTTTGCACCTAAGCCAAAGGTTGTAAAGGATCCACCTAAATCACCATTGACACTTAAGGAGATAGAGAGGAGGTTATCTACCCTCAAGTATGGTCCAAATGTTACCAAGGAAGAGAAGGTGAGATTTGAGGAGATTTTTTTGCAAGTTCATCCATGTGTTTGCTTTCAATTACAAGGATCTAAAAGAAGTCACCTTGGAGGAGCACAAGATTGAGGTGGAGTAACATGCAAGACCAATCCACCAAAAGCAATATCGTATTAGTCCACCAATATCTTTGGTTGTGAAGGAGGAGATTGATAAGCTCAAGGAGGCCGGATTTATCTTTGAGGTGGAAAATTTAGAATAGGTGTCTCCAATTGTGATTGTGAAGAAAAAAATGGCAAGCTTTCGGTATGTGTGGATTACAAGAAGCTCAATGCTATTACTAAGAAGGATTATTACCCTTTGCTATTCATTGATGAGATCTTGAAGGAGGTTGTAGATCATGAGAGGTATAGTTTTGAAGATGGTTATAGTGGGTATAATCAAATCAAGATTGCATCAAAGCATCAAGAACTTAGCACATTCATCACACCTTGGAGGACTTATGCTATCAAGGTCATGCCTTTTGGGCTTTGCAATGCTCCAACCACATTCCAACGGTTCATGAACAAGGTGTTTTGAACCTTTCATTGGGAAATTTGTGAGAGACTTCATTGATGAGTCTTGTGTCTATAGGAGCAAGGAGGAGCACTTTGAGCACCTTATCAAGGTCTTGCAATGCTTGGATGAAGCATATGCATCACTAAACCAAAATAAATGCATTTTTGGTTGTGATGAAGGTCTACTTTTAGGGCACATTATCTCCAATGATAGAATAGCAGTTGACCTTGAGAAAGTGAGGAAAACTTTAGACCTACCATTCCCTTCAAGCTTGACAAAGTTACACCAATATTTGGGGATGATTGGGTTCTATAGGAGGTTCATCTTCTCATTTTCCAACAAGGCTTATGCATTGATCATCTATATGAAGGAGGGTGTAGAATACATGCTGATTTTGGAGGACAAAGAGGCTTTCAGAGCTTTTGAGGAGCCCAAGCAATCTCTTGTTGTAGCCCCAATTCTTGTTAAACCTGATTGGAGTAAGCCTTTCATCCTCTTCATTAATGCTTCTATAGGATGCACTCTTAGTCAATTACACCAAGATGTACATGATCATCCAATAGCTTATGGTAAATGGTTTCAGCAGAAAAGAACGACTCTATCATGGAAAGAGAAAAGTTGGCAATGGTCTCAAGAAGTTTAAACACTACTTGATTGGAGGGAAAGCCACCATTGTCATGGATCACAAGGCTTTGAAGTACATCTTCAACAAGCCTAATATGGAAGAGAGGCTAGCAATGTGGATGATACTCTTGTCTTAGCATGAATATACCATTGAGGATAGGCTAGGGAAGAAACATGCAAATGTTGATATTTTATCTAGGGCCTATGATCATGATGGAGATGAGCTAGTGGATGATTCCTTCTAAGATGAGGAGCTCATGACAATCTCAATCACTCAAGAGGTTCCAATCAAGTACAAGGAGATTGTGGACTTTGTTACAAGAGGTGACTATCCAAAAAGGATGCATGTTAGGGAGAGGAAAGCCTTTGTAGCAAGATCTAGACCTTACACAATGGTGGACAATATTCTTTTTCACCAAGGCACAAATAGTCTACTTTGGAGACCGGTGGGTAAAGAAGAGTCTTTCTTACTTATAAGGAGTTTCATGAAGTTTTCTTGTATAGAGGAAACTTTGCAAGAAAAGTGATTGCTTTCAAGATTCTAGATGCATGTTTTAATTGGATGTGGATTTTTGGGGATTGTCTTAATTATTGGAAAACTTGTAATGTTTGTCAAGCTTTTGCTAGAAAGTCTACTTCCACTACACCACTTAGATCATTTCCATTGCAATGAGCTTTTAAGAAGTGGAAAATTGATTTTGTAGATCCTCTCAATAGAATCCCAAGGAACAATTGGTACATTGTGGTATTTATTGATTATCTTACCAAGTGGGTTGAGGCTAGACCATTGAGGGACAAGAATGAAAATGAAGTTGGGAGATTTCTTTATGAACACATTATCATTAGGTTTGGATGCCCTTTGGATTTGGTTTTTGATGGGGGAGGAGAGTTTATAGGAAGCATAACTATAGCAATGTTAAAACATTTCTCTATCACACATAGAGTAACTACATCCTATAAGCCAAACTCCAATGGCTTGGTAGATAGAACCAATCAGACCTTGTCCATGATGTTGGCCAAAGATGCAGAAATGAAGATGGCTTAACATCAGTGGGATAAGAGGATTCATGCAATTTTATGGGAGTATAGGACAACCATGAAGACTTCCACCGGATATTGTCTATTTCAATTGGTATATGGTATTCAGTCTACCTTACCTATTCAATTTGATCTGTGAGCCGGCCTATCTCTCACTGAGGATGAACCTCTGATGGCTATTATGGTAGCGCACCATGGACTAAGAAGGCAAGGGACCCCAACTCCATCATACTCATCCAAAGCTAACACTCCAAGACTCAAGACATTGCTCACTAGAGAACTCAATGAGAGAGAGATAGTTGCAAATGAAAAGATGATGAGTACCTCCTCATCCCTTGTTTATATACTTGTGAAATAGTTATGCACCAAAGTTACTAATTACTGGAGTAACTCAAGTTACTAGGCTAAAAGTCAAGTAAATTCAAAAAGTAGAAAGGAATATCCATTCACATGGGCATATTCCCCTAAGCATGTGGTCTTATCTTGACCCAACCACTAAGTCAATGATTCCTTCACATGGGCTATCCTTGGACTTAAGAAGAATCCAAAACAAAAAGGCTTATGGGTCCAAGAGTTCTCAACTCTTTCCGCAAAGCAAAACACCTAGGAATAATACCAAGTCAACACACTAAAATCCAAAATAGTGATGCTCATCTTTTCTACTTCCTCTAAAGTAAGGTCCCCTCTATCTTAGATATGACTAACTTTAGCTAATCATGAATAATGTAGAATCATCCTTTATCTCTATATAAATAATATCTCTCAAGTACTTGTAATACCAAGCTAAATATCACAATACCACACATATGCATAAATGGATGTTACATTTACCCCCGGACTAAGTTTTCACTTTGTCCTCAAAGTGAATGTCTCTCTACCTTCTATGATACATCTTCAACTTATCATGGTTAATCCTATCAAAGTGTCTTCCTCCCAACTCCTTGAGATCATAGGTGTAATTTCCCCACACCTTTTCCACTATGAAAGGTCCAAAGTACTTGCGCAAAAACTTCTTTTGCACTCTCTTGAATCAAATGGAATCAAACAACATTACCCAATCACCTTCTTTGAAAGGCTCCACCTTCTTCTTGCCTTGCTTCTTGTCATAGCTCTCCTTTTGCTTCCTTTAGGCTTGCTCCACTCAAACCATAGCAATTGCTCTTGCCTCTTCCAACTCCATGAGTTGATCCTTCCTTGACTTCTCTGCATCATCCCCTTGTGCTTTCTGCAATCTCTTATGAATGCTTTGGAAGGTAGGAAGATAAAAGTGAATAGGTAAGGTAGACTCAATACCATATACCAATTGAAATGGAGAATATCTGGTGGAAGTCTTCATGGTTGTCCTATACTCCCACAAAACTGCATGAATCTTCTTGTCCCAATGATGTTTAGCCCACTCCATTTCTGCATCTTTGGCCAACATCATGCACAAGGTCTGATTAGTTCTCTCTGCCAAGCCATTGGAATTTGGCTTATGGGATGTAGTTACTCTATGTGTGATAGAGAAATGTCGTAGCATAGCTGTAGTGATGCTTCCTGTAAACTCTCCTCCTCTATCAGAAACCAACTCCAAAGGGCACCCAAACCTAGTGATAATACAATCATAAAGAAATCTCCCAACTTCATCTTCATTCTTATCCCTCAATGCTCTAGCCTCAACCCACTTAGTAAGGTAATCAGTAACTACCACAATGTACTGATTGTTCCTTGGGGTTCTTTTGAGAGGACCTACAAAATCAATTCCCCACTTCTCAAAAGGTCCTAGCAATGGAATTGATCTAAGTGGTGAAGTGGATGTAGATTTTCTAGCAAAAGCTTGACAAACATGACAAGTTTTGCAATAATCAAGACAATCCTTGAAAATTCCTCTCTAGTGGTAACTTGCATCTAGAATCTTGAAAGCAGTCACCTTTCCTGCAAAGTGTCCTCCACACAGTAAACCTTCATGAACCTCCTTTATGAGTAAGATAGACTCTTCTTACCCACTGATCTTCAAAGTAGACCGTCAGCTCCTTGGTGAAAAAGAATATACTCCACCATTGTGTAAGGTCTAGATCTTGCTGTTAGGGCCTTCCTCTCCCTAGCATGCATCCCTTCTCGATAGTTACCTCTTGTCACAAAATCCACAATCTCCTTGTACTCCATTGGAACCTCTTGAGTGACTGAGATAGTCATGAGCTCCTCATCTATGAAGGAATCATCCATTGGCTCATCTCCATCATGATCATAGGCCCTAGATAACAAATCAGCATTTGCATGTTTCTTTCTTGGCCTATCCTGAATGGTGTAGTCATACTCAGACAAGAGTATCATCCACCTTGCTAGTCTCCCTTCAACATTAGGCTTGTTGAAGATGTAATTCAAAGCCTTGTGATCTATGACAATGGTGGCTTTCCCTCCAATCAAGTAGTGTCTAAACTTCTTGAGACCAAAGATCATTGCCAACTCTTCTCTCTCCGTGACAGAGTAGTTCTTCTCTGCTGAAACCATCTACCTACTAGCAGAAGCTATTGGATGATTATGCACATCTTGGTCTAATTGACTAAGAGTGCATCCTATAGCTACATTAGAAGCATCAATGTAGAGGATGAAAGGCTTACTCCAATCAGGTTTAGCAAGAATTGGAGCTACAACAAGTGATTGCTTGAGCTCCTCAAAAGCTTTGAGAGCCTCCTTGTCTTCTAAAATCACCATGTAATCTACACCCTTCTTCATGTAGATGGTCAATGCATAAGCCTTGTTGGAAAATGAGAAGATGAACCTCCTATAGTACCCAACCATCCTCAACAATTGGTGTAACTTTGTCAAGCTTGAAGGGAATGGAAGGTTTGACATTTTCCTCACCTTCTCAGGATCAACTGCTATTCCATCCTTGGAGATGATGTGCCCTAAAAGTAGACCTTCTTCACATCCAAAAATGCACTTCTTTGGGTTGAGTGATGCATCAGCCTTACCAAGCATTCCAAGACTTTGATTGGGTGTTCAAAGTGCTCCTCCTTGCTCCTATAGACACAAAACTCATCAATGAAGTCTCTCACAAATTTCCCAATGAAAGGTTCAAATACCTTGTTCATGAACCGTTGGAATGTGGCTAGAGCATTGCAAAGCCCAAAAGGCATGACCTAGAAAGCGTAAGTTCCCAAAGGTGTGGTGAACGTGATGAGTTGTTGATGCTCTGGTGCAATCTTGATTTGGTTATATCCACTATAACCATCTCCAAAATTGTACCTCTCATGAACTGCAACCTCCTCCAAGATCTCATCAATGAATGGCAATGGGTAGTAGTCCTTCTTGGTAGCAACATTGAGCTTCTTGTAATCTACACATACGCGAAGCTTGCCATTTTTTTTCACAATGACAATTGGAGACACCCATTTTGAATTCTCCACCTCAAAGATAAATCCATCCTCCTTGAGCTTATCAATCTCCGCCTTCACAACCAAAGATATTGGTGGGCTAATGCAATGTTGCTTTTGGCAGATTGGTCTTGCATGTGACTCCACCTCTATCTTGTGCTCCTCCAAGGTGATTTCCTTCAAATCCTTGTAACTAAAAGCAAACACATGGATGAACTTGTGGAAAATCTCCTCAAATCTCACCTTCTCCTCCTTGGTAACATTTGGGCCATACTTGAGGGTAGCTAACCTTCTCTCTACCTCCTCAAGTGTCAATGGTGATTTATCTGGGTCCTTCAAAACCTCTGGCTTAGGTGCAAAATCCATAGCACACAAGGGATACACATCTGAATCAGATTCAGATTTGTCCTCCTCCGTGGAAGTGTCCACACCTGAAGCTCCTTCTTCAAAATCTGATTCCCAATAATCAGAAGATGGTATCTGAATGTGATGTGTTGGTGGTGTTAGTCACAGGAGGAACTGTGACCCTATGGTTTGATGGCCCAATACTCAAGTACCCTTTGTGTCATCTATTAGTTGTGCATGCTGCTCTCAACCATGGCCTCCCAAGAAGTAAGTCAAAGCTTGAATTCTTCAAGGCTTGGAAAGTCATGAGATTTTGAACTCCCATAACTAAAACTACCACTTTATCCATCATCCCTACAAGTCGAACTTGTTGCTTGTTTGCCATGCTCACCACAAATGTTGAAGGTCTTGAGGGTATCATATCCAACTTTTTCATCAACCTTTTTGACATGGCATTCACAGCTGATCCTCCATCAACCAATGCATCCTTGATGTTGTGACCATTCACTCTCACATCAATCTTGGAGGCATATTCACAAGCCTCCCATGGTGATGGCTTGGCATCCACCACCCCATTGATACTGGAGCTTTTGTCACCTTCTTCTTCTTGTTCCTTGTAGAACTCAAACCACCTCTAAGCTCCTTTCTCAAGGTAGGGTTCAAAGCAATCAATTGGCACACTGTGATGTTAGCTTGTGACTACCAACATCCTCCAACACATTGTAGTTCCATTGTTGCTTTGAAATCAAGAAATCCTCCATCCCCAACTTCTTCCTTGGAGTCTTTGTTGTTGATGGTGTTGAGGTGCGAGTGCTCCTAGTAGACATAGGAGTATCCTTTTGAGGAGTAAATCCTCTGCAAAACGAGCTCTCTTCTTCTCTTGTGCCAAAAGCTCCAAATTAAGACTCTTGGAGTTTGAGCACTCTCCTTTCTCATACTTGCTCTCCACCACATCTATGGATGCTATCCCCTTACCTTTGTTTGGATTAGGAGCCACTTGGGTTTCACTACCACCCTCTTTCCCTCTATTGGCTCTATAACACCCATTAGTGCATGTGTGTGGTATTGTGATATTTAGCTTGGTATTACAAGTACTTGAGAGATATTATTTATATAGAGATAAAGGATGGTTATATATTAGTCATGGTTAGCTAAAGTTAGTCATAGCTAAGATAGAGAGGACCTTACTTTAGAGGAAGTAGAAAAGATGAGCACCACTATTTTGGATTTTTGTGTGTTGACTTGATATTATTCCTAGGTGTTTGGCTTTGAGGAAAGAGTTGAGAACTCTTGGGCCCGCAAGCCTTTTTGTTTTGGATTCTTCTTTAGTCCAAGGATAGCACATGTGAAGGAATCCTTGACTTAGTGGTTGGGTCAAGATAAGACCACATGCTTAGGGGAATATGCCCATGTGAATGGATATTCCTTTCTACTTTTTGACTTTACTTGACTTTTAGTCTAGTAACTTGAGTTACTATGGTAATTAGTAACTTTGGTACGTAACTATTTCACAAGTATATAAACAAGGGTTGAGGAGGTACTCATCATCCTTTCATTTGCAACTATGTCTCTCTCATTGAGTTCTCTAGTGAGCAATGTCTTGAGTCTTGGAGTGTTGGCCTTGGAGGAGTATGATGGAGTTTGGGTTCCTAGCATTCTAAGTCCATGGTGTGCTACTATAATAGCCATCAAAGGTTCATCCTGAGTGAGAGACAGGCCGGCTCACAGCTCCCTCATAACCCCTTCCTCCATGGTAAGTAGAATTTGGGCAATTCCTTTGGATATGGCCTCTTCCTCCACAACCAAAACAATTTCTATCATTGAAATTGCTGGCTGATTGACTTCCTCTGTATGGGTAGTTTCAATAACTCCTAGGCCCTCTCCCTATATTCTGATCCACCTCTCTCTTCTCCCATAGTTGCACCACATTGATCTTGAGATCTGCAAGTTGTTCTGTGATGGTTTGAAGTGGATCCTTTTGTGGAGGTGCAAGAACTGGAGCAACTACTACATGTGATGAAACCCTTGTCACCAAAGTATCAGAAGTTCCACCATACTTGTAGCCTTGAGGAGGATGCCCAACCTCTTTCACCACCAAATCACTCTCATCTCCTTCCAAACTCTCCTCCATACGAATTGAGATTTTGATAGCTTCAACCTTGGAAGAAGGTTTTTCATGTCTCACCTTGCTTCTAATTTGTGGTCTCAACCCTCCCACAAAATTCTTGGTGAGCATGGCCCCTATGCCAATCATAGTATTCTCCACATCATCTCTACTCTTTCTCAACACTATACAAAATTTGGACTCTAACTTTTCCACTCTTTCCACATAGACCCTCACTTCTCTCCATCTCCTTGATTGAGAAAGGTAACCTCACTCATCAATCTCTCATAACTCTCATCAGGAAGAAAGTTCTCAATGAGTGTTGAAGTCAAAGTATCCCAAGACTCTTCTTGCCCATCTCTCCTCTCTCTCTCTTTTGGTATTCTGACTCATGCCATGTAAGTGTTGCATCCTCAAAGAAATCTGGTAATAATGAGGCCCACTTATTCTCCTCCTCTCATTGTTTCCTATGCAAGCTCTCTTGAAGTCTCTCACAAAGGCCTCCACATCTTCTCCATCCTTGCCAAAGAAAACCGGAAGTTTCTTCATCTTATCCTCTCACTATCTTTCTTTTCTCTCAATTTTTTTTCTCTTTTCTTTTCTCTCACTCTATTACTAATAGAGTATGTACATGACTAACACCATTTGAGAGTAATCCACCCTAGGGAACACAAAAGGTTCAGGTTGCTCCAAGATTTCTATAGCAACATCAAATCCTAGAGTGCATATTAATCTAACTCTCATTGATAATTTATCCATAAGTTGAAAGATTATCTCCATCACTAATCTTGAGAACTAGCTGATGAAGGTGGTAGTATTTCTGTAGCTATACTAAGATTTTTTCAAAATCCTTCACCAAAGTCTCCAAAAGTGCTTTTACTCCATTACACTCATGTCCTTTTGGAAGTCCTTCAATTCCACAAACCTCACACAACTCCTTGGTCTTAGATCTTCTCCCTCCTAATCTTGATGAAGAAGGTCCAACATGCAAACCCAAGTCAAGTAAGCCTCTCCTTTCCCTCAATCTCTTGCTCTCAAAGGTCAATGGACATGAACTTGCCTTATGTCTCTTCTCTCCACATAGAAAGCACTTAGACTCACTCTTTCATCCAAGTGGTGTAGGTTTTTAGATCCTCTCAACACTCTCTTCAAATTCTATTGTAAACTCTCTTTTTCTCAAATCCACCCCTACAATCACCTCAAACCCTTGGAGAACCTTGCTTAATCTCAATTTCCACTCTTGATGACCCTCCATGTTCCCAAGATGAATTTAAACACTCAAACATGCTTTTTGTTGATCTCAAATTCCTCATGCATGAGATCTCCAATCTACAGAATTGACCCTTCCTCACAATGGCACTCAAATCTCCCAACCAGTATGTGACAATCCTCTGAAATTTTTCACACTTGATCACATCTTTACGGCATTTCTTTCTGCAAAATTGCAGATCTTTTTATTGAGCCATTTGGCCTAGACACCTTTCTATTCAGCACACATATTTCAAGTTTGGTCTGAAAACCACCCCCCTCACTTCAAAAACTCATAACTCCCTGCAGAATGATCTCTCTCTAAGTTTTTTGGCAGTAGGTAGGATAAAATGCACTGAATTTTCTTGGAAATTTTTAGGACAATTCACTGAAAATTGAAGAAATGGCAGACTATGTACAATTTTCTAGAGAGCATGCAGTTGCGGGAGCACTTTACCCTATCAACTTTCAAAATTCCTAGCCCAGTGCGTATAATAGCTCTCACAATAATTTCAAGTGTGCTTACTGAAAGATAACCCAAGCTATCATGTGTAGAAATTCCAAGTCTAGATCTCAAACTTGAGATTTTGCCCAAAATCACCTTAATCCCCAAAATCTGCAATCCATCTCACACAATCTCTCCAATTCCCCTCATGTGTACAAGATGTACAAAATCACCTCAAAGACATCATAATGAACTAAAGGGTATAAAAATGGATCTTGGTTCTCTAACATAAGTTCAACCCTCTTCTCTCCTAATGTTCTCTCCAAGTGAGCTCTCATAGCCTCCTTTTGCCTAATGTAAAATTGAACGTGGAACATTATCTTACCTTCTAGAGAGGTCCCGGCAACGGAACCAAAAATATGAGCCGGCTTGTCTCTCACTCAGGATGAACCTCTCATGACTATTATGGTAGCGCACCATGGACTAAGAAGGCAAGGAACCCCAACTCCATCATACTCCTCCAAGGCTAACACTCCAAGACTCAAGACATTGCTCACTAGAGAACTCAATGAGAGAGAGATAGTTGCAAATGAAAAGATGATGAATACCTCCTCATCCCTTGTTTATATACTTATGAAATAGTTACGCACCAAAGTTACTATTTACTGGAGTAACTCAAGTTACTAGGCTAAAAGTCAAGTAAAGTCAAAAAGTAGAAAGGAATATCCATTCACATGGGCATATTCCCCTAAGCATGTGGTCTTATCTTGACCCAACCACTAAGTCAAGGATTCCTTCACATGGGCTATCCTTGGACTAAAGAAGAATCCAAAACAAAAAGGCTTACGGGCCCAGGACTTCTCAACTCTTTCCCCAAAGCCAAACACCTAGGAATAATACCAAGTCAACACACTAAAATCCAAAATAGTGGTGCTCATCTTTTCTACTTCCTCTAAAGTAAGGTCCCTTCTATCTTAGCTATGACTAACTTTAGCTAATCATGACTAATGTAGAATCATCCTTTATCTCTATATAAATAATATCTCTCAAGTACTTGTAATACCAAGCTAAATATCACAATATCACACACATGCATAAATGGGTGTTACAGATCTTCCTACCTTCCAAAGCATTCATAGGAGATTGAACAAAGCACAAGGAGGTGATGCAGAGAAGTCAATGAAAGATCAACTCATGGAATTGGAAGAGGAAACAACCCAGATCATAGAGCTTGAGGATATTCAAATAATCAATATTTTTAAGTAGAAGGCCTACGGTCTGCTTAACTTCTACCATTGCTATGGTTTGAGTAGAGCAAGCCCAAAGGAAACAAAAAGAGGGCTATGACAAGAGGCAAGGCAAGAAGAAGGTGATTGAGTAATGTTTTTGATTCCATTTAATTCAAGAGAGTGCAAAAGAAGTTTTTGCTGAAGTATTTGGGACCTTTCATAATGGAAGAGGTATGGGGCAATTACACCTATGATCTCAAGGAGTTGGGAGGAAGACACTTTGATAGGATTAACCATGATAAGCTGAAAATGTATCATAGAAGGTAGAGAGACCTTCACTTTGACGATAAAGTGAAATCTTAGTCCGGAGGTAAATGGAACACCCATTTGTGCATGTATGTGTTATTAAGATATTAAGTTTGGTATTATAAGTACATGAGGGATATTAATTTTTTAGAGATAAAAGATAGTTCTATTTTAACCATGATTAACTTAAGTTAGTCATAGCTAAGATAAAAGGGACCTTACTTTAGAGGAAGTGGAAGAGATGAGTACCATATTTTGGATTCTAGTATGTTGACTTGATATTATTCCTAGGTGTTTGGCTTTGAAAAAAAAGAGTTGATAACTCTTGGACCCACAAGCTCTTTTGTTTTGGATTCTTTTATAATTTAAGGATAGCCCATGTGAAGGAATCCTTGACTTAGTGGATGTGTCAAGATAAGATCACATGCTTAGGAGAATATTCCCATTATTATGGATATTCCTTTAGCTTTTTGACTTTATTTGACCTTTATCCTACTAACTTGAGTTACTCTTGTAATTAGTAACTTTGGTGCATAACTATTTTACAAATATATAAATTAGGGGTGAGGAAGTACTCATCATCCTTTCATTTACAACTATCTCTCTCTCATTGAGTTCTCTAGTGAGCAATGTCTTGAGTCTTGGAGTGTTAGCCTTGGAGGAGTATGATGGGGTTGGGGTTCTTTGTCTTCTTAGTCCATGGTGTGCTACCATAAATAGCCATCAGAGGTTCATTTTGAGTGAAAGACAAGCCAAATCACAAGACACCGTCTTTGTATATGGGAGGATAGTAGAGTGCAAGTAGTACCACTTCCATCTTAGGGACAAAATTGGTCTTTCATGCTCATGAGGAGCTAGGAAATTTTGGAGTAAAGCATACATATAGCTTACTCTTGAGTCATTAATGGTGGTGCAATATGTAGACCAATGTATAATAGTTTGTTGCCAAAGATGTAGTTGTGACCAAGTTAAAGCATCATGTAATGCTCCTATGCTATAGTTACACCCATTATATAGGATTGGGTTACAATTGAAGTTTGGACTTTGCTAGAACTTTTCCATTGATTGTGAGACATCATTGTTATGTTTTGGTTATGATGAAGCACTTCTCCAAGTAGATTGAGTTGGTGGTAATTTCTGACAAGTCCAATGAAGGGATGGCTTACTTGTTCTTGAATTGGATTCTTAGTCATTTTGGTGCACCAGTTGAGATTTTGATTGATCAAGGTATAGAGTCTTGGGGGAGTTTCAGGTCTTAGCAAAGAGAGTGATTCAAATGGTGAAGAGAGGATTGTGTAAGTATGTTTGTAGAGAGGCCACTTGGGAGATTGAGATCTCCAATTACCTTGCTTGGCCATGGGCTATTGGTTTAGCTCCCAAGCCTCCTTAGCATCCTTCTCTCCTCACTTTCTACTCTATGGACAAGATCCAAATTTTCTTGCAACCATTTGTCAAGATGTTATTGTAGTTTTGGACTTGGATGATCTAGAATATAGGTGAGTGCACATTCTCAACAAGAAGAGATCTTTTGGAGACTATGCCAATGGCCTTTGAGAACTTTGTAATTGCTTAGTATAAGGACACCTTACATTATGCTACTATTAGAAGAGGAGATTATAGACCCTTGATCTATTGATTTTATCCAAGTGACTATGTATACCTATAGTAGACAATAGTGATGACACTTGATGTTACTACAAATTTCACTATCTTGAGAGTGCGTGAGTTTTTTTCTTTTGGAGTCCTCATGTTGGAAGGATGTGATGTTTTTTAAAAGGATTATGTATGCCGTGCTACCTCTCAAACATTGATGGCAATATGGACCCAACCTTGGCACTTGTACTTGTAGGCTTGTAGTGTATGTTATGTAGCTTTCTAGTAGAGTTGTTACTATGTTGGTGAGATATAGTTTTTTGAAAGGATAGCATATGGTATGTTTGATTCCTCCTCTCATGATGGTTCCTCAAGGATAGTGGTTATGTCCTAGATATACTTGACCTATAGCTAGTTCATCCTTTATGTGATATAGATTGAAAACAGGCAACTAACAATGGGGCTTGATAGCACCAAACTTCTTGATCTTTGCACACCATAAGGTATACCACATACTTGGAGTAGATGGCTATGTGGAGTTAGAAGGACCTAACCACCAACTAGGGAGAAATTGTGGCACTTTAGAGTTCATGTATGACTTATGTATGAGTTGTGCTTCTATAGTGTATGATGTTGACAATGATGTATCTTGTATAGTAGTGTATATATGCACACAACTATCACAAAATTTTTAGTGCCAAAGCTAGGTTGCTAAAATGCTAGAGTGGTAGTGTTGGCAGTCATAGGTATTTTGGTAGTTACTCAGACTACTTGTTGGCAGACCAATTTTATGTTAAGGCTACTGATCATATAGTGGGACCTACCGTCCCTTGCACTATTTTCACTATTGCATGTGACATCAATGGTCCCATAAGGACTAGAGAGTTAGGTCAAGCAGAGGGGTATACCTTCAAAGTGCAACTCCACAGAGCTCACTTCTTTGATGTTGAGCTTTGAGTTTTTGGCTATGGTGGGTAGAGGTAGATGAGCATCACCTGGAGTCCCTTAGCTAGAGTGGGTGTTGCTTGATCAAAATCAATATCCAATTGTTTGCAGAGGGTTGAGTGAAGATTGAGTACAAATTTTTTTGAGTGTGATTAAGGTGGAAGAACCAACTGGTTAATTGTGGCACTTTAGAGTTCATGTATGACTTATGTGTGAGTTGTGTTTCTATAGTGTATGATGTTGACAATGATGTATGTTTTGCAGCAATGTATATATGCACAATACATCCCATAAGTTTTGATAGCTATGGACCTCCTTCCTTAATGGTTATTGAGTACTTCTCACCTATACTTCATAAAGAATTTACATACCTTGAATAAAATATTTTCATGAGGTCTTTACAAAAAACCAAAACCCTCCTTTTGAAACCCTCTATTGTCCTTGAAGATGCAAACTTAACAACAACCTAACATTAATACTTTGACATATCATTACCCCAAGTTGACACAAAGATTTAATAGCATTTGACATGGACTAATGTGCAATTGATTGCATTAAATGGCAACAAATTGTGTTAGTTGAAAGCAATAATTTTCTCATATTTATTTTAAGTTATGGAGGTTTTGAAATTGAAGTTACTTGCATAACTTTCAAGTTGCATAATTACTTTCAAGTTTTGGGAAATTTATCTTGGAAACTCTCCAAAGTTGTCATCTTGAGACCTCTCTAGTTCCCTAGAAATTAGGGTGAGCTCTAGAAAAACTAATTGAATGTTTAAGAAATTTGGAGAGCTTACCTTGAATTTAAGTAGTAAAATGTTAATTTAGTCAATTTGGAAAAATTACCCAAACTTCAGGTTAAGCTCTATGGATGAGCTCTTCCAAATTTGAGTTTGCATGAGAAATCCATATAATTTTATTAAAAATATGATGTTACTCATATGAATTTGAGAGTGCTGAGTTTTCTATTTGAAGTTCATTAAAATATATATTCTCTCTCTCTCTTGTCTTCAAAATAAGAAATCATGAACAAATTGAAGTCAAGAAAAAATTAATGCATAGAAAGATCATTTGCCATCTATGACAAACTAAAGAATTATATAATGGTGAGATGTTTATTGGTGCAAATTCACAAAACTCTAGGACAAAGTATTTGCAAAAGAGATGAAACAAGTACACCATGGAGCACCTTAAAGCACCTTGGTGCATCCCAGAACATCTTAGCATACCGCAAATTTCTTGCAAATTATTCAGACCACTTATGTTGAAGTAGTAGAAATTTTCAATAAAAATTTTGCTGCTTGGGAAAAGTTTGGGCAGTTTGATTAGTGATGATTTGCAAGGTTTAGGGACCCTAAGTTCAATGACCAACAAAGATTAAAGTAAAAAATGACAATTGAACATATATGATTTATTGGGGACACTTGACAATCATTGTGAATATAGAAGTGAATTAAGATTGGAAGTAAATAGCAAAAGCAATTAATTGTCTACTTTTGGCACTAAAAATTTAGCATAAGGGAGGATTAGAAATCTTATAGAGGTCAATTTGGCCTATGATTGATACATCATCTATTTGAAGTTGATCTTTTAAGTTGATCTTTTATGTTTCAATTTGTTAGTAAACTTTGAATTCTTTGCAATGAGGATGATAATAAGCTATGTATTGGCCCATAATTACTCATTGCATCTTCTTGAAATCAAGAAAATGTAATGATTGAAAACGAGTCCATAAGCAAGTATAGAAGCTTATTTATAAATAAAGCTGACCTAGAGTACCCAAATGACCATGGAATATACACTAGCAATTCCAGTACTTGGGCTCACCCTCCTATTCTAGCATATCCATCTCGTTTACTTCTTTAAAAATGAGTGCAAGGAAGAAGGAAGTGGGAACAAACTTTACTTACCTAATTACCGCAAAAGTGATATTTGCTAGGTTGTCACATGATTCTTGGCACTGCTGCTGGGGATACAAATCTCAGAAATAGAAGAATATGAAGCTAAACTTTAAATTGAGTTTAGAACCAATATGAATGTCTGCATTGAGAGAACAACGTGAAGAGAGAGTTTGAAGATGAACATTGCACCATGAAGAAGAAGAATGCCAAAAAATCCAATCAACTTTTGATGAAACCAAATGGGAGGCGTTGGATTTTCAGGTTCTTCATGAAGTTCAAGAAGCCTTACAAGAATTCAAATAAAAGAAATGTGAAGGCAGGTGGCAAGGCTACTTCTCATCTCCATTTTCCAAAGAAAGACTCCAACGGGCAAACATACTCGTTGCGACCTAATACACCGACTTCCCCTAAAGCTGTAAAGGAAGTCAAGTTTATAAAGAAATTCATTTGTGAAAAGACAACACAAATCTTAATAAAAGAAGAGTGCCAACATCTCCTACAACAATTCCTTGGTTGGCTCAAGGGAATTTTCACAAACACTCTCAAATTGTTGAACCTCTTGCACTATTTCCAATCAAAGTCAACACCATCAAAGAAGAAGAATCTATTGATGAAGATCTTGCATTGAACTTGACTAATTGGAACCCTTGGGCTGTCAACACAATGTCAATACCAGCCAGTGCCTTGAGTCCATCAAGTTCAACCTTACCCCAGCTGATTCCTTAGAGCCCAAGAATGACTTTGTTACCTATCACACAACATGCCTATCAAAAGTACAAGAGGACAGAATAAGATAAAGACCCGAACAAATTTGTCAAAGAATTCAAAGTCATTTCCTTTGCCAACAAGGAACATGACTCTGTAGATTGTCTGCACATTTTTCCAAGTCTTCTCTAAAAGAAAGCCCAAAACTTGTACACACATGTAACCCAAAAGGGGTTCACACCAGCCAACTAGGTAGACTTGCAAAATGGCTTCTTGGAATAATTCCAGGAAGTTGATTACAATATGATTGTCTTTGCAACACTCAATGATTTGGATAGAGGGAAGAAGGAAAATTTGAGAGACTATTATGAGTGGTTCATGGCCCTTTTAGATTGTGTCCCAAAGCAATCCGGTGTGGTGGGTTACTCTGATGCCCAAGCCATTACTTGGTTTCTTGGTGGACTCTCACTAGAGATTTGTATCTTTGCCAAGGAGAGGAATGTAACTTCCCTAGACAAGGTCCTCAAACATGTCACCTAATAATGTTGCTCACTCTCACTTGTCCAATAACCAAAGAAATCAGGAGAAGAAAGGCAAGAAGCTAACAAGAAGAGCTTCTTGCATTACATCCCCTTCTTTGGAGGAATCCTCTACATCTTCAAGTTCTTCTTTGGAATCCAAAGCCAAGGAGAATACAAAGGCACAGAGGAAAAAAGCCAGTAACCTCTCCAGCAAAGAGTGTAAATAAGGCAGATCAGAAGTTGGAGACTCTTATTAAAGAGTTTGTTGATTTTGAGATCCAAATGATTGGGGCTAAGGATCGAAGAAAGCCTCCTTCATTTGGCAGGCCAAATATATGGTGCTCTGCGTGTGGCAAATCCGGCCATGCTAATATAGAGTGTTTGACCCACACTACATTTCTAGTGCAATAAATTATTTGGGTTCCAGGTTGGGACCAAAGTGAGGAAGACAAGGTTGTGTACCATACCCAAGAGGTACAGCCTTAGGCAAGCACATTGTATCAAGGTCTAAGGTGTGGACCAAGGGAGTACAAAAACAATGCTCCCCCACAAACACCACCAATGGGTAGCCAAAATAGGCCTCAAAATGTTGCATTGGGTGCTTGTTATAATTGTAACTCAATGGACATTGGTCTCCAAACTGTCTGGAGCCAAGACGGCAAATTGGGTATATTCTGTTGTGTGGAAATTGTAAAGGATTGGGTCATACTAGAAATCAGTGCCCACAACCACCAAACCCAAAGCCACTTGTAAAATATGTGTAGGCCTCAGTTGAGCGTGTTGCACTCCAGTCAAAAGAGGAAACAAATGTAAATGGTATCACACTTGAGGAGGAGACCTCAAGAAGGGAGTCCAACTTCTGAAGGAGAATGGCTAGACCTCAAAATTTTGAAGGTTGAGACACACTTGGGTGAGAAGAAGCGTGATCCCAAAGAAGCAAGTACTACTTCTTTGTCTTCACAAGAGGCAAAGAGACTACGCCCAAAAAGCTATTCTTTTTGCTAAGGAGGAAAAGATTCTAGCAAAAGCTAAAGCTAAAGCTTTGCAAAAAGAAATCAACAAAGCAGTACAAAGAACTTGAGAAATGAGTTTGGAGGAGGGTAAGAAGACAAAGCCTCCCATGTTTCTTGATGGATATTTAGAGCCAAAGTGAAGGATCTAATCCAAGCCAAGGTAAGAAAATCAAAAGAACCTTGGGTCAAGACCGCAAGTACTCCGGTTACCATCTTGAAGCGCCCCCAAAGTCCAATTTGAATGGGGAGAGACTTTGGACCCGAAGACAAAGGTGAAGAAGATGAAGGTAAGAGGAGTCCTTCAATATGATATTGTGGCAGATTTGGCGTCTACAAGTGCTAACATCACATTTAAGCAATTGAAGGAGTACAACAAGTTGTACAAGAAGCAGCTAAGTTCAACCCTCAAGAAAGTAGGGGCAATGACCAAGAGAGACTTGCCCATAATTTATCATGTTGAACAAGAAGATTTAAGATCTCCCAAAGTAGATGCGGAGATTTCAAGTTGCATGATCATATCTATACCCATTGATTTAAGGTCAAGAGTGAATGTCATGACAGAAGATACTGCACATTGATTGAGGTAAATGACGTTTGAGCCAACATCCTAAATTTTGAAATTTGTGGATCAAACCGGAGACAGCCTTTGGGCATGCTGTCAAATATTACTATGATCATTCGAGGGGTGTCTTTCAAGATAAACTACATTGTATTGCGACCAATAACCAAAACTAGTTACTTGCTCTTGATCAGAAGACCCTAGTTGTATAGCGCTCAAGTTATTATGGATTGGCACCAGCAAAAGCTAAGGTTCAAGGACATCTTGTCCAAAGATCAGAAGCTGGTGATGGTGAACTAGACAAAGGTTCCCTATCTTGAGGAGACCACTTTGTCAGAAGATGAAGATGAATCCAAAGATTCATTGTCTTTGTCTTCAAATGACTCCGAAGATGAAGTCCAAGTCAATTATTTGGAATACTACGAGGTAGAGGTCAAAGACAAAGATCCATATGACATCACCTTGGGTGAAAACAACTTGGAGGGAGAGAGTTTGACTGCAGTTTGACTCGGGTTAAGGCAAGTCAGTCACGTAGAAGGAGTCATTAACCCCAATGACTATCAAGATGTTGTATTGACTGAAGGCAAAATCTTAAAGATTTCAAAGACAATCACTTTGGAGGAGTTGGCAGTATACATTGCCTTGTTTATAGAGTACAAAGATGTATTTTCTTGGTCCATTCATCAAATATTGGGTATTCCATAAGAATTTGTAGAACACCGTATTGATCCGGTTGAAGGTGCAGTTTCCAATTTGGCAAAGACAATACCGCCTAAACCCAAAGTACTCACTCTTGGTAAAAGATGAAATCAACAAGTACTTAGGGGCCAAAATAATCTTTTGAATCTTAAGCAATGAATGGGTCTTCCCCATTGTCATTGTCCCAACGAAGAAGACGGAGAAGATTCAAGTGTGCCAAGATTTTTGCAAATTGAATGCAGTCATAAGGAAAGATCATCATCCATTGCCTTTTACAAATACGTCTTGGACCGAGTAGCAAGTCACCCTTGCTATAGTTTTCTTGATGGATTTTAGGGTATACTCAAGTATCCATCCAAGAAGAAGACAAGGACAAAACTACATTCATTACCAATTGGGGCACTTGTGCATACAATCAAATGCCTTTCAAATTGTGTAATGCTCCCGTTACTGTCCATTGGATGATGAATGCAATATTCAAAGATTTTTTGCACAAATTTGTGGAAGTCTTCATTGATGATTTTTGTGTGTTTGGGCAAAGAGAAGTACATTTGGATGACCTTTGCCAAACTTTTGATAGGTGTCAATTTGCCGGTTTCTCATTACACCCAAAGAAATGCTTTTTTGAAGTGGAGGGAATTCTTCTAGAGCATTGGGTGTCAAGCCGAGGTATTGAAGTTGATGTTGAGAAGGTTAAAGTCATCTCAGCTTTGGAATCCCCTAAAAACATTTGGGAGCTGAGAGCCTTCTTGGGACATGTCAAATACTATAGACGCTTCGTATCAAACTACATGGTGATTGTTGCACCCCTCACAAAGCTTCTAAAGAAGTCCAAAGACTATTTGTGGGAAGCAAAACAAGAAGAAGCTTTCCCGGTATTGAAGAAGAAATCGGTTGAAGCACCAATTATGAGGGCCCCAAATTGGGATTACGCTTTTCATGTGTATGTGGATACTTCATCCATGGCAATTGGAGTTGTCTTAAGTTAGAAGGATGAGAAGAAGAAGGACTACTCAATTTATTATGCCAATCAACAGCTTTCCATAAAAAAAAAACTATTTGACAACTAAAAGAGAAGCACTCGGAATAGTTTATGCCTACAACAAGTTTTACCACTACCTGTTGTGATACAAGTTTGTCTTCTATGTTGACCATTACGCGTTGCAATATTTGGTCAAGAAGGCAGATTTGTCTAGGAAAATTGCAAGATGGATCATTACACGAATTCACATACACTGTACAAGTAAGGAAGGGAGCTTTGCATTCAAATGCGGACTTCCTATCCAGGTTAGAAACTCAAGACCAGGAGGAGGAGGTCGATGATTGGTTTCTTGATGAAGAGTTATACCATTTAATGGTAATGAAAAGTACAAGGTATGTGGCAAAATATCATTACCTACATACTTGTCATTGTCATAAGAGGATGGCCCGGAGTAGAGGCCGGTCTTCCTCAAGAAGATGGGACCATACCAACTAAAACACAACATTTTATTCAAGTTGGTTGAAGATGAGGTACTTTGGAGATGCTTGGAGGCATACAAAGTCGGAGGAGTGATTGAGTCCTTACACCTTGAAGAATCGAGAGGACACTATGCCTTGAAGAATACTATAAAGAAGATCCTTTCAGCAGGGTATTGGTAGCCTACAATGTATAAGGATACTTACGCCTACATACAAAGTTGTGATGGCTGCCAACAAACAAGAAAGCCAACGGCTACTTCCTAGTGGCCTTTGAGACCAATTTTGCCATTGGCTCCATTTGAGAAATGGGGCATTGATTTTGTGGGTTCAATTCAACCAATGATCAGAGTCACAAGGAAGAGATACATCTTGGTGTGCACTAATTATGCTACCAAGATGGTAGAGGTAGAGACAACACGGAGAGATGATTTAGAAACAATTGTAGAGTTTTTCTTCCGCAACATCATTTCACATTATAGATGTTCTCTGGAACTGGTCAGTGATTGGGGGACTCATTTTTTGAACTCCATGGTGGAAGCGTTAACCAAGTACTATTAGATTAAACATCGGAAGACAAATCCCTATAATCCAGAAGCAAATGGACTAATAGAGAAGGCCAATGGATTGTTGTGTAAAATTATGAAAAAGGTGACAATCAATTATGCCTATGACTGGGACACAAAGTTACCTACAACTTTGTGGGCATACAAAACAACTGAGAAGATTACAACCAAGAAAGCTCCATATTTCTTGACATACGGATTGCATTCCATACTACCAGTTGAATTTGAAGTACCGTCATATTGGATTCTTTGCAAAGAATGATTGTTGGAGGAAGAAAGCTATGATCTTTAGATCCATCAACTGATGTGGTTAGAAGAGAAATGAGACAATGCAATGCAAACCACAAAGGAAGTGCAAGAATAGTGGAAAGTCAAGCACAATAAGAGAATCAAGCCTATGGTTGTTCAAGAGGGTGATTTGGTATTGTTATATGACAATCATTGAATATATTTTCTAGGCAAGCTGCATTTACGGTGCATGGGCCTCTACCATGCCATGCACATTTATGCTAATGGCTCTATTCAACTTGCAGACCTGGAAGGCAAACCTTTAAACACTTGAGTAAACGGGTGGAGAGTTAGAAAATATTGGACCACGGACCCAACTTTGTATAAAGAACCTGTTGTCGGTGTTCATGGGGACATTGAAATTTGAGAAAGAGGGTATGTGGTACCCACATTTTTTGTTTTGGATAGTTTTAATAAAGTTTGGAAGGAGAAGTGTGTTGGAAAAGCTGAAGGATGGCTAAACAAGGAAGAAATGAGAAGAATCATATGTTTGGCACAAAACCCAAAGTTGATCTCGAGTCAAGTCCAAAGGACCCGGGATGGCAAGAGAGAAATACAAAGATGAGGACTTTGTATTGGGTAGTGCAACCTGATCCAAAGAATCTGTAACAAACTACTTCGGGGTTGCCAATCAAGAAAGTATGCAGGAAGAAAGTGACTACCTTGGGATCAAGAAGTTCTTGACAGTGACAAGAAACAGCTTTACAAAATTAGTGAGTGGTGCAGAGCAGCAACTGAAGAATGACTGATCAGCAAAGGACTATAAAATTGAGATTTCTGTGAGGAAGCATCACAATGTCTAGACACTACCCTGTCCTTATTCAAAGTCAACTTGAAGGAATGCATATCACAAATTTGCTAGAAGAAGAGTGAGCTAGAATCCTGAGTATGACCTTTCACAAGAAGAGAGCGAGGAAACACACGATGGCCCTAAAAGTGAGTAAGAAAAGTGAAATGAGAGGTCTTGCAATGCATAGATTAGATGGAGTGGCAAGGATCAATGTCTAAGCAAGACTTTCTATCACATTCTTGGCCTGGAATTGGAATTTAAGTTTTCTAGGTTTCATGGCAGAAATCACCGTGAGTGATTGCAAGGATGGGCCAAAGCACAAAGGGAAGAGAGGGAATCAGGCTTGATGTATTGAGTCAGATTGGAGATTAGTCCTAGGGAGAGAAGTAGGAGAGGTAGGAGGTACCACCTTCTATCAAAAGTGTGATGCCTCAAAAGAGACTTATGAGGTGAGAAATTCTTCCAATCAACCATGCACCAAGAACGGGTATAAGGTGGATAGCTATAAAGACATCAAGAAGAGAAGGATCATGAGTGCAATGATGGCAATGTTCAAGCAAGAGAAAACCACCTATGTCATAATGCAATAGGCGGTGTTCTTTCATCAAATGTTTGTAGGAAAAGTAGTGGATTGGGCAAAGTGTCTGCATCACCAAGCAGGGCAGATGATTACGGGTTGGAGGATGGACATGCAATCACACTATTTCATGCCCTTTGCAGCTCAATTTTACTTTGGGCTGAACTTATTGACTTTGGAGGTGAGAAACCAGATATTGTTGCACTTTCATTTGGATCTACGCAAGGAAGTAGATACGGATGAACGATATTACATTGAGCGGGTGTGAGAAGAGGATGAGTATTACACAAAGAGTGGAAAGGAGAGAATCATAGCAGTTGACAACCCCATGCCAAGAAAGAGAAACAAACCCAAAGGTTGTATTGCATCAATACAACCACAGAAGATGTAGAAGCCTAAACCTTAAGGTAGTGTTGATGAAAGCAAAAAAATTGACTCCGGAGGAGGAGGAGTCAAAAGGAGAAACCGAGTTGAAGGGAGAAGCCTTGAGAGGAGAAGAAGAGTTCATATTGCAAAGTGAAGAGTCAAGCAATGGCAGTGAAGGCAAGGCAGAGGTTCAACAGACACAAAGAAGTAGTGTGGATGCAAAGAAGCCAAGTCCAGAGGTGTCCATCATCAAGCAAGGATGTGGGAAGGAAGAAGAAGGAGTCTTGGTGTATCCAAGAGCTACCAAGGGAAGAGAAGTGTCCAAGCAGCCAATGTCAGACCCAGTAAAGTTACCACCAAGGAAGAAGAGAGCTTGGATGGGGAGAGATTGAAGATATGAAGATCACAACTTTGAGTTAAGGCACCAATAGAAGGAAGAGTTACCTGCAGAAGGCAAAGAAGTCAGGTCCAATGATAGGAAGTACAATAGGATGGACTACTTGTCAAAGGTTGTGTGTCCTTTGTTGGTGTTTTTGCAATAGAAGAAAGCAGAGATGGCAAGCGCTAACCTCTACAAATACAAGTGAAATACGAGTTAGCAATCATAGAGAAGTGGACTGCGGAGACCTTGTTGTTGAGAAGTAAGTTAACACAAGTAGAGATGGAAGCCAAAGAACTTTGGGTGGAGGAAATTCCTTGGGATAAGCACTCAGAAGCAATGAAGGAGGATTTGGTGAAGAGTCAAGAGGAAGTAAAGGAGAAGACAACATTGATAGAAGTGCTAAAGGGAGAAATTGCTAACGCACAAGTAGAGTTGATACATTCAAAGGCAAGTGTGGCAGTTATGGAGCAAGAATTGGAGAGTCTAAAGAAGAAGGCAGCCAAGAAAGATCAAGCCTGGCAGTGGGAGTTATCAAAGCATAGAAGAGAAGAAGATAGATTGTGAGGGTTGTTGAGAGTGGCAAAAGAAAAACTTGCACTAAATCAACAAGAGAAGGAGGCAATGAAAGTTGGGTTTGAGGACGAGTTGCACATGCATTGTAATGAGTTGGAGGTGGAAAGAAAGAAGGAGAAAGACAAAAAAATGGGGGAATTTGATGTCATAGGAGCAATGGTAAGCAAGATGAAGGCGCTGCTCAGCAAGGAAGTAGAAGGGAAGCTAGAAGAAGCAAGACTGCACAAGATGAGGTTGTTACTGCACAAGTTGAGGTTGTTAGTGCAGGAAACAAGGAAGAGCGGCTTGTGAGCCGGAATGTGAGCCGGCCTGTCTCTCACTCAAGATGAACCTCTGATGACTATTATGGTAGTTGTCGTGCGTATATACATTGCTACACAACATACATCACTGTCAACATCATACACTATAGAAGCACAACTCACATATAAGTCATACATAGACTCTAAAGTGCCACAATAAATCAGATTGCTTAACACTTTCAACTCAACTCAACTCAGATCAGTACTTGATCTGTCACTCTATAAACTGCCAACAACTAGGCACTGATTACAGTCAAGCCACACCCACTCAAGCATAGAGAATCCAGGTGACGCTCGCCGGCCTCTGTCCACCATAGCCAAGAACTCGAAGGCTCAACATCAGAGAAGTGAGCTCTCTGGAGCTCACTTCAAAACTATACCCCCCTGGACTTGAGCTAGCACTGGAACCCTAACGGTCCCGCTGACGGCACACTCGACGGTGCAAACGGTGCAAAGTGACGGTGGGCCCCACCATGCAGTCAGTACCCCAAACACCAAATCAGACTGTCGGAAAGTAGTCCTTGAGAAACTACTAGAATAACTCTAACTACTATCACTGGAACTCCAGTGTCCGAGCAACTAGATGCGGAACTACAAATGGCGTGACAGCTGTCGTGCGTATATACATCGCTACACAACATACATCGCTGTCAACATCATACACTATAGAAGCACAACTCACATATAAGTCATACATAGACTCTAAAGTGCCACAATCGCCCCCCTAGCTGGCGGTTAGGTCCCTCTAACTCCAGATAGCCATCTACTCTAAGTATATGGTATACCCTCTAATGGGCAAAGATCATGAGGCCGGGTGCTATGGAGCCCCATCGTTAGTCGCCTGTCTGCAATCTATACCATATAAAGAATGAACTAGCTACAGGTCAAGTACATCTAGGACATAACCACTGTCCCTGAGGAACCACCATGAGGGGAGGAGTCATACATGCCATATGCCATCCTCTCGAACAGCTATCACACACTAACATAGTAGCAGCTCCACCAGAAGAGCCACATAACATACACCTCAAGCCTGCACGTACAAGTGCCAAGCTTGGGTCCATAGTACCATCAATGTTTGGAAGGTGGCATGGCGCACAATTGCGCACATGATCCTTCCAAACAACACCATCACGTCCTTCTAACACAAGGACTCCAGATGGCAAAACCTCGCGCACTCTCAAGATAGTGTGGCCTGTAGAAACATCAAGTGTCATCGGTGTTGTCTGCTGTAGATATACATAGTCGCCTGGATGAAATCAACGGATCGAGGGTCTATAACCTCCCCCTAGAATGGTAGCATAGCGTAAAGTATCTCTATGCTGAGCAATTGCCAAGTTCTCAAAGGCCATCGGCATCACTCTCCGAAAGATCTCTGCCCGTTGAGAACATGTGCTCATCCATACATCGAGGTCATCCAAGTCCAAAACTACGGTAGCATCTCGACGAATGGCTGTAGGTAAATCTGGATCTCGTCCATAGAGTAGAAATTATGGAGAGAAGGATGCTAAGGAGGCTTGCCGGCTGAACCGATAGCCCATGGCCAACCAAGGTAACTAGAGATCCCAAGTGGCCTCTCTGCAAACCATACTTTTGCAATCCTCTCTTCACCGTCTGAACCACTCTCTCTGCTAAGCCATCTGCCTCAGGGTGATCTCGGGATGTAGTACAATGATCAATCAAAGCCTTGTCACACAAGACCTGAAACTCTCCCAAGAACTCTGTACCCTGATCAGTCAAAACCTCAGCTGGTGCACCAAAATGACTAAGAACTCGATCCAGGAATGAGTAAGTTGTCCCTTCACTAGACTTGTCAGGAAGTGCCACCAACTCAATCCACTTGGAGAAGTGCTCCACCATCACCAAAACATACCGATGATGTCTCACAGTCAACGGTAAAGGTCCGGTAAAGTCCAAACTCCAACGGTAACCCAATCCCATGATAGGTAATGGGTGTAACTATGGCGTAGGAGCATTGAATGATGCTCTAACTCGGTCACAAACCATACATCTGGCAACAAACTGCTGTACCTTGGTCTGCATACCACGCCACCAATAATGACTCTAAAGTAAGTTATATGTATGCTTTACTCCAAAATGTCCTAGCTCCTCATGAGCATGACGGACCAATTGTGATCTCTGTGATGGAAGTGGTACTACTCGCACTCTACCATCCTCCCATACACGCAAAAGGTGTCTACCTTCCAATCTGAACCGTCTGGCTTGCTGAAGAACACGGTCTCTCTCCTTGGCCCCAACTGTGCCACCCACAACACCAATGTGAAGATAGTCCATCACTAAGACATCATCATGAATGTCTCGCTGAACTGTACCAATATCTTCACTCTCTGGATTTGTGACCTCAATAACTCCTCCTGTATACGCTGAGAGAGATACCACCAAAGTCTCTGAAAATATACACAGAAAGGCCGATGCATGCCAACCTGGCACCATCTCCTCATCTGTCTCACCATGCCAACATGCTCCGGTCTGATCCTGCTGGCTGGGACATGGGTTTCTACTCAACCCATCTACATCACGGTTCACCACTCCAGGTCTATGAACAACCGTGAAATCATACTCCTGTAAAATCAGAGCCCATTGTGCAAGCTTCCTTGAAAGCTTGTCGGACTCCATCAACCACTTCAGCGGCTGATGATCAGTGATGAGAGTGAAGGGGTTACCAAACAAGTAACATCGGAAATGTGCTACTGCCCAAACTGCTGCCAAGCACTCTCCCTCATATGAACTATACTTCGCCTCCGCTGAATTGTTCGAGCGACTAGCATAGGCCACCACAAACTCCTTCTCCTCATCATCATGTTGGGTGAGCACCGCTCCAAGCCCCAACATACTCCAATCAGTGTGAACCTAAAATGGTCATCCCCTGATCGGTCTCCTCAAAATAGGAGCAGATGTCAACCTCTCCTTGAGCTCTACAAAAGCTCTCTCCTGCTCATCTCCCCAACACCACTCTTGTGTAAGCTTGGTCAGCTTCGTCAAGGCCTTGGCAATGGCACTAAATCCTCTAACATAGTGGTGATAGAAGTTTGCCAACCCAAGGAATTCTCGCACTCTGCTCACATCCGTAGGCCGAGGAATACATGCAATAGCCTCCACCTTGGTCTGCTGAACACCAAGTCCTCCACGGTAGATAGTGTGACCCAAATACTCAACCTGCTCGTGGAAGAACCTACACTTCCCAGGATGTAGTTTGAGTCCATGAGATCTCAACCTCTCAAACACCTCCAACAACTGTCTCTCATGCTTCTCCACAGTAGTGCTATAGACCAAAATGTCATCAATATAACACCGAGCAAAATCCAATCCAGCTAGGATCCTATCCATGACCCTCTGGAACTCAGCGGGAGCATTCTTCAACCCAAATGGTAAGAACCTCCACTGATATAACACATCCTTGCCGTGAGGATCAATAGCCCAAAATGTTGTCTTGGACTTATCCTCCTCCCTGATCGGCAACTGATGATATCCCGCTTGAAGATCCAAAGTACTGAAGACCTTTGCATACCCAATTGCATCAAAAATCTCCTCCAGTGTAGGCATGGCATACCAATCAGCCATGGTCTGTTGGTTGATAGGACTGTAATCTCCACACATCCGCCTATCTATATAGTTGCCATGCATATCCTTCTTGGTTGGCATCACTGTCGCTGATGCATACTCTCCATGTGAAATCTCCACTAAACCAGCCTCAAAAAGGTCACTACTCCGGCTCTGAATCAATGTCCTCTCCATCTCACTATATAGATAAGGACGTCGGAAAACTGGTGTGTCGCTAGTCAGCTCTATCTGTATACCAAGTCCCTTTAGAGCACCCAAATCATTCATACCAAAGGCAAAACAACTCCTGTGACTCCTCAAGAACCTCCAAACCCTCCGTCTTTCCTCTCTAGTAAGCTCGGGTCCAAGATCTGGCTCCCAAGTATCCTCTATAACTATAGTAGGAGTGGAAGACGTACTGACTGGCTGCTACACTGGACCCTTGGGAGCAATAGTGTCATGCTCCCGACCACTAGAGGTCCCAACCTCTGTGCAAAAAACTCCCTCCACTCTGGCTGCAAGCTCCACACATCTTCTAGCTGCATCCCATGTGGACCAAGGGTGTAATCCAAGTAGCCCACGCTCACCTGGATGGACTCCAAGTAGACCACTCTCCCTGGTAGCTATTGGATGTGTCCCAAGAATACCATGTCCACTCAGTCCATTGCCCCCAGCATGTGCATGAATCGTCTTGATAGGCACAGGGCTCACAAGTGTCCGAGTGGTGATGCCTATCAAGCGCATCCTACGCTGCTCTGCCAAACCAAGGCTCACAATCCAAGTCAAACAGTTCAGGTCCATAGCCTGACCTAACACTTGACGCCTGGATGCCTCTGACACTATTGGAACAGCGGTAATACCGGTGCAAAAACCCATCGCCCGCTCTCTCTCATCAGTATTGGGCTCCACCAACTGCTGTAACTATGAGTCCCAAACAAGTCCAGGTCCTCCCTCTTGAAAAGCATGAGAGCCTGGGAAACTCATGAGTGTGGGAAATGCAGCTCTAGGCTGTCCAACTAGGTTCACCACTGCCATTGGTGACCTATCAGCCACTACCACTGTCTGAGACTGACGCCCAACATCCAAGATATCATCAACAAGGATGTGGTCCTGTAACACCCATTTGTGCATGTGTGTGGTATTGTGATATTTAGCTTGGTATTACAAGTACTTAAGAGATATTATTTATATAGAGATAAAGGATGGTTCTATATTAGTCATGGTTAGCTAAAGTTAGTCATAGCTAAGATAGATGGGACCTTACTTTAGAGGAAGTAGAAAAGATGAGCACCACTATTTTGGATTTTAGTGTGTTGACTTGGTATTATTCCTAGGTGTTTGGCTTTGGGGAAAGAGTTGAGAACTCTTGGGCCCGCAAGCCTTTTTGTTTTGGATTCTTCTTTAGTCCAAGGATAGCCCATGTGAAGGAATCCTTGCTTTAGTGGTTGGGTCAAGATAAGACCACATGCTTAGGGGAATATGCCCATGTGAATGGATATTCCTTTCTACTTTTTGACTTTACTTGACTTTTAGTCTAGTAACTTGAGTTACTACGGTAATTAGTAACTTTGGTACGTAACTATTTCACAAGTATATAAACAAGGAGTGAGGAGGTACTCATCATCCTTTCATTTGCAACTATCTCTCTCTCATTGAGTTCTCTAGTGAGCAATGTCTTGAGTCTTGGAGTGTTAGCCTTGGAGGAGTATGATGGAGTTGGGGTTCCTTGCCTTCTTAGTCCATGGTGCGCTACCATAATAGCCATCAGAGGTTCATCCTGAGTGAGAGACAGGTCGGCTCACATTTTTGGTTCCGTTGCCGGGACCTCTCTAGAAGGCAAGATAATGTTCCGCGTCCAATTCTACATTAGGCAGAAGGAGGCTATGAGAGCTCACTTGGAGAGAACATTAGGAGAGGAGAGGGCTGAACTTATGTTAGAGAACCAAGATCCATTTGTATACCCTGTAGTTCATTATGATGTCTTTGAGGTGATTTTGTACATCTTGTACACATGAGAGGAATTGGAGAGATTGTGTGAGGTGGATTGCAGATTTTGGGGATTAAGGTGATTTTGGGCAAAATCTCAAGTTTGAGATCTGGACTTGAGATTTCTACACATGATAGCTTGGGTTATCTTTCAGTTAGCACACTTGAAATTATTGAGAGAGCTTCTATGCGCACTGGGCTAGAATTTTTGAAAGTTGATAGGGTAAAGTGCTCCCGCAACTGCATGCTCTCTGGAAAATTGTACAGAGTCTGCCATTTCTTCAATTTTTAGTGAATTGTCTTGAAAATTTCCAAGAAAATTCAGTGCATTGTATCCTACCTGGTGCCACAAAAATTAGAGAGAGATCATTTTTGCGCAGTGCGTTATGAGTTTTTGAAGTGAGGGGGGTGGTTTTCAGACCAAATCTGAAATATGGGTGCTGAATAGAAAGGTGTCTAGGCCAAATGGCTCAATGAAAAGATCTAAAATTTTGCAGGGAGGGACGCCCTAGAGTTGTGATCAAGTGTGGAAAATTTCAGAGGACTGTGACATATTCGTTGGGAGATTTCAGTGACATTGTGAGGAAGGGTCAATTCTGCAGAGTGGAGATCTCATGCATGAGAAGTTTGAGATCAACAAAAAGCATGTTTGAGTGTTTAGATTCATCTTTGGGAACATGGAGGGTCATCAAGAGTGGAAATTGAGATTATGCAAGGTTCCCCAAGGGTTTGAGGTGATTGTAGGGGTGGATTTGAGGAAAAGAGAGTTTACAATAGAATTTGAAGAGAGTGTTGAGAGGATCCAAAAACCTACACCACTTGGAGGAAAGAGTGAGTCTAAGTGCTTTCTATGTGGAGAGAAGGGACATAAGGCAAGTTCATGTCCATTAACCTTTGAGAGCAAGAGATTGAGGGAAAGGAGAGGCTTACTTGACTTGGGTTTGCATGTTGGACCTTCTTCACCAAGATTGGGAGGGAGAAGATCTAAGACCAAGGAGTTGTGTGAGGTTTGTGGAGTTGAAGGACTTCCAAAAGGACATGAGTGTAGTGGAGTAAAAGCACTTTTGGAAACTTTGGTGAAAGATCTTGGAGAGAGTCTTAGTACAGCTACAGAAATACTACCACCTTCATCAGCTAGTTCTCAAGATTAGTGATGGAGATAATCTTTCAACTTATGGATAAACTATCCATGAGAGTTAGATTAATATGCACTCTAGGATTTGATGTTGCTATAGAAATCTTGGAGCAACCTGAACCTTTTGTGTTCCCTAGAGTGGATTATTCTCAGATGGTGTTAGTCATGTATATACTCTATTAGTAATAGAGTGAGAGAAAAGAAAAGAGAAAAAAAAAATTAAGAGAAAAGAAAGATAGTGAGGGGTTAAGATGGGGAAACTTCCGGTTTTCTTTGGCAAGGATGGAGAAGATGTGGAGGCCTTTCTGAGAGACTTCAAGAGAGCTTGCATAGGAAACAATGAGAGGAGGAAGAATGAGTGGGCCTCATTATTACCAGATTTCTTTGAGGATGCAGCACTTACATGGTATGAGTCAGAATACCAAAAGAGAGAGAGGAGAGAGGGGGAAGAGGAGTCTTGGGAGACTTTGACTTCAGCACTCATTGAGAACTTTCTTCCTGATGAGAGTTATGAGAGATTGATGAGTGAGGTTACATTTCTCAAGCAAGGAGATGGAGAGAAAGTGAGGGTCTATGTGGAAAGAGTGGAAAAGTTGGAGTCCAGATTTCGCATAGTGTTGAGGAAGGGTGGGGATGATGTGGAGACTACAATGATTGGCATAGGGGCCATGCTCACCAAGAATTTTGTGGGAGGATTGAGACCACAAATTAGAAGCAAGGTGAGATATGAGAAACCTTCTTCCAAGGTTGAAGCTATCAAGATCGCAATTCGTATGGAGGAGAGTTTGGAAGGGGATGAGAGTGATTTGGTGGTGAAGGAGGTTGTGCATCCTCCTCAAGGCTACAAGTATGGTGGAACTTCTGATACTTTTGTGACAAGGGTTGCACCACAAGTAGTAGTTGCTCCAATTCTTGCACCTCCACCAAAAGATCCACTCCAAACCATCACAGAACAACTTGCGGATCTCAAGATCAATGTGGTGCAACTATGGGAGAAGAGAGAGGTGGATCAGAATGTAGGGAGAGGACCTAGGAGTTATGGAAACTATCCATATAGAGGAGGCCAACCAGCCAACAATTTCAATGATAGAAATTGTTTTGGTTGTGGAGGAAGAGGCCATATCCAAAGGAATTGCCCAAATTCCACTTACCATGGAGGAAGGGGTTATGAGGGAGCCAATAGAGGGAAAGAGGGAGGTAGTGAAACCCAAGTGGCTCCTAATCCCAACAAAGGTAAGGGGATAGCATCCATAGATGTGGTTGAGAGCAAGTATGAGAAGGGAGAGTGCTCAAACTCCAAGGGTCTTAATTTGGAGCTTTTGGCACAAGAGAAGAAGAGAGCTCGTTTTGCAGAGGATGTTCACTCTTCTCAAGGATTTACTTCAAGCAAGGATACTCCTATGTCTACTAGGAGCACTCGCACCTCAACACCATCAACAACAAAGACTCCAAGGAAGAAGTTGGGGATGGAGGACTTCTTGATCTCCAAGCAACAATGGAACTACAATGTGTTGGAGGATGTTGGTAGTCACAAGGCTAACATCACAGTGGGCCAATTAATTGCTTTGAACCCTACCTTGAGAAAGGAGCTTAGAGGTGGTTTGAGTTCTACAAGGAGCAAGAAGAAGAAGAAGGCAAAAGTTCCAATATCAATGGGGGTGGTGGATGCCAAGCCAGCACCATGGGAAGCTTGTGAATATGCCTCCAAGATTGATGTGAGAGTGAATGGTCACAACATCAAGGATGCATTGGTTGATGGAGGATCAGCAGTGAATGCCATGTCAGAAAGGTTGATGAAGAAGTTGGGTATGATACCCTCAAGAGCTTCAACATTTGTGGTGAGCATGGCAAACAAGCAACAAGTTCGACCAGTAGGAGTGATGGATAAGGTGGTAGTTTCAGTTATGGGAGTCCAAAATCTCATGACTTTCCAAGTCTTGAAGGATTCAAGCTATGACTTACTTCTTGGGAGGCCATGGTTGAGAGCAGCACGCACAACTGATCGATGGCACAAAGGGTACTTAAGGATTGGGCCATCAAACCATAGAGTCACTGTTCCTGTGACTAACACCACCAACACTTCACATTCAGATACCCCATCTTCTGATTATTGGGAATCAGATTCTGAAGGAGGAGCTTCAGGTGTGGACACAAGCATGGAAGAGGAGACTTCCACGGAGGAGGATGAATCTGAATCTGATTCAGATGTGTATCCTTTATGTGCTATGGATTTTGCACCTAAGCCAGAGGTTTTGAAGGACCCAGATAAATCACCATTGACACTTGAGGAGGTAGAGAGAAGGTTGTCTACCCTCAAGTATGGCCCAAATGTTACCAAGGAGGAGAAGGTGAGATTTGAGGAGATTTTCCGCAAGTTCATCCATGTGTTTGCTTTTAGTTACAAGGATTTGAAGGAAGTCACCTTGGAGGAGCACAAGATAGAGGTGGAGTCACATGCAAGACCAATCCGCCAAAAGCAACGTCGCATTAGCCCACCAATATCTTTGGTTGTGAAGGAGGAGATTGATAAGCTCAAGGAGGCTGGATTTATCTTTGAGGTGGAGAATTCAGAATGGGTGTCTCCAATTGTCATTGTGAAGAAAAAGAATGGCAAGCTTCGGGTATGTGTGGATTACAAGAAGCTCAATGCTGTTACCAAGAAGGACTACTACCCATTGCCATTCATTGATGAGATCTTGGAGGAGGTTGCAGGTCATGAGAGGTACAGTTTTGGAGATGGTTATAGTGGATATAACCAAATCAAGATTGCACCAGAGCATCAACAACTCACCACATTCACCACACCTTGGGGAACTTACGCTTTCAAGGTCATGCCTTTTGGGCTTTGCAATGCTCCAGCCACATTCCAACGGTTCATGAACAAGGTATTTGAACCTTTCATTGGGAAATTTGTGAGAGATTTCATTGATGACTTTTGTGTCTATGGGAGCAAGGAGGAGCACTTTGAGCACCTAATCAAAGTCTTGCAACGCTTGGATGAGGCAAATGCATCACTCAACCCAGAGAAGTGCATTTTTGGATGTGAAGAAGGTCTACTTTTGGGGCACATCATCTCCAAGGATGGAATAGCAGTTGATCCTGAGAAGGTGAGGAAAATCTCAGACCTTCCATTCCCTTCAAGCTTGACAAAGTTACGCCAATTCTTGGGAATGGTTGGGTACTATAGGAGGTTCATCTTCTCATTTTCCAACAAGGCTTATGCATTGACCATCTACATGAAGAAGGGTGTAGATTACATGGTGATTTTGGAAGACAAGGAGGCTCTCAAAGCTTTTGAGGAGCTCAAGCAATCCCTTGTTGTAGCTCCAATTCTTGCTAAACCTGATTGGAGTAAGCCTTTCATCCTCTACACTGATGCTTCTAATGTAGCTATAGGATGCACTCTTAGTCAATTAGACCAAGATGGGCATGATCATCCAATAGCTTATGCTAGTAGGCAGATGGTTTCAGCAGAGAAGAACTACTCTGTCACAGAGAGAGAAGGGTTGGCAGTGATCTTTGGTCTCAAGAAGTTTAGACACTACTTGATTGGAGGGAAGGCCACAATTGTCACGGATCACAAGGCTTTGAAGTACATCTTCAACAAGCCTAATGTTGAAGGGAGACTAGCAAGGTGGATGATTCTCTTGTCTGAGTATGACTACACAATTGAGGATAGGCCAGGAAAGAAACATGCAAATGCTGATTTGTTATCTAGAGCCTATGATCATGATGGAGATGAGCCAGTAGATGATTCCTTCCCGGATGAGGAGCTCATGACAATCTCAGTCACTCAAGAGGTTCCAATGGAGTACAAGGAGATTGTGGATTTTGTGACAAGAGGTAACTATCCAGAAGGGATGCATGCTAGGGAGAGGAAGGCCCTTGCAGCAAGATCTAGACCTTACACAATGGTGGATGATATTCTTTTTCACCAAGGAGCAGATGGTCTACTTCGAAGAGCAGTGGGTAAGGAAGAGTCTATCCTACTCATAAAGGAGTTTCATGAAGGTTTAGTATGTGGAGGACACTTTGCAGGAAAGGTGACTGCTTTCAAGATTCTAGATGCAGGTTACCATTGGAGAGGGATTTTCAAGGATTGTCTTGATTATTGCAAAACTTGTCATGTTTGTCAAGCTTTTGCTAGAAAGTCTACATCCACTCCACCACTTAGATCAATTCCATTGCTAGGACCCTTTGAGAAGTGGGGAATTGATTTTGTAGGACCTCTCAATAGAACCCCAAGGAACAATCGGTACATTGTGGTAGTTACTGATTACCTTACCAAGTGGGTTGAGGCTAGACCATTGAGGGACAAGAATGAAGATGAAGTGGGTAGATTTCTTTATGAACGCATTATCACTAGGTTTGGATGCCCTTTGGAGTTGGTTTCTGATAGAGGAGGAGAGTTTACAGGAAGCATTACTACAGCCATGCTACGACATTTCTCTAT
The DNA here is from genome assembly GCA_948567375.1 of Lunularia cruciata. Classification (NCBI taxonomy): domain Eukaryota; kingdom Viridiplantae; phylum Streptophyta; class Marchantiopsida; order Lunulariales; family Lunulariaceae; genus Lunularia; species Lunularia cruciata. Next base: position 52,453,595 of record OX419758.1, read on the forward strand.
CACACATAGAGTAACTACATCCTATAAGCCAAATTCCAATGGCTTGGCAGAGAGAACCAATCAGACCTTGTGCATGATGTTGGCCAAAGATGCAGAAATGGAGGGGGCTAAACATCATTGGGACAAGAGGATTCATGCAGTTTTGTGGGAGTATAGGACAACCATGAAGACTTCCACTGGATATTCTCCATTCCAATTGGTGTATGGTATTGAGTCTACCTTACCTATTCACTTTGATCTTCCTACCTTCCAAAGCATTCATAGGAGATTGAAGAAAGCACAAGGAAGTGATGCAGAGAAGTCAAGGAAGGATCAACTCATGGAGTTGGAAGAGGCAAGAGCAGTTGCTATGGTTCGAGTGGAGCAAGCCCAAAGGAAACAAAAGGAGAGCTATGACAAGAGGCAAGGCAAGAAGAAGGTGGAGCCTTTCAAAGAAGGTGATTGGGTAATGTTGTTTGATTCCATTCGATTCAAGAGAGTACAAAAGAAGTTTTTGCCTAAGTACTTTGGACCTTTCATAGTAGAGAAGGTGTGGGGAAATTACACTTATGATCTCAAGGAGTTGGGAGGAAGACACTTTGATAGGATTAACCATGATAAGTTGAAGATGTACCATAGAAGGTAGAGAGACCTTCACTTTGAGGACAAAGTGAAAACTTAGTCCGGGGGTAAATGTAACACCCATTTGTGCATGTGTGTGGTATTGTGATATTTAGCTTGGTATTACAAGTACTTAAGAGATATTATTTATATAGAGATAAAGGATGGTTCTATATTAGTCATGGTTAGCTAAAGTTAGTCATAGCTAAGATAGATGGGACCTTACTTTAGAGGAAGTAGAAAAGATGAGCACCACTATTTTGGATTTTAGTGTGTTGACTTGGTATTATTCCTAGGTGTTTGGCTTTGGGGAAAGAGTTGAGAACTCTTGGGCCCGCAAGCCTTTTTGTTTTGGATTCTTCTTTAGTCCAAGGATAGCCCATGTGAAGGAATCCTTGCTTTAGTGGTTGGGTCAAGATAAGACCACATGCTTAGGGGAATATGCCCATGTGAATGGATATTCCTTTCTACTTTTTGACTTTACTTGACTTTTAGTCTAGTAACTTGAGTTACTACGGTAATTAGTAACTTTGGTACGTAACTATTTCACAAGTATATAAACAAGGAGTGAGGAGGTACTCATCATCCTTTCATTTGCAACTATCTCTCTCTCATTGAGTTCTCTAGTGAGCAATGTCTTGAGTCTTGGAGTGTTAGCCTTGGAGGAGTATGATGGAGTTGGGGTTCCTTGCCTTCTTAGTCCATGGTGCGCTACCATAATAGCCATCAGAGGTTCATCCTGAGTGAGAGACAGGTCGGCTCACAGTCCAGTCGCTGAATCCCATCATAAGCACGCTGTAGAACCTCTCTGGGAAAGAGGTTTGTCCACCAAAGACAAAGATGATGAGCCCGTAATCCCACTCTGGCTGCATCTAACAATACAGCAGGTCCTATCCAAGAATGGACCTGGTGTGTACTCGCCACCACTCTAGTGCGAGAATCACCCAACAAAGGAACGTTCTCCAAAAGGTAGGCTAGAGAAACAGACTTATGAACCTGGAGATGTCATAATATCCGTAACATCTCCCAAAACACACCAGAACAAGGATCCTGAAGACCCAAACCGTGGCCCGCACGTGTATGTCCCTGACATGGCCATCCAGAAATCACCAAGTGAATAGGCCCATGTCTCTCTAGGTCATGCGTCCCTAGTAAGGAAATGTCTCCTGGTAAGGCCTTCTGGTAACCTCTGACTGCTGACATCGGTAATAACTCCGGATATCGATAGGCCAAGTGTGCCACATGATGTAGAGAGACTCGCCTAGCAGTCTCATCTCTCTCTACATACAAGTACCTTTGTACTCGTATACCCACCTGTAACACCGCAGCTAGTCCGGTGCTGATCCCACCAAACAACTCCAATAGGCATATCCCCTCTATTGGATACTGCCAAGCAATGAGTGTGGTATCCAGAGGTGTCAAAGCAATCGCCTCTGGAGGCTCATCATCACACTCATCCCCTGATGGTACGAAGGCTCCACTCCAAGCCTGCTGCACCAACTAATCTGCATGCTGCTGCAATGCCTCCTCTGAACTCCACAATGGAACATCCAAGGTGGATGGAACAATCCCACTCGTACTCCAAAGTCGAGTGATCTCCTCTGATACTGGAGTATCCTCTGCATGGGCGTTCCCCTCCAACAAGTCACCAGGCCACGTAACTGCACCGCTGAAAGCTAAAACTGATGCTGCCATCGTCCCGGACTGTAGTGAGCCAAGACTGCCACTACTGAAGCGTACTGGTAGGCGACATACCCATCCCTCACCAGACTGCCAACCAGGTCTATAAGAGGTTGTCTCCTCCCAATACTCAATGCTGAAACCCATAGGATATAACACTCCTCTCCCAACTAGCACATCATATGACTCAGCTATCGTCGCAATAGCCTGAGCTCTCACCACCAAGCTATCAGTCGGATGACCAGGCTGAACCTGGACAACAAGCTCTCCATGTGTGATGTACTGTGTCAAACCACCACCAAGAGATGTCTGGATCTGAAATGGACACCTCTCCACATCGGTCGTCCGTAACTCTAGACCGACAACTGCAGCCTTCTCCAACATAAGGGGTTGCGCACCAGAGTCTAACAAGACTCTCTGTGGTGTATAGACCTTCCTTGAAGGTCCCACCAAACAAAAAATCCCCCTCTGGTTATCCAATAGGACAACACCAGGTGTAAACCGCGCTCTCTCAAAGGCCGGTCTAGCTGGCAACTCCTCCAATCTAGCCGCTGCTGCTTGCCATAAACCACTGGTCGCTGAACGGATCCCATGCTCCTCAACCAAGTCAGCTCCACTACCAACCACCTCTGCTCTAGTAGTAGGAACTGCACCATCCCTACTCTCACACAACGTGGCAGCCAACCGGAATACTGGGGCTGGGTCAACTCCCAATGTAAACATGTCACTGGCTGAAAACAAAGGATGCCGCATAATCAGCTGAGCCGCCCCCAACATCATGCTAGACTCAGTCTGTGTAGTAGCAGGTGGCTGACTAGTAGGTACTCCATCATGTACTCCATCACCACCTACCACACTTGCACTGGGACGTCTAGGAACCATGGATGTCGTCTGCAATGCCTCAGATAGCGTGAAAGACTGGGGAAGTCTGACCTGTCTCCCAACCTCTCCTCTCTGTGGGTCCAACTCCATTGATGCTTCTCTAGGCTCTGGAGCACGTACTGCACTCCTAGTCACTGCTGCAGATGCATCCACCTGTGCTGCTCCGCACATGAAGTCCAAAGCATCCTTATCACCAGCATATGAGGTGGAAGCCCCAGCACCCGAATCTGATCTCCTCTGAGCAAAAGCCATACTAGCCAATCTCTACTCCAACTGCTCAATCCGAGTAGCCATAGTTGTGTCAGAAGTAAGGGCAGGTATTGCACCCCTACTAGGTGTAGATCCTCTACCACCACCTCTACCACCTCGTCCTCCATGAACTGGAGCTCCTCTACTACCTGCCATAGCAGCCCTATAACTCCGGGTGTAGGTCAAAACACTGATCACTAGTGTGACCAAATTTGTGGCAGTGCTCACATTGCCTCTGTGCTGGCTGTGATGCACCAGAGGTATCAGGTCCGCTGCCCTGAGTACACTCTCTCCTATGGTGAGGTCCACCACAAGTCCAACAAGCAACACCACCACTCATTGGCTGCTGCTGACCCAAAAATGAGGGTAAGGGTCTAACTCCACCAGGCCCTCCACTCGCTCCATAGGATCTGGGCTGTCCACCCTGTCCTCGAAAACCAACTGGGCGTGGTGCACTCTGCTGCACTCTAGAAGAAGTCACAACCGTGGATGAGGTCTCTCTACCAAATCCAGCTATCACTACTCTCTCCTCCACCATGTTGAGCTCAATACGCTCAGCCAAACCAAAGACTACTGCCAAAGTGGGCGAAGTAGCCTGCAACAACATAGCATCACAAACTCTACATCACAACTCCCTGTCCAGTATCCCATACCAAAATTGGACTGCCTGGGCCTCAATTACTCCCTGAATGAAACTGATCAGCCACCTCATGCAAGTATATGCCTCGCGTAGGCTCTCTCTAGCCTTCCGCTGGAACTCCTGCAAGCTCCTCAGCTTGTCAGTCCACACTCCCTGGTAGTTCTGCCTCAAACATAGGAAGAACTCAACCATGGGGTTAAACCCCGGTACCACACCACCTCCTGCAGCGGTACCTCCACTCGTAGTAGCACTATCTCCAGCTAGTGCACCTCCACTAGCTCCACCAACACAACTCGAGCTAGAACTCGTGGGTACAGCCAATCTACTCCTGGCCACCGAGCTTGAAGTAATGGAGACGTAGTGTGGAGACCAATACTGTCTCCATAACTCAATCTCCTCCAAATGAGCTCTCCTGAACTCATGGTAGTCATCCATCGGTGGACCCTCCAAGTGTTGAAACAACCCCTTCCATGCCATGAAGGGTGTGAACAAAGTCGGGTTCCTCATCTGCTGCAGATCACACCAACTATCAAACTCTTGGATGAAGTCATCCAACTCAATGGTACCCACTGTACCAGAGTAATGCCAAGGCCTTTGGAGGCCCCATAAATCTTGTCCATGTCCCACAACAACGGTGCGGACACACCAAGTGCACTCTCAACTGAATCAGCTCTTGTGTCGAACTCCAACTCAGAGTCGATCTCCTCCCTCACTTGGACCTGAGATACAAACTGATACCGAGCACCACTCCGAGTAAACCCACTGCGTACTGCAGGGCTAACTCCTTTAGAATCTCCAAAGAACTCCGTCGTGACCAAGTAACTGCAACAGCAAACTTGAACCACCAACTGCAACCGCAAGTCGCAACCGCAAGTGCCCCACCAAGTGCCAACACCAACTAAACACCACCCACTAATGTAACTCTAACCGAGATAACTACACTAGGAGAAAGGCAACCCGTAACCTGCCATCATAACACGCACTCTCACGGTCTGCAGGTCATCACTTCTTGCCTCACCGGAGAGAAACAGAGGTAGTCTGATTGGTCATCACTCCAGCCTCACCACCGAGAGCACACCAAGGCACCAACGCTCAAAAGTCAAGGCACCTCACACAAACATGGTGCACAAACAGGAAGCAAAGAATGGAAGGGATCCAATCACAAGAAATCTAAACAAAAACCCTCCATCTCATAACACAACACGGGACTGACTCTGCCACCATTTGGCATTTGACATAAGAGTAGTTCGTATCTAAGTCCTAAGCTACCAAGATCACCAAGAATGGGATCAAACTGCCTCTCCTAGCCAAAGCTACATGTGTATAGATAACAGTGGCACACTCATTATGACAACAAGTGAGGGTGGACCAGTTGGCTAGGGCACCAGTCTAGGAACAAGAGATCTAGGGGTCAAACCCTGTTGTGCACAATCTAGCAAGAAAGACAGATTTTGCCAACCAATGACCAAGATCTACACTAAACTAGCTAGCCTCACGCCAGCAAGCTGGCTTGCTGGCCCTTCTAGGCCTTTGTAGCCTCTCATAGCCCACAGCCCTATGCCTCGAAGCGCCAAAATTCAGCCAAATGAGGCCTTTCTTGTTGCCACTTCGAACCTCCTCCAAAATTGGCGAAACTTCTCCAAATCTGTGAAAGTCCTCCAAACTAGCAAAACTTCTCCAAATCTGGCCAAACAGCGAAACTCCTCCAATTCTGGCCCAAAATCTAACGTAAAATCTGACATAAACCCTAAAGATGGATGTCCGCCAAATCCCCCGCTAACTTTCCACTCGAGCCAAATTGACAAAACAGGTTTTTCCAAATCACAATTTCATGAGAAGAGCTTCCCAACTCCACCTTCAATTTGACTTTCTGAGCCCAACTCGTAGCAAATTGGCCTTGCCTTCACCTCCTGAGCTCAAAATCACAACACTGCTTGAAAATTGCTCCTTCTTTGCTCAAAATTTGGCCAGCGCTTCCGCACACCATCCACCTAACTGCCAAATCTGCATCAACTGAACGAGCTTCTGCACACTAGGGAAACACAGAACTTGAATCGAGCTACCACGATCCACCGAGCTTGGAGATACCACCAACACTCAACGTTCTTGCACCCGATTTCCCCCTGACTTCACTTCTCTAATGTAATCAGATTGCTTAACACTTTCAACTCAACTCAACTTAGATCAATACTTGATCTATCACTTTATAAATTGCCAACAATTGGGCACTGATTACAGTCAAGCCACACCCACTCAAGCATAGAGAATCCAGGTGACGCTCGCCGGCCTCTGTCCACCATAGCCAGGAACTCGAAGGCTCAACATCAGAGAAGTGAGCTCTCTGGAGCTCACTTTGAAACTATACCCCCTGGACTTGAGCTAGCACTGGAACCCTAACGGTCCCGCTGACGGCACACTCGACGGTGCGAACGGTGCAAAGTGATGGTGGGCCCCACCATGCAGTCAGTACCCCGAACACCAAATCAGATTGTCGGAAAGTAGTCCTTGAGAAACTACTAGAATAACTCTAACTACTATCACTGGAACTCCAGTGTCTGAGCAACTAGATGCTGAACTACAAATGGCGTGACATAGTGCACCATGGACTAAGAAGACAAGGAACCCCAACTCCATTATACTCCTCCTCCTTGGCTAACAATCCAAGACTCAAGACGTTGCTCACTAGAGAACTCAATGAGAGAGAGATAGTTGCAAATGAAAGGATGATGAGTACCTCCTCACTCCTAGTTTATATACTTATGAAATAGTTACTCACCAAAGTTACTAATTACTAGAGTAACTCAAGTTACTAGGCTAAAATTCAAAGTAAAGTCAACAAGTATAAAGGAATATCCATCCACATGGACATATTCTACTAAGCATGTGATCTTATCTTGACCCAACCACTAAGTCAAGGATTCCTTCACATGTGCCATCTTTGGACTATAGAAGAATCCAAAACAAAAAGGCTTGCAGGCCCAAGAGTTCTTAACTCTTTCCTCAAAGCCAAACACCTAGGAATAATACCAAGTCAACACACTAGAATCCAAAATAGTGGTGTTCATCTTTTCCACTTCCTCTAAAGTAAGGTCTCCTCTATCTTAGCTATGACTAACTTTAGCTAATCATGACTAATGTAGAAACATCCTTTATCTCTATATAAATAATATCTCTCAAGGACTAGTAATACCAAACTAAATATCACAATACTACATACATGTATGAATGGGTGCCACATTTACCCCTGGACTAAGTTTTCACTTTTTCCTCAAAGTGAAGATCTCTCTACCTTCTATGATACATCTTCAACTTATCATGGTTAATCCTATCAAAGTTTCTTCCTCCCAACTCCTTGAGATCATAGGTGTTATTGGCCCATAGCTTATCCACTCTGAAAGGTCCAAAGTACTTAGGTAAAAACTTCTTTTGCACTCTCTTGAATCAAATGGAATCAAACAACATTACCCTATCACCTTCTTTGAAAGGCTCCACCTTCTTCTTGACTTGCCTCTTGTCATAGCTCTTCTTTTTTTACCTTTGGGCTTACTCCACTCAAACAACTGCTCTTACCTCTTCCAATTCCATGAGTAGATCCTTCCTTGACTTCTATGCATCACTTCCTTGTGTTTTCTTCAATCTCTTATGAATGCTTTGGAAGGTAGGAAGGTCAAAATGAATGGGTAAGGTAGACTCAACACCATCTACCAATTGAAAAAGAGAATATCTGGTGGAAGTCTTCATGATTGTACTACACTCCCACAAAATTGCATGAATCCTCTTGTCCAAATGATGTTTAGCCCCCTCCATTTTTACATCTTTGGCCAACATCATGCACAAGGTCTGATTGGTTCTCTCGCCAAACCATTGGACTTTGGCTTATGTGTGGATGTAGGATGTAGTTACTCTATGTGTGATAGAGAAATGTTGTAGCATGGCTATAGTGATGCTTTTTGTAAATTCTCTTCCTCCTATCAGAAACCAACTCCAAAAGGCATCCAAACCTAATAATGCATTCATAAAGAAATCTACAAACTTCATCTTCATTCTTGTCCCTCAATAGTCTAGCCTCAACCCACTTGGTAAGGTAATAAGTAACTACCACAATGTACCAATTGCTCCTTGGGGTTCTATTGAGAGGACCTACAAAATCAATTCTCTACTTCTCAAAAGATCCTAGCAATGGAATTGATCTAAGTAGTGAAGTGGATGTAGATTTTCTAGCAAAAGCTTGACAAACATGACAAGTTTTGCAATAATCAAGACAATCCTTGAAAATTCCTCTCCAATGGTAACTTGCATCTAGAATCTTGAAAGCAATCACCTTTCCTACAAAGTGTCCTCCACACACTAAACCTTCATGAAACTCCTTTATGAGTAGGATAGACTCTTCCTTACCCACTGCTCTTTGAAGTAGACCATCTGCTCCTTGGTGAAAAAGAATATCCACCACCATTGTGTAAGGTCTAGATCTTGCTACAAGGGCATTCCTCTCCCTAGCATACATCCCTTCTGGATAGTTACCTCTTGTCATAAAATCCAATCTCCTTGTACTCCATTGGAACCTCTTGAGTGATTGAGATTGCCTTGAGCTCCTCATCTTGGAAGGAATCATCCACTAGCTCATCTTGATCATGATCATAGGCTCTAGATAACAAATCAACATTTGCATGTTTCTTTCTTGGCCTATCCTGAATGGTGTAGTCATACTCAGACAAGAGTATCATCCACCTTGCTAGTCTCTCTTCAACATTAAGCTTGTTGAAGATGTACTTCAAAGCCTTGTGATCCGCAACAATGGTGGCTTTCCCTATAATCAAGGAGTGTCTAAACTTCTTGAGACCAAAGATCACTACCAACCCTTCTCTCTCCATGACAGAGTAGTTCTTTTCTGCTAAAACCATTTTCCTACTAGCAAAGCTATTGGATGATCATGCCTATCTTGGCCTAATTGACTAAGAGTGCATCATATAGCTACATTGAAAGCATTAGTGTAGAGGATGAAAGGTTTACTCCAATTAGGTTTAGCTAGAATTGGAGCTACAACAAGTGATTGCTTGAGCTCCTCAAAAGCTTTGAGAGCCTCCTTGTCCTCCAAAATTGACATATAATCTACACCCTTCTTCATGTAGATGGTCAATGCATAAGCCTTGTTGAAAAATGAGAAGATGAAACTCCTATAGTACCCAACCATCCCCAAGAATTGGCGTAACTTTGTCAAGCTTGAAGGGAATGGAAGGTCAGAGATTTTCCTCACCTTCTCAAGATCAATTGCCATTCCATCCTTGGAGATGATGTGCCCAAAAGGTAGACCTTCTTCACATCCAAAAATGCACTTCTTTGGGTTGAGTGTTGCATTTGCCTCATCCAAGCATTGCAAGACCTTGATAAGGTGCTCAAAGTGCTCCTCCATGCTCCTATAGACACAAAAGTCATCAATGAAATCTCTCACAAATTTCCCAATGAAAGGTTCTAATACCTTGTTCATGAACTATTGGAATGTGGCTAGAGCATTGCAAAGCCCAAAAGGTATGACCTTGAAAGCGTAAGTTCCCCAAAGCGTAAGTGTGGTGAATGTAGTGAGTTGTTGATGCTCTGGTGCAATCTTGATTTGGTTATATCCACTATAACCATCTCTAAAACTATACCTCTCATGACTTGCAACCTCCTCCAAGATCTCATCAATGAATGGCAATGGGTAGTAGTCCTTATTGGTAATAGCGTTGAGCTTCTTGTAATCCACATATAACCAAAGCTTGCCATTCTTTTTCTTCACAATGACAATTAGAGACACCCATTTTGAATTCTCCACCTCAAAGATAAATCTAGCCTCCTTGAGCTTATCAATCTCCTCCTTCACAACCAAAGATATTGTTGGGCCAATGCAACGTTGCTTTTGGCGGATTGGTCTTGCATGTGACTCCACCTCTATCTTGTGCTCCTCCAAGGTGACTTCCTTTAAATCCTTGTAACTAAAAGCAAACACATGGATGAACTTGCAGAAAATCTCCTTAAATCTCACCTTCTCCTCCTTGGTAACATTTAGGCCATACTTGAGGGTAGATAACCTCCTCTCTATCTCCTCAAGTGTCAATGGTGATTTATCTAGGTCCTTCAAAACCTCTAGCTTAGGTGCAAAATCCATAGCACACAAGGGATATACATCTGAATCAGATTCAGATTCATCTTCTTCCGTGGAAGTCTCCTCTTCCATGCTTGTGTCCACACCTGAAGCTCTTCTTTAAAATCTGATTCCCAATAATAAGAAGATGGTGTATCTGAATGTGAAGGGTTGGTGGTGTTAGTCACAAGAACTGTGACTAATTGGTTTGATGGCCCAATCCTCAAGTACCCTTTGTGCCATTGATCAGTTGTGCATGTTGCCCTCAACCATGGACTCCCAAGAAGTAAGTCATAGCTTGAATCCTTCAAGACTTGGAAAGTCATGAGATTTTGAACTCCCATAACTGAAACTACCATTTTATCCATCACCCTTATTGGTTGAACTTGTTGTTTGTTTTCCATGCTCACCACAAATGTTGAAGGTCTTGAGGGTATCATACTCAACTTCTTCATCAACCTTTCTAACATGACATTCATTGCTAATCCTCCATCAACCAATGCATCCTTGATGTTGTGACCATTCACTCTCACATCAATCTTAGAGGCATATTCACAAGCCTTCCATGGTGTTGGCTTGGCATCCACCACCCCCATTGATATTGAAGCTTTTGCCTTCTTCTTCCTCTTGCTCCATGTAGAACTCAAACCACCTCAAAGTTCCTTTCTCAAAGTAGGATTCAAACCAATCAGTTGGCCCACTATGATGTTATCCTTGTGACTCACAACATCCTCCAAGACATTGTAGTTCCATTGTTTCTTTGATATCAAGAAGTCCTCCATCCCCAACTTCTTTCTTGGAGTCTTTTTTGTTGATGGTGTTGAGATGCGAGTGCTCCTAGTAGACATAGGAGTACCTTTCTAAGGAGTAAATCCTTGAGAAGAATGCACATCCTCTGCAAAATGAGCTCTCTTCTTCTCTTGTGCCAAAAGCTCCAAATTAAGACCCTTGGAGTTTGAGTACTCTCCCTTCTCATACTTGCTCTCAACCACATCTATAGATACTATCTCCTTACCTTTATTTGGATTAGGAGCCACTTGGGTTTCACTCCCTCCCTCTTTCTCTCAATTGGCTCTCTCATAACCCTTTCTTCCATGGTAAGTAGAATTTGGGCAATTCCTTTTGATATGGCCTCTTCCTCCACAACCAAAACAATTTCTATCATTGAAATTTTTGGCTGGCTGGCCTCCTCTATAAGGATAGTTTCCATAACTCCTAGGCCCTCTCCCTATACTCTGATCCACCTCTCTCTTCTCCCATAGTTGCACCACATTGATCTTGAGATCTGCAAGTTGTTTGGTGATGGTTTGAAGTGGACCTTTTGGTAGAGGTGCAAGAACAAGAGCAACTACTACTTATGGTGCAACCCTTGGCACTAAATTATCAGAAGTTCCACCATACTTTTAGCCTTGAGGAGGATGCCCAACCTCCTTCACCATCAAATCACTCTCATCTCCTTCTAAACTCTCCTCCATACAAATTGTGATCTTGATAGCTTCAACCTTGGAAGAAGGTTTCTCATACCTCATCTTGCTTCTAATTTGTGGTCTCAATCCTCCCACAAAATTCTTGGTGAGCATAGCTCCTATGCCAATCATAGTAGTCTCCACATCATCTCCACCCTTCCTCAACACTATGCAAAATCTGGACTCTAAATTTTCCACCCTTTCCACATAGACTCTCACTTTCTCTCCATCTCCTTGCTTGAGAAAGGTAACTTCACTCATCAATCTCTCATAACTCTCATCTGGAAGGAAGTTCTCAATGAGTGTTGAAGTCAAACTCTCCCAAGACTCTTCTTGCCCATCTCTCCTCTCTCTCTTTTGGTATTCTGACTCATACCATGTAAGTGCTGCATCCTCAAAGAAATTTAGTAATAATGAGGCTCACTCATTCTTCTTCCTCTCATTGTTTCCTATGCAAGCTCTCTTGAAGTCTCTCACAAATGCCTCCACATCTTCTCCATCCTTGCCAAAGAAAACCGAAAGTTTTCCCATCTTAACCTCTCGTTATCTTTCTTTTCTCTCAATTTTTCTTTTTCTCTTTTCTTTTCTCTCACTCTATTACTAATAGATTATGTACATGAATAACACCATTTGAGATTAATGCACCCTAGGGAACACAAAAGTTTCAAGTTGCTACAAGATTTCTATAGCACATCAAATCCTAGAGTGCATATTAATTGAACTCTCATGGATAGTTGATCCATAAGTTGAAAGATTATCTCCTTTGCTAATCTTGAGAACTAGCTGATGAAGGTGGAAGTATTTTTGTAGTTGTACTAAGACTCTCTCCAAGATCCTTCACCAAAGTCTCCAAAAGTGCTTTTACTCCATTACACTCATGTCTTTTTGGAAGGCCTTCCACTCCACAAACCTCACACAACTCCTTGGTCTTAGATCTTCTCCCTCCCAATCTTGGTGAAGAAGGTCTGACATGCAAACCCAAGTCAAGTAAACCTCTCCTTTCCCTAAATCTTTTGATCTCAAAAGTCAATGGACATGAAATTGCCTTATGTCCCTTCTCTCCACATAGAAAGCACTTAGACTCACCTTTTCCTCCAAGTGGTGTACGCTTTTGGATCCTCTCAATACTCTCTTCAAATTCTATTCTAAACTCTCTTTTCCTCAAGTCCACCCCTACAATCACCTCAAACCCTTGGGGAACCTTTCAAAGTCTCAATTTTCACTCCGATGACCCTCCATTTTCCCAAGATGAATCTAAACACTCAAACATGCATTTTGTTGCTCTCAAACTCCTCATGCATGAGATCTCAACTCTGTAGAATTGACCCTTCCTCACAATGTCACTCAAATCTCTCAATTGGTATGTCACAATCCTTTAAAAAATTTGACACTTGATCACAACTCTACGGCATCCCCTGCAAAATTTCAGATCTTTTCATCAAGCCATTTGGCCTAGACACCTTTCTATTTAGCACACATATTTCAGATTTGGTCTGAAAACCACACCCCTCACTTTAAGAACTTACAACTCATTGCATAAGAATAATCTCTCTCTAATTTTTGTGTCAGAAGGTAGGATACAATGGAGTGAAATTTCTTGGAAATTTTCAAGACAATCCACTAAAAATTGAAGAAATGGAAGACTCTGTACAATTTTCCATAGAGCATGTAGTTGCAAAAGCAGTTTTATCAAATTTCCAAAAATCTAGCTCAATGCGCATAGTTAGTCTCACAATAATTTCAAGTGTGCTAATTGAAAGATAACCCAAGCTTTCATGTGTAGAAATTTCAAGTCCAGATCTCAAACTTGAGATTTTGCCCAAAATCACCTTAATCCCCAAAATCTGCAATCTACCTCACACAATCTCTCCAAATCCTCTCACGTGTACAAGATGTACAAAATCATCTCAAAGACATCATAATGAACTACAAGGTTTACAAATGGGTCCAAGTTCTCTAATATAAGTTCAGCCCTCTCCTCCCCTAAAGTTCTCTCTAAGTGAGCTCTCATAGCCTCCTTCTGTCTAATATAGAATTGTATGCAAAACATTATCTTGCCTTCTCAAGAGGTCTTGGCAATAGAACCAAAAATGTGAGCGGGTCTGTCTCTCAAGATAAACCTTTGTCAAGATGTCAAGATGAACCTCTAATGGCTATTATGGTAGCGCACCATGGACTAAGAAGGCAAGGAACCCCAACTCGATCATACTCTTCTTTGGCTAACACTCCAAGACTCAAGACATTGCTCACTAGAGAACTCAATGAGAGAGAGATAGTTGCAAATGAAAGGATGATGAGTACCTCCTCACCCCTAGTTTATATACTTTTGAAATAGTTACGCAATTAAGTCTCTAATTATTAGAGTAACTCAAGTTATTACGCTAAAATTCAAGTAAAGTCAAAAAATATAAAGGAATATCCATCCTCATGGGCATATTCCACTAAGCATGTGATCTTTGACCCAACCACTAAGTCAAGGATTCCTTCACATGGGCTATTGTGGTGCCCACATTTTTTTGTTTTGTTCAAAATAGAGTAGAAGAGGTGTATAGAGAAGTCGGATTGTGCCTATATGGCCAAAGAAGGCGAAGAAAAGAGTCTTCGGGATGAAACCTGAAGTAAAGTGACTTTGGGTCATAAGGCAAAGTACTTGGAAATGCCTTGTCAGCATACAACCTGAAGTAAGGAGTCTTCGTATCAGGAGGAGCTCAACCCAAGGCAAAGTTTGTCTAACAACCTTTTGTCAGGGCAAGAAATTCAAGAAGGGACTATTTAAAACTGGCAGCCCATATGTGCAAAGTACGATTGACAGTGGCAGGTGCATGCAGGAGGTGTGATTTCTCGGTAGAAACTCAAATTGAAGAGAGACAAAGAAAGTGCAACTCTATAAAAAATCAAGCTTGTGACAAAGCAATGTCGAGCAATTTTCCTTTGCCATTGAGAAGTCATCTTGTAGGTGATCGTGGGAAGGGAAATAGAGTGGAAGACGCGCTAGTGTGTAAGGGAAACGTCGCAAGAGTGAAACCAAGAGACAGTGAGAAAGTAGGAGAGATAGGAGGAGGAAAGAAGAACTCTGAATTTTCCGTGAGGAATCATGTGATTCGGAGGTTGGATGTAATTGCAAGAATTGAAGTCTTGAGCCGACTTTGGATTACATCCTTGGCATGGAACTGGAATGTTAGTTTTCCAGGTTTGATGACTGAGATCATCGAGAGCAAGTGCCTCGATGGACCCAAAGAAGAAGGGAAGAGGGGAAATCTGGCTCGCTGGACAGAGTCGGATTGGAAATTAGTAATGGGGAAGGAAGCAGGCACGGAGCAGGGTGCCACGTTCTTGGGGAAGGGAGAGATTTCCGAAGAAACCCAAGAAGTGAGAGATGCATTCTCATCAAAGCGAACGAAGAATGGGTACAAAGTCAAGAGCTATAAAGATCCTATCAAGAGGGGAATTGTGAGTGCTCTGATGGTGATCCTGAAGCCGGAGAGAACAACCTATGTGATGAAACACCAAGCGGTGTTCTTTCACAAATTGTTTGTAGGAGAACCCATCAATTGGGCGAGGTGTTTCCATGGGAGAACGCAACAAATGGTGTGGAATCTGCAGGATAAATTGCCTCCACATTACATTGTGCCATTTGCAGCCCATTTCTACTTTGGGTTGCATTTGCTGAACTTGGCGGAGCGAACTCGGATGGTGTTGCATTTCCATCCCAATTTAAGAAGGGAGGTCGATGTAGAGGAGCAGCAGTACATCTTACAAATCAAAAGCACCAACAAGTACTACAAGAAGACGGGGAAGAATGTGAAGATCAAAGTGAGTACTCCAAAATCAAAGAAGAGAAGTCGGCAGGGCAAAGCCGAAGACAAGACGAAACCTCAGAAGACAAGAAAAGGAAACTCGAGGTGAGGCATGGTGGTGATCGAGTCAGAAGATGAAGACTCTTAAGGTGAAGCCGAGTGCAAGTCCAAAGACTCAGAACACGAGGAGGAGCCCGAGCTAATGCTACAAAGTGGAGATACGAGTAGCAACAGCGATGAAGGAGGAGAAATGACGTTGGTGCCAGTTGCTGCCAAGGTGGAAGAAGAAGTGTAGGCGGAGATTGAGGCCGAGGACAACACAAAGTTGGAGGATGAGATACCCGAGGCCAAAGAGAAGAAGATCATAGTTCAGAGGGGAGTTTGCTTGAGACGCAAGGTGAAATGTGATGCAGGTCCAAGAAAAGTAACTGAAGAAATGAATGAAAGCTCAAGAAGTGAGGCGTCCGTTCCGATACAAAGACTGTAGAGAAGAAGGCAAGTATCGGATGAACACAAAGTGCAAAGAGAAGTTGCTACGCAAGAGGAAGTAGTAGTAAGAAATGGAGTAGAGTACCTACGGGAGGTTGTGTGTCCTCTGTTGGTGAAGTTAGAATATAGGAAGAAGGAGATGCAATCAAAGTGTCCGGAGGTGAAGACTGTGTTGCAGGTCTTAGTGCGCTTAGAAGAAGAGAACTCGGAGTTGAAGAAAATCATAACCCGAGGTGAGGAGGAAAGTGAAGTACTACGAGCGGAGGCAGTAGTGAAGACTCAAGTAATTGAAGATTTGAAGAGAGAAGTGAGATATCGAGAAGAGCTCGTTAAGAAGAGTGACATAGCAAGGGAAAGGCAAGTAGCAAAATATGAGATCTTGATCTTGATTCAAGAGTAGAACTTATCCATGCTATGGCGAGAGTAGCAGCAAAGGATCAAGAGCTCAATAGGGTGATGGAGAGTGTAGAAGAAAAGAAGCAGCTCTGGCAAAGGGAGTTAGCAGCACGATATAGGGAAGAAGAAAGATAATGAGAGCTTCTTTGTAATCAAGAGGAGAAGATTGTACAGAAGGAGAAGGAGAAGGAAACAATGAAAGCCAAGTTTGAAGCAGAGTTGGCGATGTATAGGGAGGATTGGCTTGCAGATCAAGAGTGAGAAAGGAAAATGTGATTGGAGCCGTTGAAGGAGATTGTCCTCAAGATGAACGTGATGTTGAGTACAGAGGCCAGTGTTTGAATTGAAGAGACAAGGCTACACAAGTTGAAATTGTTGGTGCAGGAGACGAGACAAAGATAGGCAAAAGATACCAATTTGAACGCGTTGCTGATAAGTCTCAGGACTCGTGTAGATAGGAAGATCTTAGAGGTAGAAGATAACATTGCGATTAGATTAGACTTAGTAAAGTTGGAGATAGAAAAACTTCGGAAGGATGTTAGAGCCAAACCCAAAGTAGATAACATAAGAGTACATATGTCTTCGGAGTTACCATCGGAGACATTAGAGAACAGTGGGTCGAGAGATGAAGGTTTAGAAGGGTTACCCACTAGTGGAATTTCAGATCAGGAAAGAGAATTGTTGGATCTGGTAAAAGAAGTAGAAGATAGGAAACCCGAGGACAGAGTAGTAGGAAGTAAAATTACTTTGGGTTTGGGTTTGAAAGCCGATGACGAAGTAAACATCGGATCAGATTAGAAACAGTTTTGAGATTTGAAGAGGTAGATATGAAGGGATGCACTGTCATTTTGGATCTACAGGTTAGAAAAGTTGTTGTAGAATGGTATAGTTGTTAGAACTGTCAATTACTTCACTATTTAAGAGTGGCATTTGCAGAGAAATGTTGTTCAATGCTCATAATTTCTGAGAATAGATAAAGCAAAGTGTTGTGAAGCAGTGCTCGTCGCTTGAGCTTGATTCCGAGTATCAGCTTTGCAATTGTGGTTGTGAGTGTTTGGAGAAATTCAAAGTGCAAGTCAATGTGCTTGTTGGATGTTGGATTCCGTAGCCTTGATCTTCATTTTGTGTGTTTGATCCTAAGTGAAGTGCAATCAAAGCAATGCCTTGACAGATCTGAGAGGAATTGTAGTGTTGGTAGTATTCTACATTTGTGAGTGCAGTGCAAGGTTGATGTGAAGCAATTTTGATTGAGAAAGTTGTGCCTTCAGTGGAGGGGTGGAACACATTTCAAAGGCAAAGTCATTTTGTAGTGAAGTGCCATTTTTGGGAGAGCCTGAATCATCACAATCTAGATTGTTTGGAAAGATTTGATGGAGTTGTCATTAAGGAGTGTGAATTTGTGACAAGACTGCAAGTCAGTGCTTGTTACTCTCTTTTGGGTGTGGTTTCTACCTGAGAGATTAAAGACGCAACCAAGAAGAACTACATTGTTACTGTTTGACTTTGTATTTGGAAATTTCTGACTTGTATCTCTACGAGAACAAACTTTACTTACCCGATTACCGCAAAAGTGATATTTGCCGGGTTGTCACAACTATCCTTGGACTATAGAAGAATCCAAAACAAAAAGGCTTATGGGCCCAAGAAAAAGTATACTTGGGAGAGGCAAGATTCAAAATTACGTAGAAAACCTACAGCAGATTTACAATCTATCACTTTTAATCACTAGGCCACTCTCCCTATGATAAGAAAGCTTCTATTTTCTGGTGCCATGGGACTCTGGTGAAAAATAGGTCAATCCATACGTGTAACGTGTCTACGCTAGCAATCATTGTCCTTTTTATTACTTTTTTTCTTTCTATAACCCTCTCCCTTGTTTTTAGTTACTCATCAAATTGCAGTTTGCCTATGTTTATGAGCTTTATTATTTCTTGATGATGTGAGCCCCAACTTGGTATAGAAATAACCCTTTACACGTCCATAAAGTGAAATTAAAACAAGTTTATAGAAAGTGTTGCCTAGTGTTCCTTCTCAACTCTTTCCTCAAAGCCAAACACCTAAGAATAATACCAAGTCAACACACTAGAATCCAAAATAGTGGTGCTCACCTTTTCCACTTCCTCTAAAGTAAGGTCCAATCTATCTTAGCTATGACTAAATTTAGCTAATCATGACTAATGTAGAATTGTCCTTTATCTCTATATAAATAATATCTCTCAAGTACTAGTAATACCAAACTAAATATCACAATACTACATACATGCACAAATGGGTGTTACAATGCAAGAAACAAGGAAGAGGAAGGTGAAGGACATAGAATTGAACAATCTATTGATTTTCCAACAAGAACGGGTAGATAGGAAGATGATAGAAGTAGGAGACAATGACTGTCTTAGCTTTGACCTTGTTAGAACGGATTTGGATAGACTTCATAGTGATGTGAACTTAGTCAAGAAGATTGAATTTGTAGAAGTAGGAGTTCAAGTATCTTTGGATGAGTTACCTGAGACAATAGAGAGGAATGGGTCAAAAGATAATGATTTATAGATAGGAGTGCAATTGTAGTTTGTAATGAAGATATAGTAGAAATAGAAGAGTTTGGAGTGGAATTAAGTAGACCCAAAGTAAGAGAAATACTTGAGGGAACATTGAATTTGGAGGCCAAAGTTGAGGTTGACATCGAATTGGATTAGTAATAGATTGGAATCTTAACTCAAATCTTTGGAATTGGCCCTAATTTGAAGAGGCAGATATGAAGGAGTGCATTGTCATTTTGGATCTACAGGTTGGAAAAGTTGTTGTAGAACAATATAGTTGTTAGTAATTGTCGAAGTGATTTGCCTATTTAAAGGAGGCCTTTGTAGTAAAATTTTGTTTAGTATTCATAATTTCTGAAGATTGATAAAGTGAAGTGTTGATTTTAGTGCTCGTCGCTTGAGCATACTTTTGAGTATCAATTTTGTGCGTGTGTGTTTGTGAGTGTGTGGAGAATTTTGAAGTGCAAGTCAGTATGCTTGTTGGATGTTGGATTCCTTAGCCATGATCTTCATTTTGTGTGTTTGATCCTAAGTGAAGTGCAATTGGAGCAATGCCTTGATAGATCTGAGAGGAATTGTAGTGTTGGTAGTATTTTGCATTTGGGACTGCAATGCAAGGATGATGTGAAGCAAATTTTAACAAGGAACTTGTGCCTTCAATGGAGGGGTGGAACACAATTTTGAGGCAAAGTTGTTTTGCAGTGAAGTATCCATTTTTGAGAGAATCTGAATCATCACAATCAAGACTTGTTTGGATAGAATTTGATGGACTTGTGATTAAGATTGTTAATTTGTGACAAGACTGAGATATAGTGTCTTTTACTCTCTTTTGGGTGTGGTTTCTACTTGAGAGATTAAAGATGCAACCAAGACAAACTACATTGTTCTTGTTTGACTTAGTGTTTGACAAATTTTGACTCATATCTCTTTGGGAATGAACTTTACTTACTTGATTACCGCAAAAGTGATATTTGTTGGGTTGTCACACTAGTACCCAACTCAAGCTTAACAATAAAATAGTGAACTGCATTTGAGAGATAACAAGAAGTGAGGTAGAGAGCAATGATGAATGGAGTTTTGGAGTAATGGACAATTGGAGTGAAGATGAGGAATACAAAATGTTTGAACATTTGCTTTGGTGGTGGAATTTCTCACAACATTATAGATATTTCCAACATAGAAAATTATATTTTTGAACCTTTGAATTTATTTTTATTTTTAGGGTTGGAAGGTATATCATTTAGACAACTCATTGGGATAGATAATTTTTTGTTTCAAGCTTTACTAGATGTTTAAAAATCATCTTATGTTTAGAAATCCATCAAATAGAAATCAAATTGTTGTATGGATGCAAGTTGCAATGGCTCTTGTTAGGTTTGGGCATAATGGGATAGGGTGTCAATAGCTCAAGGTAGAACATTTGGGAGATGAGTGCAAGGTTGACTATTAGATTTATTGAGCAAGTCATGACAACAATTGTATCAATATTAGAGAGGAAGCTGAAATGACTGAATAGGGAAGAGAGAATGAAAATTTCTTTTGTATTTGCATAGAAAGGTTTTTTGGGTGTATTAGATTAGTAGAAGGC
Organism: Lunularia cruciata; assembly: GCA_948567375.1. Classification (NCBI taxonomy): domain Eukaryota; kingdom Viridiplantae; phylum Streptophyta; class Marchantiopsida; order Lunulariales; family Lunulariaceae; genus Lunularia; species Lunularia cruciata. Next base: position 52,474,037 of record OX419758.1, read on the forward strand.
ACTATTTTTCCCTTAGCATAAAACTCAAAAATCAATAGAGAAATGTATTTCAATTGCGAGGGATTTTTTTCCATAAATAGACAAGTAGTATATGATGTTTGGAGAAGAATACTACACTTTGCATGAGGTAAAGGAGTGTTATATAAGTTTTCTCTATCATAAAGTTTGTCTCTTGCTTTCTCAATTCTCTTTGCAATGAGACGTTTTTGATAGTTATCACAATTGCTTATTTTTGCATTGAGTTATCATAAATTTTTCATGAGTATTGAACCTTTTTATATTTCTCACATTCTTTCTTTCTCATTTTAATGTAAGGATTTCATGATCATGTCATGATACGGTATGCTTGAGGAGGTCTCCAATTTGGTCCAAGTTGAAACACCAAGATGATTGTAATTTATTTAACTCAACTAAGTTTAGGTTATGTATCCATGTATCATCTTGTGCAATATTTCAAACAAGCAGGCTCTCATGTGTTGCTCAATGTGTGTTCAATTGATGTGTTGCTCATATCCAAGTAGTCAATAAATAGTTTATATGAGTTTTGAAAGCCAAATGGCATTCTTTAAGAGAACTAAGAGATCAATTGAATGATCCCTAAAGGAATTATTTCTTGTTGAAGTGGATTATTGTGTTTATAATTTTGAAATTTTTTTGATTAATTATGCTGATATACAAGAAGAGGACTTAGACTTTGTAGAAGATTTAGATTTTGAGTTTCAAGATGTGGATGCTTTTGAGCAGCATAGAGAACCGAGATAAGAAATTGGAACATCAATTTTGCATCACTATTTTACACTCAACCACCAAGACAATAAACTTGGTATGCTATTTTAATCTATAAAGAATCTATGTCTACATATGAATCTCAAGTCTTGTGGAATTTGGTGGAATTTTCTCACTTGAAATTTGAGGTCTAGTGGAATTTTCTCAAATAAAGAGCATGTGTGATATGCGTGCGTGGATGCCAAAATTGTAGTCCCATCTTAGAATGCATGGTATGCATCAATGTCAAAGTATGTAACATGCTATACTTGGGACTTGGTGAATCAAGAATGACAATCCACTGGATAATGGATACCATACTCTTGAGTCTCAATATGCATTTCTCTTAGTAAAGAGTTGTATAAATTATCAATATCTAAGTCAAAGGTTAATACCATACTCAAGATGCATGAGAGACAATGAAGAGTAATACTAATTATCAAAAATCAATTCAAATTCAAAGGGAATTTTTTAGTTTGGATATCAAGAGTATATACTTGATGTAGGAGTATGAATGGCCAATGGATTTTATGGAAAAGTTGCCAAGCAAATGAATATTAATATCTATGGCAAGAAGTTGCCAATGGATTAAACCAGCAATATTTATATTTGGATATAAATTCTAGACATGTTTGACAAGATAAATTCAAGGTAGGGGTTTAGAACCTCATAAGAAGTAAGAATCAAGAGAGAGTTAGAATGACTGAGAAAATCAAAGGAGTGTAGTTGGAGGGAGGAGATTTCAAAAGAGTGCCGAGAAGGAGTTTGACCAAGAAATGGGGAGTTCAAGAAATCAAGAAGAAAAGAGAACATAGTGAAGAGTTGCATAAAAGAGAGGGAGAAAATCAAGGAAGAGGACACAATTTAAACAATGAATTCAGGAGAGTAAGAGGGAGAAAATTGGGGGAGGAGGAGAGAGTGGGTGTTCAATCAAACAAAATAGAGCAAGAAAAATTAATATCAAGAGCAATATTTTAGGACAAAGATTAGGGTCTCATAATGGGGGAGGAAATAGAGTGAGTGAAAAAATTGGAAAAAGTTGGGAGAAAGAGTTTGAAATGGGTGGGAGGAAGAGAGAGGGAGATTGATTGAGAGGAGAAAAATTTGAGAGGAAATTGTTTGAGAGCAATCAAGGAGACAAAGAGTATGAGAGAAGAAAACTTAGAGCAATTGGGGAGAAGGAGAGCATGAGAGAAGGAGGAACTCAAGGAGAGGCTGATTGACTACAAGCACAAGGAAATCAGGAGAAAGCTATAGAAGAAAGGGTGATTTTAGAGATGTGGATAGTGTAAATGACCAAGAGAAAATTAGGAGGAGGAGAGAGTGTGCAAGAGAAAATAAGGAGAAAATTGGAATTGGGAGAATGTTGGAAGGATGAGAGTGGCAAGAAAATTGTGTGGAAAATTTAGAGAATTGGTAATTGTAAGAATGGCAACGTTTGATTATGAATGAGTGGTTGAGGAGGAACACATAGAGCAAACACAAGAGGGCCTTTGAATTAGTCAGTTTTATATAACAATAAATTATATCAGTTATGTCAAGTGGTGCTAGATGGACAAAGACCAAATCAGAAGTGCAGCTAAAGAATTCAAGAAACAAATCTTGATGCGTTGAGATTTTAAATTGCCATTGCTATCCAATATCTTTGGCTAGATGTAAGTACATAAAACATTACCAATTAATAAAATTGTTAAAAGTGGATGAAATGCTGATTTGATTGATGCATTGTTTTGGGTTGGATGGTTGTTCCCACACCAACCCAAAACCCACATAGGTTGCATTGACATGAAACCCTAATTCCAAACCCACACAAACCATGCATACCTTTCATACTCCTCATTAGAACTCTGGGATTGGTAAATTGCTTGTCTTGTGAGAAGAGCTCCTTGATGATGAAATATGTGGCACTCACTTTAGCAAACATAGCACATGATTAAGATGCATATGGCCAAAAGATAGATAAGAAAAGTTGAATCTCAAAACTATGCACACATTTTATTCAAGGTGAAAAAATTGATTACTTCCAAGCAAAAGTAGTGAGAAAATTAGGCAATCTAGCCAATGGAGATGAGGTGAATTGTAAATGGATAGTGGAGCTCTCCAATGCCCTTGAAAATTGGTGTTTTTCATAGGCAAAGATGTATACTTTGCAATATATAGCTTCTAAAAAATATTCCAATGGAAAATCTATGGCAAGAGAAATACCTTTAGTTTGATGTTCAAGGACATGTCAATGATTAATTCACCCAATCTAAGCTTTACTCTCTATAATTCTTATTATCAAGATATTATGCATGGCCCAATCTTAAACATAAATTATCTCACAAGCTGTTTATTAGGATATATGGACCTAGTCTTCAGACTCAAGTCTCACTCAACTTTCTCAACTCAACTTTCAATACACTAGAGGTACAAAAAGCTAAGACTAAACTAGAAGACTATTTTTGACCACAATTGCATCACATATATGCTATTCATATGGATATAGACAAAAATATTATGTTCTAAAAAATCAGAGAAAAAACAAAGGAATAACAAGGGTCATCCTTGAGAAGTGACCACCAACCTCATTGAAACACTTTTGCACCATTTCATATGCATCCACCCAATTGTTGAAATACTGCTGCCCTATTATGGCCTCAAGACCATACACTAAGAAGTCAATGAGAAGATGAACCAGAGAGTTGTAGTTGTTGGTAGTCAAAAAGGGTTGGAGCCAAGAAACATTTGACATGAATTTGAACGGCTTTTTCTCTACATATAAAAATTCAATACACAATAACTTTTTAGCTATATTGTATATAAATATCTCTATATCTCTTCTTGCCAATGCATTCTATATAGATAGGTCTATTGTGTATTCCAATTTTAGAGATATCATCACTTGTACATTCTTGCATTTGTTTGTAGACTTGATTATTTTATCTCTTATCATCTTCAAGCTTATTTTATATGTCTTCATCTTGTTGTCATCAATCAACATTCTAAATACAACTCTCTTGCCTATAACTAGAGATGTTGGCATCTTTATTGCATAATAACCAAATGCCTCCTCAATGAAGGAAATTAAAATTGTCTTTCTATTATCTCTAGATCTTGACCATGTGCAATTGGAAATAGAGTCTAAATTGGTTGCATGTACTTCTTGTATCAAGTATCATTATCAAGTATGAACTTCCTTTGGTTTTTATTGCTTTGCTTGTCCCTAAGTTTTCCATGGTTGAGTATTATTACTTGGTGTGTATAGGAGAATTAATTTTAAGTTGAAATCTTTTCCACACTAAAGTTTGCATCCTCTAGCATGCATAGTTCCTTTTGCTACTTTTCAACAAGAATCTGATTGTTGTGAAAAAAATGTCTTATGAAGTTTCTTCTTTATCATTTCCATTAATGAGATGTCCTAAATTTTTCACTTTTCTTTGTCAAATATCATAACTTCAATAGCTATAACATCAAATTTAACATTTTTCAGTTTTAAAGTCCATTGTGGTGTCATTTCATAAGGGCAGGAATAACCATCATGGAATTTGGCAAGTTCAAGGATCAAACTATTGGTCAAGCCCTTGGAGATGTGGAATGTTTTTTTCTCATCTTGGTCCAAAGTGAAAAGAAGTCTCAAACATCTAGTTAGTAATAATTATTTAACCATATATTATAGTCTAATTGGTTCTTTGAGTAGTGATTGAAAAGCTATGGTGGGGCTATGAGTGTGGAAAAGTAGATGTATACACTTTTGTAGGCATGCAAAGGTGGAAGAGATTATGAGTGAATTATATTTGACTTGGATCTCTAGGGAAGTGATTATGTTACTTCCCATACACCTTGGCTTAGGAGTTGAGAAATATTCACAACATTGATAAAGGTGACACGGTTCAACTCAATGGTTTGGAGAAGTAGCTTTGATTTAATATTTGATTCAAAGAAGAAGCTTTGTTTTGGATGTGTGAAAATCTTAATTATTAATAAAGTTGCTACATTTCTTTAATTTGTCTAACACACCGCTATACCAAATCAATTTTGAGTTGAATTTAGCTTTAGTATAGCAATAGCTTGTAGCAGCTATAGAGTTGTTTACATTTATCTGAAGTGAGGGAAGCAAAGAAGAAGGGAAAAAATGGTTTGTATCAGATTGCATAGGCATTTGCATACAAGGTCCTTTCAAGTAGATAAATGCTTCATAGTAAATTACTTCTTGAAGCTAATTCAAGAAGTAGTGTTAGTAGTGGAGCTTCTTTGGCTTTGCTTCTACTTGGTACTTTGAGTCATATTTAGCTCTAGTGTTGCAATAGCCTATAGCTACAGATTTGTTTGGATTTTTTTGAAGTGAGAGAAGCAAGGAAGGTGGAAATTAAAGCTTTGTACTAGACTACACTGGCCAAAGAGTAACAAAAGAGATTATATTCAAGATTAGGGCATGTGACTTTGAAAGTGGTAGAATTAAGTGTCACCAACTTTGAGCATCAAGTACTAACAGCCCTTTTGAGTAATTGCAAACCTTGGATATTCAAAGGGAGCATGTGGTTTACAAGGAATGTAGAGCCAAACTAGTAGAGCTGCAAGTCAAAGATAGAGAGGCCTACCATTTGGTTTGGTTCAATTAGGGATTCAAATTGGCTCAAACATGGACTTCACTATATATAATGTTCTTCTACTTGAGGGTTTTTATATTGTAGAGTTCTTGTATGGAATGTTCTTGCATCAAAGGATTCTTGTTCTAGAGGTTCTTGTATCAAAGTTTTCTTGTACCGGAGGGTTTGGGTACCATTTGGGTAGAGCCTACAAAATGGTTGATCTCTTTCAATAGTAGATAGGTTCTCCTCATATTTATCCCTTTCTTTTCTATCTTTAGTTCTGTTCTTGGGTGTGTTTGCTCTTGTGTGTGTTCATTATTTGGTGTCAAATTGTTAGTCTTTGTTATGGATGCTTACTCTTCTAGTTATGTATTGTGTTGTATCTCCTAGGATTGAGAGATTCTTCAAATAGGCACTTCCTCAATTCCTCCACTTTGTTCTTTAGCAAGGTAGCTAGAAGGACTACCATAGGTGACGCTCCTCATCTAGCACCCCATACTCTATATGTGCATATAGGGCATAGATCTAGGCATCACTTTCCCAATATTACTCCCTAAGAGATCAAGCTCTCCCTTATGGAGCCACTTCTATTCCTTTACCACATCTTCCACCATCTCTTGGCAAGGAACCTACATTGGTTGACTCCTAATCCTCCACCCACTATCCCCTTTTCTTCCTCTCATTCTTCCCATGGTTTCTCCTTCTAGCATCCTAGATCCACCACCACACACATTCCAATCTCTCTAATTCTCCCTAATCCTCTAGACTCTCTACCACAACCAACCTATATCCTTCCTCTAATATCCTTAGTACTTCCTTATATTCCACCTCACTAGCATCTTATGCAATCTTGCCTTGATTACCCATGAGTAAAGATTGGTTTGGCACAAAATTGAGAGCAAACTAGATGCTTATGGATGAAAGAAAAGGCCACTTCTTTGCCTACCCTCCTAGACCCTTTTCATACTCCAATCGTCTCACTACATGTACTCCCAATCCTTACTCTTTACTCCACTCTTTGGATCTCCTTTAGGCTTACCTTGTCCTTGAATGTATATCAAGATCTCTATGACCTTCTGTCATCTAGTGAGCTCCATGCATTCCATACTCCTACATGCTATCTTGGCAAATGACCAAGAGAGAGATGTCTATACTTGGATTATACTCACTCTCTTCTCCCAATGAATTTGCTTCTTCTTGCTCATGTGAAGTGCATCAAAACACCACAAGACTACTGCTTGTATTCATTTGTTTTTACAAGAAGATTGGTTGGCTTTAAAGGAAGAATATACCATTTGAGCCCAAGCGGCTACTAGATGGATCATAGTGTTCCTAGAGGCTCACGCTTTGCCTCTAGAGCATTGTTGTCTCTATTGTCCCTTGATGTTAGGCCAAGTAGGGAAGTATTGGTGAGCAATCTAAGCATTGTCACACTCTAGACCAACACCCTCCTCTATTAACACTTTAGCAACTTCCATCCATTGATCTACATCCATCATCCACATGTGACCTTCCTTCTTTTGTCCATGACTACCACCCAAATGAGCAACTACAACTTACAAAGCCCTTCTCTGCCCATGCTTTACTCCACCCTCTATCTTTCTTATCAAGAGGTCCTTCAAGACTAGTTTTTGAGCATTTATGAGATTGTTTCTCCCTTGATATGCTAGGACCTTCTTTCTTTTGCTTTTTGTAAGCATATTACTTTGGATTTTGTGCCCTTTGGTGTTGCTCAACCTTTTGGTGCATCTTTTCCCCTTTCTCTATCCAAGGAGACATCAAGTGTTTTCCCCATAGCCATAGGGGGATATTTTTTGGCATCTAGTCTCATCACCATTTTTATATAGGTTTGCTATTCCTTTTCATTTTTCTTCTCTCCTCATCAATATGTAGTAGTATAACACCACTAGCTAGACAAGATATCTAAATGTGAAAATTGGCTTGGTAATATATTTAGAGATGTTATACATGATGTTCTAAGTAGATCAGATAGGGGAATCACCAAAAAATAACTACCACTAATAAGGTAGAGGGCAAAAATGCACCAAAAAACTTTAGAGCTAATTTTGGAGGCCTAAACAAAAGAATTAGTCCTAAGAAAATGAAAGCTGACTTCCTAGGAAAGTAAGTATTTCCTTTTCCTTTCTCACTTTGTCTCATCAAGATCTTTCCAATGGACCTTTTCCATGTTGTTTAAGCTTCTTATTAAAAGATTCTCAAAAGATTCCCTTTGGTAAAACTTGTTTGACCAACCAAACAGAACTAGGGTTGAAATATCACCAATACTTATATCTAATCTAAGGGTGTAGCTTGCTGACATATCACCAATCCATGTATCTAATCTAAGGGTTTAGGTTCCCTCAAAGGAAGTCCTCTTCACTACATAATAAAGATAGAGTGCTCTTTTGGGGCATTGGAGTTTTTGAGAATTCCAATCTTGTGTACTCTTGACTTTGGACTCTTATGAGTAACCACACCATGTGGTTGTGAGATGGTTATTGTAAAAATTATAGCTTCCTTGGACCTTCACCCTAAGTGGATTGTCATCCAAATATATGTCTCAAATCCCTTCAATACCATTTCTTGTCTAGCACTATTTTGAGCTCTTTGTACGATAGGAGATCATATTCACTCCTTGTTTCCTTTTATACATACTTTCTATGGTATAGAGATACCATTGTACAACCACCATACTACCATAAGAGAGTTCACTCAATTGGTATTTTCAAATGATACACGCTAGGGAGATCCCTTAGGATGGCCATTATTTTCCATAGCTCACTACACAACTTTCCGTGAGGTTGCAACTGCCTTTCTCACGTCTTTTAGACCCCTTGGAGGATGTAGTTTGTGCTTTTCGGGCTTCACACTTGTGGCTGTATGCGGGAAATTCCTAAAGACTTGAGTACTAGAGGCCTTTCACTTCATTCGCAAGCAAAAAAAGGATCTAGAGACCTTGGGTTTATGAGTTTAGACTCATAAGTGTAAGGTTTGGAGCCCCCATGCAATCCTTGTCCCCTAAGAATTCCCACCATTAGGATTCCAATTCCCAATAGCAGGGTTGAGAGTATTGGACTCCCTTCTTGAAGATGAGAGTTTGTGTAGCTCATTCATCTAAGATAATTTGATTAAGGCTATTGCTCTTCTAATCACCTGATTGGAGAACACATAGGTGGCCTACTCCTTCCTTTTGAGATATTATGTCCCAAGAGCTTCTTATTTGGCATGCACATATTGTTCCACAACAATACTCCTACCCCATCTATGGTCCTTTGATAGTTCCTTGTGACATACCTTCTCCATGCTGTTATGACCTTGTATGCTTCTATAGTTATTAGATGATTGGCAACAAGTGTAGATAGCTCTTCCTATAGCTATGTGAGGTTGTAGTTTCACTTCATAGGAAGCTATTGCACCATCAGCTTACCTAAGAGTAGGGGCACTAGTGGCTCTTCTTATGGAAAATAGGTTCTTACATAAGAGTCACCCATTTTTATTGTCACCTATTGCAACAATTGACTCAATCATCCATAACTTCCATATATCTATTTGATAAGCTCTAGATTTATTTCCATGGTCCACATGTATAGCATTCCCTCCTTTGCAGACTTTGTGCAAAATGTGGAATATCATTGATATCATGATCTTGTCTTGCTATGCTATTTATGGTAGTTTCCATTGCATATCCAAGGTTGAGCCCAACAGCCCATGCATATAGTGTATTATGCACATAGCATGAAGACCATGTATACAAGTAATAAATTATGGCTTGTTTTGAGAGTTGCAATGTGAGCATCATTTCCAAGTCGCTTTGGGATGCATTTTCCAAAAAATCCTTTAACATAACACCATGGATTTAACCAATCAAGATCTCAAAACCAAACAAGATCCAAACTTTTTTTCTTGCATTTCAGTCTATCCTTCAAGACAAGTGAATGAAATGTCCTAAAAAGCGATGAAAAACACAAGAAGAATGGAGAAATTTTATTTTATATAAACATGGTTAACATCATCATCAAAGTGATTATCACAATTAGATCATATCATTGGAGGAAACAAGGAGCAATTTTCATGACAAAAAAACTTCACAAATAAGATCTTAGTAGAACTACAAAGGAAGGAATTCACTCACAATTAAAAGAAGTGTTTGCATATCATATATCATATTTGTTGATGTTACTATCACTTGTCATAATCATCACTATTGTCATTTCTGGGGTGTATTTTGCCATTGGAAATTTACAATCTGCAATATTGCTGTAGTAAGAAGGTTGTTCAAACTCTACCTTAGGTAGTGTAGTAATGATGCTGTTTATTTTTTATGGAGTCTTATTTTTCTTTGCTAGTTTAAGAGTTATAGAGCATAAACCTTTGAATTTTTGCATCACTTCTTTAATGCAAAGTCTCCCTAGTTTACATGTAATTTCTCCAATCTCAATATTTGCTCTACCTAAAATTTAATATTTTTTTCCTCAACAAGCTACCAATGCCTTTCCATCTTTGCAATGTTTAGAGCGTCTATCTCCACCATTTTCCATCTTTCTCTAGCTTTGACAAACCCATTCTTCCATTTATTATGGTTAGCTAAATCTTACAATAAAAAAATGGCTAGTGTCATCTTAGAATTCACTTTAGAATTATTCTCTTCTTCCATGATTCACCCTCTCCTTCTTGGATCTCCCCTTCTACTCTTGCTTCTCATATCACCTCCTCTTTTGTTCTAGCTTCTTGAGCTTCTTGGGTTTCTCTAAATAATATTTCCTCCAATGTTCTTATGGCTCTTATAGACAGAGTAACATCTTCACACCTAGATGGAACACTCATAGATGGAACATCTTCATGTATTGGCTAGACATAATTGGAATGAAAATGACTCTCCTTTTCAAACTTATGAAAATACTCTTGTAACCCTTGGGTACTCAAGACACCAAATAGAATTCCTTGTGACAAGGCTAATGTTAGAGAATCCTCTCCTTACTCTTCCTCTTCAAGGTGAGGAACTTTTTTTCCATTATCCTCTTTTGTATCCTCTACCAAGCCATGAACCTTCTCTCCAACACCTAGCTCTCAATATGGACCTTGTCTCCCATTCCAATACTCATGAGTGCCAAGGGTGATATATTTGCATGACTACCAAACATTAAATGTATTTGGTCAACATGAGGGCATATATGATTTAGTTTATCCTCTATTGTTCTCCATCCCTATTTTCACTCTTTGTTAGTGAGTTTTTCACTCTTTTAGTCCCAAGCTTCCTTGTAGGATTTCATGTACCATGCACACTTTTTGTACAATTTTTCTCCATTCAACAAACGTGGATATCCTTTCTTGTGTGGGACAAGATAAGCGGCCATGTAACTAAAAATGGTACTTCTTTTGCATGGGCTTCTTGCAATTGCCATTCTCATGAATTTTATTGAAATGCTCGAGTTCTTCTAAGTAATCCAATATTTGCAAATAGTGGTGAGGAATCATTTGGAACTTATTTTCCTCAACACTCTTCACTTTGCTCTCCACATAAGTAGAGATTCAATATCTCTACAAATCTTGGTGGTGATGGAAGGGGAGAAAAAATGGACTTGAGAATTAGAGACACCCTAGATTGAGGAGTAAAACTGGTATGCAAGTGAAGATCTCCCATGGTTTCAATTGCAATCAATTCTTATAGAATTCTCCACAACTTCAATTGCAAAATTTCAAGTTGGCGCCGCACTACTCTCTATTTGGCACTTTTGTTGTTTTCAACAAACCTTTGGCATTGAAAAAAGGAATTATTTTTGAATCTTTATGAATTCATCTATCCACCCACCTACCATGATGCAAGGAAAAACTTTCAAGCATTTCTTCTTCTCCCTTCTTTGTTCTCATTTCTGCATCTAGAAGTGAGGATCATTCACATGCTCTCTTTAGCAAGGGGTAATTTTTGAATGGATATTACTAACACATTATCTTCTTATCGCCTAACACTCCATTCTCTTAATCTATAGCCTAATGATTAAATAATTATAGCACTATTAATGTCTAAATTGAAATTTCATTATGTGTTAATATGTTGTTGTCACCCATCTACTATTTTATGAGAGCACTCTGTTTTAAGAGAGATTTTTATAGGTCCCTATAAAACCTTTTACAAACTTCAGTCCAATGCACATAAAAATATGTGGGTCCTAAATCTGGAACACTCCACTAAATCCAAAACTCATTTGGGTTATTGATATGTGGAAGCCTTAAGCCACTTGGTGACCCATTCCACTAACTCTCATTAACTTCTTCTAATGGTTAGTATGCCTAAAGCATCCTTCTTGTGCTCATAAAATACTATTTTTCCCCATTTTTGCTCATGCTTATTTGATACCTATTGTCAAAAGTAAAAAAATTATTTTTAAATCTATTTCAAGGAATATGACCATCTTTATATACTAATATACTGAATGATTTCTATTAAATCAACTCCTCCTAGGTTTCTCAACTGATTCCGTTGGAAAAGGTCTCAAATAAAAGATGTGAAGTTGTAAATCAGCAATATGGTTTTTATTCTTTATTCCAATACAATAACTCTTACTTATGCTAAACCCTGAAAACCTACAATAAATTTTAGGTTACAATCAAGTTGAGTGAAATTTAGTTATAGTCAAGTTACATGAACATACATCCTACCCTAAACCTAGGAAGACTTCCTTGGCACATTCATTCACAAGAGTTATTCAAGCCGCATGGCAAAGTCCCAAGTGTCATCATCAACTAGTACAACATTTTTTGCCATGTTCTACGTTTGTTTCATAAACCATGAAGCGTATTATTGAAGTAGAATAATATTATTTCTATTTTTCATGATCTTCATTTATACCATGAACCATTGATATATTTACACAAAAAGAATCCAATAATTCATATCTTGATTTTATAACCCATCATTTATGTTACAAACATAATGTGATGTTATTGGTTGACAAATCAAGAATTAGAGAAAATGCAATAATCGTTGCTACTTCACTGAATTTTGTTACAATAGGTAAAATGGAAGAACCTGAAATTCATGGCATAAGGACAAACAACCAAAGCAAAAAAGGGATTGTAACCAAGGAGCAAATTTGAGTCCAACAATCAATCATGGTTACATAAGTTGACTTAAATATAAGAAAGCAGCAATTCTATTTCATTGTGTTCCACATTGTAGTTGCAAAACCATAAAAGAAAAGGAAAAGGAAAAGGAAGGAAGGAAGAGACCATCAAGGATCAGACCCATTTATCTTACTTTGATGTCTTGATATCTAGAGATAGTTTCCTCACTAATTTTAGAGCATAATCTATCCAAAAAATGTTAAGCTATCATCATCATCCTCATCCTCGTAGAACCAAAGAGCATGCACATGTTGTGTAATAGCATGTTCATTTGGGAACTGGATGCTATGGATACAAAATCCAACCTGCAACATATTGTAATCCATCAACCATATGTTAAGTTATCATATGATAACTCATGTTATCATATGATAACTCTTGCTGGTTCCACATGGAACCAACAAGTGTGCACATGTCATGTACTATCATATTCATCCAGGGATTGAATGCCATGGATATAAAATCTAACATGCAATTTAGAATATTGATCAATCATGGCCACATACAATCAAAACCTTTCATAACAGACCTAGATGTGTTACAAGACCATCATAGACAAATGAAATGGAAAGTCTTGAGAACTTCTCTTGCTGAAAAAGCATAAATTCAAGAGACTCATCTTGAGCAAGTTGATCAAGACTTGCTATGGACCCACGTTACTTGTAAAATGATTCTAGTAACAATGGTAGCTTGATACATGTGATAGCTCATCTATCTAGTACATGATAGCTAAATCCAACTATATGAATAATCTTATCTACCTGTATGCATAGATCATTGGATCCACTTTTGTGATGTAGAGGTACTCTACATGCAAATGAAAAAATATGCCAATCTTGGTATACATTATCATGTTTATTATAATTTTTGTGAGAAATTGTTCTAAGTGAGGTGATTTTATAATTTTGGAACCATACAACATATAATATTATATATATGCATATGTGTATATATATATATATATATATATATATATATATATATATATATATATATATATAGTTATAATAAAAATACCATCAATAAGTGGTCAATGTCTTTGTTAACAAATAGATAGTATTGTAGGTATCAAGTATAGGTGCATTAAATCATATATATATATATATATATGATTTAATATTATATATATGTGATTTAATGCACCTATACTTGATACCTACAATACTATCTATTTGTTAACAAAGACATTGACCACTTATTGATGGTATTTTTATTATAAATTACTAGATTATACCCATTTTGCAAGAAAAATGTAATATTATATGCAAGAGTAATAGATTGAATTTACAAGAAAATGTTACAAGATACCGTGTTATATAAGATTACAGATTTTTTTAATCTATTCAAAGAGGAGAGTTCACTTTATCTTTATACAGACTTGCAATCGGCTAAAGATTGACTTCAGGTGACATTACACAGATCCAAATGTAGCTTCAATGCAAAGAATACAGAGAATCTGTTACAAAAATGTAAGCAAAAGGTCATTTGAGGTAAATGCCATTTTGTGGTGATCAAATCATAGAACCACTTGAAAGTATCCAAATGATAGTATCAATTATTGAACACCTCCTTAGAAAAAAAAAATCTTCATCAACAATTGCACGTTATTTTGTCATATCCCTATACTGGTAGATATTTGATGCATCTAGATAGTGGAGTAGGATGACCAGAACACCCACTTTTAGAGCCAACCGACGAGGTAGCATATCAAAAGAAAGAAAGATATCAGTTGAAAGAAATATATGGTCCTTTGTAAGGATTTTGGATGCAATGACCATGTTAATCTTGTTAACAACCAGGTTTGTTGAAGTCAAGATGGTTTGGCTCTCAACATAGCCTACCATTTCAAAATGCTTGACCAAGTCAAAGAAGATATGATTGATAACTACTTGGAGAGATCCACAAAGAGTGATACCATGGCAAAAGCCAACTTGCATTTTAGCATTATGGACATTTGTTGGACAAATACCTTTGTTCACAAACATTGGTTCTACACCATCCACCACACTCAAAATGTACTCTACAAAGGACAAGAAGCATGTTCTCATTTAATCTAAGGATGAAAATGAAGAGCCAAAACAAAAATTATTACTTCAAAGAAACGGCCACAATAAAAGGATGAATGCTTCCTTCATTGACATTTCTTGACATTTTTGTTACATATCAATTTTTTGAAGAGCACCTCTATAGTCAATTAGCTAATTTTGGTGATAAATGGACAGATGTAATAGCTAAACATTAATTTCTTCTCACCCAACAAATCAGCTAATTTTGGTGATAGATGTAAAGTTTCATATTTTTTATAAAGAGTAGATTCTACTCAATGAATTTTGTATTTCGATTGCTTCTTCACAAATATGCTTAATATCTAGTAGGAGGTAGAGAATATATGATAGGTTTGTCACGTCTTTGGATATCACAATAGTGGAATAGTCACAACGAGTTAATGCATGTTGCTTTGCCATTGGGTTTGAATAACTCCTGTGTCACACTCAATGTAAATGGCTTATCCAATAGGATACCTTGTAACACTTTTTTGTGATAAACAAAATTGTGATAAGAATTAAGCAACAACAATAGAAGCTAGAAAGACTTGCAAAAAAATAGCCATGAAGACACAACACAAACATATGTTTGAGTTAAATGTAAGATACTATACCTTCTCTCAAAGGTATAGCATATACTAGTCTTGTATAGATTTACATTAAATCTTGATAACCATTTGTATTTCTCGAAATTTCAATTCTCACTTAAGGGTAAATTACTTCCTAGATAATCACTTGAATACTAACTAATTTTTTGAAGACTATACCTTTGACACACATAAGAGAACTGCAAACAAAAACTATAAATAAATCCAAAAAGAAAGCAGCCAAGAAGATGTCACACAAACTACTCTGTATGTTAGATTATAGTGCAAAAAAATTGTATTTTCTCAAAGAAAGACAACTCTACCTAAAGGCTTGTCTATATGTGGTGGTTGAAAGCAAGGGTGGAATGGCAAGAAAGAAGGATCATGGATAATTTTTTGTACAACAAGGAGATTGATCCATCAGGTGGTCAGAATAGGTTCAAATTTATGGAACTTCATAGACATACAAAAGTCACCATGGCAACTTAGTACACTCACATTCATCATGTTTTTAAGTCTTCAAGGGAATGTTGAAGATTCCTTGAAGATCAGAAGAGATTTTAATAATTCAGTTGACTTCTATACTGTAATGTCCATATTTGTCAAGCTTGTCATATGGAACAGAACTCAAAGTGGTCCAAGCATGAACTGTTTAATCCATTTCCTTCTCTCCTCATTGAGATTCAAGACATAGATACCTACAATCCCCAACTGGGGAGCATAAACTTCTTATTTTTTGTCTATTAGGACACCATGAGGAAGACTACATAATTAAATAACCAATGCAATTGTAAAAGACATAAAGGCAATCTGCAAAGTAAAGTATGCTTTAGGGATTCAACTAACTCACCTTTGATTAAGATCTCTATCATTGCTTGTCTGATCGTGACAAGGACAATGGTGTAATATCTAAGGGGCTTCTTTAAATATTTGTATTCACCCCATGGAGAAATTGGTATTTTCAAGTTTATGTCGGGTGTGAATTTTACAATAGCATTAATGGATGATATAACTAGGAATTTGCAATTCTTCTTGGACTTTGTATTGATCTAGGACTATGGATTTTCACTCTTTACAATATAGTAATGTAGTAATGGGAGCAATGTAGTATACTCTTGTGGATCTCAATTTCATTTGATCTATAACTTTCGCATGCATTAGAGAATTCATGATCACCTTGTGTATATACGACATACTTTGAATATCTTTGTAAGTGAGCATTTCAATTGAGGTTTTACTCCTTACAATTACATTGCATTGGAACAATATTAGGAAACCATGCTTCAGTTATCTCATTGATAAATCCTCACTTATGATAACTGATTTTGCAGCAGCCTTGGTTTGCACTTCCAAACAGAACCATGTTAGGAAACACTACTTCAATCATCTCATTGATAAATCATCCTCATCAATGCTTACCGATCTCAACAGCCTTGATTTGAATTTATAAACCAAAAAATGTTATGAAGTTTTGCTTCAATCATCTTATTGATAAATCCTCACTTATTCTCACCCTGCTTCAATTATCTACTAAACTCTACTTCTACAAATGAGTAGAGGGATAAACCTTGCTTCAATTATCTCATGGGTTAATCATCACCAAATGCTAACGGATCTCTGAGCAGCCTAGATCCTATAGGCTTCTTCCTCAAAGCCCCACGTATCACAATGGCATCTATGTCTAAAAGAATCCATGAAATAGTTATAAAAACATTGTAGATAGAACTGATAATAGACTGGATAGCTTTGTATTGCATTACATTCACCGCTATAGTGGAGGCTAAGGTGCAACATCCATCTCTATAGCAGGGCTTAGAGTTGAGATGCAACTGTGCGAAGGTTGTATCCAACTTCTAAAATCATACTTCTCATCTCAAACTTTGTGATGATGAGAAGTATGATTTTAGAAGTTGGATATAACATTCACTAATGCACCTCAATAGCTTGGTACGAACGGGGCAAGAGCTAAGGTGCAACCACATCCATCTCTAAAATGGGGGCTAGTGTTGAGGTGCAACTGCGAAGGTACAACCACAATCAAGATTTGTCCCACTTGGGGTTTTGCTTGCCCCATTGATTCAAAAAAGGGAACTGATAAACAAAATTTGAATTTATGCTTTGATTTATAGAGTTTAGAGTAAATAAGAGTTATAGCATTGGTACAAAATAATTTCAGTTTGCACATCTAGAGTTTTAAATCTTTCATTTGAGATTATTCGTGATGAAATATGATAGAAAATCAAAGGGAAGATGATTGTATTATAAGGTGGTTAGTTTATTGATTTTATACAAATAACAGATAGGAGGTTGCATATAAATTAAGTTAAAAGAGAGGTCCATTAGATCCACTGTTGGTTTCGTCTTTACTCGAAAACATCCTCAACGTCTTCGTTTATAATCCTTGTCAAGAACAATTGTGTTCTCCCATCTAAAAGCCATGTTATGTATGTTGATTTTGGATAGAAAAAACCATATATCATACATACGACAGTCATTCCCATCCTGAGGTAGGATTACGCACGAATTTCGATTCGGCGCTCCTTGTGGTAAGGTTGCGTGGTTTTGCCAATCTCATTGACTGCTGATAACATCGTACTCAATAACTTAGTGTCGTAAATTTGATCCAGTACAGAGAAATAAACTGTGGATCGACGCTTAAATGGTTCTCGTGTACTTAGAAATTCGCTCTTGCTGTAGATCACGCGGGCAACTGTATCCATAGGAGAAAAGTGATGCGATGACTTGTGAAATAGCTGGTGGAACTACTCCCACTCGACAAAACATTTCCCGCTACGTACCAAGTTACCAAGGCCGAACTTCGTTTCTCTTCTTTCCAGCATTTAGGATGCTACACGCCAAGCTCAGCAGACTCTAGTGGGAGGTACGTACATACGCTTCAAAATATGTCCAAAATGACTATTCTACACGACATCTACTTCTCTGTCCGATCCAAGTAATACCAGTAAAGGAGCTACAGAACTGTCAGTTGAGCGAGTGAGTTCTATCATGACCTATGGGGACCTATTTTGGTACACCTATAAAAGAGGTACGCTTCGCCATGCTTTTAGAAGTGGCGTCCGCAGTACTTCTGCAGACTTTTAAATTAACCGAAAGGGCGGGATTTCTTTAAGCTAATAGCAAAAGCGGTACAAGTAGAACCAGAATTCAGAATCAGTTAAAGGAGGTGTTGTCCATAATCCTAAGGCAAGGGCGCTTGCAACTTAATCCAAGAAGCTATTTCAATTAGCTGAGGCTTGTATACACTGGCTTTCAAGCAGCCACGGGTGGATCCCTTCAAAGGGATTACACCCCATTTCCTAACGACCAATGGCCCGGCCCCGCTTCTTCTCTCAGCCCTTCTGCTGCCCGCCATGACAGACAGTTAGCATCTTCAGAAATTAAGAGTAAAGCAGGATTTCTGTACAGGTGCACCTAACTCGCCTCCAATACCCTCTAACCTAAACCCTTACGGCCGACCCTACTGCCATACGGCTACCCCTCCCCTCGTCTCCTATCAAGGCGCTCACAAAAATGAATGACGAACCTTTCTCCCTCCTACAATGCTCTAATTAGATGTGTGCAATATCCAAAGATACACACATAACGCTGCCTCCTGACCTGCCATAAAACCTCTGAAGCTATTTCCTCATTCAGCTGGTTTCCATACAAGGTGTAGTTATCTCGGAGCCTGATCTGCGTTTTGAATTGAAGTTTGGCCTGAGGCGCTTGATGGCCCACCGTTGTCAGATGGAGGACCAATACCCCACTTCGCTTCAGTCTCTAGAGGCTCAATAACTTGCACGCCGCCGTCACTTAAACCCAGTGCAAATTGATTCGGTTCAGAGGGATGTGCAGCAATAACAAGAGGGTAGGCGGTCGCTCTGCACACCAAAACGAGGAAAAATAAGCTGGCTGCCTCAGATTATATTTGCTCCTAGCCATAATTCAAAACAAGTCAGTACGATGCACATACTCACCCGCTGACTCCCTGCGGAATATGAACTGATGCAGCCAGACGGCATCGTGGCCGTAAGCTTTCAGCATCGAATACACCGATAGAACCGTCTACAAACCCGGCATATACCAATTGACTGTCACAAGAATATGTTGCGTTGGAGATAGAGGCTGTGAAAGACTCTCGTGGAACCCACTGCGAAAGTACCAGCAAGAATATCAGTTCAGGAATGAAACTTAGGAGTTCACCTACATTACCTCCACATGGAACTACAACACAGCTCCCTGCAAGGAAAGCTTGTCCATTGCCACCTACGTAGGTTAGAAACGTCAAGGTCTTGGGTTCCTTGAATATGATAAGACTGACAAAAAACATGGAGATCACAGAACAGCAGAGATTCTCACATGTCGAAGACGCTCCAGCTTCGCGGCATCATAGATAGCAAGCTGAGTTTCATGTACCACTAGCAAACGGATTTGATCATTATGAAACTGCACCCTGGTGTCACCCACGGGAGGAGGTGCACGACCTGGCTGAGTTTTTATGAAGGTGGTCTTCCGTTTCTCCCAACCATCAGTTCCCCATACACACAGCTGCATAACGACGGAATACGTGTCACAGAGAATGTTCAAGAGACAACGGGAAATATTACCATACTAAAACAAGGCACAAGTTTTGAGTCGCATGTTGTGCTTTCACGGACGAGGTAAACGTGAGGGTACTGCCGTACCTGTGCATCAGCACCGGAAGAGACGAGCACGTTCAAAGCGTTCGAGAACGCTAAGCCCGTGATTTTCTTTTGATGACCCTTCAACTTGCTCTTCACCTGCAGACAGTCGATTTGTAGGACATTTAGATACTGACTGCACTAAGATGCTGACATATACTGCTGGAACCGACCTTATGTCTCGATTCGTAATACAAAACTTTTGTCCTTACGCATGAAGTTAGAAGGAAAAGGATGCCAATATTTAAGAAACAGAGCACGAATAATTTGAGGACAATGGAATACGAAAATAGAGAACGTAGAACATGTTTGCGAGGGGCATAGATTGCGGATACATATCCAGAAGATGGCATAACAAGTACCTCATCAACCCTGACATTATAAATTTGAATGCTCGAGTCCTCCATGCCGATGGCAATTATGTTGTTGTCTTGAGGATGGAATGCAAGAAACGTTGCTGCGGGTGGAGGCGGCATGAATGTCGTCATAACCTGCAAACCCATCAGACAGACAACTTATTACAAGGACCGACAGGTGACTGTCACGTGGTCTGCGGCGTTCCGAAACTAGGGTGTCAATACAAACCCCACCTTAATCTTCAGCGCAACGTCTGGACGCTGATACTAGCAACTTCTTGTGTACTGTACCTTGAAAGTCATCATGTTGAATAATGACACCTTCCCTCCTGATGCAGACATGACATATGAGTCGTTCTTGCTTAATGCTATGCACGGGACAGCTTCTTCAGGATTTGAGGAGTTGTCGCTGATGTCATTGGTCATTAATATGCCACTAGCAGGTTGCCAAAGTTGGGGAGGGAAAGTCGCCGAAGCCTGCACATATACGAGGTGAGATGTAACAATTAATGGATCTTCTTGAGAGGGGAAGACTACAATAGCGGTCTGGTTAAGTTTCCGACAGAAGTGATGTTAACTTTACCTTGCCAGTTAGATTGCGCTCAGTACGCTGCCACTTCCAAAGCTTATGTACGGCGTTAGAGCAGAGCGCTAGCAGTGCTCCTCCAGAATTTGTGTAAATTAACCTTGATATCTGCAAAAGTTACCCACCAAGTGAGCGTTCGAATTACGAAGGGAGAGAGGTAAAAATGTTTTTCTGCTATGATGTTCGTCTGATCACTCGTCTGAGAACCTCGGAGATTGTCTCTTACCTTGCTCGCTGGCAAGGTGTCTGGAAGTCTGGTCGATCTACATTGACCTGGATCCGCAATCTCAGTCAGTTTCCAGCTCTTGACTCTATCAGACAAGTCTTCGGGTACTCTAGGCTTCTGCTCTTGAGGCCGATTATTGTCCACTCCATTCTGCAGCCATCGATCACATATTGTCAGCAATTGTATCCGAGACAAGATGACTAGTCTGCCGGCTCTGGAGGCCGAGTAAAACATGGATCATAGCATCTGAACGACGGAGGACTAACTCGGTAACAGTTACGGATAAAATATCTCCAGACAGTTTGGATTTCACTGTCCAAGTTTTAGAATCGGTAATTGAAAAGGCCAAGCGTGATGTACCCCATCGGCATTTCGCTGAAAGTTTGTTGGATTTGTTAGACTGACATGATCGTTTCCACCTCTATCTCGAGGACGGGCCTGGCCAACAATAAGGTTAGGCCCGTCCATCGATGGACCTGCCATTGTGGCAGAAGCAGTACTTCTGTCTGGTCGATCGGAGCCCCCAACAGGTGGTCCGCTGGCAACACTGCTAACAGCTGCTATTGCGTTGACTCCAGGTGCCTGCAAACCAAATGTAGTCAATTGTCTTAGTAATCTGCAGGTTATATTCAGGAATATATTCACGAACAGCAACTAGAACCCAACAGGTTGCATAGAACGTAAAGAAGCAACAGGTCGTTCAACTATCTCCTCCCCTTATTGTCGGCCAATGCCAATCTCTCTACCCGCATTGCGAATATTTTCATTTTCCTGCTTACATACCCTTCATTGCTTGTCCTATCCCTTCCTGTCCGTGCTTAAATACCTCTCATCCCCTCGCACCCAATTACTATCAAAGCTCTAGAGGGCAGGCACGGTGGTCCTTTTGTCTAATGCATGCAACCTTCTCACCCCGTGTTGCCCGTTATAAGGAAATAAGAGTGGGAAATCAACAAGGCTTTAAAATACCTTTGAAACAGCTGGCTCTGGAGGACCCCGTGAACTTTCGAATGCTCTGTTCTCAAATGCCCTCAAGAGACGCATACCATCCGCGTTCGCAAGGATCTTAATTCCATTCTCAGCTGAGGTAACAGCCAGTAGAGATCCTTCTTTGTTAAAGCGGAGTCGAGGACTTGCCTGCAGCCAAACGACTCATTAATTTTAGTGGACCTGATAAGGACGTAGACATGAGTGGGGATTACAATATCTAAGAGATGAATTTACGAAAAGTAGCTAAAGAGTAAAGTTGATCGAGAGACTTGACTTACAACTAAAGTTCAGTATTATGCGCTGGATCTTATTGAGGGGTATCCCGGACAGTACATGATCCACTGGAGACGAAAAGTTACCGAATCCAGAAGTCAAGGAGATCAATATCCCACAGTTCAAAAGTTAAGAAAGAAGACTTACAGGCAAACCGCCATCAGCTTCAATAGTGGTCAGCAGGTTGGTGTTATCCATATCCCAAAATTTGATAAGAAACTCGTCTCCGGCAGCCAAGAAACGGTTTCTGGTTGTGTCAAACTGAACCACGCCCAAAGATCTCTTGCGGAATCCAGAGTACGTACGTTTGATCGCACCTTCACTCTCATTCCACTCCACGAGGTAGGACTCACCTTCCTTACTTGTTCCACAAGAGAATAACCTGTATAAAGACCCCCAATGTAAGTACCAAAATTTCGCGCACAATTACAACCGAACTGGTTATTCAGACCACTGAGGTAAACTAGACTTGGGAACCGGACACCCCCTTGCACATACCCTGCCTGCTCTCCACAAAGAACCGCAGAGTAGTGTAGTAAAACAGAGTGCAAGACTAACTGACTGGTTACCTTGCCCCGTCTGCGCTGTAGGCCATTGTTGTACACCAGTGACCTGGAGCGTCGTAATCGACTCGTGATCCCAAGAGATCATACAACCAAGCTTTAATCTTCCCGTCGATTGCAGTGGAGAAGATAAACTGGCAATCAAAGAAGCCGGTTAGGGGTTGAGGTACCCAGTTCATTATCGCAGTCCCTTGCCCTTAAAATGTGAGAGCTTGTTCTCAAGTTAAAGACAACTTACTTGTATACTCTCTTTGTGATGAGGACACACTGAGTACACAGGTGCCTCATGACCTTCAAATGTGTACAGCTTTCGACCAGTAACCGCATCCCAAACCTGTAATCATGGAAACACATTACATCTTCCTTCATCTGCCAGGAATAACTTTTCAGTTCAGGGTACTCATCAGAAAACACAACTGTCTTCGATCCTAATTCATTCTCCGGGCACAAACCTTGATCGTTTTGTCATCACCACAAGTAATAACACAGAGTTGCTTGTTAGGGTGAGAGAAAGCAAGGTCGTTGACACCTCCAACGTGAGCATCGATCTGCGCCAGATTTCACATGTCAGTCCACAGAGCGCACATGATTTTAAGCACCTAGGACGTGCACTGGTCAATGGCTATAACCATCTAAATATATAAGCTGAGAAAATCCACTATTTCGTAGAACGAAAGTTCTCACCTCCAAATGTTGTCTCAAGTCATTTCCTCCGTTGTAGGCGTAGATATGGACTATGAACTTCGAAAAGGCAACACCTGTATCGGTGGAAATTTACATCAGCTCAAGGCAACAGATGACAGCAATCCCATGTAGAGAGTCCAATGACGGCTATCAACATGGCTTTAACTTCACAGCAGGCTCTTACCCAGGAGTTGTCCATCTGGACTCCATACAGTGCGGTTGACGGCGACCGCGGGGTCTTTCACGAGGGCAGCCTGGGCACATCAGGGTGATTTCGATTAGAAGAAAGAGCAACTGACTCTTAGCCGTGATTGCATGTATCACAAAAGGTTCAATATAGCACATAGTCTAGGTGCCATAATGAAACTATAATACATTGTGTGGCGCTCAGTAATCACTTACTTGCAATGGCATTGAACATCCTGATATATCCCACACTTTGAATGTCCTCTGCGCGAGCCTGTCCCTTGAACCGACCTCCCAAATGCCGATGTCTCCAACGTTCGTACCAACTGATGAGATACTCAACAAATCAGGTCAGGGGCCATGCTTCGCATTGCACTACTCAAAGTCAACAGTACTTAAGACCAAATTTTGTTCCTTTCACTTCAGCACACAAACTCACTTACCTAACAGAATAGTCTGTTGGAGTGGATGGAAATCCATGCTCATAACACAAGAGCCCTGGTTAAGAGTTCGTGCAACGTTCTTGGGAAGATCATCAGGTGTATACGCGTTTTGAGGGTGACTGGGACCACCAGCATTATAAACTTGCTGTTCCAGCCAAAAAACAATGATTTTGAGATGCTATCCATGACGGAAACTGAACAATTCAAGACTTTTCACGTGCAGAAACATCGAACGTCGGGTGGAGAGGCCTCTTGGCTGCACCTCCACATAGTGTTTATTTTTCAAAGTAAATCGATTGAAATATTGATCAAGGAATATTGCAATTCAAAACAAAGTGGTGACATTAAGTTATGGCGATGTACCGTTTTCACATCCTCAATTGGTTGGCCACCTGGTCTAGGGCGCTTCATCAAATGCTCAGAATCGGCGGACTGGTAATCAACCGTTGGTGTGTTGGAAGGTGGGGTCCGCGGCCTCTTCAGAAGAGCTACAAAACGATGTTCACGACATCAATATAATCACACCGAAAAATTGGAAAATTTACCCAGAGCCTCATTTGGAAGCTCACTAAATAAACCCTAAAGATGAAACTCAAGGTTAAAAAACCAAGAATTGCCTAGTCAAGCTCAGATCGGTGACGTATCATAGTTCAGGTGTACACGGAGGTGGTACTTTCGGGTGGAAATGGTTCAACAAGCTGAATTCTGTAACCAGGATTATTCAACCTACTTTCGCAAAGTGGATTCCTCTAGTCCAATAGGAGGCTTAGTGGATACTCGAGCAATTTACTTCAACCTCCTTCCAGCAATGCATTTTAAACCTACTACTTTCAAACTGTCAATCGACAAGCGGGGAAAATTTCAGTAGTGTGTTCATGAAACGGCTACAAGACACAGATCAGTAAGTGGACCAAACTTGCTCACTGTACGAACCTGGATTGGGTGGAGGAGTAAGAGCGGCTGGTCCGGCCGGAACAGCGGCGTGCGGAGCGGCGGTGTTGGGATTGGCCATCCAACCTGCTAATGCGCTGGCAGAAGGCGCTGCGGTTGGCTGAAAAGGCTGCAGTTGGACAGACTGAAATCACGGTCAGCGAAAGATTTTGTCAGTGCACAGCCAAAGTGACCGGAAGATGGCATAAGGGCTTTTCCTCCACACATGCTGTGAAAGGCAATAGTACAAAATAGTAGAAAGAGGAAAGGAAGATACGTACACTATGACCACCTAGAGGAGGAAATGTTCCACCCTTCGGCAAGGTACCAACAAGTGGATTGTTGGCAGGCGGAGGAGCGCGGGCGCCATTGGGTGGTCCACATGTGTGATCGATGAAAAGAGTTTTGATATCCGGGTTGGGCCTTGGGTTTTTGCACAACTGGTGCTGCCAATTGAGACTGGGGAAGAGGACATTTCCCAAAAGTAGCGTTAGGAGTAAGGTATTTAGACAAGAAACTAAGCATGCACGGTTACCGATGATGTTTAAGACACCAGCTTATAGCACTGTAGAGGATAGTTTACGATAATTGTAGAGAACCTCAGAGCAGACGGGCAGCCAGCTGATCCGTCCTCATCATTATACGTCATCGGATGTTCACATATTTACATCGAAAAGATACATCAATGCTACAGGTAATACACGAAGGTATCTGCCGCAAATCTCTAGCCGGCAAACAGTGACAGTTACACATTAAGCGTCCGTAGTGGGGGTAACACCCTTTGAAACCCCTACAGAGACGCCAAAATGTCACTTGAGGGTAGTACATCTTCCTAAGGTAGTACTTGCAAGATCCGCCGCATGTACCTAAGGTCTAAAACCGAAGCCTGACAATATAGTACACGAATTGCTATAGCCTAGAAGTAAGCTAAGGACCAAATCCGAAGCCCTGACGAGGGTAAACTATGACGGGTTGTACCTCTGGTTTATGAGCGTCCTCAATCGTGAAGCTTTGAGTGCTGGGAATGTGAGCTTATCACGGAACAATGGATTCGCCTCTATGAGCTTCTTCAACTCAATCAACATGATGTTTCTTGCCGACTTCGTGTCCCCATACTTTGACAACTGCTCGTTCTCCCTGCAATACCAAGCCTTATCGTCACAGACAGCTCACAGACTACACAAAGCATTTCGAAGAAAAATATTATAGCATTCCCGCCTATCGACAGAGGATACCGTGAACCAACATGTGTAGATACATCGGTAACAATTTAAACTCTGAAGTTGATAACTTACCTGAAGTTTTCTAGAGTTAGAAGCTGCGTAATCTCTTTGTAGAGTTCTTCATTGAAGGAGGAGAACACTTTGAGGTCCTTGACCAAAATATCTACCGCCTTGGCTCGATCTTGCCTGGAAAATCGCAATGTCAGACAAGAGGCATGTAAGCGAGGCATTGCAAGCTTCAAAACGTTTGACTGAAGAATGGGAATAGATCCTTCGACGCATACTCCAATTTCAGTATCGACAGAAAAATACTCCTGCCTATGAAACTTCGGCTGCCAACTCACTTGTCCAGGGCTTCCAAATACTTCTGCTTACGGATCTCGAAAAAGATCTTCATTGAGTAACGGTTATCATCGACTTTGGTGAAGCCCGACAAGTACCGTTCTACCTCCTCCCATTCACCGCCTTGAACCTGGTCTTCAAAATACTTCATGTTGAAGAAGAAGCCCGACTCCTGCTCGAGCCTGCACCAACATGTCCATGTCAATCATTACATACTGCTTCACGACAAGAGTACCAACGTAAAACTGAAGCACACGTCCTGTTCGGAGGGCAGGTCAAGAGATTACGGAAACTCACTTGTGGACGGTTTCTTTGAATTTTTCCTCATCGAGAAACTGAAGTATCAAAAACACGAGCTCCCTGCTTAATGATGACATTGTTCCCTAGTCCTATCACCCTGTGTATGAAATGGATCTACCACCAATTCACCGCCTCATAATTTTCCTTTGCCGCCGCCCAAATCCTCTCCTCTACTACCCAGGGAAAGTTTTACGCTCAGGCGACGCCGGCTCTCACATCTGTGCCTTCCTCCGATACTACTGCGCGAAACCTGAAGCCTGGCACTCGTCAAACACTCCAGGCTTGTTCCGCTCAAAGACAGTCCTCGCACGAGCCGACGACGACGCCGATATGACCTCCTCGGCACAAACCAAAAGATCCTTCCTCCTTCAACTGACGCCGAAATGATAACAACGAGGTGCTGCTATTACTCCTCCAATAAACTCCTCGAGCTCTCTACGAGACTCTCCTCCACCAGATTAGAATGCGAGCCTTCAACGCCTGGCCGCCCCCAGCACCTCTCTCACCTGAGGCAACAACCAAGACGTCGACCAGCGGCAACAAGCAAGCAGCAGCACAACGCAGCAGAGCAGCGCAACGCCTCCTCTCGAGGAGGATGCTTGGTGGTGTTGTGGTAGGAGAGAAAGAAAGAGAGTAGCAGTGTAGAAGAAGAAGAATAGCGAGGAAGAGGGAGCGAAGGAGCTGCTGCTTCTGAGAGCGAAGGCGAGAAAGAGAGGGGGGACAGAGAGAGGGAGAGAGCGAGGGAGACAGAAGAGGGGCGCGGCGCGTGGGTGTGGCGGGTATTGTCGACCGCCCGATTTCTCCCTCGGCACCTTATATGGCCATCCACTTCGACTCTCTCTCCTCACACAGCGCTTATCTCATATAAGGGGGTGGGTCAACACAATCTTATATACGAGCACTGCGCATATCGGCGTATCTGCACGATTTGATAAGCGCAGTAGCATATCAATCTCATAAGCTATGGAACCAGTCAGGAGTGGGGTGTCGTCTTGCTTTCTTCCTATTGCTGTAGACTGAGTGAGTGCAGACGACAAGTGCCAGCCCTTATTGGCCGCCGACGACGCTGGGATTTGTCCATAACCGCGAGCTTTCCGGAGGCCGGGATCGGCGACTGCCAACCCGGGACGCTTACCGGGGTCCAGAGACTGCTTTTGACTCTTTGTCAGGGCTTTCCAACCGTCGCCTGCAGATCAGAAGCCTCGTTGGTCGAGTCGCAATTGGGAAAGACCTTGTCGTCGGTTTCTCTCCCGGTACACGCCGATGCGTGTAGATGTCCAATACCCGGCAACGCTTGTGTATCATCTTCTTCTGTTAAAGCAGAAATGCCAACATGAAACGGTCGACGGGAGAGAGCCACCGGCGGTCTGGAGCGCACCAGAGCTCGACGGTAGAACGGCCGGGATGGGGCCTCGGCAGGGCAACGAGAAGTGGCGTTAGGATTTTCGTCAGATATGCAGACCCAGCCAGTGAGTGAGACGAAGATGACCGGTCCGGCGACAGCAGATGATAGAATCTGGAGATAGCGAACTGCGATGCCATGACAGGCTGCTGGACCACGTAAATGGTCCGCTCCCTTAGGGGTACAAAAGTACCTCATGTATAGATCAAATCTTCATCGGCCGGTCCGGTCCAGCCTCCGGCTCGATGGTCTAATAATGTCGTCTGATTATAAAAAGGCCATCATGATTTCCAGAATTTCAAGAGTGTTTAATAACCTACATACATCCGTTGTTATCCTTCTCATCAGACTTGCGGACGACGTACATCGGTACGGTCCATTCTCTTTCACGTTCTTGTGCAATCGTTACCAAAGATTGGGACGGGATGGGAGAAAAGAGACGGGACGCTGTACTCCGCTGGTCGCGTAAGTACGCCGTGGTTTAACATTTTCCTTTTGACCCTCGGAAGGGAAAAGGGAAGTCAGAAAGAGGCCGTAGCCAGGTACTTGAAGCAAGCTCATACGATGTACGTAACATATTGATTGCTAGACATGCAGTACACGTGCCCGCTGATGTCCCGTCCGTGACCGGGTTCAACTGGCGAGATTTCTCAAGTCGTAAAGGACGATGGAATGTCACTGGGATAGCCGGTGGAAATGTAGCTTTTCAGGGCCTGTCGGGAATCTTGAAGAAGATGGTATGGCACTTCGCATGGCATGCACTCATCGACGAGCATACGTACGGGCCATGTCGGCTTGTGGACGGAAAACAGATTCCCCAGCCAGTCGTTCTGTTCTCCACCGTACCTATAATATATACGATGTAGTTGGGGATTTCCCGATAAACTCCAAACGCGTCGAGCGAGCTCCTTTCCCGTTGTAATGGCTGGCAATGTCAGACGCCCAAGGGATCCCATCCGCCGCCACTCACGACCCTCGCGACGTCGTCAGGCCCTTAGCTACGACGTTCATCCCGTCCCATTCCAGAGGATGATGGAAAGGAACGGGAAGACGGTCCCATGCGGGCGAGACTACTGACAGGCTGAAGCTTACAATCAGCGTCACTGAAGCGTACGGGAGAGCGGACGCACCTGGCCAGCTTGAAGACAAATAATGAGGCCCTGCTCAGGAACCTTTTAAAACTTCTTAATTAGTTCCTTCTAATTTAATCCATCCACCCACTAACCTCAGGTTAAAAGAATATTTTAAATATGCAAGACCCGTACGCGAGAAGAGGAGAAATGGTTTCCGCGTAAACAATAGGCATATCCGCCCACAGGCTTTCCGCTGAACGGATTTCCACCCCACTCGATCTCGACCCGCACGATCACAAACAGCCTGAAATCGGTACAGCGGAAGCTAGATTCCGGTTCCCGTGGAATTCTCCTTACCGTCATGCAGACAGGCCCTTCCATTCAACTGAAACCGGCTTTCCTACCCGGCAAATTAACCGACATGTCGTGCCCATGTTTAGGACTGGGATGCCGTACACTCTACATGTTCAACTTCAGAAGCGGGAAAGAATGATATGTAGGCAGGGGAAGTTGAAGGGCAACCGTCACCTGGAGGTCTCCGGTCATCTATCCCAACTTCATAACCCTTTTTTTAATATTTACTATAGTTTGGGATGGATTACTATGAAAGTATAATAAATTTGTATATAGCAAAATAACCCCAGACAGAAATCTCTTTCATTATTACTGCAGTTATTAGATTCACTTTTTCAAAACCAATTCAGCTGTTCCATTTGATGTTGTCATCCAGAATAAACCAAATACTGAAACCAGATTAGAGCTATTATATACAAAATCACAACAGATATCGGGGCTTAAGGAGAAACAAGAAAGTACAATGGGTCTTTCTATACAGTCGTTTAAACTATGAGGATATCTTAGAGTCTTACAGGTCTATTAGAATTATATTAGAATTTTCTTTAATTTAAATATCTTTAAAACATACTTTAATAGTAGACACAATCTCCTTTCTAAATAACTTTACTTGGTGGTCATAATCTTAATATGATAGATCACCCTTTCACATTCTCAATTACAGGAAGAGTAGTACCTAACTTTCGCTGTTATAAGATTTTATCTACATATGCATTGATCAATAAGCCTTGTCAATCAAACTCTTAACTAAACAAAATTTTACGAGGTTTTGTGAGATAGAAAGTTGGAAAATATGAATAGAAAAGTTGGGGTGGAAGATATTCCAACGTTAACATGACATCCGGAAAGGCATCCATAGAGAGATGTTGCACCGACTACATTAATAAGATATTACAAAACATAAAGGAGAAAAGATTTCGTCATTGAGATAAGAATGCATTCTTGTGAACACAGATGACAGATAGTCCACCACCACAACATATGCATATCATGGTATGCAGAGTACTAGCAAGAAAGAAAGTGAACAGAGGCTCCATGCAAGCAAATATAGAAAGGGAAAAGATATCTACCGAAATACATGTGGGGCGATTGTGGATGGAATGGTAACCGGATGGACTTAATCGGAGGAACGCGACCCGAGGAGAACGCGGACCGAGGGGAACTGAGCCGAGCCGAAGCCGCACACTCTGGCCGATATTGATTGACATATATATCCATCATCACTCAGAGTCACGGAGAGCTGAGGAACAAATAGTTCGTTGGTTCGCACTAGCTGTCCATGGTCCGTCTATGTATAGAGTACGACAGGAGGTCTTACCTTCCCGTCCCATCGGCCACGAATGATGTGACCAAATCACATACATATGATATCACGTGTGGGAATAGAGGTAATGTATGTATGTCGACTTTTAGGGTTTGAGGAGAGCGGATAGGGCAAGGCGGAGCTTAGGGGACTACAAACAGTAGAGTAGGCACGTTGGTAGCAGCAGATAGATTGTGACAGCTTCCCTTGCTGTAAAAGCAAACTACTTTCCCCGACTAGCCTAGTTATATTCTCACATGCCTTCCTGCCTGTGAGCAAAGACCCGTTGGCCGGCGGGAAGAGACTACCGGCACAACGGTGTCACGTCGTCCGTGGTGTTGACGATAAAGTTCCGGGCTTTCCCACCTCTGGAGCTGCACGACTCCCAAAACAAGCAGTTCCCGGCGCCCATCCATCTTCTGGCGTTGACAAAAGTTAAACCAAGTAGTACCGGGGGAAACCACGGGACCTTTTCTCGGCATAGACTTCTTTACCCAGCGAGGTGACCGGCAATTTCCTGTCCGTCATAAATATGTTCTGATGGTCAAACGGGCCTGGGCCTGCCTTCCTTTCACGACCTGGGAGAACACACAGCGTCGCCGACACACTGACACACTGACTCTTCTGCTGGAGTAGAGTAATAAAGTAGAAGGGGTAACATTTTATTACTTTTACGTTTACTTTTGCCTTGTACTGTTCTGTGCTGGCGAGGCTGGCTTACTCTTTAGCTGCTGGTTGTGTTGGTGGCAGCAATGTGGTGGTCACAATCTATCTTCTTCTGCGCTGCAAAGGGAGCGGCGCGCATATCGTATCAGGTTATCAGAGAAGCGAGACAGCTTATAGATACAAAAAAGATAAGAACCCACTCGGTGCCAGCATGGCATCCGATCCAGCAATTTGTCCTGCACAGCGCTCTTCTGTCTGACACACATCCCGAAAAGCAGTGTATACATCAAGATGTAAAATGATGCACTTGATTGGAAAAATTAGGAATTTTGGCTTATTATTTCAAGAAAAGCGGGCTGCCCGCTCGATCCGTCGTCGCAGGTCATATATGTGATCTACCGCCCATTTCCACCAACGGAAAAACTTCTTGTCCGTACACAGGCAGGCTGGGGTTTCCATACCCATGCCATGTTCCATCGGCCGGGGTAGGGAAAGGCGGAGGATCATGGATCCATAGTCCCGTCAATGAGTGGCGTGCCAGCGCGGACGTGGCGTGGCGCAAAGCCTCGGATTCTGTCCTTCTCTCACGAGTCATCCTTTTATTCAATTCTTCCGTACTTACTTCCCGTCCCGCCTGGAAAATTTCGCGTCGGCTGTGAACCAACGCCGTCCAACCTTCCGGTCAACGAAAGACCCCTTCCAGACAGCTCAGCTCCCATGCTTTTTTCTTCATTGGCTATTAGGGTTCCTTCCATACTCTCCCAAACTCGGCATGTGCTACTAGAACCCCCTCACCACCCCCGCATCCCCTAAATAAAGTGTTTATACAAGGCGAGCACAAATTCATCCGACAGTATGAGACAAAATTGAACAAACGGGAATAGGATGCAAATGCCATGAACTGTCCTCGATGGATGGGTGTGGTGAGGTGAAATCACAACATGAACAAACGGAAAAGGGCATAATATCTACCTGCATGGTGCTGCGAAAGCATAATATGCTTGCCATGGCCATGAACTATCCACACACCGGATATATGTTGTATAAACATGTCGTATCGGGCCCACTTATCAACCACCACCTTCAGAGCAAGTCAGATGAGGAAGGCGCTCGGTCGTGGCACTACACTCGGAGAGGACGGAGGGCCACAATCATACATCAAGAGTCTCCCCGTCTCATGAAGGAGGCATGGAACACTCACTCGCCTTGCATGGTTCATCCCTTCACCCCCCCGCTCCCCACGTTCATGCTTCACAGAATCTGCTCCCGATGTCAACCTTGTTTCGTTGAATTTCCGCACATGGTAAGTTCATTTAACGCGTCGTCGTCGTCCGTTGCCCTGCTCTTGCTGCGGTAGGACAGAAAACAAAGTCTCCACTTCCATTCGTTCTTTTGTCCCCCACCCATACATACATAACTCAAAGCGGTCCCTTACAGTCCCCACCGTATTCAGGGATGATGCCCATGGACGGTTGAATGAATTTGGAGACCCATGAAAAGCACGAGTCACGTCAGGCCTCCCAAATGGAAGAGACCCAATGTACAGTACGACCAAAATGACTGACAATCAGTAGTTAGCAAAATTCATGCAAGTTATAAAATATCGAACAAATTATGAAATTCTTGTTGGTTTTCCCGAAAGAGACGCAACAGGAAACTATTGCAGGTACGGTCATTGAAAGTTTTGAGGACAGCACTTGATGAGCTGAGGTGAAAAGGATCTATGATTACCCCTTGCCTTGTTTTTCAGACGCTCTGGTTTAGTTCACGCGGACCGGGAAACAAGTACCGCCAAGATACTTAAAAAACCCCCGTTTTCGATTAACGAGTTCCAGAGGAGAAACTCCGGATTCGAAACTTCAGACTTCAGGAGCAACCAACGACCATAGTGATATAGTGGACAAACTGGCTGGTCCTGAAGTAGAAAAATTCCCAAAAGGAAACTCAAAGTCTACCGTCCCGAGAGTTTTCCACCGATCTATAGTTACCTAGGTTCCGGGTAGCTAGTTAGCTGAACCTGGATCCAAATGTGTTGCTTGTGTTGGCGCATATCATATGACAAGACTTAGCACATGTTTGTTCTATATTTCAAAGATTACTCTAGAAGTACAAATATATGTTTCTTGATTTTTTCACTTCAATTACATGATGATTTCCTAACACTCAATCCATTGGCATTCTATTTCTTGGATAGATTAGCATCATTTTTATTCCTCCTACCCCTATAATGATATCTTTGTTATATGAGAGAGACACAAGATTCTTATTCTAGAGAGGGACAAGGGCAGAAAGGTGTATGATCGATTTTGCAAATTCCCGAGTTAAAGATTCAGCTATCCTACAACAACAGGAGTCTGTTTGGGTCGCACCTTGTAGGAGATAAATTCAGCCACAAGACAGACAAAAGTCAAAAGTCAAAAGTCACAAATTCCACTCAAAGGTGTAGGATCTAGTGTCATGCCCAGGTGTATGGTAGAGCAACACAAGCTCTACACAGTTTGTCTATGGCTATCTTCATTGATGAGACAATCTCTTCTTCATGTTTATTATATCTTTTAGTAAGAGAAGGAGTATCAATAGAGATCTTGGAGTCTTAGAGTTTGATGTGTCCTTATGTGTTGATTGATTGTTTTTTTTTTTGGCCTAGTCTCATGCCTCTCCTTAGGAGGTTTGTCAAGGGATAGCATCTTAGAAAAACTTTTTTTAGAAGTGATCCATTTAGTGGTTTAACCAAGTTGTTCCAATAGTAGTGACGGGAGAAATTCTTATGTTAGTAAATTAGGTGCTAGATGCTAGTCTACATCTTGTGATGAAAAAGGACATAAGGAGCATTAGATTGATTGTTATTGGGGAGGTCCTTTTGGATCTTGTTAGTTGTATCCTTTATCATTGTTCTCATTCCCATAAACATCTTAGTCCATATTAGTTTGGCATTGCTACATTTGAGGTTGTGAGGCTATAGTTCTAAGCATCAAAGCACTCCTAAACATCCACTGAGATTGGGTTCTTTTATAAATGATGTTAAGAATTCTTTTAATAGCATCTTATGTACATCTATCTTTAGAGAGCTTAGGTGTAATCTTTCGAGGATAGGAGACCTTAAGAGAAACATAGAGAAGAAACACACAATTTCACACTTAATCTTTGATGCCCCCAAAGCAGCATCTGGAATTTATTATATAGCAAAGGGGACTTCCCCAAAAGGAAGCTCCACCCTTGGATCAGATACATGAATTGGTGACATTTCAGCAATCTCCACCCTTAGCTTAGTTGCATGCATGTGTGACATGTTGGTTCTGATCCTATCTAGCTGGTCAAACCCTCTAGGACCAAAGAGAATCTTTATAAAATCTTCTTGTAGGAATTTTCAAATCGTGTAGGTGAGGTACTCATTGGAAAGCTCTCAATGACACAAACCTGGGGCAAGTGAAGGCTAAATTTTTCTCTATTTGGGGCAGATGGGGGGAGATGTATATTTTCAAGGCCTAATTCATCCATTTAGGCTTCCAAAATTGGCTCTAAAGTTTCCATGCTATTTTTGACTCTTACCCTATTAGCAGAAGTCCTCTTTTGGTGACACTTCTATCTGATCTATCTAGCCCATCACGTATAAAATCCTTTGAGGTGTTACCAAGCCAATTTTCACCTCTAGATGATATGTCTAGCTTTTGGTATTACAAATTCAAGCTATTGTCTATTCTTGCCCTATTAGTAGAAGTACTCTTTTGGTGACACCTTTATCTGATCTACCTAGCCTACCATACATAATATCCTTCTAGATGTCACCAAGCCAATTTTCACCTCTAGCTAATATGTCTAGCTATTGGTATTAGATTGTGTAGGTTTGTATTTCATTATATTCTTTTCTTTACTACCAACACAGTTTCTCATAAGAGGGAGTCATTGTCTTATATTTAATTTTTGTTACACAACAAGGAGATCCTTGAGGATATTTATTTTTCATGGCTTTCTTTTGAGCTCTTTCATTTACTACTTTGGCCATGCGAGCTTATGATTTTCCCTCGGTAGATTGTGGACCAAATTAGATAGGCCTTTGACCACTTGACTACCAAGCTTATCTTGTCATCTTGAGAATCAAAGTGTAGATCATGATCCCCTTCAAGTATGCCTCTTCACTTCCAACTTCCATAGGGGTGTATTACATCTACTATTGGAATATGTATTTTTTTAATACCAATAAGATCCAAGGATTTTGTTACATACTTTTTAGACAATACTTGTGTAGAGTATATCCTTCATATGGATGACCATTATCTACTAGGAAATTCATAGGTGGTATTAAGTATACTCTCTCTCTCTAGTATTTTGTGTCGACTGTCCTATCTACTTAAAAAAAAATCTCCAACTTTCATATCATGTTTGAGAGCACTTGACAAGAGGATCATGGGAGTCTTTGGTAATATCATTGGATCAAAGACCTTTGAGTGTGTGAAAATGGATTTTTCATATAGATAAATAGGATATCTCATAGAGAGTGATAGGCTTATTGGAACAACTTGGTTAAATCACTAGATGGATCATTTTTTCAAAAATAATTTCTAAGATGCTCATAAACCATCCTTGACAAACCATTTAAGGAGAAGCACAAGACTATGCACAAATGTCATCTCATATGGAGGTGTACGCCTAGTATCAATAGAAGAGATGACACTTATAGTATTCTTGTGTAGTTGCTCTCTCTTGACACCTTTTCTTTAATTTTGTGGTTGATGAAAGACTAATCTTAGAGACTTATGTGATCAAGGTGAAAGGTGATCAAGGAGAAAGGATCTTTTTTTTCTCCAAGTGCTATTGCAGCAAACAAAAGACTGCTTATTCCAAAAATCACAAGATAGATTTTCATCCTTTGCCTCTTTGCCTTCTAATTGGACAAGAGGTTTGCAATCTTCTTTGATTGATCTATTGACGCATTTATTCCTTGTGCTATTAGGCCACATCTTTGTTCTTGGTTTGGTAAGGATGCAACCTCTAGGATCCTAGCTTGAACTAAGATTAAAGTATTCTGACTTGCATAAGCTACTTTCTCTACATTGATTAGGTTTTATCTAGGTTTTATCCACCCATTTGCATGTTCATTACTCAATTGTGAGTGTGGTATTACATTAGATGTAGTAAGGGTACATGTGTCTCATTATCCTTATAAAGAATAGAGGATAGCCAATGAAGATGACATTACATATAATGTTTGCCAGGGTAATGGACAACAAATGCTACCTTACTTGGAAAAAGTGACAACATGGCACAAGTTAAAGTAGACACATATCCAAAATGATCAGGTGAGAATAGTGGGTGTTATGGTTAGAAATCACATGATATACAGTTTTGGTATGGATCATTATCCATCTTGGATGACCTACAATAGCCAAGATCTCCAAGTAAAGGGATATGCAACAAGATCACCTTGGTATTCCTCTAGTTTTTGATTTATATCGAATGGATACAGTATTTGGTACATTTGTCAACGAGTGCATAACTATATCATCTTTTTCTTATTGAAAAAATAAAATTTTAAGTTTTCATTGAACTTTTATATTTATGAGTTTGAATAGAATTGTAATCACGTAGTGATGTTTCTTTGGATATTCGTTAATATAGACCATACAATTCATATAACTTAGATATCTTAGGTGTAAGACACCTAAGAAAAATTTCTCATGGTGATACTATTGCTCCATTTTGCCTTGTTTTATCTTTGCCTGACTTGATGGCGTCCGGTCAATCCTTCTTGTTATCCTATGCGGTGTTTCCCCCTTCAGTGCTTTCCCTGCTTAATTACAACCACCTAAGGATACGACTTCGAATCACATATCCGTGTGACTGACCAGTAGCTGTACCGTGCCCCTCGAGCTACAACCCAACACAACTATGAAATGTCATCTTTGATGTTGCATGTACTCGGTTTCAATCTCCATGGATAGTAGCTTCAGCTTACAACCTAGAGTAAGTGCAAGTGGTACGATTGATTTTCGTTCATGTACCGGTAAAGGGGATTCAATGAGAACACTTGCTTGTCATATGTTGCAATCCAGGTCGTCGAAAACACCTACATTCCAGAAGTAACCAGTACATTCGGCCAAGAAGCGGTACAGTACTAGCGTACTGCCAGTAAAATAGAACAGCATTTTTTCCCTTCTGTTCTTCTCTCGTGGACTCCAGTAAACAGTACGAGCAAATACCATAAACAATCTCCAACCAACGCACAAAGAGCCTATCCTCTCGCATAACGTCAACAAATTTCGTCAAGAAGGCCTTGTTTATCTTTTTCGCAAGTGCAAAAGACCATGTACACATTATTCCCATATCATGCAATTAGTTCAAAAGATACCTTCCAGTGGGTTAAAGGTTGTCACACACTAGTTTAAAGCTTTTACAAAAATCATCAACAAGACAGAATGTTATATTCTCATGTACAGTAGTAGTAATGACAATAAATTGACGAACGAACGGGGGATGGAGAATGGGTGCCCTCTTGATTACTTGGGGGAATTACCATGTTGTGCTCTAAAGAAGCAACCGCAATTGTCTATCTAGTGCACCAAAAGGTTCACCTAATAAAAGAAAATCCCGTTGAATTGATATACTTCTTGAGAGAGCGACACGTTGTTTTTGCCCTCCTGAAATTCAAAAGAAATATCTGCATAAGGGACTGTAGTTAATGTATGTAGCACTCCACTTGTGAAGCGTCCATCCATCCACCTGCTTGTGGTGTACTCGTGCATCCCTCCAACACGGACTGAATCACACAGTCCGTCATTTTCAACGGGTACAAGACGGTAATGGGAAGAGTCCGTCACTCCACCCGAGAGAGAGTGTGAAGAAATGCAGTCGAATCATATAAGGACATAAACCCGGGTTGGAGAACATGACGGGCCTTCATACTACGACCACCTGCTTTGGTACAAGAGCTATAAAATTGGCTGTTGGAACTCTATGGGAGCTAATCTATGCACGAAAAGAGGAGTACAGAGGTTATGTTCTATTACAAGGTTGCCAATTCCGTACAACCCTCACAAAACAAGGCGAATAGACATGTACAAGAACCTTCCATTTTCCGTGATAAGAACACGACAAGCTCTGCGCATTTTCAACATCTCCCTTATGAGAACTTGTGACTTCCAAACGCGAGAGGACGACCTCTAGAAGAAAAACACGAAAACGAACTCGCCCTCGCCTCACAAGAGCTTAGGCAGCATCATAGAGTGGGGAAAATGTCCCTTACAACAACATATTTAGCTCTCCAACGAGGGCATTGCTCTTACAGGGCCTAGAATTCTGTCTACAAACAAGAGATTAATAAGCTAAAAGAGCATTTGTTCTCCTACCAAGAGACTTCTACAAAGTCTTCCAAGCAGTCGGACACACGAAAGTTCCTGTGCGCCAGAAAGCAAACGGAATTGTCGGCCATGTTTTTATAGACGAAGTCTTAATAGTAGCTGATCCCAACCTGGAAGATCCTGTGGTTATGGGAGAGAACGGACCGCCGGATAATAACTATCATTTGATTATTAACTTTTAGCTTTTAGTCTTTAATTATTTAGTAGGCGAGATTCCAAGCCATCCACTAAACCTGCCTGCCAGATCGGGGGACGTATTTTGGCGCTTTTCCAAACTTCGAGCCTATCCAGAACAACCCTAGAAAGAGAAAGAAAAGAAATAATAGAAATCATTTGCTTAGAAGACAACATGTTCCAAAAGGGCATCTTATCATGGTCATAAAAGGCCACCTCTACGCTAGTCACAGGGAGCTTCCTTCCTTCCTTCTGAATGCGCTGACGGATGGGACTTCCTTATCTCCATGGAGATCCAGGAAAAGTTGCAGTTGTGGTTTCTATATTTATATATGCATACGTCCCGCCAAACCTGCTATAGCCGGTCTCGCTGATGATTCTTAGGTAACGAACCCTTCTCGAGGTCCTCGCACATTTGTGTACTTTCTCGTCAAATAGAGGTTTGTTTGTTTGGACACTAATCCTTTTACAATTTCTTTCTTCGAACTTTTTTTCCCTTTTTCTTCAATCACTTTGCTTGTCTGTTTTTGACTTTCATAAACATGATGATACCCCCGGGATAACTTCCGTTGGTTCTTGCAGTCTACAGCGCAGCAACTCACCCACCATATTCAAGTCCTTTGAGTGGAAGGGAAGGGACAAAACATGCGGCAACCCAAGAAGTACCTTATTTAATTCCCGCTTTAAGCGTGTTAAGTTGGGTTAGGAGGTTAAGTATAATATTAGGCAAAAACGTGCTGATGCATGAAAGAAAGAGAGATACCACGTGACTAGCTGGCGTATTTCTTCTGTTGACGTTCTACTGTTCGACCCTTTTACGATAGATTATTGTTAAAAGTCGTCCATGTGAAGTACAATCTCCAAAATATCAATATGTCAACAGAAAAACGGCTTGCTCTTCCCTCTCGTTCGTTACACAAAAACCCATTAAGTCTTGTGAGATGATACGGAGCCAAAATGTTTCGCTCATCACCAACTTAGCTCTGTATTTGTAGTCTTAAGGTATTAGAGCGTAATTTAAAACGAATCGTATTACGGTCGTTTAACTAAATATAACATCCGAGCGGCGAGGAAGCAGTTTCGAAGTTTGCAGCAAGACACCCGATTACAGATCAGGAGATTGAAGCTGTCTATCGACTCCTAAGTCCATATATTTCTCATTTGCCAACAAAAGTAGAATGCTCAACAACATGTTTGAACCATTTGGAACTCGTATGACTGTTGTGGTAATTCAACCATGAAAAGTTATTCAGCTTGTATTCCTGCTCCCCGTCCTGGAATACATGATGCCATTAGAGACATAGTGTTTGCTATGGCACGAGAGAGTGGATACTTAGCTTGGAGGGAGAGTTTGTATGTGTTGCAGACGACACGTGTCAGGGCAGACTTATACTTGGTCCAAGATGATCAGGTGACAGTAGCGGATGTCGTGGTCACCGACCCTACACGGGATACAGTTTCTGAGGGAGTGATTACCCATCTCCCTGGATGGGCGGCGAGTGCAGCAGCATGTCGCAAGGTCTCCAAGTATAGGGGCATGCAGCGAGGTCACCTCTTTGTTCCTCTAGCCTTGGAGTTATATGGAGTAACGGACACGGCATTTGACACATTTGTCAGGGAATGCACGAGAGCTTATCATGTTAGGCGTCAGGGGGTACCACTTTCACTCTCATACTTTGTAGCTTATTTTAGACAGCGTGTGTCCATTCCTCTACAGAGGGCAGTGGCTGGTGCAATCCATAGGAGAGCAATCACATTAGGTGATGTTTCTTCGGATGTTCCAGTTATGTGTAGACTGTACGACTTGCATAGCTCGTATATCTTAGGTGCGGTAGGGCAGATTTCTCATACACACTCTATTGGGGCTTAGCCCCATGTTACTTTTTTTCTCTCCCTTGTATTGCTTGATGGGGTCTTCCCATCCTTCATTTTTCCTACGCGGTAGCCTTTTTTCCTGGAATTCTTTAGTGAACTGCATAGGTCTTTCTCCAAGTTTTTAATGAAAGAAGTGGGCGTCTATACGCGAGGCTGTGCATATCCTATAATTCAATCGAATATGCTTTGATACTGGTACATAGAATAAATACTTGCTGAAAAGTCAGACAGATATTCTAATGGGATAATGCTCTGGCGCGTTAATGGATGTTATTAATATAAACCAAAACAAGATACGTATCCTCAGTCCTCCAATTAAATAATGTTTTCTATTATTTTATCTCCAAAAAAGTCAATCTGAAGGCAAGAGTACTGTTTATCCAACAAGTACAAGTAGACCCAAGAATTGTTTACTCTTTTTCTTTTATTCATACAAAGCTAGCTATGAAAGGGTGCTCCTGTTCTTCCGAGGTTGTAATTCTACAAACGCGGAAAACAGGTCCTAAATAGAAGACAAGTTAGTCTTTTTAGTGCCCTCTAGTAAAAGTGTAATATATGTCATCGATAAGTCCCGTGAGTATTGTGGACCACGCTTCCAAAGCCCTGATTGAATGGACGTCGTCCGGCCCTTAAAACACCGCAGATTCGAGATGGCATCAACGGGTGATGTTAACCCGCGGCTTCCGTAGTCCAATCTGAAACCACATCCAACAGATGTTACAGTATGTTGTCTCTTCTACCACGGCTCGACAAAGACATTCTGGAAACCTGGACCGGCATGTCGGGGAGTCAGACTCGTGATGACCGGCGAGAAGAATAAGGTAACCGGGCGACCATGATCAGCCCCTACTGACAAATAGTTGGATGGTACAACAGTGGACGCTGCTGAAAGCAGACGCTGGGACTGACAGATTATGGTGTTCTCTGTCAGAGCTTCCCAGCTACCATAAGTTGCATAGTACTCCTTCCCACGTCCCTTGGGGAATCGA
This sequence comes from Lunularia cruciata, assembly GCA_948567375.1. Lineage (NCBI taxonomy): Eukaryota > Viridiplantae > Streptophyta > Marchantiopsida > Lunulariales > Lunulariaceae > Lunularia > Lunularia cruciata. Next base: position 52,516,102 of record OX419758.1, read on the forward strand.
ACCTCTTGTCCGTACTCATTAATATCCGCCGGTAATATACCATCAACTTTCCCGGCCATTTCTTGAAGATGGACAGTTTACCGAGAAGTCGGTGGGAGGCCGTTATTCTCTACAGTACAAGCGTGGTCCACACATATATATATATGTCACGAGGAGATTAACCACAAGTTTGGTTCTTTTAAGATAATGCGCAGACGGTAAGCAAATCACGTTTGTGCTGATCTAGAGCGAAAGACCAGCTCGATATAATCCAGACGGAATTGGCTTCGCCGATTCACAAGCTATGCTACTTAGTTCTAGCGCGCTTCTCACCGCGCTCATTCTAATAACTAGTGAGATATGGATGTGAAATTTCTATATTTGCAATCAGTGGTCTGCGATATCTAAATTTGTAAGCCATCTCTATGGATCTAAAAGTACCTCCCGTAACACTTAGTGGGTCTATTGATGTAAGATTTGTTCTCATTACGGTTGTGTCGGTAAGTCTTTTCAACTTGAAAAGTCTCCTACTAGTAGTCGGTCTTTTGATATAAGGTTTTCTCTCAATTCGGTGGTCTCGGTAACTCTTTTCAATATGAGAAGTCTCCTACTAGTACGAGGGTCCAGGTCAATGGATTTTCATCAAATAATTTTCAGAGCAGAGTAGACGGAGGAAGATTGTGCTGAGGAGATTGGACTAGAGAGAAAGAAAGGTCAAGTAGATCCAATTTGAATAGTGTTTGGATATAAACATTAGAAAGATATTCGTCTAGTTTAGAGGAAATTTAAGTCAAGTTTTAACAACCATTTCGCATATTTGGAGTGAAGAACTTTTGATAAATATCACCACTTTTGAAAGCTCCGTGTGTCAACGATCATAGTAGGATAATTGCAAATCACTCTGCACCACCCCCGAGTTCATATAACATACCCATATACATAACTGGGTTTCGACTCTTGTTTTTGTCACCAAGTTGTAGCGGCATATAAAATCTGACATGAAATATCAAGTTAATTAGTGTCAAGTCCGCAATGAATGGATGATTCCCATACATTGAACTATAGCGCAAGTTACAGAACTCTAATTACAATGCCATATCTATATTCCAGTGCTTATAGACCAGAACGCTGTAAATCCGTTCACCCCATGTGAGACTCCACGTAGTGGAGCACCAAATAGAGCTGTATAAGTGTCTAGAATGAAGTATGCTGGCAATCTTCATCCTGGACTGGAGTGGACTAACATGTCTAACAGAAGGATACCATAGGCTTCATTGACAAGTATCAAAGTCCAGGGAGAATCGCTGGTTATAGTAAGGAGGGTGGGATCAACCGAAGTGCAAGTGTAAGCACAAAACCCAGTCTATTATATATAAGGGCTTTTTGAGTGAGACTCATGAACGACCATCTCGTAATCCTCGGCAAGCGGGAAAAGTACAGCCATTGGAAGTAGGGGTATTGCTCTATCACCTCACAGTACCCACCAACACAGATCGAATTTGATTTCCCTGGTGGCTGAACTATGAGCGCAGTACATGTAGAGATAGTGTAGTTGCTCGAGGTGGAGTGATAGGATCCTGGAAGGGACGAGAAACATGCACTACGGTAACCAGAAGGAAACGAAGAAAACAAGAGGGAACAAAAAGTAGTACACTAGTGCTGAAAGTACGGTAGTAGGAAAAGCGTTTCTTTCGGAGGTACAACGGTGTACTAAAGTAATCAATTAACAAACAACCAGGTGAGTCTTTGGAGTGGCAACAATGACTTCTCACGCTTATGGGCTATTACGTACCGATGCTAGTTCTTCTTGCTCTTGCTCTGGTGATAGTCTGTACTATGTACACTCCCTCTGCTTGACGACGGACATTTCCAATGAATGTTTGTATAATTATCGCACAACACAAATCGAAGAACTCTTCTAGTACTGTACCTCCCCCCTCTCTCTCTCTCTTCCTGGATTAAGCAGTACGAACTAACGTGGCATTCGGAGAGATCCTTGGTGCGCTAGGTCGACATTGACACCTTTCTAAATCGGCTCGACACGTGGATAACCTGGAACTGACGCTCGAACGGCCCTGTAGATTTGCTTCCTGCCGGTGGCTGTGGCCACGTGGAAACTTCCAAATTTGAACAAGTTAGGTTTAGGTTTGAATCTAGCCGCACTTCACCGGTCTTTCTTTCTCTCCTTCGTGCTTTCCTGCCAGACTGACGTATGCAACAGTCCGATGCGTCCAAGAGTATACCGCCGTACCGGGTTCTTTTCAAACGTTACCCCTTATCTTTGTTAATAACTTGATGAGCAGGAAAGGGTGGAATTTCAGATATACGCCACTGATGTAGGAAGATTATCTGCTAATGTTGTTCTACGTGCCGTGCCCGTACCCTCGGGACCGAGAGATTCAAGTAGGGCCCCGTCAAAGTAACTTCGATTGCCGTCAAGATTGGGAGTTATAATCACGGGCTCACCAGTGACTGATGGCGGACGGTATTCAAAGCTTCATTGTCACTTTGAAAGCCGAGGTTACCCTCTGCGGCCGGTCAAGTCAGAACAGGGAGCAGCGATTCAATTGGAAGCACGGATATGCACACATCCGATCTGTGCTTCACGTGTTCTTGTAATTGACATTCTATCGGTTGCCGAGATTAGCCCTAGTGGTTTCATTCTTGACAAACCGGTAAAAATTGGTTAAAATGAATGGGCAGATGATGCGATGGCGCCAAAATCGTGGAGGTCGGCGATTCGTGTCTTGAAACTCTTGAGACGAGAAGGGTGCGCACAGCAGAAACACGTGTTGTTCAGCGACGAGTCAAGAACTGGGAAGATTCTAAACTGGGTACTATAACTTGTCTTGTTTAGAGGAGGTCCGTGATTCAAAAGCATCCTTCTTCAGGAGCCACTACAACAACGATGGCCCTTCATGGCATGTTGTTGTGTCGTTTAGGCCAATGAGCATAGATATAACGCTTCACGTGATGTATATATCTTCGCCAATGCTTTTGTCCCGCTTAATATTTGGTTCTAGAGGAGACAGGAGCGCATGTTGCGCTTGAAAGTATTAGCTAGACAGGTATGCGGCGTTATCGACGCTATTAGCTTGAGGTACGTGTCGGATTACACCTAAAATGAGTAGCATGCGCTACTTTGCAACATTAGAGCTCCGGCCATGCGTCCAGTCCTTCGTAACTGGTTTGTCTTTGCTCCAAGGTTAAACATTTTGATCTTTTCGCCAATTCTGCCTTGCAGTACTGGAGTGTGTGCTTCTTTCCTCGCAACTCTGCCCAGTGACTTGAGAATTGAGAACTTCTGTTGGGAGATTTCTTGGCTGGTGAACCCTCTGGTGAAGTCAATTCTAATTTCAGCCAAACTTTAAAAAGTGATGTGCACTCAACAAAAGAAAACAGCCACCATCCTAAATGATGGACCATCACAACTAGCATCACCAACGACGTCGAAGACTACTAGACCAAAGACAAATATGATCATCTTCGTTTCCGAATCTAAATCATGGGATATCATCGAGTCTGCTAATCCACTCACATTGTAAGTACTTCGTTTCAGAATCTATTTCAAGTCCAAATCAGCCGGGTGAGTTTGTGTGGCCATGACTCAATGATAAATTATTGCAGAACTCGACTGGGACCATATCATTGATGCATCCTGGTCCAACAGGCTATTGCAGGGGGTACGGATGAATTGAAAATTCGTTTCGACTATGTTGAACTGATCCTTCGGAGAGACGACTACACAGATGAACACAAGTCTTATAGCAGTATGAGCATTCTCGAGAACCAAAGATGCTCTATGCTACAGAAAGTTGTACAAGAATGGTACAAGAACCTGTCGTTGGAGACCAGAATAAAGGTAATATACTTGGGCACGTGCATGGGTCTTTTACTTACATATCGGGTCAACATTGTTTACTTTATTCTAGTTTTGGAAAGAACCAATCCTATCTTTCGTGTTATAGGTTGAGGTGAGCCGCGCATTCCACAAAACTCAAACTGTATGATCATGGTGTTTGTCTTGCAGCAGGATAAAGACGAGCAGGCCAACGGATGAATTCTCTTCCTCAGTACGCTCTCGACGTAATTGTAGCCACTAGATTAGATTTACCGGTTGCTTGGAGGAATTAAGGATATATGCCCCACAACTAACTTTATATATGAAGAATAAAGATAAATAAGGAGGTCAGAGTAGCTAAAATAAGAGCAATCGTGCTCGAGAGAATTACATTAGGCAGAATCTGGGAAAATGTTTTCTTTCTCACGAGACTTAAAAGCTACCGTAAGAATCACCGGACAGGTCCGCTCGAGTCGAGTTGGCAGCATTTAACTGAGCCATCGCTTTAAATGAATACTGCAAGAGGAAAATATCAAGCTTTTCGTCGTGTACCCGATGGATCAACACGAATGCGAGTGAAATGAAGTCTACGAACGGAAAGTCTGATTCACTTTTCACTGTTAAGGAGGACACACTGTGCTTCACATTTGGAGGATTGTGGAATAAGAATCACAAAAACGAATGGTGACAAAGTCTACGAAAAGGAGACACAAGTGATATCTTGCGGCATAACATGAAGACCATTCTGCCAAAACAAACAAAGACGTGCTCACATTGTCTGTCGTTGTAAGGGAATAAGAACGAAGCAAAGGAACACACAACTAATGATGACAAAGTCTTTAAAAGGGGCCAGGCTCCTCTCTCCAGTATGTTACCTGCAGTTGTTGTCCAATACAATCCAAGAGCTTGTGCATACATAAATTATCATCTCATTACTTTCTCTGAACGACAGCCTTTAGGCTACAGTTTCAGGCAGGCATTCACTGCTGACCGTGTGTTGCTAGACACTAGACCAAACAGGCGTATAAAAGCACCTAAATACGAGAACCATTTAGTTCTTGTTCCGAGCGAGAGAACTAGTTAAATTTCCGGGTTCTCCAGATACCCACCTGACAAAACTGGACTGGATCTTTCTCACTAGGTGAGTGCAGGCTCTACAGTAGAATTTAATAAGAACACTTACTACGAGAACCATTTTGTTCGTGTGTCAAGTGTTATAGTTAAGTTTCTGGGTTTTCCAGAAACCACCTGACACAACTGGAAGGATCTCTGGCTGGACGCGATCGGGAGAAGAGCATACGTGAGCCCACTCGGTTTTGTTCGTTGGTGGAAGTTGGCATACAAGTCAACTTGTCAACACCTCATTAGATGTACTTTTCTCTACTCCACGACTGGATCAAAGGCCGAAAGAGTATGGTAAATGCGGCATAAATCCGAGACTCCAGTCTCCTCTTGAAATTAAGTAGCGTTCCTGAGGGGTTGTCAAAGAGTCATGCTGGTCTTTTCGCCGATTTCCCGTTTTTTCGTCATTGTAGACATTGGTTCCCATTCGCGTGCAGGAACTGAACTTTATGTTGGTCTTGTTGAGTCTGAGTGAGATTGCTCACGACGGTTCTCTACTTAGTTATCTAGGTTTTATCTTCACGTCTGAAGAAAGTTTTATCTCCTTCTATACGAGACCTTTGTGTTTTATATGCTTTCTATGTTCGATACTAATTCCATTATGATACCGTTGGTAGGGTATGTCATTTTCTCTATGTAGTCAGTCATACATACTCCTTTTTGTTCTAGCCATGATCTTGACGGGGTATCACTTTTACAGATCTGTTGTCCTTGTCCACAAGACAATGACGTGATCTAATCATACCATAGTCGATATCCTCCCATCATGACTTGTAGAATTAGCCCAACTCCCGTCGCCACAACTCAGCTGGTATGTCTAGTAAAACGCTGATATCTCGATGGAAATCGATGGAAATCCTAGGTGCGATGAAAACCTAATACTCTCTTCACATCGAGATCAGCAATTTTGTGCCCGAAAGGATGTCATTAGGCAATCCAAAAGCATAAGACTTTCTTCATGTGTAGTTCCCTTGCTTTCCTGAGTCTCCCAGTGTCTTTAGAGTAGTCCGCTGACTTGGGATGCACGAGTACAAATTGAGCGAGGAAAGTCTCCTCTCGCGTAAAATGCCTTCAAATCTCTGTATTGCCCTTTAAATTCAAATAATCAATGCGAGCTGAAATTTATCATGTGTCTAGATAACGAGCATAAAGGATTGAAGAGGCAGAATTATTCTAAGCAGAACATGTAAAAATATTCATAAGTTTTTGGATTATTTTAGGAATTACCTCATAACTCCTTCCTTGAATTAAAGTATTAAGGAACCTTCTCATGGAGGAGATTTGACGCTCCTCTTGCTCTTCAAAGCACTCGGTTGTTGCATTTGACGTGGAGCAAGACATGCCATATTATTAAACGGAAGCTCGAGAAAATTCTCAATATTTAACGCAACTTATCTAAAGTCACAAACCCGATACCACTAACTAGACTTTCATGGCAGTGTCATTTCCCCTCTACCTTCCCTAGTAAATCATCAAGTCAGGCTGTCAAAGAGCAGGCAGCTCCCTGATGCCATTACTGCCAATATCTCACGTTCCACTTTGACCTTGACACATCATCAGCCTAATATACATAAACATAGAGAATTTGCTTGGACTTTAAGGGTGCAATAGCGTGCCATGGGGTCCTTGATTCAACTCGTCAAAAAGAGCATGTACTGCGAAAGCAAGCCTGCTGTTACTGTCATGTCTAATCGTATCACCTCAACCTCGAGATTCAACCTTGAAAATCACGAATTCAATGTTCGTAACGAACAAAAGAAGACACACGTCATGGGATACTACAATTAGACTTCCACCGAATCACTGGTACTAGGATAGAAGTCAACTTGTAGATCGCACCCAGATGTAGTTGTTACTAACTGTACGAAGCATCTCACCAGATTCACAATAACGAATCCGTTCGGAAGTACTGTGTTCCAGATTTTACCTCAATAGTCTCTTTCCAACTTGTCAGAAAGGACTTGTCTAGTTGAACAGAAAACACGATTGCCGTGACAAAGTAGGATGTGGCGTACTAAGAGATCTCTGCTGGCCTTGGAGCACAGGGTCTGGTTCGAACTAGATTCCGTGTCCAAGTCCCAGGTTGTGTACACAATTAAAAAAAATTGGTCCTAATGATGTGGTTCGGACCGGAGTGTTTCCACCACAAAGCAATGTAGGGTAATAGCGAAAGTGTGAAAGTGGCGACCGCGTAGTATAACAAGAAGGATGGGAAGACCCCCTCAAGCCGTACAAGGAAAAGACGTCGGGGTAAAATGGGGCTAGAGCGAAAGTATCAAAGACGAAAAAAGATGAGCGAAAAATGGTGCTGGAGCGAAAGTATCAAAGAGAAAAAAGATGACGGTTAAACTGATCCGCTGTTTTAGGGAAAGAAGTTCTACTGTCAAGAGAGAAAGGGCGACCGCGTAGGATAACAAGACGATTTGTCAAGGGACTTGCAACATCGAGCCACCACATCATCGACTTCTAGTGACCACATCACTCACCTCAGGCTTCTTCTGTGCTCGTCATAATTGGACTAGAGTTTTCCTAATTGATCATTTGTGATTTGATCCCATCGATTGCATATTCTTCTGTATCTTATCCTCGGACGTATTTTTGGACTGGCACCCCTTATCTGTCTCGGATCCTGCTTGGATTCATGTCCAGACGGAAAGATTCATATCTGCCAACAATGCCAGCATCCAAATTTCCAGAGCGATAACTTACACAACCGGTTTGACATAAAGTTGTAACCCTCGATACGGATGAACACTTTTTCCAAGAGGGCCAAAACCAGTTGACCTGGCCAAACGCGGCCTTCCAAACCTCCATTTTGAAAACATACATTGATGTAGAACGTGTCTCATACGGCTCCATGGGGCGGGAGCCCATTTCGGGTGGTGAATCATTGAAACCAGTTCTCCACCACCACCACCACCACCATCATACCTCTACCTCCTTCTCCTTCTGTGGCATCAGAGCTGCGTCGGGGCTAAGGTTTTCAAATCGGAAATACGAAGTCTGTAATGCTAAAAGATATCCGGTCCAGCGTATCGTTTACTGAAGCTATTTGGGATGTCTGTGACTGATTTACCCGGTCATCCGCCCGCGAGTTGGATCCTGAACCCGACATTTGAGAATAACCTCCGGTCGACTTCCAAGTAATCCCGTTACTTCCCAATACAGCATCAGATAGGTGTGAAAGTGCCAACCTATCTTTCTCCACAACCTATATTTGTGTTTTCTACGCGGTCACCTATCTTTCTCCACAACCTATCTTCGTGTTTTCTACGCGGTCGCCCTCTCTTTCTCAACAAGCCTAACGGGGGGAGGGGGGTGGGGGGTTGTTGCCGCGACCTCTAACAGCGCTCCATCTTGTCCAGTGCAAGAACTACAGAAAAACCAAAATGTTCCAGGAACACTCTGGGAGGAAATACCCTTCAAACTTTAATCTTATTGGGCAGTGCCTGATATGCTTTGTGCTTGGCTTGTGAGGTATTTATTCGTCTTCAACCGTTGCATTTTTGTGCCATTATCTTCCCTATTTGTAGTATGATATCTGCTTCCTGGAGCTTTCTTGGACCTCAGTTCCACCGGTCTATAAAAGCATATTCGGTTCGACAAGATCACTCCCTGCCCTATTTGTAGTATGATGTATGCTTCCTGGAGTTTTCTTTGGACCTCAGTTCCACCCGTCCACAAAAGCATTCCCGGTTTGACAAGATCACCCTCTGCCCCTGTACCATAACTACCATAGAATCTGAAATGGCTCCGGTGTTTGCATGATATAGCATCTAGAGTTCTGTGTCCTCCTCCCCGCCCCCTCTCCCAGCCCCACACAAATCTAAATGACAAGAGGCCCGATCTCCATTATAGCTTCAACCATTCAGCTGCAGCTCAGTTTCCATGCCCTTACCTTCCACAAGAAGTGGGGTAGGAGAGGGAAGGTGAAGTCAAAAGCGCTCGTAAAAAGACCGGCAAGAATTGACCAGTTTCTGTGGATGCATGTACCATCCACAAAATTACACGAAAGAACCAGCGGAAAATCAATATTATTTGGGGGAACAGGTACGGCTTTAGGATCCTTCTCGCCCTATGAGATGAGGGAGAAGTGAGATTCAAATACTAACAGATAATCTTTACCAATAGATTTTTCGTCATAAATTGTAAGGGATGGGGTCTTTTTTACGTTCATGGAAACCCAACCTCCGTCCACCAGACATGTCTGATCTCCTACCCGATGCTTTTGGAGAAAAATATCAGTAGATCAAACTGATATCCGTAAGGCACCGCCGTACGCCTTTGCCTTGACCTTATACGAAAGATCTGGAGAAGTTAGAGTCCGGGATTGTAATCGATCCGTTAGGCGTTCAAGCAATCGTATCGAGTTCCAGAGCATAATAATCGATCTAAGATTTGCAGTTACCATGCAGATCAACAGTGATATTGCGATGCAGAACTCGTAGGTCAAGTGAAGGAACGGAATAGCCCAGCGAGTTGTACGTGGATTGCAAAACGCCAGTGTGGCCCATACAAAGGAGCACCTCTTCCATCGGGAATGGGAATACCACTCTGTCAATGCATGTGGAAATGAGTATCACCATACTATATACTCCGATAAAGGACACGCTGGTTCCCTTCATTCACAGTGCCTTCTCCTTTCTCCACTTTCCTCTCCCACCACCATCTTCTACTTATTTTTCTCGTGCGTCTTTCTTCTGCTTCTTTTGGCGTCTTAGCTTACTCATCATATCCAGGTGGGACGACATCATTGGCTCAGCATATCATGTAAAAGGAGACGACAGGAGCTTTCGTGAATCAATTTTGGGGGAATACAATACCTGAAGGCGAAGAGTTCTCCTAACGAGACAGCAAGTTCTAGTAACAGACTTCTTGCTCGATAACTGTAGTAGCCTAGGGAAACGAGCAGAAAGACGAGAAAAGAGTGGCAGAATCGTCGTGTCTGACGTCAATAACTTTGATCGGGAAACCTAGTTCTCGATGCCGGTAAACTCCAGAAAACCGTCCTTTCCGCAAAGTCCAACACCCGGTATCCGGTGTACGAATCGAGCGCAGGATATTGGGCCGGCGTCCTTGAAGGGAGCAGATGGCTGTCCGTTTCTAAAACGGTGGATTCGTGCGCCACTGTACAACTGTGGTACTACACTATCGTCCACAGAGCCTAGTTACTGGACCAACAGGTCGCCTCGATCCATTCAACAGCAGCAGTGGATTTGCGTCGGCTTTCTTTCTGCAATTCATGCATGCGAGAGCGGACAGGGTGATTGCGACAAGCAAGCGACGCGATGGGATGGGGGCATCGAAAGTGCACTGATATTAATGAGAGGAAGCGAAGATAGAGAGAAAAGACTGGGAGAGCTGTCCATGGCTGGGCAGGGAAGGACGGATGTATGTTCGGCGGAGGTGAGGGCAGAACGGATAGTTAATGCAGACGGGATTGGATGTGCTATTGAAAGTGCACTCACCACGGGAGTAACACTGAATTAATGAAAGGAAACGCTGACAGTGATGAAGGTGACGGCCTGAATGAATCAGAAAGGTGGTGGTCACCACCCTCCATTCCTTCCGAGTTAAAGACGTACTCGGACCTTTAACTTGGCACTGAATTTCCGGCAAAGCCCCTAGCAAGGGTCGACGCAGTAGAGTACGCCAATATAGTTTCCTTGTAACGAGTAGTACTCTGGTTTTTGTGCCTCCAAACGTGAAACTTGAAGGAACCGACGAGTACCACATAAAAAATCAGGAACATCAGGGAACTAACTTGCACCACATCAATAAATCTTATCTGTATAGTCCATTGTGGGTCCGAATTGTGTCGAAGTGTCAAGTTAGGAACGAGTGCTTTCTTAACCGATATCTTTTCTTCACCTGGCCACGATGGCGAAGAACACGTTAGGCAGTAGTGTATCTATTTGGTGTGTATGCATAATTGGCACTGGGCTCGGGGTAAAATTTTGGATATCCGGAAAGTCTCTGAACTGTAGCGTGGGATTTCAAAATATGTCCGATCGAGACTCATTTAAAACTAACCCGTTGTGGATGATATGGCCAGTTGATCTCATTTGAATTGGACTGTTCAGAATTTGTTCTTGTTGTCCGGTTGGTCCTCAATGCAGATTTGGGACATGTGAGGCTGGAGATTGCCATGGACGGGAGTTGGTATTAGGGATCGAGTCAAAAGTGACGAACGAGAGTTTTGAGAGTGGTAATAAAGAGAGGAAAAGTTAGGTAGAATCATCACCACAGGCCGAGAGAAAGTAGAAATGTTCTGCGCACGGCATAGCTTCGGATGCGTGATCAAAAGAATCCGGGGAAAGTTGTCATCGCCGGCTTTTACTCTCTGTCTCAAAGTGGACCTCCAAAGAATGCGGGAAGGAAAGGTGAGAAAAGCAGGCACCCGAGTAGGATGTTATCTCAAGTTCGACAAGGAGGTGTAGTCCTTCCTAATAATAAAAGATCCAATTCACACAAGATTCAAGTTATCACGCAAGTTACTGTAAGGTAGTGCGGCATTGTGGGACTTAAAATGTCCAACCTGATTCGACCGGAATACTCGATGCGAAGAGTGCTCAGTCGCACACACTCGCCGGGTGATTATAATCTCGCGCATTGGACCCAGTGCTTTCCATCTGTCCAGAATTGAACATTAAGGAGAAAGGAATTTTGTGGCTACCCGATGCAGTGGTAGAGAAAAGGAGGCATGACTCCAGACAGGAGTTATCATCAAGGACGACCATGCTCACAACGGAATTTTTCACCTTCGACTTGGGAGGTGCCGTCCTGTGTATATGGGACAGACGGACAACGGTTTTACTTTATGGCACAATATATTGACAACACACCACCACGCGCCGGTAAGGTGAGGTTAGGACGAGGCGGAGAATGTTTGGATCCTGCAAGTGAGAGAGCGAGGGAGCAACCAACATAGTTAACAACAAAAGAGCGGAGTACCTTATACCGATGTTACTGCTTTTCTTCGGCTTCTACTCTTCTTCTGCTGGGCTGCTACTGACTTTCTGACGTTCGCTGGCTGGCGCTCCGCATCACCTACCTCCGCTACTACTGCTCTGCTGTGCTCGTCCTGCCCCCAAGCCCCAGCCAGTCAACGAATCATCCATCGCAGGACCCGTAAGGACTGAATAATTGCCGCCTCTTCTTCATGTACTCTCACTTCACTACGCTACGGGCGACCGATCTCCATCCACCTTTGCTTAGCCATTTAATTTCCATCTTATTTTAAAGCTTTCCTTCACAGCCCCCGATACGAAAACAGTTGTTGGAAATACACGGAGCCCTCTGGGTTTTGTATTGAAGTCGCTGGGATGCTGGGTTCCCAGGGGATGCAGATCCAATCAACCTGGGGGCATGTAGCCATGTTCTCACACCTCTTTTGAGGATAAGCTTATGTAGAGAATAGGAAGAACGTGTTATACTCACAGTTCTTCAATAATTCTTCAATCCTTTGTATGACCTCCTCCTTCCATAGATTCTTTGATATTCTGCCTTCTCTAGAATTAACGATCCCATGTTCAAGGATTCGTATGACATACCCACTCGCGAATAAGAACGTGATCTACCTCGCTCCCTCAGAAGCTGCTCCCTCGGAAACTTCTCTCATTTTCACTTTAGAGTATTGCATACTAATTTATGACAATGCAACTGGTGCTCCCATCCAAGTGAAAAGTTTGCCTGACCTTCAATCTACTGTAGAAGTTGTCTTCCAAAACAGAAGTCGATTATCTTGGTTGCACTTCCGCACTTTTCTCTGTGGAGTATTGTCCTGCTTTGAACGCTCGTAAAGTGTCTTTCAGAATCCTTTGCGACGAAAATAAAAATTCCTTGTTCCCGAAATGGTTGTGAACATGTGTTCTATTGATTCATATCAAACAGCATGAAACCCCTTTCACAGTAGTGCATGGATGCTATGGAGCTGGCTCAATGCCCAAGAAGTGCCATTAAAAAAAACATTCATGCATTCCTTGTGAAGACAGGAGTTGGTTCGCTCCGGCCGACTGTAGTCAGTACACAACAGTAACATTTAGTATCCTTCACTGCATTACCCAAAAAGAGAATCTGGGAATCGTTTCTCGGCTTCGTACAAAAGTGTCCAGTGCTATCGTGCGTGAAAGCCAGATTCAATTTTCTGCACGTGATCTCATAGACATCTATACTATTAACAGGAGATGAGGTCTAAGGAAGACCACGGTAATAGAGTGGACATAGGCAGGTAAACTTAGAAAGAATCTTTTAGATAATATGAGTTTAATAAGTAATACAGTAGACTTTTAGACCAGTCTTACCAATTAGCGAACTTGTTTCTCATGCTCTCCAAATTTAGATTTGTTCCCAAACTTGTCTTATGAAATTGGACACTCATCTAGCCATGAGATGGGAAACAAATAGGAACAAATATGAACTATGGCAAACTTAAGAGAGCGACACACATGGGATAACAAAGAAGGGAAGGCCCATCAAGTCTAACAAAGATAAAATCTAATTACCAATGAAGTTAGATTCCCATATCATTTGAATTTATTTATTTATTTTAATATCTAGAATTCCATAGTTACGTTAAGTCAACCGTAATTACATGTTATATATATATATATATATATATACTCTTACTCTATTTAATTACGTTTGACTTTATATATCACTAGAGTTTCTGAAAGAGCATCACTTTATGTGATTGTTTTACCAATCATTGGCAACTACAAATATAATAAAATCTTCATATTTTACTGACAGTTCAAAGATTTCAAGAATACATAAACCATTTATAGATATGATACACCTCACCTCAGAAATAAAAAATGAAGAAGAATAAAGTCTAAAGAGTACCATTCCATGCACATTGATAAGTTCAAACCTTATCGAACATTGATTGTGACTTGATAGTATAAAGAATGGACTATCTGCTGCGGGAAGTGAAGCAAACAAGCTTGTCTACATTTATCCATGCTCACAGTAATTACATTGCGGCATTTTAAATTCAAGATATTCACTTCCCTTCATTTTCCCGTAAGAAACTGTACGGATATTTAAAATATTGTCCATGGGACAAATATGAGGGGTACTTTGATATTTTACGGTGAATTCAGAAACACCATAATATATTTACGGTTTACAATCTGTAAGTATATGCGAGGTTTCTTGTATGTCTTTATGAACCCGCAACTCTGAGTGAGAATTAAATGGAGTAATTTGACCTTGAAGTTGTACATGTTTTCATTTTGGAGAAACTTCCAGTTTGAAGTGGTACACATGTAGTCCCAAGGAAAGAACGCATGGAAGAAAAAGAGGTTCACTTTTGTGTTCACATATTTTTTAAGGAATCATGCGACGCAATTTCTTTTCATAGTCTTGGAACCCGTTTGGCCTGTTTTGAATGTCTTAGAATGCAAAATGTCATGCAATGACCAAAGGATTTGGAGTTTCGATGGCACGAGGTGGTACATGGATTACTCTGATGTATTCTTTTAGAATGCAAAATGTCATGCAATGACCAAAGGATTTGGAGTTTCGATGGCACGAGGTGGTACATGGATTACTCTGATGTATTCTTTGAGTTTGGGATGTAAGTTTTCAAAGTAGTGTGCAGTGATTGAAGGAGTTTCTGTCTCTATGGGACAGCGACGCATTTGATGTCTACGCGTGTGAGAGTGATATAGGGTTTCGTTAAATTAGTACGGACAGTTCGAATTAGAATTGGTGCAATTTCTCCAAAAGAAAGTGGGAATCAATGCCACATCGCAATGCGCGCCAATTGTTGGTGAAGGAAATAAGATAATGTATGGAGAGAAGGATTTTAGAGATGGAGGAGGCCATGCAAAAAAAATACTAGACTAGGAATAGGATAAATATGTCTGGATAAAAAGCTGGAGTGATGATGAATTTGCACTCAATGAAGATAAGATAATAATGAAATGGTGTGATTTCTTACATCCTTTTTGATATTTGGTGGCAAGGAGTGTAACTAATTACAATGCCAAATTTGTACATTGGTTTTTTAGAGGTTTTGACTCTTACACCTTGACGTGCAGGTCATATGTGATGATATGTTGAGAATTATCCATTTCAGCGGCAGTAAAACCCAAGAGTTTGAATTGTTCTTGAGTTTTAGCTATACTTGAACTTTGCTCTTGCGTTGTCCTTGATTGGTAGTTGTTCTTATCATAGTCCTTTGGTTTCATTTGTAGACATTGAAATTCTACCAATTAACTGATTTTGTTTGTTATTTGACAAGGATGCAATGGTTGTGTCATGATATGACTTGTATCAAAATGTCTCCATTATGGAAAGATATTGAGCAGTAAGGTGAGAATAGTTTATTTTTAATCATCAATAGTATTTACTCGGAGGCTTACAATATGTCTCCATGAGTCACTAAGTACCTTCATCTAAATACCCACACATTGAGGAGAGAAAACAATTTAACAAATGGGTTGCAAATGCACATGTATTGAACAAGCATTGCATAATCATATGAAGGCATGATGGCATTCTCTACACTGATTAAGGATTCAACTAAAGACCAAGAACAAAGCAACTTTCTATTGAAGTGGATATGCTCCAACATTATTTTCCACAATCTCCTAATTAATTAATCAGACATGTGGGAAGAGGAAGAAGAGAATGAGAGCGTAGATGGTGATGAAGATGCATTTGATGATCCTGGTCCTACAATAATTCCACCTTGGGAAGAAACAAATATGTATGGCATTCCATATCGGAGATGAGAATTTTTGAACACCCAATAAAGCATCATTACTTGGAATGGTCTCCTTTGTGCTTTGTGTTTATGATGGAATGGTCTCATCCTATCTCACCCCGTCTATATCCATAACTCTAAACTTTGTATGTTGGATGGTCTCCATTTTTTAGGTATTAAGTGCATGTTGTGAGGTGTAAATTTTATGTTGGAAGGGTGTGAATGGGATGCCATTTCTAAAGGTGATGAATTCCATGAATGGCGGTTGGGATGTCAATTTGTATAAATAAGATAGTTTGTTTCATGAATATCTACTGATTTCATAATGCATAGCTTGATTCAATAAAATTTATAAGTGGGAGTAGTGGATGAGATATACCAAAGCTTGTGAGATTTATAAGTATATCTCTAGGATTTACAAGTATATCTCTTGTAAAGGACTTCAACAAAATAAAGAATAAATCAGTGAAATGAACATATGGATTCTAGTTCCAAGTAGTTTTAGTTTAAGTTGTGCTCTTTTCATATAAAAAGTTAGAGAAACTCGAGAGAAATAGAATTGGCAAGGAGAGTGAATTGCCAACTTTTGAAAGCTTAAGGAGAGTAAGAAATCCCAATAAAATGAGAAGTAGAGGATAGTAGGAATCAAGACAACCAAGCATTTGAAGGGAAGGAGTTAAAAAGGCACAATTTTCAATTAACAATTTATAGGGATTTGAGTGAAGTTTGAGGGAAAAGGAAGGAAGGTGTAATACCAAGAGCTAGCCAAATGATCTAGATGTGAAATTTGGTTTGATAACATCTAGAATTATGTTATACATGATGGTCAAAATAGATCAGATAGAAGTACCACCAAAAGAGTACTTCTACTAATGGGGCAAAAACCAAAATAGACTTGAAAACCTTAGAACCAATAGCTAGACATATGATTTTAGGTGAGAATTGGTTTGATAACATCAGGAAGAATGTTACACATGATGGACTAAACAGATCAAAAAGAGGTATCACCAAGAGGGGACTTCTACTAATAGAGTAGGAACCAAAATATGCCTAAAATCTTTGAAGGCAATTTTGGAGGCCTAAACGGATGGGTTAGGCCTAAAAAATGTGCAGATTCCCCCCCTCCCATCAGAAAGAAGGTTGGCCTTCCCTCCCTCATGGTTTGTCATGTTGAGAGCTTTCCAATGGTACCTTACCCATGTGATTCTAAGATTCCTACAAGAAGATTCCCTCCAATCAAAGCTTGTTTGACCAAACCGGATAGACCAACATGTCACCCATCCAAGTAAGTGATCCAAGGGTGGAGCTTGCTAACATATCACCTATCTGTGTGCTTAATCTTGTGGTGGTTCTTCCTTGGAGGAGATCCTCTTTGTCTATATAATAAAGAGAAGGTGCTCCTTTGGGGCATCAAATGTTTGAGTGTGAAATATGTGTTTTCTCTCTTCTCTTGTCCTCATATTATAACAGAAGGTCAAGTGAAATTTGAGGGCAAAGGAGAAGAAGATTGCACCTCAACAAACAACAAACAAAAATTTGGGAGAACATGGTTTCAAGGAGGCATGAGAGAGAAATCAAGAAGGAGCGGGGTTTGAGCTCAGAGTATTTGAAGGGATAGGACAAGAAGAGAGCACATTCTAACATGAACAAGGTTTGAGGTAGGCACATGGGAGAGAGAGAGAGAGAGGATTTGTTCAAGGAAATAGAAAGGATAGGACTATAAAGCATTTCCAAACAAGGACTTGCAATTAAAAAGTTGGAATATGAGGGGTCTCTTGACATGAGAAGGATGAATGGCAGAGCTTTGAATCAAACAAGAGAAAAGACCGTTATAAAGGACACAAGAGACAATGGAAGAAAGGCAAGAGAAGCATTGTTGATAAAAATTTAGATTACCACAATTGGCGGAATATGCCAAATATATCCATCCATCTTTCGAGGAATCAACAAAATAATTTGGTTGATAGATTTCCATTTCCATGTTGACTATTACACTTGTATAAAATAGAGCTGGTTAGATAAGCATTAAGTGAGTACAGTGGTGGAAATGATCCATGAAATGAACCTTGATGCACTTGAGCTTAAAGTCATACTTGGGATAGAATACCCTACACACAATGTAAGATATCTCTTCCAATTTCTTTTTGCAATTTATGTTTCTCAATTTTTGCAATTTTTATTGCTCTTTCAATGTCTAGAATTTTTGTCTTCATGTTTTGTATCTGCAATTTCTATTTGAATGTTTTTTGTGCAATTTTTCTTCAATTTTTCACAAGTTATTGTCCATATTCCTTCTCGATCCCAACCCAACCATGGTGCTAAACTTAAAACCCTAACCCATCCCCAAAAAACCCCAAATAACCTTGTCATTTTTTCCTTTGGAACCAACAAACCATGCTTTCATTCCGTTCACTCTTCCTGCCCCGACTCCCAAACCTAGATCCTTAACCCACACCTAACAAACTCTAGAACAACCCAATCATTTTTTTCTTGTCATTATTTTCCCTATGAAGAAAGCTCAATCAACCTCATATTTTTGGACTTCCTCCACCACCAAACCACAATTTGATGCAACCAGACCCTAAATAGATTTCAACAAGCCCATATGTCTAGAATAATGTTCCAAATAAACCGTCTAAGGATTATACATAAGAATGATTGTTAGGCAATCTTAATGAAAATAATAATTGTTGTTGGTAAAAATATGGCCTTAAAGTCTTATTCTACTCTCATTCTTTTAAAAAACAAAATGCTGATATCTTAGTATATCATATATTGATTGGCTAAGAATTAATTTAAATTATCATGAATTTTTACTAATAAATCAAACTATTGTATTTCAATAAGATTTTTGGTCTAAGGAGTTCTTTGATCCAATTGAGATGATATAGGTGCATTGTAACCAATTGATAATCAAATTTATCAAAGTTAAAATTTTCTTTGGATTAATTTACTAATCCCAACTCAAAAAAAGCTTAACTTACTTTCTCCTTATGACAAATACTAAAAAAATTGACAATCTATCTACTTGTCATAATTGAGCTAAGATCAATTGTTGCTCCAAATTGTTGGTGGTCCTAGGTCTTGGATCAATGGCTAGGATGTACAGACCTGCAACTCAACTCTAGAGTTAAGTAATGAGAGTCATTATTTGGACCCGTTGTCTGTGTATGGCTCTAAACAAACCTTCTAGAACAAGGTTTTGGATGAACTCCCTTCTAGGAAGAAGTTATTGAGCCTCCCTCTTTCATGGTTTCCATGAGAGGGTTTCCCACCAAACCCATTTTTTTCATTTCCAAGCATTTGTTGGAAACACTCTTAGATTCAAAACCAAAAAGTTTGGAACTTGTCATTAGTTCCATAAGTTTGGAACTTGTTATAGGGTTTGTTAAGAACCCTCTCAAATTTAGATGCAAAAAGTTTGGAGCTTGACATTATAGTTTGTTGGGAACCCCCTCAGATTTAGATCCAAAACCTTCTATCATAAGGGTTTGATGGGAACATTCTCCAATTCAGATCTAGAATTTAGATTTAGATGTTGGTCCTTGATACACACAATGGCTGAGAAACATAAGACATCGGCAAACAAATACCAACTCGTCATCACTTGTGTTTAAATATACATATGTGATGACTAGAATGACCAGAAGTTCTACTTCTGTCATCACGTGTGTTTTATAATGTATATGTGATGATTGCTAAAGTGGACCTTCTCTTGAAAGGTGCACTGCATAGCACCATGTTATTGATTCATTTTCATAAAAGAACCTTATATTTTTCATCTACCAATTCAACTTTGTTTATAGTTTGGGTAACTATCAATTAAGTTTTTAATTCATTTTGTTACCTCGGACCTCTTAGTACCAAATGTTTAGAAATCTTGGGCCAGCCTTGGGAAACATATGCCAAAAGTGGATAAATTGGGGATTTGTATCTATTTTCTCATGCTAAAGAACTAGAAGATGAATAAGAACAAATATGAGCAATTTTCTAACCGATGAAACCATGGAAGCTTGAAGAATCGATGCATGTTGTTTGTGGTTATGTGGTAGGTAATTTAGTGAACTAAGTTTGCTAGCACATGTGATATGGGGACCTATTTAGGTCCTATTAATTGCAGGCTATTCTCTCTGATGGCATCCAAGAGATGGCATCCAAGAGGCCTTTGTGCTAGGAAGGGAGAGTTTGGGGAAGGGGAGTGCTATTCCTTATTCATGGGTGTAGGATTGGTTTCATGTTAGAGACCTCACCATGAGGAGATACCTTGCATGGAATGTATATACCCATCATGGTGGTTGTTTTTTTAGTTGTTGAGTTCAATCCTTGAGCCAGCTCATAGATCCAAGTTAATCCATGGCTATCTTTCTCTTCATGTGAAGAGCAAGGTTGAGTGCTTTGTAGAGGACTATAATTGGGTGTACCACTGATGTGGTGGGTGTTGAGGCAAAGCTAACATTTCTCTAGAAGCAACTCATGCACCCCAATGTAAAGTGGTTCAAGATGAATTTTGTTGGACAACTCTTTACTCATCTTTTTTTGGAGAGTAGCATAGAAGTAGTACCCTAGTACCACTAGGAGCAATGTTTACCATGATACTTTGGTGGAGGATCCTAGCCTACATGGTAGAGATGTGAGAACTCATGATCCTCCCTTTTAGGAGCACTATAACAATATGGAGTATAGAAATGAGTTAGTCAAGACTAACAAAATAACAAATAGGCCAACTTAGCTTAGAATATTCTAGAAGTATCTAGGAAGCTTCTTGGTACCTTCCAAGTATAGGATAACATGCATGCCAAGTGGTGACTCAAAGGAGAAAGCTCCTTGGGAAGCTTCTTGGCTAGCTTATCTTGCACGCCAAGTAGGTGGCTTCTAGAAGGAAGCTTATTGGGAAGCTCCTAGCTAGCTTAGCTTGTATGCCAAGTAGGCAGCTTCTAGCATGAAGCTTCTTGAGACGCTTCCAAGTTAGCTTGACTTGCACTCTACAAAAATAGCTTTGAGAAAGCTTCTTGAGAACCTTCTCAAGGGTCTTGTATGATTCCCTTTAAATACCAAAGCCCAAGATCATGCTAGGCATTTGGAATTTCCCTCATTTCCCTCATTCAAATATCCCAATGTGATCTTCCACTAGGGTATTTCATTCTCATATTTCTCTCCTTGATCTTGGTCTTTTACATTGGTATCAAAGTAGGATTAGGATGGATGGAATTTATGGACCACCAAATTTATTTATGCCAAACCATTGGAATTTTTGTATCCATTTACTACCCAAGCATCATTTCACTCAATTCATCATCTCACACTTTGGGTAAATTTTTTTGAATGCAATCATGTTGTTCAATGAACCCTTGCTACTTCCAATTGTAACTTATGGAGAATGGTGGATGTGTTGCAACTATATGTTGACTTAGATCAACTATAGGTAGTTTGATAGAGTAGTAGTCAAGGTAGCAATGCTTAAGGTTATCATTGCCATGTAATAATAAATCAAGCACCTTACTTGACTGTTGGCAAAATGAGATCATGAATGACAAGAGAGGGTAGATAGAGTACCATTTTGAGAAGGGAAAGAGCAAATCCAATTTCCAAAGCACAAGTTATTTGAAGGCAAGAATCTCCCAAGTGTAGTGGAAAATTTTGTGTTTGATTGCAAATGTTATTTTGAAGCTACAAATCTTCAAGATGAACAAAAATAGATTCTCTAATCCAATTGGCTAGAATCCAAAATGGATTCTAGCCAATTGGATGGAGTAGCAAAGTTATGGTGGCAGTTTTAAGTGGAATGAGCTGAAAATTTTTTTGTTGTACCACTCTTGATATGAGCAGAATTCAAAAGTGCACTAATTGGTTCATTCCAAGCTATGAATGCCACATAAGTTGCACAAGATAGGTTGGAAGAGTTGAAGCATATTGGCTTTGTAAGAAGCTACATCATGCAATTCCAAAACACCATCATGCAAATTCCAAAAATATTGGAAGGTGAAGTTCTGGATCAATTTGTGAGGGGCTTGAAGTCACAAACCAAACTAGAGGTGATTCCAAAACACTTGGAGGAAGCCATGCAAATAGGTTAACACTTTGATTCCTTGGTTGCAATAACTTGGTCTTGACCTCAACCTCCATAGAACCTACTAATACACTACACACAAGTAGAGGAGCCAACACCAATGGAGATTGATGCCACCCAATGGAGACCACTTGGTGCTACAAATAGAGAAAGATTATGATAAAATGGTGGTTTTTTTTGTTGCCAAATTGAAGATCCACTATTATGTTCATTTGATTGCACCATTGACCAATGTCTTGGGGAAGAACTTGAGCTTTCAATGGACCACCAAGCACAAAGAAGCATTCCAAAAGTTGAAACATATGGTGTCTTCAAGACCCATTCTTCAACATATGACACTCAACTACCTTTTTTGGTTGCTTTTGATGCTTCTAACTTTGTGATTGGAGCTATGTTGTAGTAGGAATCCCTAGATGGGTTACATCCCATTGCCTTTGTGTCTCACTAACTAAATACCATAGAAAGGAATTACTTTGCTTGAGATTGAAAATAACTAGCAATGGTATATCTCACTTAAATATAGAGGCATTTTCTCTTGAGGAAACAAGTGATCATGCAAACAATCATAAACCCTTATTGCAAACATTACATTTGGAACACATGAAGAGTCTACATAATTAATGGGAGGAACCACTATACTTGTTTGACATCAAACTAGAACATAAACCTGGTCAGTTCCATGTTATCCCCAATGCCCTATCATGACAACCTAATTTTAAGTCTCTTCCTCTCATCACGATAGCAATTATGATGGTGTTAGTCAACTCTAAAGTCCAAATTGAGTTTAAGATAGCTTTACAACAAGATCCCTTCTTTTAAATGGTCTAGGTTTATCATGCATTATGAAATAAGGAATAAAACACCTTTTCCTTCAAGGAAAGCCTTTTATTTTTTGAGAACTTGTTCTATTTTCCAACCAAGTGTGATCTCCAACTTGTGTGCCTTCCAAAATTCCATGACTTACCAATTGCTGGTCACATGGGTGTAGATAAGACCTAGAGTTCCCTACAATGCCAATGGCAGAGGCCCAACATGGCAAGAGATGTTTGAAATTTTATCCAATCTTGTGAGCTGCCAATGCAACAAGACCAACAACCAAAAACCAAGTAAAATCCTTCAACCACTCCCCATCCTATTTGCTTGATAGGAACATGTGAGCTTAGATCTCATCACATCCTTACCCAAGACAAATCAAGGTCACACAACATCATGATGTTTGTGGGTAGGCTTAATACACAAATCTATTTGGCACCAACCTTTGATATAGTGGATGGTCCAACATTGGCCCAAATCTACTTTGACTATATCTTCAAGCATCATTGGATACCTTGTGTATTCATCTTTGACCATGCTATTTGTTTCACCAAAAATTTTTGGCAAGCACTCTTCCAAATACTCAACACCAAGCTTGCTTTGTCCAAGCTCTATCATCATCAAACTGATGGACAAACTAAACATACAAATTGCATCTTGGAGGATATGCTTTGTATCTTTATCACCATACCAATTGAGATAAGTGTCTTGCAATTGCTGAGTTTGCCAACAATAATTCCAAACAAGCAAGCATCAAATTCTTGCACTTCTTCCTTAATTTTGGCCAAGATCCACTTGTTCTAGGTTCCCTTCTTGCTCTCCTTCCATCTCATGTTCCTCATACTTCCACCTTCTTGACCACCATATCCCAATCCTTACAACAAGCCAAATCTCATCTCCTTGTTGCTCAAAATTGTAAGAAAATGTTTTTGAACCAACACCATCATGATCTCACCTTTCAACTTGGTGATAAGGTCATGCTTTTTTCTAGTAATCTACCCCTTCCACTTGATACCCAAGTCCATAAACTTGCTCCTAATTTGAGAGGTCCATTTGATGTCACCCAAATCATTTCTCTTGTTGCTTATCGACTTGCCTTGCCTTCTCATATGCAAATCTTTCACATTTCCAAGTTGAAACCCTTTGTTTCTAATCCATTATCCTTATCCTCTCATGGCGAACCCCCTCCTCCTCTCAAGCCTATCAACAATCATGAAGAGTATGAAGTTGATCATATCCTTGCATGTCGTTACATTCAAAATGGCCGCCAACAACATATTGAGTACAAGGTCCTTTAGAAAGAGTATCTCCTTCATGATACCACTTTGGAACTCCTTTCTCCTCTCCAGAATGCACAAATGACCATCTAGAAGTTTGAAGCTTCAATGATGACAAGGATGTCACCAACTAGCAATGATGGAATATGTAACAATATGGAGTTTACCAACAAGATAGTCAAGACTAAAAAAGTAGCAAATAGGCCAAATTACCCTAGAATATTCTAGAAGCATCTAGGGAGCTTCTTGGTACCATCCTATTATTGGATAATGTGTATGTTAAGTGGTGACTCATAGGAGAAAGCTTCTTGGGGAGTTTCTTGGCTAGCTTAGCTTGCACACCAAGTAGGTGGTTTCTAAAAGGAAGTTTCTTAGCTAACTTAGCTTGTATGCCAAGTAGGCAACTTCTAGCAAGAAGCTTCTTGAGAAGCTTCCCGGTTAGCTTCTTAGACTTGCATTCTAAGAAAGCATCTTTGAGGAAATTTCTAGAGAAGCTTCTCAAGGGCCTTGTATGCTTCCTAATAAATACAAAAAGCCCATGCTTATGCTAGGCATTCAAAGTTTCCCTCAATCAAATGCCCTAATGTGATCTTCCACTCTAGTCTTTCATTTTACTATTTCTCTCTTTGATCTTTGTCTTTTACGAGGACCCTATCTTAGAGGGTGGAGTTGTGAGTAGAGGTGAGGAGATATTGCAATTACCCATTGTATGGCATGGACATGTGGATGGTAACATGTCAATTGGTCATGGACTACTAGAGTTAATGGAGATCAAGTTTTGCACAAAGGAGTTTGTCTTATGGAGAGGAAGAGAGATCTAGTTGAGCAAGAGGGTCAATTTAGGACCCAAGAGAGTGCACACGTTCAAATGATAGGTGAGTTAGATAGGGTCGTGTAGAGAGATGTGCTCATGCCAAGGAGGCTCTACTTGATGACAAGTTTTATTAGAGTTATATATTACTATGGGATTGTGTAATGTTCCAAGGATAGTAGAGAAACACAAAAGAGAAAACATAAGTTTTACACTCAAACTTTGGTGCCCCAAGGGAGCACCTTCTCTTTATTATATAGCCAAAGAGGATCTCCTACAACAATGCTCCACCATAGGATTAGGTACATGGATAGGTGACTTGTCAATGAGCTCCACACTTGGATTACTTTCTTGGATGGGTGACATGTCAATCTTGGTCCTATCTGGTTGGTCAAATAGACTTTAATCACAAGGAATCTTTTAGAGAATCTTCTTGTAGGAATCTCAAAATCACATGGGTGAGGTATCTTTGGAAAGCCCCATTGAGACAAACAGGAGGAGGGAGAGCTAGCCCTCTCTTCATGGAAGAACAAATTGTGCACATTTTTAAGCCCTGATTCATCCATTTAGGCCTCCAAAACTGCCTTTGAAGTTCAGGCCTATTTTGGCTTCTGCCCTATTAGTAGAAGTGCTCTTTTGGTGATAATTCTACTTGATCTACTTAGTCCATCATGTGTATCATCCTGCCAGATGTCACCAACCCAAATTCTACCTTTAGATCATATGTTTAGCTATTGATTGTAAAGTTTTCAAGCATGTTTGGTTTTTGGCCTATTAGTAGAAGTATTCTTTTGGTGATACCTCTATCTGATCTAATTTTTTTATCATGTATAACATCCTCCTAGATGTTACTAAACCAAATTTCATCTCTAGATCATATGTCTAGCTATTGGTATTATAGATTGTTAGAAGAGTCTTAGAGAGCTTATAAGAAGTTTGAGTGCATGGACATTTAGGTAGGTTTGTAAACTCAGACTAAATTCACAAAGAGTATCACTTACCATACTCAAATACACCATGTCTAGAGTGAGGCTCAACCTATTGATGTAGAGATGCAGTACCATGCAACACAAACCGAGTCTCCTATACATAGAGAATCTATTGGAGAGCCTAATTATGATCCCAACAGCTAGAAAAATTAGCTATAGGTGAAAATTGGCTTGGTAATATCTTTAGAAATGTTATACATGAAGGTCTAAGTAGATTAGATAGAGGAGTTACCAAAAGAGGATTTTCACTAAAGGGTAGAGATTGAAACACACCCAAAACTTTAGAGCTCATTTTTAGAACTAAACAAAAGAATTAGGCCTCAAAACAAGAAATATTATCTCCCATCCCTCCCTCTTTTTTGTCTTTTTGAGATCTATCCAATGGTACTTCTTCCATGCTATTTTGAGCATCCTTTATAAAGATTCCTAAAATATTTCTTTTGGTAAAACTTGTTTGACCAACCAAATAGAATGAGGGTTGACATATTCCTAATCCATGTATCTAATCTAAGTGTGTAGCTCCTTTGGAGTGGATCTTCTTTGCTATATATATAAAATTAATAAAGATACAATACTCCTTTGGGGTATGAAATTTTTTGGTAGTTCCAATCTTGTGTGCTTCTATCGTTGGGCTATTACACTAATGTGATTGAGCAACATATGGATATTATAGGTTGGAGACCCCAATCCTTAAATGATCTGGCATCCCCATCCCACTTTGCACATCCATGTGAGGAGATAAAGTGGCTTGAGGCAAGGAGGATGACACGAGAGCAAGATTTTTGAGACTTACTAAGCTGGGAGAGACCATGACCAAAGTTTATTCCACACATAGTGTATGCTCATGAGAGAAGGATTGTCAAGCCATTTGTAGTGTTGCATCTAGATTGCTTGGACACTGGAATTTTAGTGATAGTAGTTAGAGTTATTTTAGTAGTTTCTCAGAGACTACTTTTTGGCGGTCAGATTTTGTGTTTGGGGTATTGACTTCATGATGGTGCCCATTGTCACTTTGCTCCGCTTGCACCATCAAGTGTGTCGTTAGTGGGACCATTAGGGTTCAGACCTAGCTTGAGTCTAGGGGGTAAACTTTCAAAGTGCAGCTCTAGAGAGCTCACTTCTTTGATGATGAGCCTCTGAGTTCCTGACTATGGTGGACAGAGGCGGCAAGCATCACCTGGATTCTCTTAGCTAGAGTGGTGAGGCTTGACTGTAATTATTGTCCAATTGTTGGCAGTTAAAAGAGTGATAGATCAAGTACTGATCTGAGTTGAGTTGAGTTGAGTTGAGTTGAGTTGAGATGGTAAACAATCTGATTACATTAGAGAAGTGAAGTCAGAGGGAAATTGGGTGCAAGAACTTTGAGTGTTGGTGGTATCTCCAAGCTTGGTGGATTGTTGGTAGCTCAATTCAAAGTTCAATTTTTCCCTAGTGTGCAAAAGCTCATTCAATTGATGCAGATTTGGCAATAAGGCAGATGGTGTGTGGAAGCAATGGTCAATTTTTGAGCACAGAAGGAGCAAATTTTGAGCAATGGTTGTGATTTTGAGCTCAAGAGGTGAAGGCATGACCAATTTGTTGCGAGTTGGGCTCAGAAAGTCAAATTGAAGGTGGAGTTGAGAAGCTATTCTCATGAAATTGTGATATGGAGAAATTTTTGAGCACAAAAGGAGCAAATTTTGAGCAGTGGTTGTGATTTTGAGCTCAAGAGGTGAAGGCATGACCAATTTTTTGCGAGTTGGGCTAAAAAAGTCAAATTGAAGGTGGAGTTGAGAAGCTATTCTCATGAATTTGTGATATGGAGAAACTTGTGTTTTCAATTTGGCTTGAGTGAAAAGTTAGCAAGGGATTTGGCAGTCAGTCAACTTTAGGGTTTATGTCAAATTTTGGCTGCATTTTACATCAGATTTTGGCCAAATTTGGAGCAGTTTTGTTGTTTGGCCAAATTTGGAGAAGTTTTGCTAGTTTGGAGGACTTTTGCAAGTTTGAAGGAGGTTCGAAGTGGCAAGAAGAAAGGCCTCATTTGGCTGAATTTTGGCATTTATAGGCATAAGGCTATGTGCTATGAGAGGTTACAAAGGCCTGGAAGGGCTAGCAAGCCAGCATGGTGGCATGAGGCTAGCTAGTTTAGAGTAGATCTTGGTCATTGGTTGGAAAAATTTGCCTTTCCTACTAGATTGTGCACAACAAGGTTTGATCCCAAGATCTCTTGTTCCTAGGCTGGTGCCCTAGCCAATTGGTCCACCAGCCAACTGGTCCACCCTCACTTGTTGTCCTAGTGATTGTGCCACTGTTATCTATATACTTGTAGCTTTGGCTAAGAGAGGCAATTTGATCCCATTCTTGGTGATCCTGGTAGCTTAGGACTTAAATACAAACTTCTCTTATGTCAAATGCCAAATAGTGGCAGAGTAAGTCTCGTGTTGTTTTATGAGATGGAGGGTTTTTGTTTAGATTTCTTCTGATTGGACTCCCTCTATTCTGTGCTTCCTATTTGTGCACCATGTTTGTGTGCGGTGCCTTGACTTTTGAGCGTTGGTGCTCTGGTGTGCTCTCAATAGTGAGTTTGGAGTGATGACCAGTCAAACTACCTTTGTTTCTCTCTGGTGAGGCAAGAAGTGATGACTTGCAGACCATGAGAGTGCATGTGGTGATTGTAGGTTACAAGTTGCCTTTTCCCTTAGTGTAGTTATCTCAGTTAGAGTTACATTAGTGGGTGGTGTTCCGTGGGTGTTGGCACTTGGTGGGGTACTTGCGGTTGCAACTTGTGGTTCCGGTTTGTGGGTGCAGTTGTGGTAACTTTGTCTTGATAGAGTTTGTTGGAGATTCTAGAGGAGTTAGCTTTGCAGTACATAGTGGGTTTACTCGAAGTGGTGTTAGATATCAACCTGCATCTCAGGTCCCAATGAGGGAGGAGATTGACCCTAAGTTGGAGGTTGACACAAGAGCTAATTCAGTTGAGAGTGCACTTGGTGTATCCGCACAGTTTTTGTGAGATATTGACAAGATTTATGGGGCCTCCAAAGGCCCTATGTGTTACTTTGGTACATTGGGTACCATTGAGTTGGATGACTTCATTTAGGAGTTTGATAGTTGGTGTGATTTGTTGCAAATGTGGAACCCAACTTTGTTTACACCTTTCATGGCATGGAAGAGGTTGTTTCAGCATCTAGAAGGTCCATTGATGGATGACTACCATGAGTTCAGGAGAGCTCATTTGGAGGAGATCAAGTTATGGAGACAATATTGATCTCCAAACTATATCTCTTTCACTTTAGGTTTGGTGGCCAGGAGTAGATTGGCTGTACTTATGAGTTTTAGCTTGAGTAGTGTTGGTGGAGCTAGAGGAGGTGCACTAACTGAAGATAGTGTTACCACGAGTGGAGGTACCACTATAGGAGGTGGTGTGGTACTAGGATTTAACTCCATGGTGGAATTCTTCCAGTGTTTGAGGCAGAACTACCAGGGAGTGCAGACTGACAAGCTGAGGAGCTTGTAGGAGTTCCAGCGGAAGGCTAGAGAGAGCCTACATGAGGCATACACTTGCATGGGGCGGCTGATCAATTTCACTCAGGGAGTGCAGACTGACAAGCTGAGGAGCTTGTAGGAGTTCCAGCGGAAGGCTAGAGAGAGCCTACATGAGGCATACACTTGCATGGGGCGGCTGATCAATTTCACTCAGGGAGTTATTGAGGCCCAGGCAGTCCAGTTTTGGTATGGGATATTGGACAAGGAGTTGTGACGTAGAGTTCATGGTGCTACGTTGTTATAGGCTACTTCACCTACTTTGGTAGTAGTCTTTGGTTTGGCTAAGCATATTGAGCTCAACATGGTGGAGGAGAGGGTAGTGACATCTGGATTTGGTAGAGAGACCTCATCCACTACTGTGACTTCTTCTAGAGTGCAGCAGAGTGCACCATGCCCAATTTGCTTTTGAGGATAGGGTGGACAACCCATATCCTATGGAGCGAGTGGGGGGCCTAGTGGAGTTAGACCTTTCCCTTCATTTTTGGGTCAATAGTAGCTAGTGAGTGGTGGTGTTGCTTGTTAGACTTGTGGTGTAGACTTGTTAGACTCTCACCATCGGAGAGAGTGTACTCATGGCAATGGACCTGATACCTTGGGTGCATCATATCCAACACAGAGGTAGTGTGAGCATTGCCACAGATTTGGTCACACTAGTGACCGGTGTTTTGACCTACACCCGGAGTTACAGAGTGGTAGGGCTGCTATGGCAGGTAGTAGAGGAGCTCTTGTTCATGGGACGAGGTGGTAGAGGATCTACACCTAGTAGGAGTACAGTACCTACCCTTACTTCTTATACAGCTATGGCTACTCAGATTGAGGATTTGGAGCAGAGATTGGCTAGTATGGCTATTGCTCAAAGGAGATTAGATTTGGGTGTTGAGGCTTCCACCTCATCTGCTGGTGACAGAGATGCTTTGGACTTCATGT
Organism: Lunularia cruciata; assembly: GCA_948567375.1. NCBI lineage: Eukaryota > Viridiplantae > Streptophyta > Marchantiopsida > Lunulariales > Lunulariaceae > Lunularia > Lunularia cruciata. The sequence continues at coordinate 52,546,170 of OX419758.1, forward strand.
GCGGAGCAGCACAGGTGGATGCATCTGCTGTAGTGACTAGGAGTGCAGTACGTGCTCCAGAGCCTAAAGGAGCATTAGTGGAGTTGGATCCATAGAGATGAGAGATTGGGAGACAAGTCAGACTTCCCCAGTCTTTCACACTATCTGAGGCATTGCAGATGACATCCATGGTTCCTAGATGTCCCAATGCATGTGTGGTAGGTGGTGATGAAGTGCATGATGGACTACTTGCTAGTCAGCCACCTACTACTATACAAACTGAGTCTAGCATGATGTTGGGGGTGGCTCAACTGATTATATAGCGTCCTTTGTTTTCAGCCAGTGACATGTTTACATTAGGAGTTGACCCAACCCTAGTGTTCCGGTTGGCTTCCATGCTTTGTGAAAGTAGGAATGATGTGGTTCCTACTACTAGCGCAAAGGTGGTTGGTAGTGGAGCTAACTTGGTTGAGGAGCATGGGATCCGTTAGCAACCAGTGGTTTATGGCAGGCAGCAGCGGCTAGACTGGAGGAGTTGCCAACTAGACCGGCCTTTGAGAGAGCACGGTTCACACTTGGTGTTGTCCTATCAGATAACCAGAGGGGGATTTCCATTTTGTGGGACCTTTAGGGAAGGTCTATACACCATAGAGAGTCTTGTTAGACTTTGGTGCGCAGCCCCTTATGTTGGGGAAGGCGGCAATGTTCAGTCTAGAGTTACGGAAGACCGATGTGGAGAGGTGTCTATTTCAGATCCAGACATCTCTAGGTGGTGGTTTGACACAGTACATCACACATGGGGAGCTTGTTGTCCAAGTTCAGCCTGGTCATCCGACTAATAGCTCGGTGGTGAGAGCTCAAGCTATTGCAACGATAGCTAAGTCATATGATGTGCTAGTTGGGGGAGCAATGTTATACCCATGGGTTTCAACATTGAATATTGGGAGGAGACAACCTCCTATATCGGTTGGCAGTCTAGTGAGGGACGGGTATGTCGCCTACCAGTACGTTTTAGTAGTGGCAGTCTTAGCTCACTATAGTGCGGGACCATAGCAACATCAGTTTCAGCTTTTAGTGGTGTAGTTACTTGGCCTGGTAACTTGTTGGAGGGGAACGCCCATGCAGAGGAATTCCAGTACCCAAGGAGACCACTCAAATTTGGAGTACGAGTGGGATTGTTCCATCCACCTTGGATGTTCCATTGTGGAGTTTAGAGGAGGCATTGCAACAGCATGCAGATCAATTGGTGCAGCAGGCTTGGAGTGGAGCCTTCGTACCATCAGGGGATGAGTGTGAGGATGAGCCTCTAGAGTCCATTGCTTTGACACCTCTAGATACCTATAATACCACGAGCTAGCCATATGATCTAGAAGTGAAATTTGGTTTGATAACATCTAGAATTATGTTATACATGATGGTCAAAATAGATCAGATAGAAGTATCACCAAAAGAGTACTTCTACTAATAGAGCAGAAACCGAAATAGACTTGAGAACCTTAGAACCAATAGCTAGACATATGATTTAAAGGTGAGAATTGGTTTGGTAACATCTGGAAGGATGTTACACATGATAGACTAAACAGATCAGAAAGAGGTATCACCAAAAGGGGACTTTTACCAATAGAGTAGGAATTGAAATATGCCTGAAATCTTTGAAGGCAATTTTGGAGACCTAAACGGATAAATTAGGCTTTGAAAATGTGTAGGATTTCCCTAATGGAGGACAGGCTGGCCTTCCCTCCCCTTGGTTTGTCTCATTGAGACCTTTCCAATGGTACCTTACTCATGTGATTCTGAGACTCCTACAAGAAGATTCCCTAAAAGATTCCCTCCGGTCAAAGCTTGTTTGACCAACCAGATAGGACCTAGACCAACATATCACCCATCCAAGTAAGTAATCCAAGGGTGGAGCTTGATGAAATATCACCTATCTGTGTGCCTAATCCTATGGTGGAGCTTCCTTGGAGGAGATCCTCTTTGTCTATATAATAAAGAGAAGGTGCTCCTTTGGGACACCGAATGTTGAGTGTGTAATCTGTGTTTTCTCTCTTCTCTTGTCCTCGGAGTATTACAGTACCACACTCATTGCTTGGTAGTATCCTGTAGAGGGGATATGTTTATTGGAGTTGTTCGGTGGGATAAGCACCATGCTAGTTGCGGTATTACAAGCGGGTATACGAGTATAGAGATACTTGTATGTAGAGAGAGATGAAATTGCTATAAAGTCTCTCTACATCATGTGGCACACTTGCCCTATTGATATCCGGAGTTATTACCAATGTCAGCAGTCAAAAGTTACCAGAAGGCCCTACCAGCAAACATTTCCTTATTGGGGGCACATGATCTGGAGAGACATGAGCCTATTCACTTGGTGATTTCTGGATGGTCATGTCAGGAACATACACGTACTGGTAGAGGTTTGGGTCTTTAGGATCCTTATTCTAGTGTGTTTTATGAGATGTTATGGATACTACAACATCTCCAAGTTCACAAGATTGTTTCTCTAGCTTACTTTTTGGAGAACGTTCCTTTTATGAGTGATTCTTGCACAACAGTGGTGGCAAGTACACATCAGGTCCATTCTTGGATCGGACCTATTGTATTGTTAGATGTAGCCAGAGTGGGATCATGGGCTCATTGTCTTCGTCTTTGGTGGACAAACCTCTTACCCAAAGAGGTTCTACAACGTGCTTATGATGAGATTCAGCAACTTGACCACATCCTTGTTGATTATATCTTTGATGTTGGATGTTAGTCTTAGATAGTGGTAGTGGCAGATAGGTCACCTATGGTAGTGGTGAACCTAGTAGGACAGTCTAGAGCCGCATTTCCCACACTCATGAGTTTCCTAGCCTCTCATGCTTTTTGAGAGGGAGTACCTAGACTTGTTTGGGACTCATAGTTACAGTAGTTGGTGGGGCCCAACGCTGATGAGAGAGAGCGGGAAATGGGTTTTTGCATTGGTATTACCATTGTTCCAGTAGTGTTAGAGGCATCCAAGTGTCAAGTGTTAGGTCATGCTATAGACCTGAACTATTTGACCTAGATTGTGATCCTTGGCTTGGCAGAGCAACATAAGATATGCTTGGTAGGCATCACCACTCGGACACTTGTGAGCCTTGTGCCTATTGAGACAATTCAGGTACATGCTAGAGGGCGATGGACCGAGTGGACATGGTATTCTTGGGACACAGCCAGTAGCTACTAGGGAGAGTGGTCTACTTGGAGTCCATCCAGGTGAGCGTGGGCTACTTGGATTACACCCTTGGTCCACTTGAGATGCAGCTAGAGGACGTGTAGAGCTTGTAGCTAGAGTGAAAGGAGTTTTTCACGCAGAGGTTGGGACCTCTAGTGGTCAAGGATATGACACTATTGCTCCCAAGGGCCCAGTGTAGCAGCCAGTCAGTACGTCTTCCACTCTTACTACAATTATAGAGGATACTTAGGAGCCAGATCTTGGACCAAAGCTTACTGGAGAGGAAAGACAAAGGGTTTTGAGGTTCTTGAGGAGTCATGTAAAAGACCAAAACCGAGGAGAGAATAGGAGAATGGAACCTCACATTGGGACACTTGAATGAGGGAAAACTCCGAATCCTAGCATGAGCTTCGGCTTTGGTATTTATAGGTAGCATACAAGATCCTTGAAGCTTCTCAAGAATCTTCCTTGAGCCGCTTTCTTGGAGTGCAAGCCAAGTTAACTAGGAAGCTTCTCAAGAAGCTTCCTTCTAGAAGCCGCCTACTTGGCATGCAAGCTAAGCTAGTTAGAAGCTTCTAGAAGCTACCTGCTTAGGGCGCAAGTTAACTAGTTGGGAAGCTTCCCAAGAAGCTTCTTAGATACTTCTAGAATATTATAGGCTATTTTGTCTTATTATCTACTTTGTAAGCCCAACTAACTTTGTCGCTAAACTCCATATTGTTACATATTCCCTCGCCGCTAGTTGATGACGTCCTCGTTGCCAATGAAGCTTCAAATTCCTTGATGGCCATCTGTGCATTTTGGAGGTGGGAAAGAGGTTCCTATGTGGCATCGTGAAGGGGATACCCTTTCCAAAGGACCTTGTACTCCGTATGTTGGCGATGGCCTTGTTGAATATGACGACGCGCAAGGATACAATCAACTTCGTACTCCTCATGATCATTGATAGGGACAGGCAGAAGAGGAGGTTGGATTCAAGAGGAAAAGGAAGAGGGGTTAGGAACAAAGGATTTCAACTTGGAAACATGGAAGATAGGATGGATATGCATGTGACAAGGCAAGGCAAGTTGATAAGCAACAGGAGAAACAATGTAGGTGATATCAAAGAGTCCTATCCAATTAGGAGCAAGTTTACAAACTTAGGTATCAAGTGGGAGAGGGAGGTTACTAGAGGATAGCATGACTTTATTGCCAACTTCAAAGGTGAGATCATGATGATGGTGGTCCGCATATTGTTTTTGGTGATTCTGAGCAACAAGGAGGTGAGACTTGGCTTGTTGGAGAGACTGGGATATAGTGGTCAAGAATGTGGAAGTATGAGGAACCTGAGAGGGAGGGGGAGCATGAAGAGAATCTGGAACAAGCAGATCTTGGCCAAAATTGAGAAAGAAGGGAGAAAATCCGGTGCTTGCCTATTTGGAATTGTTGTAGGCAAATTCTGCAGCTGCAAGACATTCATCCCAGTTGGTATGGTGGACATTGACAAAGGCCTGCAATATATCCTCCAATGTATGATTGGCGTGTTTGGTTTGTCCATCAGTTTGAGGATGATAGGCCGTTGACAAAGCAAGCTTGGTGCCGAGTATCTGGAAGAGTGCTTGCCAAAACTTTCTTGTAAATCAAGGATCACGGTCGGAGATGAGTACATGTGGCATCCCATGATGCTTGAAGACATTGTCGAAGTAGATTTGCGCTAAGGTTGGAGCATCCACGGTATCACAAGTTGGTGCCAAGTGGATTTGGTTACTAAGCTTATCCACAAACACCACCATTGCGGTGTGTCCTTGTTTTGTCTTTGGCAAGGATGTGATGAGATCCAAGCTCACATGCTCCCAATGAGCGGATGGAATGGCTTGTGGTTGAAGGAGTCCACTCGGCTTCTGGTTGCTGGCCTTGTTCCGATGGCAACTCTCACATGATTGGACAAAGTCTTGAACATCTTGTATCATGTTGGGCCACCACCATTGGCATTGGAGGGTGCCCAAGGTCTTGTCCACTCCCATGTGACAAGATTTTGGTAAATCATGGGCTTCTTGAAGGCGCACAAGTCAAAGATCACCTTTGGCTAGAACATAGATCTGGTCTGCATGGAATAAAAGACCTTCCTTGAAGGAGAAGGTGGTGTACTCCTTTTCGCATGTTGTTAGACAACCATGTATCATTTGGAAGAAGAGATCTTGTTGTAGAGCTGATTGAAAGTCATTATGAACCTTAGGCTCAATGGACACCGTTGTAATTGCCGCCGTGATGAGAGGAAGAGCCTTCAAATCAGGTCGTCGTGATAGAGCATCAGGGATGACATAGAACCGACCTGGTTTGTACTCAAGTTTGATGTCAAACAATTGGAGTTGCTCTTCCCATCGATGATGCCAACTCTTCATGTGCTCCAAGTGTAAGGTCTGCAACAATGGCTTGTGATCAGTTTGCATGATCACTTGTTTCCCCAAGAGATAATGCCTCCATACCTTGGTGGCATATACCATTGCAAGTTGTTCCCGATCTTGAGCAGAGTAATTTCTTTCAGTTGTATTTAGTCGGCGAGACACAAAGGCAATAGGATGTAGTCCATCTTGAAATTCTTGTTGCAACACAGCTCCAATTGCAAAGTTAAAAGCATCAAAATCAACCACACAAGGTAGTTGAGGATCATATGGTTGAAGAATGGGTCTTGAAGACACCATATGTTTTAACTTCTGGAATGCTTCTTCATGCTTGGTGGTCCACTGGAAGCTTGAGTTCTTTCCCAAGAGGTCAGTCAATGGTGCAGCCACGTGAGCATAATAGTGGATGAACCATCGGTAAAAACTGGCCAATCCATTGAATGCTTGTACTTTTGTAGCATCCTTAGGGGTAGGCCAATCAATAACGGCCTTGATCTTCTCTTCTTCCATCTTGATCCCCTCTGATGAGATCTTATGACCCAAGAAGGTAACCTCCTTTTGCCAAAAAGCACACTTTGACTTCTTGCAGTAAAATTTCCATTGTCATAGTCGTCTTAGGACTTCTCACACATGATTCATGTGTTTTGCCTGTGTCCTACTATAGATTAAGATATCATCTAAGAACATCACCACGGACCAATCCAATAGTCCCTCCAACACCCAATGCATCTGATCCATGAAGACTATTGGAGCATTAGTGAGTCCGAAAGGTAGAACTCTCCACTCAAAATGTCCATACCTTGTGCAAAAAGCAGTCTTTTGCACATCCTCGCCTTCAATAGGAATTTGCCAATAGCCGCTACAAAGATCTAACTTGGAAAATTAGCGTGCTCCACTTAGTTGATCAAGCAAGTCATTGATCCGAGGCAAGAGATATGCATTCTTCACGGTAATCAATACAGAAACAAAGTCCTCCATCCTTCTTTGGAACAAATAGTACCGGTGCTCCCCAAGGAGAGGTACTACGTCGTATGAAATCCTTCTCCAACAACTCTGTAAGTGTTGTTCGCAACTCCTCTAACTCCTTTGGTGAGAGCCGATAGATTGGTCTACTCACTGGAGTACTCCCTGGCGATAACTCGATCTTGAAGGGCATACCTCAATCGGAGGGTAATCCCTTTGGTAGATCATCCGGAAACACATCTGCAAACTCCTGAACTATCCAATCAACCATTGCTTGATGCGGCACTTGGCCCTCCTCAGATTGTTCTTGTGCAATCGGCTTGATCCACACCACGAATACAGACTTGTCTTCCTGCAAAGCTTGCTCTATGGCTGCTTCATTAACAAACTTCCCTTCTAGGGACTCATCTCTCTTCCAAGCTTGCTCCATGGTTGGCTTCTTAGAAAACTTCCCATCTTGGGACTCATCTCCCTTCCAGATTTGCTCTATGCCTACCTTCTCGACAAACTTCTCATCTTGGGACTGACTATTCTTAGGTGTCTTACTGAGAGGTGCCAGACAACCTAATAGGAAATTCCTACCTTGGTGTTGTACTTGAATTTGGTGTCGGGTCCAATCAAATTGAACCTTATGACATTCAAGCCAAGGTAGGCCCAGAATGATATCATAGTGTAGAGGTGCCACTACAAACCTCATACACTCCAAATACTCCTTCCCGATCTTGAAGGTAATAGGATGCAAGGTGCGGAATGTAGAACCCTTTCCACCATCCGCCATCATCAAACTACTTCCAATCACTAGCTTGATAGGAATACCCAATTCCTTTGCATACTTGCATGCAATTCTCTGAACTTCCAGAATCAACCAAAATTCTACAACCCCAATTAGATATCATACCTTACAAGTGAAGCAAACTTGCATAGGTCAAGCCTTCAATCCCATTGGAACTAATCAAGCTCCCAAGAGGCGGCTCAGAAATCTCCTACTGGGATTCCTTGTTTCCCGGATCATTCTGCTCCACAACCTCCACTTGGGTACCTTGTCGAGGTTGTCGATTCTTGAGTGGATATTCAGCAATGCCATGCCCCAACTGGCGACAATAAAAACAACCTCCATTTTTTTGTAATCTTTCTCTATCTGTTGTGCCAAGTGGTCTTTGTTGGATAGCATCAATCTCCATTGGTATTGGGTTCTTCCACTCGTGGTTCTGGTAGGCTTTGTGTAGGTTGAGGTCGAGACCAAGTTGTCGCAACCAAGGAATCAAAACGCTCAGCCAATTGCATGGCTTCTTCTACGTTTTGTGGCTCTCGCATGGTCACTAAGCCAATCTGCCTCAACTCCGCCAATTTATCTCGTGCGGCTCGGGTGGCATTTATAGTTTGAAATCGACCAAGTATTGCATCCTTGAATTTTGCCCACGTCAAAATTGGTGTAAAAATTTGTCGTTCAGCTCTTTCTACTCAGAATTGCCACCAAAGTTTTGCCATGCCATCTAATTGGCTAGAAGCCAAGAGAATTTGTTTCCGCTTGTCTTGAAGATTGGTGGCTTCAAAGTAACGTTTGCAATCAAACAAAAAATTCTCCACTGTGCTTGGAAAATTCTTGCCTTCAGACACCTTGGGTTTTGGAAATCGAATGCAATCTTCTCCATCTCGAACTGGCGCTTTGTCTATTTGTTCTCGTCGTTGCTGGTCTCTTTCATCTAACAATCAAGTAAGATGCTCAATTTGTTGTTGCATTGCAAGGATAACATCCGGTATTGCCGCCATTGCTACTACTCTATTCCACTACTCTCAATTTATCTAATTGATTAACACATAGATACAACATGTCCACCGTTCTCCATAAGTTACAACTGGAAGTATCAAGGGTTCCTCTAACACGATGATCATATGTAGAAAATCCTACCCAAAGCGCAAGGTGATGAATTGTGTGAAACGATGCTTTGGTAACATCTGGACATGAAAGTCCCAATGGTTTGGCGGAAGTGGATTTGGTGGTCCATAAATTCCATCCATCCCATTCCTGCTCTGATACCAATGTAAAAGACCAAAACCGAGGAGAGAAATAGGAGAATGGAACCTCACATTAGGACACTTGAATGAGTGAAAACTCCGAATCCTAGCATGAGCTTCGGCTTTGGTATTTATAGGTAGCATACAAGATCCTTGAAGCTTCTCAAGAAGCTTCCTTGAGCCGCTTTCTTGGAGTCCAAGCCAAGTTAACTAGGAAGATTCTCAAGAAGCTTCCTTCTAGAAGCCGCCTACTTGGCATGCAAGCTAAGCTAGTTAGAAGCTTCTAGAAGCTTCCTTTTGGAAGCTACCTGCTTAGGGCACAAGTTAACTAGTTGGGAAGCTTCCCAAGAAGCTTCTTAGATGCTTCTAGAATATTCTAGGCTATTTTGTCTTATTATCTACTTTGTAAGCCCGACTAACTTCGTCGCTAACCTCCATATTGTTACAAGCCACATGAGTTGTTTTGCCTTCAGTATGAAGGATTTGGGTGCTCCGAAGCGACTTGGTATATTGATTGAGCTGACTTGCGATACACCAGTTTTCGGACATCCTTATCGATATAGTGAGATGGAGAGGACATTGATTCAGAGCTAGAGTAGTGATCTTTTTGAGGTTGGTTTGGTGGAGATTTCACATGGAGAGTATGCATCTGTGACAGTGATGCCAGCCAAGAAGGATATGCATGGTAACTACACAGATAGACGGACGTGTGGAGATTACCGTCCTATCAACCAACAGACCAGGGCTAATCGGTATGCCATGCCTACACCGGAGGAGATTTTTGATGCAATTAGGCATACAAAGGTCTTCAATACTTTGGATCTTTGAGCAAGATATCATCAGTTGCCGATCAAAGAGGAGGATAAGTCCAAGACAACATTTTGGGCTATTGATCCTCACGGCAAGGATGTGTTATATCAATGGAAGTTCTTACCGTTTGGTTAAAAGAAAGCTTCTGCTGAGTTGCCGAGGGTCTGTGAGCCGGCATGTCTCTCACTCAGGATCAACCTCTAATGGCTATTATGGTAGCGTACCATGGACTAAGAAGGCAAGGAACCCCAACTCCATCATACTCCTCCAAGGCTAACACTCCAAGACTCAAGACATTGCTCACTAGAGAACTCAATGAGAGAGAGATAATTGCAAATGAAAGGATGATGAGTACCTCCTCACCCCTTGTTTATATACTTGTGAAATAGTTACGTACCAAAGTTACTAATTACCATAGTAACTCAAGTTACTAGACTAAAAGTCAAGTAAAGTCAAAAAGTAGAAAGGAATATCCATTCACATGGGCATATTCCCCTAAGCATGTGGTCTTATCTTGACCCAACCACTAAGTCAAGGATTCCTTTACATGGGCTATCCTTGGACTAAAGAAGAATTCAAAACAAAAAGGTTTGCGGGCCCAAGAGTTCTCAACTCTTTCCTCAAAGCCAAACACCTAGGAATAATACCAAGTCAACACACTAAAATCCAAAATAGTGGTGCTCATCTTTTCTACTTCCTCTAAAGTAAGGTCCCTTCTATCTTAGCTATGACTAACTTTAGCTAACCATGACTAATATAGAACCATCCTTTATCTCTATATAAATAATATCTCTTAAGTACTTGTAATACCAACCTAAATATCACAATACCATACACATGCACAAATGCGTGTTACATTTACCCCCGGACTAAGTTTTCACTTTGTCCTCAAAGTGAAGGTCTCTCTACCTTCTATGGTACATCTTCAACTTATCATGGTTGATTCTATCAAAGTGTCTTCCTCCCAACTCCTTGAGATCATAGGTGTAATTGCCCCACACCTTCTCCACTATGAAAGGTCCAAAGTACTTAGGCAAAAACTTCTTTTGCACTCTCTTGAATCGAATGGAATCAAACAACATTACCCAATCACCTTCTTTGAAAGTCTCCACCTTCTTCTTGCCTTGCCTCTTGTCATAACTCTTCTTCTTTTTCCTTTGGGCTTGCTCCACCCAAACCATAGCAACTGCTCTTGCCTCTTCCAACTCCATGAGTTGATCCTTCCTTGACTTCTCTGCATCACCTCCTTGTGCTTTCTTCAATCTCCTATGAATGCTTTGGAAGGTAGGGAGATTCAAGTGAATAGGTAAGGTAGACTCAATACCATACACCAATTGAAATGGAGAATATCCAATGGAAGTCTTCATGGTTGTCCTATACTCCCACAAAACTGCATGAATCCTCTTGTCCCAATGATGTTTAGCCCCCTCCATTTCTGCATCTTTGGCCAACATCATGCACAAGGTCTGATTGGTTCTCTCTGCCAAGCCATTGGAATTTGGCTTATAGGATGTAGTTACTCTATGTGTGATAGAGAAATGTTGTAGCATGGCTGTAGTAATGCTTCCTGTAAACTCTCCTCCTCTATCAGAAACTAACTCCAAAGGGCATCCAAACCTAGTGATAATGCATTCATAAAGAAATCTACCCACTTCATCTTCATTCTTGTCCCTCAATGGTCTAGCCTCAACCCACTTGGTAAGGTAATCAGTAACTACCACAATGTATCGAGTGTTCCTTGGGGTTTTATTGAGAGGACCTACAAAATCAATTCCCCACTTCTCAAAAGGTCCTAGCAATGGAATTGATCTAAGTGGTGGAGTGGATGTAGACTTTCTAGCAAAAGCTTGACAAACATGATAAGTTTTGCAATAATCAAGACAATCCTTGAAAATCCCTCTCCAATAGTAACCTACATCTAGAATCTTGAAAGCAATCACCTTTCCTGCAAAGTGTCCTCCACATACTAAACCTTCATGAAACTCCTTTATGAGTAGGATAGACTCTTCCTTACCCACGGCTCTTCGAAGTAGACCATCTGCTCCTTGGTGAAAAAGAATATCCTCCACCATTGTGTAAGGTCTAGATCTTGCTGCAAGGGCCTTCCTCTCCCTAGCCTGCATCCCTTCTGGATAGTTACCTCTTGTCACAAAGTCCACAATCTCCTTGTACTCCATTGGAACCTCTTAAGCGACTGAGATTGTCATGAGCTCCTCATCCGGGAAGGAATCATCCACTGGCTCATCTCCATCATGATCATAGGCTCTAGATAACAAATCAGCATTTGCATGTTTCTTTCCTGGCTTATCCTCAATGGTGTAGTCATACTCAGAGAAGAGTATCCTCCATCTTGCTAGTCTCCCTTCAACATTAGGCTTGTTGAAGATGTACTTCAAAGCCTTGTGATCCGTGACAATGGTGGCTTTCCCTCCAATCAAGTAGTGTCTAAACTTCTTGAGACCAAAGATCACTGCCAACCCTTCTCTCTCCGTGACAGAGTAGTTCTTCTCTACTGAAACCATCTACCTACTAGCATAAGCTATTGGATGATCATGCCCATCTTGGTCTAATTGACTAAGAGTGCATCCTATAGCTACATTAGAAGCATCAGTGTAGAGGATGAAAGGCTTACTCCAATCAGGTTTAGCAAGAATTGGAGCTACAATAAGGGATTGCTTGAGCTCCTCAAAAGCTTTGAGAGCCTCCTTGTCCTCCAAAATCACCATGTAATCTACACCCTTCTTCATGTAGATGGTCAATGCATAAGCCTTGTTGGAAAATGAGAAGATGAACCTCCTATAGTATCCAACCATCCCCAAGAATTCACGTAACTTTGTCAAGCTTGAAGGGAATGGAAGGTCTGAGATTTTCCTCACCTTCTCAGGATCAACTGCTATTCCATCCTTGGAGATGATGTGCCTCAAAAGTAGACCTTCTTCACATCCAAAAATGCACTTCTCTAGGTTGAGTGATGCATTTTCCTCATCCAAGCATTGCAAGACTTTGATTAGGTGCTCAAAGTGCTCTTCCTTGCTTCCATAGACACAAAAGTCATCAATGAAGTCTCTCACAAATTTCCCAATGAAAGGTTCAAATACTTTGTTCATGAACCGTTGGAATGTGGCTGGAGCATTGCAAAGCCCAAAAGGCATGACCTTGAAAGCGTAAGTTCTCCAAGGTGTGGTGAATGTGGTGAGTTGTTGATGCTCTGGTGCAATCTTGATTTGGTTATATCCACTATAACCATCTCCAAAACTATACCTCTCATGACCTGCAACCTCCTCCAAGATCTCATCAATGAATGGCAATGGGTAGTAGTCCTTCTTGGTAACAGCATTGAGCTTCTTGTAATCCACACATACCCGAAGCTTGCCATTCTTTTTCTTCACAATGACAATTGGAGACACCATTCTGAATTCTCTAACTCAAAGATAAATCCAGCCTCCTTGAGCTTATAATCTCCTCCTTCACAACCAAAGATATTGGTGGGCTAATGCAACGTTGCTTTTGGCGGATTGGTCTTGCATGTGACTCCACTTCTATCTTATGCTCCTTCAAGGTGACTTCCTTCAAATCCTTGTAACTAAAAGCAAACACATGGATGAACTTGCGGAAAATCTCCTCAAATCTCACCTTCTCTTCCTTGGTAACATTTGGACCATACTTGAGGGTAGAGACCTCCTCAAGTGTCAATGGTGATTTGTCTGGGTCCTTCAAAACCTCTAGCTTAGGTGCAAAATTCAAAGCACACAAAGGATACACATCTGAATCAGATTCAGATTCATCCTCCTCCGTGGAAGTCTCTTCCTCCATGCTTGTGTCCACACCTGAAGCTTCTTCTTTAGAATCTGATTCCCAATAATCAGAAGATGGTATATCTGAATGTGAAGTGTTGGTGGTGTTAGTCACAGGAACTGTGACTCTATGGTTTGACGGCCCAATCCTCAAGTACCCTTTGTGCCATTGATCAGTTGTGCGTGCTGCTCTCAACCATGGCCTCCCAAGAAGTAAGTCATAGCTTGAATCCTTCAAGACTTGGAAAATCATGAGATTTTGAACTCCCATAACTGAAACTACCACTTTATCCATCACCCCTACAGGTCGGAATTGTTGCTTGTTTGCCATGCTCACCACAAATGTTGAAGGTCTTGAGGGTATCATACCCAACTTTTTCATCAACCTTTCTGACATGGCATTTACTGCTGATCCTCCATCAACCAATGCATCCTTGATGTTGTGACTATTCACTCTCACATCAATCTTGGAGGCATATTCACAAGCCTCCCATGGTGCTGGCTTGGCATCCACCACCCCCATTGATACTGGAACTTTTGCCTTCTTCTTCCTCTTGCTCCTTGTAGAACTCAAACCACCTCTAAGCTCATTTCTCAAGGTAGGGTTCAAAGCAATTAATTGGCCCATTGTGATGTTCGCCTTATGACTACCAACATCCTCCAACACATTGTAGTTCCATTGTTGCTTTGAGATCAAGAAGTCCTCCATCCCCAACTTCTTCCTTGGAGTCTTTGTTGTTGATGGTGTTGAGGTGCAAGTGCTCCTAGTAGACATAGGAGTATCCTTGCTTGAAGTAAATTCTTGAGAAGAGTGAACATCCTCTGCAAAACAAGCTCTCTTCTTCTCTTGTGCCAAAAGCTCCAAATTAAGACTCTTGGAGTTTGAGCACTTTCCCTTCTCATACTTGCTCTCAACCACATCTATGGATGCTATCCCCTTACCTTTGTTGGGATTAAGAGCCACTTGGGTTTCACTACCTCCCTTTTTCCCTCTATTGGCTCCCTCATAACCTCTTCCTCCATGGTAAGTGGAATTTGGGCAATTCCTTTGGATATGGCCTCTTCCTCCACAACCAAAACAATTTCCATCATTGAAATTGTTGGCTGGTTGGCCTCCTCTATATGGATAGTTTCCATAACTCCTAGGCCCTCTCCCTACATTCTGATCCACCTCTCTCTTCTCCCATAGTTGCACCACATTGATCTTGAGATCCGCAAGTTGTTCTGAGATGGTTTGGAGTGGATCTTTTGGTGGAGGTGCAAGAACTAGAGCAACTACTACTTGTGGTGCAACCCTTGTCACCAAAGTATCAGAAGTTCCACCATACTTGTAGCCTTGAGGAGGATGCACAACCTCCTTCACCACCAAATCACTCTCATCCCCTTCCAAACTCTTCTCCATACGAATTGCAATCTTGATAGCTTCAACCTTGGAAGAAGGTTTCTCATATCTCACCTTGCTTCTAATTTGTGGTCTCAACCCTCCCACAAAATTCTTGTTGAGCATGGCCCCTATGCCAATCATTTTTGTCTCCACATCATCCCCACCCTTCCTCAACACTATACAAAATCTGGACTCCAACTTTTCCACTCTTTCCACATAGATTCTCACTTTCTCTCCATCTCCTTGCTTGAGGAATGTAACCTCACTCATCAATCTCTCATAACTCTCATCAAGAAGAAAGTTCTCAATGAGTGCTGAAGTCAAAGTCTCCCAAGACTCCTCTTCTCCATCTTTCCTCTCTCTCTTTTGGTATTCTGACTCATACCATGTAAGTGCTGCATCCTCAAAGAAATCTGGTAATAATGAGGCCCACTCATTTTTCCTCCTCTCATTGTTTCCTATGCAAGCTCTCTTGAAGTCTCTCACAAAGGCCTCCACATCTTCTCCATCCTTGCCAAAGAAAACCGGAAGTTTCCCCATCTTAACCCCTCACTATCTTTCTTTTCTCTCAATTTTTTTTTCTCTTTTCTTTTCTCTCACTCTATTACTAATAGAATATATACATGACTAACACCATCTGAGAATAATCCACTCTAGTGAACACAAAAGGTTCAGGTTGCTCCAAGATTTCTATAGCAACATCAAATCCTAGAGTGCATATTAATCTAACTCTCATGGATAGTTTATCCATAAGTTGAAAGATTATCTCCATCACTAATCTTGAGAACTAGCTGATGAAGGTGGGAGTATTTCTATAGTTGTACTAAGATTCTCTCTAAGATCCTTCACCAAAGTCTCCAAAAGTGCTTTTACTCCACTACACTCATGTCCTTTTGGAAGTCCTTCCACTCCACAAACCTCACATAACTCCTTGGTCTTAGATCTTCTCCCTCCTAATCTTGGTGAAGAAGGTCCAACATGCAAACCCAAGTCAAGTAAGCCTCTCCTTTCTCTCAATCTCTTACTCTCAAAGGTCAATGGACATGAACTTGCCTTATGTCCCTTCTCTCCACATAGAAAGCACTTAGACTCACTCTTTCCTCCAAGTGGTGTAGGTTTTTGAATCCTCTCAACACTCTCTTCAAATTCTATTGTAAACTCTCTTTTCCTCAAATCCACCCCTACAATCACCTCAAACCCTTGGGGAACCTTGCATAATCTCAATTTCCCCTCTTGATGACCCTCCATGTTCCCAAGATGAATCTAAACACTCAAACATGCTTTTTGTTGATCTCAAACTCCTCATGCAAGAGATCTCCACTCTGCAAAATTGACCCTTTCTTACAATGTCAGTCAAATCTCCCAAACACTATGTCACAATCATAGTGGAATTTGAAATTTTTCACACTTGATCACAACTTTAGGGCGTCCCTCCTTGCAAAATTTCAGATCTTTTCATTGAGCCATTTTGCCTAGACACCTTTCTATTCAGCACCCATATTTCAGATTTGGTTTGAAAACCACTCCCTTCACTTTAAAAACTCATTTCTCCCTGTGCAAGAACAATCTCTCTCTCTAATTTTGTGGCATCAGGTAGGATACAATGCACTAAATTTTCTTGGAGATTTTCAGGACAATTCACTGAAAATTGAAGAAATGGCAGACTCTGTACAATTTTCCAAAGAGCATACAGTTGCAGGAGCACTTTACCCTATCAACTTTCAAAAATTCTAGCCCAGTGCGCATAGAAGCTCTCACAATAATTTCAAGTTTGCTAACTGAAAGATAACCCAAGCTATCATGTGTAGAAATTTCAAGTCTAGATCTCAGACTTGAGATTTTGCCCAAAATCACCTTAATCCCCAAAATCTGCAATCCACCTCACACAATCTCTCCAATTCCTCTCATGTGTACAAGATGTACAAAATCACCTCAAAGACATCATAATGAACTACATGGTATACAAATGGATCTTGGTTCTCTAACATAAGTTCAGCCCTCTCCTCTCCTAATGTTCTCTCCAAGTGAGCTCTCATAGCCTCCTTCTACCTAATGTAGAATTGAACGCGGAACATTATCTTACCTTCTAGAGAGGTCCCGGCAATGGAACCAAAAATGTGAGCCGGCCTGTCTCTCACTCAAGATGAACCTCTGATGGGTATTATGGTAGCGTACCATGGACTAAGAAGGCAAGGAACCCCAACTCCATCATACTCCTCCAAGGCTAACACTCCAAGACTCAAGACATTGCTCACTAGAGAACTCAATGAGAGAGAGATAGTTACAAATGAGAGGATGATGAGTACTTCCTCACCCCTTGTTTATATACTTGTGAAATAGTTACGTACCAAAGTTACTAGTTACCATAGTAACTCAAGTTACTAGACTAAAAGTCAAGTAAAGTCAAAAAGTAGAAAGGAATATCTATTCACATGGGCATATTCCCCTAAGCATGTGGTCTTATCTTGACCCAACCACTAAGTCAAGGATTCCTTCACATGGGCTATCCTTGGACTAAAGAAGAATCCAAAACAAAAAGGCTTGCGGGCCCAAGAGTTCTCAACTCTTTCCTCAAAGCCAAACACCTAAGAATAATACCAAGTCAACACACTAAAATCCAAAATAGTGGTGCTCATCTTTTCTACTTCCTCTAAAGTAAGGTCCCCTCTATCTTATCTATGACTAACTTTAGCTAACCATGACTAATATAGATCAATCCTTTATCTCTATATAAATAATATCTCTTAAGTACTTGTAATACCAAGCTAAATAATACAATACCATACACATGCACAAATGAGTGTTACAGGTCATGGATAGGATCCTAGCTGGATTGGATTTTGCTCGGTGCTATATTGATGACATTTTGGTCTTTAGCACTACTGTGGAGGAGCATGAGAGACAGTTGTTGGAGGTGTTTGAGGGGTTGAGATCTCATGGACTTAAATTACATCTTGGGAAGTGTAGGTTCTTCCACGAGTAGGTTGAGTATTTTGGTCACACTATCTACCCCGGAGGACTTGGTGTTCAATAGACCATTGCACGTATTCTTGGGCCAATAGATGTGAGCAAAGTGTGAGCATTCCTTGGGTTGGCGAACTTCTATCGCCGCTATGTTAGAGGATTTAGTGCCATTGCCAAGGCCTTGACAAAGCTGACCAAGCTTACATAGGAGTGGTGTTGGGGAGATGAGTAGGAGAGACCTTTTGTAGAGCTTAAGGAGAGGTTGACATATACTCCTATTTTGAGGAGACCGATCAGAGGACGACCATTTCAGGTTCATATTGATTGGAGTATGTTGGGGCTTGGAGTAGTGCTCACCCAACGTGATGATGAGGAGAAGGAGTTTGTGGTGGCCTATGCTAGTTGTTCCTACAATTCAGCGGAGGTGAAGTATAATTCATATGAGGGAGACTGCTTGGCAGTAGTTTGGGCAGTAGCACATTTCCGATGTTACCTTTTTGGTAACCCCTTCACTCTCATCACTGATCATCAGCCACTGAAGTGGTTGATGGAGTCCGACAAGCTTTTAGGGAAGCTTGCATGATGGGCTCTGATTTTACATGAGTATAATTTCATAGTTGTTCACAAACCTAGAGTGGTGAACCGTGATGCAGATGGGTTGAGTATAAACCCATATCTCAGCCAGCAAGATCAGACCGGAGCACATTGGCATGGTGAGATAGATGAGGAGATGGTGCCAGGTTGGCATGCATTTGCCTTTCTATGTATATGTTTAGAGGCTTTGGTGGTATCTCTCTCAATGCATACAGGAGGAGTTATTGAGGTCACAAATCCAAAGAGTGAAGATATTGGTACAGTTCAGCAAGACATTCATGATGATGTCTTAGTGATGGACTATCTTTGCACTGGTGTTGTGGGTGGCACAGTTGGAGCCAAGGAGAGAGACCGTGTTTTTCAGTGAGCCAAATGGTTTAGATTGGAGTGCAGATACATTTTGCGTGTATGGGAGGATGGTAGAGTGCGAGTAGTACCACTTCTATCTCAGAGACCACAATTGGTCCATCATGCTCATGAGGAGCTAGGACATTTTGGAGTAAAGCATACATATAGCTTACTCCATAGTCATTATTGGTGGCACGATATGCAGACCAAGGTACAATAGTTTGTTGCCAGATGTGTGGTTTGTGACCAAGTAAGAGCATCATTCAATGCTCCTACACCACAATTACACCCCTTACCTATCATGGGATTGGGTTACTATTAGAGTTTGGACTTCGCTTGACCTTTACCGCTGACTGCAAGACATCATCGGTATGTTTTGGTTATGGTGGAGCACTTCTCCAAGTGGATTGAGTTGGTGGCATTTCTTGACAAGTCTAGTGAAGGGACATCTTACTCATTCTTGGATCGAGTTCTTAGTCATTTTGGTGCACCAACTGAGGTTTTGACTGATCACAATACAAAGTTCTTGGGGGAATTTCAGGTCTTGTGTGACAAGGCTTTGATTGATCACCGTACTACCTCCCAAGATCACCCTGAGGCAAATGGCTTAGCAGAGAGAGTGGTTCAAATGATGAAGAGAGGATTGCAAAAGTATGGTTTGCAGAGAGGCCACTTGGGAGATTGGGATCTCCGGTTAACTTGGTTGGCCATGGGCTATCGGTTCAGCTGGCAAGCCTCCTTAGCATCCTTCTCTCCATACTTTCTACTCTATGGACAAGATCCAGATTTACCTGTAGCCATTTTTCAAGATGTTACTATAGTTTTGGACTTGGATGACCCCGATGTATGGATGAGCGTATGTTCTTAGCGGGCAGAGATCTTTTGGAGAGTGATGTTGATGGCCTTTGAGAACTTGGCAATTGCTCAGCATCGAGATACTTTACGCTATGCTACCATTCAAGGAGGAGGTTATAGACCCTCGATCCGTCAATTTCATCAAGCAACTATGTATATCTACAACCAACAACACCGACAACACTTGATGTTTTGATAGGCCGCACTATCTTGAGAGTGCGTGAGGTTTTGCCATCTAAAGTCCTTGTGTTAGAAAGACATGATGGTGTTTTTTGGAAGGATCATGTATGCAATTGTGCGCCATGCCACCTCCCAAAAATTGATGGTACTATGGACCCAAGCTTGGCACTTGTACATGCAGGCTTGAGGTGTATTTATGTGGCTCTTCTGGTGGAGTTGCTACTATGTTAGTGTGTGATAGCCATTTGAGAGGATGGCATATGGCATGTATGACTCCTCCCCTCACGATGGTTCCTCAAGGATAGTGGTTATGTCCTAGGTGTATTTGACCTATAGATAGTTCATTCTTTATATGGTATAGATTGCAGACAAGCGACTAACGAGCTCACTTCTCCTATGTTGAGCCTTTGAGTTCCTGGCTATGGTGGACAGAGGCTGGCAAGCATCACCTAGATTCTCTTAGCTTGAATGGGTGTGGCTTGACTGTAATTAGTGCCCAGTTGTTGGCAGTTTATAGAGTGACAAATCAAGTACTGAGTTGAGTTGAGTTGAGTTGAGAGTGGTAAACAATCTGATTAGTATGGCACTTTAGAGTCTATGTATGACTTATGTGTGAGTTGTGCTTCTATAGTGTATGATGTTGACAACGATGTATGTTGTGTAACAATGTATATACGCATGACAAGATGAAGAATCTTGTTTTGGATGTCACTTGTCTTGTAGACATTATGTGGTACACTAGTCCTCTTTACACCCAAAAGAGAGCCTCTTGGAACGATTAAGGTGTTGCCGTTTCCAAGTAAGAGTACATTTGACTATGTACCGCAGCCTAGAGTTAGAGAGCTTGTAGAGTATTGTTGTATATGGTTTGAGATTATCATTTGGACTGATAGCACAAGGGTAGAAGTTGAGCACCTACTCCGGTGCATGGGGGATGAGGGGTTTCTACCTTTGGGAGTGCACAAAGGAGACTGCCTTGTGGCCTTGCTTGATGAAGAGGATGGTTACTTGGATATCATAAGAGTTTTCATTCATATACCATATAGTGCATTTATCACCTAGGTCTATCACTATGGGATGTTTTGATAGTTGATACTACATCCCTTCTTTATTGTGGGAACCATCTCCATGGTGTTATCCATCCACCTTCATTTACTCCTTTCTTGATGAGAATAGGAGATTTCATTACTTTAGTAGGGGACCCCTTGAGAGCTCTATTAAATAGATTTAGAGTGGACACATGCTCAAATATTGATTTCATGACGGAAGACTGGACTTCATGTTGTCTTGGAGTTTATAGCATAGATTCATATGATGGTCTTGTAGTGTCCTTAATGGATCTCCATATGTGTCAATCTGAGTGGCATTGGATGTGGACATATAGTCCGGCATTTTGCCATGCACCCCATTATAGGCGGCTTGAGGAGGCACTAGCATGTAATGGATACTTGCTGCATTAGGATACTTGGCAGCTTATGATTCTATCACATATAGTATTGTGATCACTTGTACATATTTACATTCCTCTTGAATTTCTCATTATTTTTCTCATTATATATATATATATATATATATATATATATATATATATATATGGTAAAATATTACAAAGAATCTTATATTATCTTTAAGGACTGCACTCTCACATTTTGAATTTATAAACTATATATTATATATTTCAAGGACTTGGTAGAATGTATATTATATTGAGATATGATATAATACAAAGATTTATTGTGCATTATACTTGTGACCTATGATGAATTGCTTATTATACATGTGACCCAAAACACTCACATTTATATGCACCTTTAAAAACCTGTTTGAAATTTACTAACATAGAAACAAAACAAAACAAAACTCTCACATTTAAATACAACTTACATCACCTTTTTCAAATTTTCTAATATAGAAACAAAACATAACTCTCACATTTATATTCACCTTAAAGGACCTTTTTGAAATTTGCTAATGTAGAAATGAAACATAACTCTCACATTTATATACTTGAAAGCATCTCTTTGAAGTTTACTAATATAGAAACAAAACACAATAAGGGATATATCCATGGCTGATTCTTTACAACTTACCCTTAACCACTCTAATATCCTTCTAATACAACTCTTATTAAATCCACTCCACATAACTACCACACAACTTTAAACCCTAAACAACCATCCTAAACTTTACTTTGATCCTAACCATCTAAACCAATCACCCTACTTTTAACATGAGATACAATAATTGGAAGTATCTAATTCAATCAAGCCACTTCTAACATGTGGCTCCCTTCATACAAATAATATGAAACTTTTAACCCAATAAAACTAATTCTTACATTTCTAATCCAATCAAACTATTTACAATATTTTAAGTATTTTAAGTAATTTAATATATATTGTATTCAACTTTAGACACAATTTTAAAGTGTTTTGATATATTTTGTATTCAAACTTAGACATTGTTGCATAGTTAATAGTTGCATAGTTATTTTACTACATAATAAAATTTTACATATATTTTGTTCTACATGTGATTCAAAAAAATATATTATATACTACAAGTGCACTCAAACAAAAGAATATATTGATATATACATTGATCTTTCTTTGACATATCATATCATTTATATTTTAACCAAATATCAAACACCCTTACTCTATCTCTACCAGCCGCCCCAAACAAACCCTTTGGAACACACTCCAACTTGAAAAAACCCCCACCTAATCCAACCAAACTTGATCCACCGACTCCCCAAGCAACACCCCATGAAGCACATGTAACTCTTCTTGGTGTGGACTTCCTCGTTTCAGCACTCCACACTCTTCAGGCTCTGGGATAACCCCTATCTGACACCCTAAGGATGAGTATTGCTAAATCTCTTGGCTAGATCCCAAAGTCTTGACTAATAAATCTTGTAATCAAAATGGACCCAATGCCAAACCCAATAAAAAAACAATAAACAAATAGGATAACCAACCTGGTACCAAAACTACCAAGCATCCTATTATTGAAGCACCCCACTAGACCCAACTAACCCCCAAAAATGTGAGACAAAACCGTATTCAAACATTCTCAACCCAACCACATCCGAACACCCACACAAACCCCAAAACTCTATTTCTCAACCAATATTAATGCCGGTTACAAGATTATGGACTAAATGAACCACCTATATACACCTAGTTATATGTGTTAAACTCCATAACATGTTTATATTGATATGTTTTAAACTCTATTATGTGTTTACATTAGATGTGGAGTATGGAACAAAACACACCACCTACAAACTTGTAGTTCTATGAACCCAACAAATGAGCAACTCACATTATTTGGAAACATAATTTTGTAGGTGGTGTGTTTTGTTCCATTTTCCATATTGAGTGTAAGCATGTTATAGAGTTCAACACATATCAATAGGTATGAAGAACAAGATGAGAACAATGGTGTAAACCGTGAGTTGAAAGCATATATCTTGTTCCAACCATCAAAAGAGTAACTTACAAAAAATTTCCTCTTGAAACTTGTTGCAATCGAGCATTCCTATTCTTGTTAGAAATACAAATTGTATAAATGTTTAAAATTGGAATCAAACATTGGAAGGGCAATGGATATCATTTGAATTTGATAAAGCGGAGTCATCTAGGACTAGAGATTTGGGGTTAGATGAGAAGGAATAATCTGGTATTGGAATTTAGGTCATTTACAAAGATTTCATGCATCCCACTAGGAGTGCAATCTAATACCTTGAGCATATTCAAATTGTTCTTAATCTGATCAGAGATGTCCTTGCTTGCTTGGGCTAATTCTAAAGTCATCAAATGAAATTGCTTTGATTTTGAACTATTCTTCTTTATTCTTAACCTTTCCACTTCTAATTGCATCTTCTTTGAATGTACTTTCTTGTTGAGCTCTACTTTCACTTGTAGCTTCTCCATCTTCCATACTTGCTCTGCTTCTATTTTAGACAACCTACATCACTTTCTAGCTTCAAGAAGCTCACTCCAAAGCTTTGACTGATTTGATATATATTGGGAGAAAGGAAACAATGTGGGTTTTGATTTTTATGTACAATCTCTTTTCCTCTTCCTTGATTCTCCCTCTTGCACTTTGTCACCCACCTTCTTTGCATCTCTTGCAACCAACTCATCATCTTGCATGCCCTCCTTATTTGAGGTAATAGCATGTACAAGGGCATTCTCCCTACTCAAAACCAATGATGGAACTTAAGTAGAATTAACATGAAGATAATTGGAATGGGATTAAATGCTTGGGAGTGTGGAAAGATATACTTGTACTATGGGGGGGGCAGATTTGGCAGCAAGGAATCTACTCTCATCCTCAAAAAAATCTTCTCTATTTTTTTCTTGCCAAAATGGTTGGATGCATGAAATAAAATGGAGAATGGTAAACAACGACATACTAGTACTAGAAAATAGAGGTGTTACGTCTATGCAATACTCATCTTCTAGAAATATGCTTCTCATTTTTTGCTCAAGGCCCATTGCTACACAAATACTCATGGGGTTTTCCACTCCCACACCCACGCTTACAAGGGCTAGAAGAGATATGTTTGCTCTCTCCCTAAAACACCCATCCATTCTCTTATAATGGAGACAAATATGATTCAACTTATCATTGATCATTCTCCACCCTTGTTTCAACTCCTTCTTGGTCAAAAGCCTTCCCTATACACTTATTGTTACAAGCTCAAGCATTCTTGTATGAAATCATGTACCTAGCCCATTTCTTGACCCTTCACCCATCACCAAATTGGGGAATCCTTTCCCAAATTGCACAAGGTAAGGTGGCCATATAGCTAGAGGCGGTGCTTGTTTTTGCACTTGCCTCTTGCTATTGCCCATGTGAATCTGCTTGAAAGGTTAAAGATGATATAAATAATCTAAAATTTGAGCATAATAAGGATAGCTCATTCTAAATTGGTCATCACTTCCTTGTCCTTTGGTCCCCTCATTTGTTGTTCCTCTTGGAACTATCTTAGGCATGGAGGAAACAATCTTTGAACAAATGATGACTACAATAGTTCTTTGATGTATCAAGACCAATATGGAACCCAAGAAAAATCAGTTGGACATGCAAATTTATTTCACCTCAATCTCAATGTGTTATGTTGTTTCCTCCGTAGTCATTCTAATTCTAAATTGCACCAATAGATGGATAGTTGGATGATTGATAATTGGATTTCAAGTTCTAAGAAATTTTGAAGATCACAATTTTTTTCTCCCCAAGACGGTGTAGATAACTTCACTCTTCATGCCTTTGCTCTTCTTTTGGTTTTGAAATTTGTATTTTTTTAAGTATCTAATAATATCAACCTAACCCTAAGCCTTTGACATTGAAAACTACTGCTGCATAACTTTCAAATCTGTCAATGCTTGGTGAATTAGTGAATGCGGCACATTCAAATCTTGCACCAAATTCAAATCCTTTTATTGGAGACAGTTCAAACCATTCCAAATCATTCCTTATGTGACATGTATCAGATATACATGGCAAGTTTTCCTTGTGTGACATCTGACATGTACCCATTTTGTTGTTAGCCATAATGATTTTCAACTAGTCTCACCTATGATATTTGCAAATGTCACCCATAAGCAATCAGCAAGAATGTGTGGAAGGGGATCTTGAAAGGCCCTAGAAATCAACACTCTACTTGTAAATTTTTTTGCAGACTTCTCATGTGGAGGGACCACAATCTGTTAGGGGTACAGGGAAAAACCCTTGTGAGAAATGTTAAAATGCCATAACTTCCCCTTACCTTCTGAATATGAAATGCTCTATTGTATAAGAATCTTTACTATTGTGTCCTAGCCCCATTTTACCTCTTTTGTCTCTCCCTTGTATAGGTTGATGGGGTATTCCCATCCTTCATGTGTTCTATGTGATAGCCTTTTTCATTGCATAAAAATGTCTTCACATGTTATTTTTAGGAGTTGCACC
This sequence comes from Lunularia cruciata, assembly GCA_948567375.1. NCBI lineage: Eukaryota > Viridiplantae > Streptophyta > Marchantiopsida > Lunulariales > Lunulariaceae > Lunularia > Lunularia cruciata. The sequence continues at coordinate 52,571,595 of OX419758.1, forward strand.
TTTCATCAGGTTGCCCCCTTGGATGATATGATTGCCACTTTTCTTGTATTACAAACTCAGAAATTGCTAAAACATGTAGAGAGAGAGGTCAAGACAAGCCAACAAACATTGCGTTTTCCATAATATATATATATAATATCAAATATAGGTAAGGAGTTAAGTAGAAAATATAGAGTATCAGATTAAATTTGGCTAGCAATATAACATTGATATCAAGTACATACATAGCTCTGCAACAATTTCTAGTTAGTCTCATGGTACATGGAAAAATATATAAATACTTCTATACTTGGTTCAATATTGGGTTTTTGTTTCAATATTGATATTTAAAGACTAATATTTATAACTATTTCATGTCACAAGAGCAGAAGTGTCCATTCAGATCAATTTTGGCAAGAGAAAAGATTTAAATACAAATCAAAATAATTTGATGGGGTCTTGTGTGGAAACATTTATTTATATTTACTTTACAATTGAGAAATTCACACAAAGATAAATATGACTATTGATATATCCATGTGATCATGCATTTCAATTGATATCATACAATTGATATTCCGGGAGGCATGGGACCTTGTAAAACTAACAAATTAGTTTGCCAATGATAATATTGGTTCTACATATACACATATTTTAGCTTAAAATAGATGTCGCACCCAATCCTTAACTCTCAATAAATCTTGAAAAGGAGCAAATGATATCAATACTGACCTCTCAAAAGTCTACCATTTAATTTGATCCGTCTACCAGAGGAGATACAAAAGATCAAAAATATCTCAACAACATCTCCAAGAAAAACCCAATTTTGCTTTAAGAGGGAGAAAAGGTAAAATGGGGCTACGCTCCAATAGAGTCTATATGAGAAATCTGCCCTATTGCACCTAAGATATTCAAGCTATGCAAGTTGTGTGGTCTATAAAAAACTAGAGCATCCAAAGAAGCATCACCTAGTGTGATTGCTCTCCTATGGATTGCACCAGCCACTGACCTCTGTAGAGCAATAGACACATGCTATCTAAAATATGCTACAAAGTATGTGAGTGAGAGTGAGAGTGAGAGTGGTACCCCTTGGTACCTAACATGATAAGCTCTCGTGCACTCCTTGACAAATGTGCAAATGTCATGTACATCGCTCCATATAACTCCAAGGCTAGAGGAACAAAGAGGTGACCTTGTTGCATGCTCCTATACTTGGAGACCTTGCAACTTGCTATTGCACTTGCCGCCCATCCAAGGAGATGTATAATCACTCCCTCTAAAATTGTATCTCATATAGGATCTATAACCACAACATTTGCTACTATGACTTGATCATCTCAAACCAAGTATAAGTCTACCTTAATATATGTTGTTTGCAAAGCATTCAAATGCTCCTTCCAAGCCAAGTATCTACTCTCTCATGCCATAATAAACACTATGTCCCTAATAGCATCATGGGTAGTTATCTTCTCCAAAAGAACATTGTGTCATATGGATTGCTACTGCATCTAGTGTAGAACCACACTCACAAGTGAGTAATGAAGATGCAAATGGGTAGACCAAACCTCGGCAAAACCTCATAGTTATAGAGAAAGTAGCTTATGCAAGTCAAAATACCCTAATGTACAATTGAGATAAGATCCAAGAGCCCCCACATTTGTTAGAGCAAGAGCAAAGGTGTTACTCTAGTAGCCTGAGGAATGGACGAGTCAACTAAGAGAGAATGTAGTGTATGCTCACACTGTCGCTCCATCAAGGAAGACTATAAACCTCTAGTCCAAGAGCTAGGATCCAAGAGCCCCCACCCTTGTTGGAGAAAGAACAAAGGTGTTACTCTAGTAGCCTGAGGAATGGACAAGTCAACTAAGAGAGAATGTAGTGTATGCTCACACTGTCTCTCCATCAAGGAAGACTATAAACCTCTACTACAATCTGACGATAGTGAAGAAAAAGATGGAAACTCCTCTCATGCTTGTATGGATAGACTATCTCTCATCTACCGTAATAACATTTGGAGAGAAAAGGACCTCCCTTCCACCTTTGTCACATAAGTCTCCAAAACCGGCCTATCAACAACCACAAAATGAGAGGAAAGTAGGAGAGCCAAGAGATCCCAACTACCCAAAAAATGCTATAAGTGCAGTCTCCTCCATAGATAGCAAGCCAACTCCTCCACACAAGATTGGCAAAGCTCTCTGTCTATGCACCAAATCCCCTATCCAATAATATCACCAAAGACTCCCAAAATCTTCCTATCAAAGGCTCTTACACGTGAGAGGAAGGACAAGGATGAGGTAGGATGGTCAATGAGCAATACTAGAAGAGAGTATACCAAATGCCACCTATGGATCTCTTAGTAATGGAAGGTCATCTACATGGAGAATATCCTTTGCAAGGGCAACATCTAAGAAGCACATAGCAAAATCCTTGGATCTTATTGGCACTCCAAGAACACATAGTCCATCTATAGATGTGATACACCACTTTGGAAGCTCAAGGTGGAGAGGAATAAGCTAAAGGAGACCATTCCCTATACTTTGACACCTTGACTCTCAAGCCCACTAGGTGTAGCTTGGTGGTCAAGTGGTCAAAGGCTTGCCTAATTTGATCTACAAGGCCCATGATGTATGTATCATCTGCCAAGTAGGGAAATACACAACATGGCATGGCCAAAGTAGTAGACAAGAGAGCTCTAAAGTGAGCCATGACAAATAAGGGTCTTCTTAAAGGTTCTCCTTGACGTGTATCCACAACTAACTCCAAGACAATGACTCTCTCCTGTGAACCACCGTGTTGATAGTAAAGGAAAGCAAGAGAGCCATAAAAAAACCACACAAAAGGAATAAGACTCGCCACGGATCCACCAGCCTCCTTAAGCTCCCTAAAGATAGATGCCCATGAAATGCTATTAAATGCATTCTCAACATCCATATGTAGGATGACCCACTCCGGATGGATATCTAGAAGTGCCCTACTGCCTAGAGATATAGCCTCATATCCTCCAAGTGTAGTTACTCCAAATTGATGTGGGTTGAGGTGCTATCAAAAGTGAGAATGATGCTGAAGGACAATGGTATGACTGATCAAACACAAAAAAATCTCTCTAATAGAAATTGGTCTAATGCACCCCTTGTCCTTCTCCATCATGAGAAGTCCACTAGCACCTAACACCTAACTAATAGACATAGGAATGTCTCCTCTTACTCTTGCTGTAGCCACTTGAACAACTCGATAAAACCACTAGAAAAATCATTTGCTTGAAAGCAATCTCTAAGGTGCTCATAAACCATCCTTGACAAGCCTCTAGAAGAAAGGAGAGGGACAATGCACAATGCTTGTGAAAAAAGTGACCTATCAAGACATAAAGGCTGCTCAAGCTAATAATCTAAGACCTCTAGTGGTAGTCCCTCTATTGCTATAGGATATAGTGAGCGTATAGAAGAGATAGTCTCATCAATAGGACTCGCTATAGACAAAGTGTGTAGCGCTTGTGCTGCTCTACTAAACTCTCCCGCCTGACCCAATGTCCCACTGACCTAATGTCTTACACCATTGTAATCAAATATACTCTGTGGTATCCTATAGTGAAACCTACCTCCTAAAACGTGTAGCCCTAACAGACTCTTCTTGAAGGGTCGCTCCATCCCCCGCTTGGAATTGATGAAATCTAGCAACCATTTGTTTATGGCCCGCACATCCCTCCCTAGCATAATGAAGACACCATCAAGGGAGTAAGAGGAATAGGAACCATGCTAACTCATCCAAGGGATCACATGCCAAACAATCAAGTGGTAGGCAAAAAGCTTGTCTAGCCTCATCATGGACTATGCGGGGTAGCCCGTGGAATAATCATGGACATGGAAAACTAGTCACAATAACCCCAAAATGCAACCCGCATGAGAAGCTAACTACTCACACAACTCGATCAGTATCCCTAGAACGGTCAACAAAGAGATAGATGAAACTGCGTAATCCCGAGTGTCATTGCCGTCGATGTGGTTGTTCACCTCACGTGTGCATCCCTAGTGGTCCAATCATAATCCTTGTGTATCCTTTTCACATGAGTCTTTACCCCTTGCGAGGTAAAGCGTTGATGACACACCGAGCATAGTGTATCCCCATCCGCTCTAGACTACCTCACATGGGAAGGTGGAACCATGGTCAGCACAAGAATAATGATTGAACACATGATGTTTCTTTCAATATCTCTCCATACTTGCAAAATCATAACTCTTCACATCTCAACTCACATAAGAAAATATAATCTCTCCAAATTTTAAAAACTATAAACTTTTATAATTTATATTTTTAAAAATTTTAAACTAATTCACACGGAATTTAATCATAAAAACCAAGAAAAAAATGAAAATTCTTATCCCATGACTCTGAATATATAATGATCTCTCAAAACCCTAAAAAAATTATAAATTTCTATTCAATTTTCCTTAGTCTTCAATCTAATTACCAATAGAACCAAAATTGAAAAACTAACTAAATTAACTATTCACTTTAGTGCTATATGCCAAAGAGCACTCAGCAAATATATAGATCCTTCCTCTCACGTCTCTCCTCCCCGTCTCCACCGTCTCCCGCACTCCCCCCGAACATCTCTTTAGAATCCAGACAAGAATCCCCCTCCTTCATCAAATCTCTCCAAACTTTAGTCTGGCATCATTGAAGGCACTCTTTTCTGCTCGAGGCACGAGTCCAGAAAATGGTGAGAGGAGTAATAAGTTTTTTGTTGTTTAGTGGCCAGTTTACTCACGATCAGATTGTCTGGAGAGCATTCGTTTGTTGGGTTATGTGACAAGAATCAACAAGGACAGTTTCTGTGAATTGCAAACACGAGTAAACGACCTTGTTATTCGCGAATCCACCGGACATTATTGTCATGTTGGACCTGAACGCTTTACAGGGAAGATTGTATCCTCGTTACAAGCACGGGGGTGACTTCATGTTCTAGCCCGTAAAGTAACCGGTAACCAGACACCAGGGGCCTGAACAAGTCCACATGTATGCCATATCTCTTCGAGTTTGAATCCGCGCATGCGTTGCAGGGGGTCGATCAAGCGAAACCATCCACATTTATGGAGGTACCGCCGGCCACACCCACCACCCACCGTCACATCCACTGGGTAAACATTCTCTCTTACTCTCCCGCCAGAGAAACAGAGATGTGTACCGCCCGTCGCCCTCTCCGACATTCAGTTGCGGCCACCGGCGTTTCTAACACCATTGCCGGTAATCGCCTTGAGGACTATATGATGTCGATGGACTCTGGCCAGAGTCCTCGGACATCCTACCACCACCAACACTATCGTTCCTTAGACCTTGAGGGGCATCCCAAGAGACACGCCAATATCCTGACGTCCCAGAATACATCAGATACAAACAATGGTACTTCAGGCTCTATATTTGTCCGCCATCATTCACCATCATCTATCCATCCATCCATCCATCCCTCCGTTCATTTCGGTATCAGAAGTAATCTATGATCTGCCTCCTTGTCAAACGAGAGCTCGATTTTATTACCTCACCGCAGATATACTCGCACAAATAAGGGGTATTTATTGCATAGAAGATTAGCAAATTACTCTCTCTTTGGAAATACCATTAAATATTCCATATCATTCGTAAAGCTAAAATTCACGGTTCTTATAATTTATCTTGGTTCAAGTCATGTCTCATAAGCACTTATTGAATAAATTTCCATGTACCGAACAATCTGTGATAGTAATATATTACAGGTTTTCCATCTTTGTCCTTTCTGATATATTGCATGGTTAATTTTTCCTTTCATTCATGTAAAATGATTTAAAATTTCAAGCCACGCGACAGTTTTGTTATTTTCCTCTCGGCTATTTACGAAAAAGAAATAAGGAATACCAAAGCCGTTTATCGTCTTATTTCAGTACCCTCAAACGATTTTATCTTCTTAGGCAGATAAATTAAAGATACTCAAACAGATTTTAAAAGTGTGGGAAAACTACAACAGTATATATTGTTGTCCCGACGATTTAATTCACACTAACGGGAATATTTTGAATTTTCATACAAATATCATGTGATGTGAAAGGTACAAGATCTTATGCATACTAAAGATGAAAATCTATTTTAAATAACACACAAAAATTAGCAAGAAGTGAGATATATGTACATAAAGCAGGGGGGCTTTCTTTACACGAAAGATCTAAGAAAGATTGAAAAGCAAGGATCTTTAAAATCAAGAAGCCAAAAAATAGTGAAAAATCTCTTACCTCCAAGTTTAGTACGCCCATATCCTACAAGTCCAAATAGATGTATTGATATTAACCAAAAACTACAAATAATTCATGAATTTAATACCATCATGAACATACGTTATACTAATATGGAACTTTGTAGTAGATATTTCACTAACCCCCCTTCTAAGTTTCTATCACTTTTGCCTAAAAGGATGAGTTTCTTGAAATGTTTTATGAACTTTTAACGTTATCTACCATTCTTCTTAATCTAAATCTTGTTGGGAATATGGAGCAAAATGCACAAAAAAGTGTTTATGTATATAATCTCCAAAAAATAATTGAAATATAAGACTGCTTTTTAGTATAAATATTTTAAGAATATAATTTTTGTGCACAAATTTTTCAAGTTTTCTTAATTTTTTCTTTCTCTTTTGCACCATGATATGATGAATAATTGCTTGTTCAAGAAAGAAAAATCGCTTAGTTGAAGTTTTCTTTGGAGTTGTACATGTACATACAAGAGTACAAAGGGAATAAGTATGAAGCCAAAGGCACTCTGAAGAAGAATTCCAAAGATGTGGTCAAAGGCAAAGAACTCAAGTAAGAAGGTCCTTTGGACCCAAAGATAGTATAACAATTTGAATGCACTTTTACCAAGGTAAAGAACTGCCACCAAAGACAGTTGGTATCCACAAAGGGCTCCCATATGTAGAGAGTGGATGCTCACCTACCGACTGAAAAGCCATTGCTATAGATCAAGTGCAGATGAGCAAGTTCAATTTTTGCCATCAATTTTTAGCTTTGAATTGAAAAATGAGCAATAATCTTAGATCTTCTTAGTTTTTTTGCAAACTTTCACAATCCTTCATAGTTGTTTGAGTTAGTCCTTTGCACCTAACAAGAAACATGGTGTTTGTACAAAAGCCCATGAGGAAAATCCTTGAGGCAATCCTTTGTGTCTTAGAGGTGAACAATGGACAATTTATTGTGAGAGTGATTTGGTCCAAAGCAAGTAACTATCCTTCTTGCTCTGAAATTGGGAGTTAAGTGATTTTGGAATTATCCATGAGATTAAGAGGAGGAAGGATAGAAAAACAAGGGATCTTAGAGGGAAGTTCTCCTAAAAAGAGGAGAACAAGAGAAATATCCTTGTTTCTGATGCAAGTCAACTTGGAAGCATAACACTAGACACCAAGTTTGGGCCCATAGAAAAAGACATGAACACCCAAGTCATTATATCATTCGGAGAGAAAAGATCTACCAATAATAGTTGGAGTGTGTGTCCTTACAAGGATCCAAATCAAAGTGTAATTGTAGAGGCAATGATGAAACTATTTCCACCAAAGAGAATGACCTACAACAACAAATAACCATACTATCTTCTTTGAGTATATATATCAAGGAGAGCCAATAATTTGGGCAAAAATGTTCTACTTACAAACAAGGAGCATGCTCAAGGAACTCAAAGAAGACAATGGAGCAACCTAACTAGCTCTTTTTGCCATATACTTGTACATGAAGGAGTAGAGGAAGAAATTCCCAAGTGATTATTACCCTATGGTGTACTTCACCATGTAGCCCAAAGGTTGGTCTATCACTCTGAAGTAGTAAGATGTAGAAATGAAGTATAAGGAGATTGGAAGGTTTGTGCCTATGGATGAATAATGGATCACCACCACAACCAAGAAGAAGAAGAGATTGGCTCTATCAAGGTCTCAAAACACAACCAAAAAGCCAATAAAGAATCCTCAAGTCATAAATGTGTGTTTGGGAGAAGAGGCAAAAGATTCCAAAGGAGAAGATCAAGGAGAGGAAGAAGAATTTTTTTACCTTGCAAGGATCTACATTTGTGTCAAAATACAAGGAGCAATATGAAGATGAGTAGTTTACACCATAGGAAGAAGAGTAGGGTGCAAAACACAAAGATTGAGTTGCATAACAATAAGATTGAACAAAAGAACTCCTCAACCCTAAAAGAGAGGAAGATACCTCTAAATAAGACAAGGAGGTTGCCAAAGGGAATGTAGAAGAAGATCTTTTGAGTGAAGAGTAGTAGGAGGTTGAAGGATAAGATCCAGAAGGTGAAGGAGAGTAGACATTGAAAGAGAAGTAGAAGACCTTCCAAGTAGGGTTTAGACCAAAGAGGGAGAATTAGCTGCTCAAGAACAAAGATTGTAGATCACCAAAGGAGCTAACTTTCTCATTCATTTGGTGTGGTTTGCCTTGCAATTGAAGGAGATAATCCTACTCCAATACCAAAATGTTTATATAGATGTGGTAGACTACACCACTCTAATCCAAAGGCTACACAAGACAATGTACATAAGGTAGGAAAAGCAAGACAAGTAGAAGGAGTAGATAGAGAAGAGCCAAAACCTTTAAAAGAGGAGGTCAAGAAGGTGAACAAATTGATGCAAGAGAATTACAAAATGAAGTAGTAATACACTTCTGTCATTCCAAATAGGAGGCAATACAAAGAAGACATTCAAAAGTTGCAATGTAATAATATGGAGTTAGTAGACAAGTTAGTCAAGACTAATGAGGTAGCAAATAGGCCAAATTTACAAGAATTCTAAAGATGTTCTAGAAACATCTATGGAGCTTCTAGGAAGTTTCTTGGTACCTTCCAAGTAGAGAGTAATGTGTATTGCAAGCAAGCAACTTATACAAGGAAGCTTCTTGCAAAGTTTCCCTTGGCTTAACTTGCATGCCAAGTAGATGGCTTCTAGAAGGAAGTTTCCTAGTTAGCTTAGGTTACATTCTAAGAAGGTGGCTCTTAAGAAGCTTTATGAGAAATTTTCCAAGAGCCTTGTATGTTCTCTTTAAATACCAAAGCCCAAGCTCATGCTAGGAATTTGGAGTTTACCTCATTCAAGAGTCCCAATGGGATCTTTCACTATGGTCTTCCATTCTCCTATCTCTCTCCTTGGTCTTTTACATGCAAGGATACTTGAGAGGTCTTTGACATGCAAGAAGACTTGAGAGCCCTTTTATTAGAACATAAGCAAAAAAAAACAAGGGTATGAAGAGCATCTCAGGGCAAGAGATAAAGAAGTGGTAAGCATTAGGGGAGAATTGGAGACCGCAAAGATAATGATAGTCAACTTGGAGGTTCAAATGTCCAATTAAAGGAGGGAGGTGGGCACAAAACTTGAAGGAATGGCTGAAGGACTTGCAAAGGAGACAAAGGAAAGGGCATTCAATCAACCCCAAATGATGGACAAGGTGAAGAAGGAATTGGAGTGGAATTGGAGTGGAATTGAAGTGGAATTTGAACATCCACTAGGAAGAATAAAAGGCAATGATCCTCAAGTAGCTGGAAGAAGTTTGAGATCAGTTTGTAGCAATGTTGGAGGAGGTAACTCAAGGTAGGGTAATGAATACTAAGTTATATGAACTGAAGTTGCAAGCTTAGAAGCTTGACCAACTAGCAATTAGACTTTGGGAACATATATGTATGAAGTTCACCAAAACTTATGACACCTATCTTTCAAAATACAAGATACAAGGAGAGGATTGAGCTCCTTATTAGCATTTTTAAAGGAAAAGGTAGTTCTTTGCAGTAGTGTTTTAGGCCAAAGACACTTCATTGAAAAAGTTCTTTAGAGTTGTAGATAATCTTTGTAGATGTAACCTTTGGAGTAGTAAGTCTAAAGGAGACAAACCTATAACTTGTTTTTGGGGAAGAACTAATACCTTCCTTCACATATGTAATGTAAAAGATTGAGACCAAGGAGAGAAATAGGAGAATGGAAACTCACATTGGGACACTTGAATGTGGGAAAACTTAGAATGCCTAGCATGACTTCGGCTTTGGTATTTATAGGTAACATACAAGGCCCTTGAGAAGCTTCTCAAGAAGCATCCTTGAGTCGCTTTCTTAGAGTGCAAGCCAAGTTAACTAGGAAGCTTCTCAAGAAGCTTCCTTCTAGAAGCCGCTTACTTGGCATGCAAACTAAGCTAGTTAGAAGCTTCTAGAAGCTTCCTTCTAGAAGTTACTTGCTTAGAGCGCAAGTTAACTAGTTGGGAAGCTTCCCAAGAAGCTTCCTAGATGCTTTTGGAATATTTTAGGCTAATTTGGTTTATTCTCTACTTTGTTAGCCTTACTAGCTATATTGCTAAACTCCATACTATTACATATTCCCCTACCGCTAGTTGGTGATGTCCTTGTTGCCATTGAAGCTTCAAACTCCTGGATGGCCGTCTGTGCATTCTAGAGGTGAGAAAGAGGTTCCCATGTGGCATCATGAAGAAGATATCCTTTCCAAAGGACCTTGTACTCCATAATTTGGTGGCGTCCTTGTTGGATGTGGCAACGTGCAAGGATACAATCAACTTCGTACTCCTCATGATCATTGATAGGGATAGGGGGAGGAGGATGTTGGACTCGAGAGGAGAAAGGAGAGGGGCTAGGAACAAAGGGTTTCAACTTGGAAACATGAAAGACAAGATGGATTTGTATATGACATGGCAAGGCAAGTTGATAAGCAACAAGAGAGACAATTTGGGTGACATCAAAAGGTCCTATCCAATTAGGAGCAAGTTTATGAACTTGGGTACCAAGTGGGAGGGGTAGATTACTAGAGGGTAGCATAACTTTATCACCGACTTCAAAGGTGACATCACAACGATGGTAGTCCGCATATTGTTTTTGACGATTCTGAGCAACAAGGAGGTGAGATTTGGCTTGTTGGAGAGATTTGGATATGGTGGTCAAGAAGGTTGAAGTATGAGGGACTTGAGACAGAGGAGGAGCAAGAAGAGAATTTGGGACAAGTAGATCTTGGCCAAAATTGAGAAAGAAAGGAGAGAATCTAGTGCTTGCCTGTTTAGAATTTTTGTTTGCAAACTTCGGAGCTGCAAGACATTCATCCCAATTGGTATGGTGAATGTTGACGAAGGCATGAAGCATATCTTCCAAGGTGCAATTTGCACGTTCAATTTTTCCATCAGTTTGAGGATGATAGGCTATGGACAAAGCAAGCTTGGTGCCAAGTATCTAGAAGAGGGCTTGCCAAAACTTTCCGGTGAAGCGAGGATCATGGTCGGAGATGAGTACACGTGGCATCCCATGATATTTGAATACATTATTGAAGTAGAGTTGCGCCAAGGTTAGAGCATCCACAATATCAACTATTGGTGCCAAATGGATTTGCTTACTAAGCTTATCCACAAACACCACAATTGCTATGTGACTTTGTTGTGTCCTAGGCAAGGAGGTGATGAGATCTAAGCTCACGTGTTCCCAACAAGTAGTTGGAATGGGAAGTGGCTGAAGGAGTCCACTTGGCTTTTGGTTACTGGACTTGTTGTGTTGACAACTCTCACACGATCGGACAAACTCCCAAACATCTCGCGTCATGTTGGGCCACTACCATTAGCGATGGAGGGTACCCAAGGTCTTATCCACCCCCATCTGACCAGCTATTGGTAAATCATGGGCTTCTTGAAGGCGCACAAGTCGGAGATCATCTTTGGTTAGAACATAGATTTGGTCCAAATAAAATAGAAGGCCTTCCTTGGAGGAGAAGATGTTGTACTCCTTGTTGCCTGTTGTCAGACAACCATGTACCATTTGGAAGAAGGGATCTTGTTGTAGAGCTGACCAAAACTCGTTATGGACCTTGGGATCAATTCACACCATTGTAATTGCCACTGTGACGAGAAGAAGAGACTTTAAATCAGGTCATCGTGATAGAACATCAGGGATGACATAGAACCAACCTGGAACCTCCAATTGTTTGATGTCAAACAATTGGAGTTGCTCTTCCCATCGAGGATGTCGACTCTTCATGTGTTCCAAGTATAAGGTCTATAACAATGGCTTGTGATCAGTTTGCATGACCACTTGTTTCCCCAAGAGGTAATGCCTCCATACCTTGGTGGCATATACCATTGCAAGTTGTTCCCGATCTCGAGCAGAGTAATTTCTTTCAGATGTATATAGTTGGAAAGACACAAAGGCAATGAGATGTAGTCCATTTGGGAATTCTTTGTTGCAACACAACTCCAATTGCAAAGTTAGAAGCATCAAAATCAACCACACAAGGTAGTTGAGGATCATATGGTTGAAGAATGGGTCTTGAAGACACCATATCCTTTAACTTCTGGAATGCTTCTTCATGCTTGGTGGTCCACTGGAAACTTGAGTTCTTTCCCAAGAGGTCAATTAATGGTGCAGCCACATGAGCATAATAGTGGATGAACCATCGGTACAAACTGACCAATCCATTGAATGCCCGTACTTCTATAGCATCCTTCAAGGTAGGCCAATCAGTAATGGCCTTGATCTTCTCTTCTTCCATCTTGATTCCCTCTGATGAGATCTTATGACCCAAGAAGGTAACCTCCTTATGCAAAAAGGCACACTTTGACTTCTTGCAGTAAAATTTCCATTGTCGTAGTCATCTTAGGATTTCTTGCACATGATTCATGTGTTTTGCCTCTATGTAATACCACAAGCTAGCCATATGATCTAGATGTGAAATTTGGTTTGGTAATATCTAGAATGATGCTTAACATGATGGTCAAAATAGATCAGATAGAAGTATCACCAAAAAAGTACTTCTACTAATAAAGCAAAAACCAAAATAGACTTGGGAACCTTAGAACCAATAGCTAGACATATGATTTAAAGGTGAGAATTGGTTTAGTAACATCCGGAAGGATGTTACACATGATGGAATAAACAGATCAGAAAGAGGTATCACCAAAGGGGACTTCTACAATAGAGTAGGAACCAAAATATGCCTGAAATCTTTGAAGGCAATTTTGGAGGCCTAAACAAATGAATTAGGCCTCGAAAATGTGCAAATTCTCCCCCCCTAATAAAGGGAAGGCTTGCCTTCCCTTCACCTTGGTTTGTCTCGTCGAGAGCTTTCCAATGGTACCTTACTCACATGATTCTAAGACTCCTATAGGAAGATTCCCTAAAAGATTCCCTCCTATCAAAGCTTGTTTGACCACCAGATAGGACCTAGACCGACATGTCACCCATCCAAGTAAGTAATCCAAGGTTGGAGCTTGATGACATGTCACCTATCTATGTGCCCAATCCTATGGTGGAGCTTCCTTGGAAGAGATCCTCTTTGTTTATATAATAAAGAGAAGGTGCTCCTTTGGGGCACCGAATGCTGAGTGTGTAATCTGTGTTTTTTCTCTTCTTTTGTCCTTGGAGCATTACAATATGTCTTGCTATAGATTAAGATATCATCCAAGAACACCCTATAGACCAATCCAATAGTCCCTCTAACACCCGATGCATCTGATCCATGAAGACTGTTGGGCATTAATGAGTTCGAAAGGTAGAACTCTCCACTCGAAATGCCCATACCTTGTGCAAAAGGCAGTCTTTTGCACATCCTCTCTCTCAATAGGAATTTGCCAATAGCCGCTACAAAGATCCAGCTTGGAAAATTAGCGTGCTCCACTCAGTTGATCAAGCAGGTCATCAATCTGAGGCAAGGAATATGCATTCTTCACGGTTTGCTTATTGAGCCCATGATAATCAATATAGAAACAAAGTCCTCCATCCTTCTTTGGAACAAATAGTACCGGTGCTTCCCAAGGAGAGGTACTATGTCGTATGAAATCCTTCTCCAACAACTCTATAAGTGTTGTTTGCAACTCCTTCAACTCCTTTGGTGAGAGCCGATAGATTGGTCTACTCACTAGAGTACTCCTTGGCAATAGCTCGATCTTGAAGAGCATACCTTGATCAGAGGGTAATCCCTTTGGTAGATCATCCGGAAACACATTTGCAAACTCTTGAACTATCCAATCAACTGTTGCTTGATGAGGCTCTTGGCCCTCCTCGGATTGTTCTTGTGCAATCGGCTTGATCTACACTACGAATATAAACTTATCTTCCTCCAAAGCTTGCTCCATGGTTGCCTTCCTGGCAAACTTCCCATTTTGGGACTCATCTCCCTTCCAGAGTTGCTCTATGGCTACCTTCTTGACAAACTTCCCATCTTGGGACTAACTATTCTTAGGTGTCTTACTCCGAGGTGCTAAACAATCTAATCAGAAATTCCTACCTTGGTGTTGTACTTGAATCTATCGTCGGGTCCAATCGAATTGAACCTTATGACGGTCAAGCTAAGGTAGATCCAGAATGATATCATAGTGTAGAGGTGCCACTACAAACCTCATACACTCCAAATACTCCTTCCCAATCTTGAAGGTAATAGGATGTGAGGTGCAGAATGCAGAACACTTTCTACCATCCGCCATCATCAAACTACTTCCAAATGCTGGCTTAATAGGAATATCCAATTCCTTTGCTACTGGCATAGACATGCAATTCTTTGAACTTCCAGAATCAACCAAAATCCTACAACCTTCATTAGATATTGTACCTTGCAAGTGAAGCAAACTTTCATAAGTCGAGCCTTCAATCCCATTGGAACTAATCAAGCTCCTAGTAGGTGGCTCAAAATCTCTTACTAGGATTCCTCATTTCCGTGATTATTTTGTTCTACAATCTTCATCTGGGCAACTTGTCAAGGTCGCCCATTCCTAAGTGGGCATTCAGCAATGCAATGTCAAACTTGGCGACAATAAATACAACCTCCATTTTGTGGCAATCTTTCTCTATCCATTGTACCAAGTGGTCTCCATTGGATAGCATCAATCTCCATTGGTGCTGGTTCTTCCACCCGTGCATAGTGTACTGGTAGACCTTGTGTAGGTCAAGGGCAAGACCAAGTTGTTGCAACCAAGGAATCAAAATTCTTAGCCAATTGCATGGCTTCTTCTACATTTTGTGGTTCCCGCATGGTCATCTCCAATTTGGTTTGTGACTTCAATCCCCGCATAAATCGATCCAGAACTTCCCCTTCTTGTATATCTAGAATTTGCATGATGATGTTCTAAAATTGTGTGATGTAGCCTCTTATGGAGCGAATCTGCTTCAACTCCGCCAATTTATCTTGTGCGGCTCGGGTGGTATTTATAGTTTGAAATCGACCATGTATTCCATCCTTGAATTCTATCTATGTTAAGATTGGTGCAACAATCTATCGTTCAGCTCGCTCCACTCAAAATTGCCACCAAATTTTTGCCACACCATCCAATTGGCTAGAAGCCAAGAGGATCTATTTCTGTTCATCTTGAAGATTAGTCGCTTTGAAGTAACGTTCGCAATCAAACACAAAATTCTCCATTGTGCCCAAAAGATTCTTGCCTTCAAACATCTTGGGTTTTGGAAATCAAATACAATCTTCTCCATCTTGGACTGGCGCTCTCTCTATATGTTCTTGTTGTTGTTGGTCTCGTTCATCCAACAATCAAGTAAGGTGCTTGATTTGTTGCTGCATCATAAGGATAATGTCCGGTATTGCCACCATAACTACTACTCTATCCTACTACTCCCAATTTATCTAATTGATTAACACATAGATACAACACATCCACCTTTCTCCATAGGTGACAACCGGAAGTATCAAGGGTTCCTCAAACACGGTGATCATATGTAGAAAATCTTGCCCAAAGTGTGAGGTGATGAATTGTCTGAAGCGGTGCTTGGGTAATATCTGGACATGAAAATCCCAATGGTTTGGTGGAAGTGGATTTGGTGGTCCATAAATTCCATCCATCCCATTCCTACTCTGATACCAATGTAAAAGACCAAGACCGAGGAGAAAAATAGGAGAATGGAAACTTACATTGGGATACTTGAATGTGGGAAAACTCAGAATGCCTAGCATGACTTTGGCTTTGGTATTTATAGGTAGCATACAAAGCCCTTGAGAAGCTTTTCAAGAAGCTTCCTTGAGCCACTTTTTTAGAGTGCAAGCCAAGTTAACTAGGAAGCTTCTCGAGAAGCTTCCTTCTAGAAGCCGTCTACTTGGCATGCAAGCTAAGCTAGTTAGAAGCTTCTAGAAGCTTCCTTCTAGAAGTTACTTGCTTGGAGTGCAAGGTAACTAGTCAGGAAGCTTCCCAAGAAGCTTCCTAGATGCTTTTGGAATATTCTAGGTTAATTTTGCTTATTCTCTACTTTGTTGGCCTTACTAATTACGTCGCTAACTCCATATTGTTACATGTAAGGTGCCTAATTAACTTTCACACAAGTGGATAGGATAAGACCAAAAGAAAGGATTAGCAATGTACGGTGAGGATGAGACAAGAAGATATTTGGACTTCCTCAACAACTAGATTTATTTGGTTTAGAGTAGAAGAAATTATTGAAGATTTCAACTTGTTGTTAATAAATCATTCAATCTTCCAAACATAAATAAAGAAAGTGCCAAAATGCCTTTGTTGCTTTCAACTAAATTCCAAGTATTGGTTGCATGCCTTTGTTGAGTAGTGGTGAGGAACTTTGTAGTAGGAACCCAAGTGCTTGAGTGCAAGTGGCCAAAACAACTTGTGATTAGGATCTTGGATCTCTTAGTGTCTTGAAGGATTGGAGCAATGCCATGACTGATAAAAAATGAACGATAATATTGAAAGTACAGTTAAATCAAAAAGCAAATTCCTACTATCAATATGAAATGCCTTCAGAGTTGTGCCTTTTAGGAAGGATAGAACATATCCTTTGGAGTTAAATGTCTTTGTATTGAAGTAGCCCGTTTGAAGTTGATAAAGAAAAAATCTTCAAGAAAAAATTGGAACCCATGCTTAGTGAAAGGGATCTTTTAATTTTCCAATTACTGTATTGCACTATAGTTGGTGACATTACACTCTTCTAGGAGTAGTTCCTATAATAACAATAAAGAACTGCAAATTGTGATACTTCTCTTCAAATCTAACCATTCATATACTCAAGAGAACGACCTATTTCCTGCCATTGTACTACTCTTTGATAGACAATGAGTTATCACCGTAATATTAAAATTAAATGTATGCATTTAATTGTAGCAAAGTGTAAAAATATATTTTAGAACTATTTCCTTACATATTTAGCTATCAATGAAAGAAAAATAAAAAGATATAAAAATGGATACAAGACAATATTAGCTTTTGATTTGTCAAAGAGTGAAAAATAACTTGGGATTTTATTTTTGAAGTGTAAAAGAAAATATACTCATATTCATGAAAGAAATTACAAAATTTTCAGCCAATATTGGGAATATTATTGATACTTTTTGTGCTTTAATGATAATCCAAAATAACTTAAGAGTTCTAGAAATAATATTCTAGATAAAACTTAGTCCAAATGCATGTCATCTTTGTTTCTAAACAACTTTTGGTTTCTAGTGCCTATTACTTATTTAACATAGTCATTTTATACTGATGAAAATTTATAAAATTAATGTTTAAAATGAAGATAAACTTATAAGAGCTATGTTCTCTTACTTTCTATGACTCAAAATAGCTCTATTCATGAATCAAGTTCCTCAAATTGATATTCTCTTATGGTTGTGTTCCTTGTGAAGTAAATCCAAATAAGTACTTAAAAAGTAGAAATCTAGAAATTTCATGGAGAAAATATTCTGAAAGATCTTAAAATTAGGTTTAAAAGCTCTCATCTTTGGTCAAATTTGTCCAATAAAATTAAGAAAAGAGTCTACCATGACCTACCTTTTCTTGTTTTAGTAGTTTAATAGTGTTATAGACAGTATAGTAGGCACAAGGGCAGTACTAAGTAGGATAACATGATGAGTTTTGGTCTTGTCCTTTGTGAAGTCCAGATCTGGCCCAAAAAACCTCTTGGTGGATACAGGTTTACAAAATGAAGGCCATAATTCTCTTATCGAGACTGGAAAACATCAATATCATATTGTACCATAATTGTGCTGAACAAGCTTCCAATGAGGCTCACAATACAAGCTGGCTCATGATGATGTCAAAAGTTAGTAGAACTCCTTCATACAAGTTATGGAACAATGAAATTCAATCAAAATGAAGTTCCATAGGATCTCGCTACAAGTTCAAAAATCCACAAATGGCTACTTTACCTACATCACCAAAGAATTGTTCATGACCATTTTTCACAAAGGATTCACATGTATGGCATTTGATTGTGTTTGCCAAGCATCACAATGGTTGATGAATGACCGGGCAGTCAGATCTATAAAAAGGTGACACCATCACACGAGAAGTTACTTTTCACTTTTGCAATTTTCCACTCTTCTCGTGCAAGAATTGCTCAAACTTCCATCCAGGATTTGTTGTAAACTAGAGTGCCAAAGGGTAACATGACAGATACTAGCTTTTGATAATTGAGAGATGGCAGACCAACCAATGATGGTCAGGATAGAGGTCAAGCAATGTAAACCAAATGAGATTTTTTGCAAACAATCCAAACTATCAAAGTGGAGATTGCATTGTAGATCCAAGTACTTAAAATATAAAAATCTAGACCTTGTTATGGGACTAGAGCTTGACAACTATATCCTTGCTAGAATAAGTCATAAACAACACTTACACAATAGGCAAGTCATTGAGAGCAAAACTCATCATGTGGATATAGGACCACTAGCAACAAATGCTAGTGGAAATTGTGCATCATTTGGATAGATTTACATTGATACTTGCCATGGTAGACCAAGTAAGAGTTTGAAGGCCAATATAGACAATGTGTTTGCTAGAAGTAAGTCCACTAATGAGTACAAAATAGAATGTCTAAAGGATTCCATCCAATGACTTGTAAAAGAGTTAGTAATGAAACTATTTTGATCAAAACAAACCTTGTACATCAACCTTAACCAAGCTATATTATTCCAACTCCAACATGAAAGGAAACTTGTGAGTTGGGGACAAATGTTTTGCAAATGCGTAAATGAGCTTTTGGAAAACATGGCCTAATGGTCAGCCATGATCATAGCTCCTTTCATTATCCATTGTCTACACCAGAATGGACTCCTTGATGAGCAAAGAGAAGGAGAAATTCTTAAGCCATGTTCACTATCCAACCTACTTCAATGGATATCCAGGTCTTGCCAAGGAAATCATGAAATATCATGAGGTAGAGGAGTATGCTTGGACCAAGAAGTTTTTATGTGTCGAGGAATCACACAATACTATTATAATTAGTAAGAATATGCCCATGACAAAGGGCAAAACTCAAGTTTCCAAGAAATAGAAACATACTCAAATTATTAATTTATTGTCAAGAGGTAGTGGAAGTGATGGAGGTAGAAGATGGGGTGGAAAAGAAGCCTCCATAAGTCATTCCATCTCCAACAAGGGAAAGGAAACCTCCTAAAATGAGAACAAGTTAAGCAATAATGACTTGTTTATGTGCATTTTATCACTAGATGCCAATAACCAAGTCTCAAGGGAAACAACAAATGACAAAGTGGAGTTGTCATCAATAATTGAAGAAGTGACTAAAAACAAAGGGAAAGCACTAATGGAGGAAGATAATGATGCCACCATTTCAAGTTTCAAGAGAGTACCTATGCATGCACCAATCTTTTGCATAAACCTCTCTAGCTTAAAAGTCTTAGGGTTAACATTGTTGACATCATTTTGGGTGCACAAATTGAAAAAGAAAATAGTCCAAAAAGTGTCCTACAATGACCAAGAAGATACCTCAATGGATGTTGCAAGCATAAGCTTGGAAACTAAAAAAAGACAATTCTATTCTGGTCTGCTTGCAAGAAGGAGACAAGTCCACCAGAGTAGCTAGCAAAATGATGTTAGAACATGTCAAGATGTAGAGTGCTCGTCATGATACATCGCAAGTACAATCTCCAATATGAGAGGACCAAAAAAATACAATGGATGATATTTGTTCTTGTCTGAAGTGTAACAATATATCAATGGTGTGGTTGATGTTAATCTACTTTGTACATGAAGTTACTCCAACAATGGATAGGTTGGAGAATATCTTTTCATACTATATAGAGCTGGACTCCACAATTGATGAGCCAATAAAGCTTGTAAAGTACCTTCATAATAAGAATGTAAAGGATAGAGGAGAGAAATAGGAGAATGGAAGATAGGAATAGAAAGTTACATTAGAATGCTCAAGTGAGTGAAAATTTGAATGCCTAGATTGAGCTTGGCTTGGGCATTTATAGGTAAATTGGGTACAAGACTCCCAAGGAGCTTCCAAGGAAGGTTCCTTCTAGGAGCTTCCTTACTTGGAGTGCAAGCTAAGCTAGCCGTTTACTTAGCATATAAGCAAAGCTAGCCATCAGCTTGGTGTATAAGTTACTCTACCCTTGGAAAGTTCTTAGAAACTTCTGACCAAGAAGCTTCCTTGTTGCTTCTAGAATATTCTACACACAAGCTTTCTTAGGGCTTTTAGAACCTTCTTAGACTAGTTCTACTTCCTCTTGCTATATTTAACTTAGACTATTAACTCATTAGCTTCTATTAACTTGTCGGTTAACTCCATATTATTACAAAAATGAGCTACAAAGGACAAAGGGCAAAGGACAAAGAACTACCAAGGACAAACCCATGCTTTGTACCAAACTAAATTATGCCAAAAAACAACTTACAAAGGAGACCTCATTGTCACAAGAGAAAGATAGTTGCTCAAAAAGTTCCAAAAAGGAGGAATTGTTGTTATGAGGACAACACAAAATCATCTTACAATATCTACAAATGGAAGTCGATGTAGTGCAAAGAAAGGCCATGGAACAACAAGCCTAACACAAAGAATAGATCAGGGCATGAGATGAAAAGGTTACTACAATCAAAACAAAACTAGAGGCCACTAACACTAAGACAATTACGGCAAAGGTTCTATACAAGAACTTCAAGGAGCTTAGCAATATTTGCATCCAAAACCTCACAAAAGCCAAAAAAAATCATAGGATAAGGAGGAGGAAATTAAAACAAAGGTACAAGAGGACCTGAAGTTGGAACTAGAATGAAACATGAGACTTTAACAAACAAGCATACAAGGCTTCTCACAACCATACAACGTATGGGAACCCAACACTTGGGCTGGTTGGAATGGTTAGCCAACTACACAACAAATTGCATGTTGTGTCAAATCTATAAAGATGCAAGTAGTTTGTCACCAATGCAACCAAATATTGCAACCCAAGTAACAACCCAAACAATATCTTTAGACTAGAGGTATGGTAGACTTTGTTATAAGCAACTTGTCTCATGGTCATTCTTATCTAGTAGTTGTTCTCATCTTGTAGTTGTTCATACCTCATGGTTTTTTTACATCTTGTAGTCATAGCCAAGACACTTTGTACTTGTAAATAGTTCTTAGATCTTAGTGTAAATAAAAAATTCAAATGGACCACTATACCACGCATGAAGATACAAAAAATCCATTGAGTTGGCAGCTCCATGTTAGACATGCCACTTGGAGATTAAATTAGGATAAGATCAAGATACAATTAGTGAGTACTAGATGTAATTAGAAGATCACCAACACTTGGTAGCCATTGAATCTCTTTGGCATTTAAGTAGGAAATGTATGTAGGGCTTGGACCCGATGTCTCCTATGTTCATTTGGTACATTATTTCATTGTAGTAAATAAGGTGTATACCATCAAGATGGTCAAGTGGTGTATATGTATATGTTTTCTCTCTATACAAATATCTGCATACTTAGTCACTTGGTTGTGAGGAATCTTTGCATAGAACCGCTTGCATTGGAGTGAAAGAATCATTTGCGTAGAACTGCTAAGTGCTGTACATAGGCTAGGAACAATATTTTAATGGACTTTTAGAAGCTTATGTATCATTAAGTATCAAGAATTGGGAGACTAAGCAGCATGAACTATTCTAACCTCTTGTAAAGTAGTGCCTTCTGGGAAGGTTAGAAAAATATGTAATAAATGATAGAAAGATAAGACCCTTGGGAGATCTGACTTCAATTTAGTTTTGGGAAGTGTAGAAAAATATGTGATTAATGATAGAAAGATAAGATACTTGGGAGACCTGACTTCAATTTAGTTTACACGTTCCATCCTACTACTTGTAAGACACTTTGAGAGTTATCTATCTTGTATGATCCAATGTTTGTAATGGTGGTGTAAAGGGTAGATCATAGGATTGTCATGATGATAGAAGTAGGAATTTGCTTGGGCTAATCGGAGGATAAGAAAGTTGTAAGGTGAAGTGACCTTTGTCACAAATGACCTTAGGATTCCTCTAGACTATGGTTATAGTAAAAATGATTTGTAATTATTTATATTTCCATAGTATATAAGTAAGGATGATACTACCCCTTATGGGAATGACATTGCTAAAGACGTTAAATACTAAATAATAGATTGTACTCTTTATGACATTTTACTTCATTTTTAGTCATATCCAACTAGTATCCTTGTGGGATCGATCTATTCTTAACACAATGTTACAAACATGAACAACACCATGTCATTACAAGCCCTTAATTTGATCATTTTGTGCCATAAAGTACATTTAAAATTGAAAGTTAAATTATACAAGAGCTTCACTATTTGTGTAAATAGACTCCTTGAGAGTGAAGTCAAGAAAAATTGAAGGATACAGAATATTTATCAATCATAAGTAGATTTCATAAAGGAACTAAATAACCATGTTGTATAAGTTCAACAATTGAAAAAAAAAAATTACAACTCTAAAGTGGCAATTATAGATTTTGATATCTTTTTTTTGGAGAAAATTGGTAAGTAAATCAACTTACTTGATGCGGCATTAATAATTATTGTTAATTTATTTGAACTTTATTTATGTGGGTTCCTTCTCCATCGTCATATTATTTACAGTTTTCTATGCAAATGTTCAAAGTTGTAGTATATTGTGGGGTCTCCGTTGCAGATTTTCGGGGTTCTTAACGGGTACCTATAGAAACAATTGAATTGGTTTCTGAATGCTGCCATAACAAATAAGAGTTTCATGCAAAAATTTTTCTAAACAAAATTATCGGGTGAATTTAAACTCATTAATATCCATGGACTCCCCTTAACACCATAAAATTTCACGAGTCACGGTTTAAATTTCCCTAAGAATTTCCTACGGCTGCTAAAATACCCCTTGCTTCGCTACCCATAACACTTTTATGAAACACCCATAAAATCATTTGTGGGAAATTGACGTTTACCCGTACGCCCCCAACTAAAACCCCCCTTTGTTATGTTCAACATTAGACTGACAGATCATTTAACTTCTTCTTGCATTTCCGGACTATACAAACTACTCCATCAGAAACATTCTTTCATGTCTTTCCATCCCCTAGCATGACGCTAGATTAGCTTGGACTCCCTGAAGTACGATACTCAACAATGATATTTGGCTCATAGTTCTTCTGGTTGTCCGGCTCCATGCCCTAGTTCCCCGAAATTTCTTCCTATTGAGTATCACTCGGAGATGTTGTAGCTTTGCTCAGCCAGGACCGCCAGACTTGACCTGCATCAGTTGATATACTTAACTAGAACTCCTGATAAGATGGTGTTGTAAATCCTTGACAGTACCCAACTTATGGTTGGTACCGATAAATTACTACAACTTATGGCTAGAACAACCCTGAAGAGACAAACTCGTCAGGTGTTCTAGCCATAAGATGTAGTAATAGTGGGCCAAGATCCTGCAGTATAGGTTCTTAGAAAAGCAAAACATGGTCATAGGACAGGCAGGGTATCATAGATCTTGCTTCAACAGATGCTTCATCTTACCGTTGCTATTGGGGCTTAGCCTCATTTTACCCCCTATGTCTTTTCCTTGTGCGGCTTGATGGGGTCTTCCCATCCTTCTTGTTATCACATGCGGTCCTTCTACAGATGCAGTTGCTATGTTAGCTTCAACAGGCGACATAATCAATCGATACAATCTCAGCAGCTTTTGCTTCATGCACAATTCCACGTGAAACTAAATTCCAATTGATGGCTGTGCCAGCATTCATGGGACCATTGATTCTCAGGAACATGTGAAATGTAGTTGGAAGTAGAGCACAGACGTTTTCTGCCGTGATCCAGCATGAAGTTGCACTTGAGGTGGGTGGTAAAACGAGCTACTGTATATTCGTATAGGGAAAGGGTACGAGAGTACGAGATGAATAACCTCTTGACCCGCATTGTGTCCGATACCGGTAGCCTCCCCAGGATCTCTGTGGGGGTTAAGCGTAGCAAGAGCTTTCTCTCAAAAGTGTAAGCGCAGCATCCTTATAGGATACTTTATATCGTGATACCTGTTCAGCATGTGCCTTTTCAATCGTTCAGCTGCTACGAGAACGATCTATTGGTTCGTCTCAACTCATTGACCATGTCTATTATCTGGATATTGCAGAAAGGCAAATGTTATGGTATAGGATGATTGCCATGTACTGCTCTGCAGCTAAGGCAAGAAGTCACCATACTCTCGACGACTCCCAATACGCACAAATGGAAGCCTCGAATGTCGTGCAGCCCCTGCCAACTTGACTCATGCTCGTGCTAGAATGGTAAACATTGCAGTCACAACTGTCGTGATGATCATTAACATCTTTCTAGCACGCCAGGTTGTTAGAGGACCTCTTGATTTTTTCCCGACTACCGTGGTCTGCCAGAATATAAGGTCCAAGCGAAATTTGGGCAAAAACACACAGTTTCTTTAACATATGAACAGGAGAAGATTCGAATGCGAACAGTAGTTGTCCGTTGGACTAAGATTTTTTTTTTGTTTCGTGAGAACGAACTACAGTTTCGAAGTGAAGCTGCAGTGTCCACAGCAACAGGGAACTAAATATGGGTAAGAACACCTCTACAACTAACGTGTACAAAATACACTTCTAAAGGTGGGTTGTCGAGACCGTCAGTGTGTGAGTGAGTCCGTACTTAAATCATGTAGTTACAGAAATAGATCTAAAAAACGAAGCCAACAGTCCCGCAATTTATGCACCATCGGTTCCATCCAGTCCAAAATGTCAAGGATTCACTAGGAGGAGATATCAAAAACTTTTAGCTCAGAGCCCTGCAGGTTAGTTTGGGACGTTTGAATATTCGACCTCAGGTTTGCAAAGACTACTTGGATGCAGAAACATCTACAGTGAACGTGAACGTGAACTGTTATCCCCAGACTGCTGGTTAGATCTACAACCAATTACGGGGGTTCTAAGGTTGATTTACGGGTGATTGACTCTACACTATGGGGGAATCAGGGTGTGGGATGTAATCGGACCCCTAGATGTATCATCTTCTGCATTGATTAGTTGCAGAAATAACTAAAAGAGTTTTCAGGGCTTCGAATGGGCAAAGAAACACACTTCATGAGTTATGCAAGTCCTCACAAGGTGTCGAGGCACCGTGAGGATAAAGTATTTAAGTAGAGGAAAAGGACTGAGAGCCCTATCTCAGTATCTACACCGCAGATGATGGCAGTGGTCTTCTTTGTCTCATGTTGGGTAGACAATGGCTTGGAAGGAAAGGCCTCCCCCATGAAAAAGAACAAAACGGACAGAGACAAGTGCCTAGGAGGTTTTGAGGAGTAAAGTGCAGGGCCACGTTTGGAAGGTTAAGGAGTTAAAGTAACATTTCAAACCTCGATTGAGGGTTGGTGACCTCGATGCATTTCATTCAAGAGAGACCTCTCCGGTTCAAGAGAATGATATCGTTTGACAAATTTCCGTTTCGTGGTACGCACAAGCCCCCTCTAGAGAACCCAGCAGAAGCAAAGGCAATGATGTAGATATAATGACACCAATTCACAGGCGGACCTCTGACCTAAGTCCTCTTCAAGTAAACTGTACCTGAAGTCAAGAATCCGACGTGTTGATCGTATTCGTATCTCGAAGTGAAGGGTGTTGGTCTCAGTTTCTCCCGGTTGTCGGTGCTGGGAAAAAGCGAGGGACGATTGTGAATTGACAGTGAGGTGAACCTAGAGAGGGCCGAGTTTGAACGTGTAGGACAAAGGAGTGGAATAGAGAGTTCTGACTGACAGTGCTGAGTTGACTCAGTCCTTGAGATTGCATATCCACCGCTTGACGGAGTGAGACGTGTCAAGGACATGTGCTCTGAACCAATGTACCCGATACGCAAGCATGTGACAGAGTATAATGCAATGTGCAAAGCAACGGCGCAAGGGACCCTCTTTCCCCCCCCCTTTCTCACGGCTGTCTTACGACTAAAGGATAGGAGAGGACACCAGAACGACTAATGATTGTGGGTAAGTTTATTCAAGCTTCCTTGCTTGATGAGGTAGCTCTCGTTTTGGTGTCGAGGGACATGGCTGATTTGTTGGTGTCAACGCACTGGCTATCCTTGCAGGCAAATTCAGAATCTGCTGAAGATAGCCACGGCCCTAAAATGGCCGAGGGAACGGTCCTTGAGTGGGCCTCTTCTCACTCGACAGGTAACTGCGCATGGTTCGCTCATTTTGGAAAGGGATGCTTCGAACAAGTTGCAAAAGAATGGAATGAGCGGCAAGCGATTTGTTTCACCGAGTCCTTCTCTTCGGCATGTCTCTGAGCGGATTGACTTATCCGCTAGAATTTCCACATCCAGTTCACATGGAGACAATCTGTGCCGTGGTTTAGGGCCTTTACGCGAAGACCAGCCAGAGGTACATCCTGCGACAAGTTGTGACTGAAGGGAGGTTGCTCCAGCGCCTACGGACAACGCAGGAGAAGAATAAACGACCTCTCTGTCTAGCTCCTAAGAGAATCTTACATGTGGATAGCATTTCGGACTTAGAGAGCTACTAGTTGGTCAAAAGGTCCAATACCTCAGGCTACGGATGCTGGGTGGCACATAAATCCAAGCGACTGCAACGAACTTCGTGATCTACCCGACGGAATCTTCTGGCACTATAAACTTGTTCCGAGGAAGTGTCTCGGCATGTACTACGCAGTCCACGCGATATAACCATTTAGATGTATACAAGTCAAATCCTGCAGGTAAAAGTTTACCACTTCTAGAACTAGCCCCAAAAGGCGGAACATGGTTGCATATCCAGAAATGACTTCTTTTGAAGACGGAATCCCTGCGTGAGTATAATCTTCAGAGAAATCTTCTACAGCTGGAGGATATACTTCAGAAACGTTGCACGAAGGGACTCTATTTACGTTCTTATATAGAGTAGCTTCTCTCGCAAGAATAGGCACTGAAGCAGTTGCTAATTATCGGCTTCCCGGAACACACTCCCTTTCCCCTGGGCCGATACGCAGAAATGATATATGGGGGACATGATATTACCAAAAGACATGTCATCTTGCTACACCGGAGGACCTGCCGTAATATAAACAGTCACCCTCGAGATACCTACACTACGACCCGGCATCAAAGTAATTTCAAACGCAGATCAATAATACTCATCGAAAGCTCGCGAGACACTAAAGCTCGCGAGACAATACGAGAGTCCATGTGGGTACGGTACAGCGACAGCAGTAATTATCTTCATTATTGCAAACACCGATTTGTCCATCCTGCGTGGCAGCAAGAGTGAATCCCCTAACAACGGTCCATGTTTCCTATCTCTTACAGGGCTAACGCACATCCAGAACCACAATTCAGTTTCAGACGTTTGACCTAACGCGACAGATTCTGCTAAATCCCTTACGGCTAACAAAGACGGAGCGGACTGAAGCTGAAATCTTTATTGCTATATACGAGTTGTTGGTTTGCTAGACTAGACTAATACGACTATGCTGGCATTCTGCTGGTATTACAGTGCTGATAAAACAATCCCCCTCGAATTATGATACAGAGATCTTATGACCAAATGTGTGCAGATTTTCCAATGCCAACTAAATTTGGGAAAACTTGCTCGGGTGTCTAAAGCTGGTTGGTCTGGAGAAGTGAATAACTAATAACCTAACTCCCAAGGTTGAGATGCGAGCGGCATTGATTAGGTTGTTGAGTACAAGTCTAAACCAGAATAATGGTCCAATTCTCACCCAAAGTTTCCCATGTGCGAGTCATCGACAAAAGGACAGTGAGTAGTAGTCTCAAGATACACCTGAGGAGCCGGGAATAAGTAGCGCAGCTCTTTCAACAGGTTGTGGAGTTACACTTTGCCCTGCACCAAATTGCTGGCCTTGTGGTGAAATCTGTGGAGGAACAGGTAACGAAATAACTTAGAAAACCCTGGCAAATATTACACTGTTCCAAGAGCATTTTTTCACCACCATGAAGTTAGTTTGATTGAGGCCCGAAATCAGAGAGACTCGAGAAAAACCAACAATGCAGACTATGTACGCCAATAAGATCAGAGTACCCAGCGGAGAAATGTCCCATGAATGGAGATCAAAATCAGGATGACAAGAGATATTATGTATGAGGGGCCGGCTTACATGGCATTATAGAACAGAGAAACAAACGCAACAGCCATTGCAGCTCCACATACCTCAGGTTGATAACCTTGCAAGGCTTTACGACTCTGCTCAAAGTACTGGTTAGGATGATTTATTCCATCACTTGGACATCCATGTACGGCCTCGAATGTAGTTGCACACGCTAGCTGTCAACGGCCAATAAAACACTGACGTTATAACCAAGAGGGTTCAGCAAGACAGATCCGGCTTCCGCAGGAGAAACTTAGCCAAGGACACTAAAAAAACCCCCAACTCAAGAAGGACAATGGAATTTCTCGAGTGTTACCTGGTAATGACGATGTCGCACTTTCTCCATGACTGAGTCAACAGCTCTGGAGTTAATCTGCTGATCTTCGAGCATTGAGCGGAGATTCTCCTCACTGGAATAGTGAGCAATACGTCAAAACTTGATTCAGATTATAAGCAGATCACCACGCCTTCAGAACTCGGAACGCGTGGTGGTCTTCTTACATTCAAATTAAAGTAGGAAATATGTTAATGTACACATGTGCTGAAGAACTGGAAGATCTTACAAATTAGCGTGGGGATTCAGAACATGGACCTGAAATGGCGGTACGGACATCCATGATGATCCCCAACGCCAGGTGTGGAGGTTATGATTTTCATGCAGGAATAAGGAGTATAATCCTGCACAGTAAGCATTCCTTCAATTGCCAGACATCATAAATCGACGCATGCTAAAAGGGGAAGCTAAAGACCAGAACTTAGTCTCGGACTATTTTCGAAATTGATCTGGCTACCTACCAAAATAACGAATGACATAAACGGCATAAGATCAAATAGTTCTGAACATGAGATACTAGATCAGAGCTCGAGGATAACAACGAAGTTGCGACAGGTCAAACCAAATCATAGCTATTTCGCACAGACGTTTCTGTTACTTAGACTGTCTGTGGATCTGAGGAATCAGACTCTGCAGTTAGAAGAAATATTCGAGAACTTCTGCACACATTAAGTGGCAACACTTACAACTCGCTTGCCTTCCTTCCCAAAATTATGCCTTATACTGTACGCATACTCCTTGTCAAATTTCTCGACAGGCATCTGCACCAGTCCAAGTGTTAAATATCCAGACACGATACAGGGGCCGGCCTACTAATCGGACATCAAACTAAAACCAAGGTTCACAAGTTGTGCAAATTCTTCTAACTTAGGCTATGACATTGACGAAAAATCGTACTCACTAAAGTTTAAGTCATCCTTCAATCAAGTCCGCGGTTCGTGACTTTACTGGGGACTCCTCCTTTTGACTTCTCCATAAGAATCGGAGAATGTCAACTACTGAGGAATATCATCTACCTGAGATTAATATATTGGACAAAGTAATCCGTTCAATCTCTCTTCTAACCACGTCTTCTAACCACGACCCGACCTGATTGACTGACTGCATCAATTGGCATGCTCATCCTCATCCTTGCATCTAGGCAAGATGTCTAAGTGTCCTGAATAATTTCACTAGTTTGGCAACCAAACCGACAACCTTAAAACTTCAGAGGCATAGATGGGCTGACACAGTGAAGCACATCCAATATCGATACTGATCAGGAAACTTTCAGTAAAATTACAGAAACGCGTTCCTTACTTAGTCTAATCATTAAACTACGGCTAAATAGTAAGACTGGTCATACTTGCGGGGAAGCAGATCAACTCGAGCTAGGAGTTTGACTCAGACTCAAGATTCACCTCTACTCCCAATAAAACCAGAGCGTTAACGCACATGGGTTAGGTGTGTGAGAAGTTTATGAAACACAAGCTTCAAGGAAGATCACAGGGAAGCCACAGGGCACACTCAAGCTTCCTGAAAGTCCCGAGCAGTAAAGAGACCACATATAAATCTCGAAGCCTCCATAAACCTCAAGATGGATATGGATATGGATAACTGTACAAAGCTCTATCTTGCAGAATGGATGTCGCAATTTAAGGACGACATAGTTGAGCTGAAATTACGAGGCGGTGAGCAAATTCTTTCCATTCTGCATACGTTGAACCTTGAGATATAGGCAAGAAGAAGTTAGGAAGAGGCTACAATAAGCGTTCTTCACATGGTTGTAAGATTCTTCCGAGTCTTCGGGAAACGAGACAATCTCTTGATATATTGCATGTACGAATATGGAACCCGTTCGCTAGTACCCTGTACTATACCCACGTAAGACTGGATTACACTAATCAGGTATCCACGTAAAACATGATTACGCTAATCAGGTATAAATAAGTAAATTCCTCATTACCACCATTCGCACATAGCGGTGAGCAAACTCTCTTGTTTGTTTGTACCTGCAAGCGACGATTAGTGGAACGAAAGCATCCTCGATGATTCGCCAAAGTGTAATAGATTTTATCAATACTCATGTCATAGAGCAGCTAAATGTACGTCCTAAACTTACTAATCTCTTGATATGCGACTGTTCTCAACTCTGGACACAGATAACATCAAGAAGGAACTGTCAAAGCTAGTTGCAACACATTAGACCTCTGTACCTTCATGGTGAATTCCGACCTCCAAAAATTAAGAGCATCTTCAAGTTTCAATCCTATACCCTGTGCGCGGCGAGCATTATGATAAGCAACGTTTGCTGAAAAATTGACAAGCTATTCTGATAACCTCAAATCTCACCGACGGCGAGTCAACCATTTGAAGAAGGATATACTAATTTACCTTTAAGAAAAGCCCGAGTTGCTGCCTGCCCCCAAATTTAAGATGATGATCGTGTCGCAGCTGATGGGAAATTCAAAAGTGCACCCTTGTCAACGAAGAGATGGAAGGCAGAAAATACCACTCGGTAAATCCACAACTTTAGAAATCCACTGATTTCTAAGTTCTATGGAATAAATCAGAACCAAAGGTCTTACATTTGAAAAGAGATGCCTCATGCAAAGAGGAAATGATTTCTTTGCCAGGTTGTCTAAATCTTGTGGTGCGATATCTCCTCGTGAATTAGGCTAGACATCAGCCAAAAACCATTTAGCTTGATATGCCAAACAAGTGCAGAGTAAATCTAGTAGAGTAATTTCATCCATTCACTACTTGTCCACTGAGCCCCTGTCTCATGTGTACAAAGTTGTCTAAACATAAACACGTGCATATTATTGAGATTGAATGTATTTTACCAAATGGTGCAGGCATTCTACTAATTTGCTACTGGTAACTCCTGACGAATGTGTACCAGCACTAGGAGATTTCAATTACCTGCGTGTAGTCAGCACCCAGGTATCGCATACTCAATGCCTCCACAATCTGCCACATCGATTTTTCTTCATATGAGAATCCGAAAATTCAGAGAAGGATTTTAACATGTTTTGACGTGTGATACAGAGTCACATGACCCCACCACTCTAGAGAGACTAGAGAGAGAAAGTTAAAAAAGAGATTCGTGATCATTTGATCAGCGAGCACATAACAGTCCTTCGGCTCCTATACAGCTAGTTCTTAACACAACTTTACGGTGAGAGTCCAAAAACACATTCAAGAAAATAATGCAATACACAAGTTGATGTTGAGAACGCACCGGAGTAAGCCTGTCTTTCTCTTCAACGGCTATTCTTGTTGTCCACAACCTGAACCAAATTAAAACGTGAAACAGCACATAAACATGATTCGAATACTATGAAGAACTACTTACTTGGTAGAATACTTCTTATACACTACGTAGTGATGTACTATGTCAGACTGATGATACAACATCATTCTTAGCATTACAACTGGCTCAAACATGCTCCATCCAGCCGTCATGCATTAACTTCAGGCGTGAGTTCCCACCGATCTTTACAGATAGTTACAGACATATACAAACTGGAAACTGTCCAGAATTCACTCGGCGTGCTAACCCTTGACTTAAAGAGCCACCGACCAATTTCAGACCATCGTTAGATTACTTGAATGAGTCCTTTAGAAAAATGGCTGGGTCTTGAACAAAGGAAAAAACAGTAGTTCAACATGAACTGACCTGTTTGTGAGAACTAGAGCCTTGGATAGGCGGGAACGAAATTGGCCGACAACAACTGACGCAAGCTGTAACATCCATCAGAAAGTTGAGTGATTCTGAATGCATATTGGTTGCAGTGAACGTAAGACTGCGCGACAAACTAGCTTGGAGCGTTCAGTTCCTCAGTTAATCCAAAAGTGGAGAACTCAGCCATAAAGAGGACCACTACCTAAATTGGAGTGGTTGATATCTTACCTGATCGCGTGGAACAAACGCAAAACCTCGCTGCAGATAGACCTTACGTGTACTGACAAGCTCGGGAACCTCCTCAAAAGGAACCTGCATCATCGGAGAGATCTCAGGAACAAAGAGGCAAAAGCTGACCGAGAACTTTCTGATTTATCCAAGGTACTGGTCGCTTCTTATACTCATGTTCTATCATCTGATGGATTGAGGCAGACTGTGGCTGTTGTCTCCTTCAATACATGGAGACTTTGATGAGGAAGTAGTAAATAAAATCTTTGTTGAGGGACCTTTCCAGACAGACTAATTTTCTTCCCGGAGTCGCAACGGATACAATTTCATAGACCATGAAAGCAATATGGCCTGCCCGATAGATTTTGTGAGTTGATAGAAGTACTAACCTTGTAAAATATATTATCAGCTGCACCCAGCCATGAAATTAGTCCCAGCGGCGAAGATTATCAAGAACTTTAAAGGGTCTTGAGGTTCGCAGATATGACAACTAGCAACTTCTTTGAGAGCTTCTATGTCTAGTTTACACTCTCTGTTTCATGTTGAAAATGTTGATAAAAATTTGAGTAAAATGCTCGTTTAGATTGAAGGTGTTTACCAGTTGGTACAGCCTGATTCCAAGCCCGAGCTACCTGCCCCAGCTTTTCTTTCACAGACTGTTCTGACCAGAAGGAATTGCATCCCGATGAGTTGCGTTAAAATAGCGTGAACTTCAGAATAAAGGTCCATTCATATGGCCTAAAACACGCCCGTTGCAAAAGCTTGTGCTCTAAGGTTCATGGTCCACACAACAGAAGCAGAAACTAACACGGGAAGAATACCTCAAACTCAGTTGCACTTATTGCTTTATATGGTAGTTTTTGATCTTCCATAAACCTCCTCTGCAAAACAACCCCGACAATGAAAGATCTGAGATATTTGTTCCTCTTTTGTAAAGGTTACGACCAAGGGAGACACAATTATTAGGAAGCAGAGCAGATCCCATATATAATACGTCTACTTAGGTCAGAATACCTGGGCTTCAGGAGATTCGGCACGGAAGCGAGCCCGAAATAAAGCACTTTCCATTCCAAGGAACCACCTTCGTAAATCCTCGCTGCACAATACGGCAGATACGTATCAACGTCAGTTCGTCATGGTGCATCTCAGGTCTAAGATAAGCAGTAAATTTCTTCCCACATGACGAACGTACATGCCTTCTAAGCAAACACTTTGGCATCTCAGCTGTAAAAATAAAATCGAAACTATTTCATGAACGAACAATACATCCCATCTGATAATCTCTGAAAGTGAAGCGAAATCTATAACACAATCGAGAAACCAACATCCAGTGAAATTGATTTCTTTCCATCTGGCATAGAGACTCCCAGCGAGTATCAAAGACAAAATCTGGACAGGAAAGTGTCCGAGTACAGTAAAGGAGGAGTCAGACTTTACGATTCCTAAAACACTTTGGAAGGCAACGATCAGAGCCAAACAAGATTCTACGGAGAACATCGAGCGATACGTACAGAATCTAGAATATGAGCTAATTATATGCGAAACCGTTCTTCGAATAGAGATCCACACTCACAATTGATTGACTCGGACTATAATATATGTCTCAATCTGTTCCGTACAACTGTGAAGAATCTGAACACACCAAACTAAGAAAGAAAAAGAGAATGAAGGGGCCTAGATTGCTACCGACTGATCAACTCAGGATCACAAGATAAATCAGCTTACAGTCAGGTTTGCAAGAGTGTCATACGTGCGGCAGTAGGCCAAGCGGAGAACAAAATGCGAAATCATGTCTTTGGTTGAGATATCCGCTGCATTGGGAGTGCGCATGTGTTTCCGCCATAGGTCAGTCACCTGAGTTACTCAACACCCCAAGCATGTTCCAAATTGTTATCCACAATTAACAAAGCCACTGAACTCTTGTGGTAGAAATAACATTTTCGCATAGGGAAGTATCCAAGTCCAAAGAGCGTACCAGTACATCAAGATCCTCCGGCTTCCTTCCCCTCGTTCTCGCCTCCTCGATTCCTTTCAAGACTACAAAAGGTAAACATCAAATCTCAGTTGGCAGCTCAGCTGAAAATCAATTCGTCTCAGGATATTTGGCTGATTCGTGATAATTGTCTCATATGAATAGCCCTCACCCCGGAGGCGGTCGAGAGCAAACTGTTCGAAATCCTCCAGCGAAACATCAACATCCGATGAATTCTGGTAAAACGACAGCCTGATCGCACATCCGACTCCATCTGTTGCTTCTCCTATCGATGTTCGCTTATTCGCTGCTACCTTAAATTCCATATCTGATTCTGTCTCGCTCCTTTCTAAAACGAAAATACTCCACTTTCAATCCAATCACACACTCTTCAGCCCCTCCACAGCATTTCCGCACAGAATCGAAAAGCTCATTAGTTCTCGAGAGCCTTCATTCATTGAGTAAGGAAGCGCGGGAACTCGCACCACCTATCGCCACCACGGCTTTCGCCAAAACTGGCGCTATAGTTAGCAGCGACTGCAGTCTTGATTGTCCCATATGTCACTTGCCGGGAGCTCTCGCCACTATTAGTTATGACAAGGCGAATAGTGTCCTCCGTTCGGAGTTCTCTTTAAAAGGTCTCTTGTTTAAAATGGACAAAACGCCTCCGTTTAAAATCCACGGAGCATTTCTTCGGGCGAGAGTTTGAGCAGAATGATTGAATTATAGAAAGATGGAGAAACCGGGAAGAAAAAGGTAGAGGGATTCACAGATCTGCAACGGTACACATTTGCTGGTGGCGAGAAGGAACTTGGGTCTCGTAGGAAGCATGGAGGTGTTAATGTCACGTGCAGGAAAGAACAAGACAGCGGATTTTGAGATGTCATCTCTCCAGAGTTCGGAAATTGCAGAGCACAACCACTCGAGTCTAGGATTTGACACTTCGGCTGGTGTCATCTCTTTTAATTCTGAGAGTTTCATCGCGGATGTGTTCAATTCGGTCCTCATCTTATCTCATCTGTCGATGTGTAGATCCATGTTGCGTCGTACTGATCGGAAGAGCTCAATCTGTCATGTGTCGCTGACAAGAAATATCTGATCAATTCGATGTTTTGCTCGTCATACATTTGTTGCTGGAGCTAGGAAGCTGGAGAGTATCTTCGTCCAAGTGCTTGCCTAATCTGGATGCATTGTTGCGTGCAGTACTCATAACTAAGTTCACTTTTCTCGTATGTTTGAACCTGCGTTATTACAGGTGAATGACCTGATGATTGGCGGTTTCGATAGCCTAGAAGAGTATGTCCTTCACTTTTGAACTATATAAAGAGCTTCACTACTGGGCTTTTCCTTTCAACTGCACGAGACTGCCCGTGACTACAAATGATCACCTAAGAGATATTGAATGGCAATAAAAGTTGTTCATTATCGACATACTGGACAAATGATTCTATTAGCTAGCCGGCTGTGACGTTCTGAAGAATGTTCCTACAGGTTTGCAATGGAGGCCTTAGATTTACGCAACGAAGGAGCCCGAATTGCGCTTCGCAATGTAAGATCTTTGTTTCCATGAGTGCATATTTCCATTGCAACAACTCCACTGGTAAAGGTCTCAGAAGCAACATTGTCCGGAAATTTTAATATTTTTCTTAATCGGTCATCCCTTTTGTTGTTTGTAGGGCGTCGACAAAATCTTTCATAAAGTATCAGATAATATCGATGGGCATCTGTGTCAGTGGGAAGCAATATGCCGAGCGCACTACTTCAATTTTGCAGACGATACGAAATTTCTCAACATCCCAGATAACGTATTGCTCTTCCTCCAGGATACCCCTCCACCAGCTTTAGACAAGAAAGAGTTTCGCTGTCTCGCTTAATACGTTTCCTCTTACGATCCATCAGATAACCTCTGAATCTCCTCTAAATTTCGTCTCCAGATGGCTGTTGAAACGGAAGAGGCGGGAGAGTCACTTGATGTCGATAAACTCCAAGAGCAAGACGGGATGTTGAACACGGAGTTAGGCTTTCTTCGGAGCCAAAAGATCATGGTAGGTTTTCTTCTCCCAGTCCACATGCCTCTCTTGTAGAAACTTTTTTTGTAACTCAAAATCTATCTGTTACTGAGTAGAAACGTGCTTTTAGGCAGATACAGATTCTACAAAATTGCGAAGAGAACTCAGTTTGATGGAGAAAAAACTAGCTCTGAGAAGCGACCTTCTGGGCGATCCGAAAGATCTCTCGCGCTTGGACGGTGCAACTCTAGAAGGTCCATATCCTGGCCCGTGAACTAGTCCTTCATTGCTGAAAAGTTCAAGACGTTGATGACATGCTGTGCAAAACTTTGTATTGTTGTTAGTCTCACTTTACAATGTGGCTTAAGAGAATTTAATCAATCATACGTTACTAACTGCAAAGTTTCTGGTGGACTGCTTAATGCTAGATTTGATGAAGTCCTCTAGTCTTGTAAAGAACAAGGTCGACGAAGCTAGTCAGAAGTTTCGTCATCACTCTGCCACAATACGCAAGGGTAATGGAAACCCAGGTAATAGCCTCCTACTGATTTCCATTCGAGGTCGAAAACTGGATTCGATTGTGGCATGCCATCTCATTGCTCATTTGGTCCATTGCACACAGTACTACTTCTGTTCTGCTTGTAATGCTGGAGTCTCTTGTGGGAACATCCTACTTACACTCTCTCCACATGCTACAGAAATGAATGTCTCAACTCGCATGACGGGGCTAGCTCAGATGCGTGAACTCTTGGAAGAAATGCGGCTCCTGCGAGCTTGCCCAGAAGTCGCATCTCTAGAAGGAGATGACGAAATTCTCGGTCATGATTTGTAAGTGGCAAGTACTTGGCATGCTATCCCCGGATTAGGAACAAAACGGAGATGTCTTTCTTAAGCTTATGATAATGCAAATTGAGCGGCATTGCAGTTCGCTGAAGGAATTAGTCCCATCCTGTGTCCCACGTATCCTAATTATCTCCAAGATTACACTTTGTAAATAAAAGAGTACAAGCATCTAGTGCAAAGATAATCAGCAGGCTTTTTCTCACCTTCCTTCTGAGTGTACGCAAAGCACATATTAAACATCATGGACATAGAACGTACAGATAGAACCGTGAACACAAAAGGACATGAGGCCTACGGATCAGTAGCTAGCCCCCAAGCAGTTAGACACAGTAACGGGGCCCTCAGAGACCCTCTATCTGTATTATGGTGAACTATGTTACAAAACATTGGGTCCAACACAAAATGCCATTAAGCAACTACTTTCACAACTGCGAGTGTGATCCACCCAAGAATTGGTATAATTTCTTTTCCTACTGGTCATGTATAGTAGGGGTTTTTGAGCACATATCCTGCTGGTGAAGCTCCAGAAGTCTAAGTTCCGAGTGACAAAGACCTGAGGACACAATACTTTCAATTCTCAGATAGAAGTAAAAAAAAAGATAGAACCTTGCAGCCAGATCAAAATTTTGCGACAATCTATTGTAGCAGATTTAAACACGAGCCGAACCTGTGTATTCCAGCCATATATTGAACACACCTGAGCAAGTGGGAATATCCCACACGGCCACGGAGTTGGAGTGGCACTGAGGATCGCATAGGGAGCGATCGTCTTCATGATGGACATTGAGAGCAAGCATCCAAGAGCCTATTGTAACATCCTCGTTACTGAACATTCTAAAACTGCACAACATGCCCAGAAAACAGCTTCAGTGACAGGCAAGCAAACGGCCCCTCAAACTCAGAGACAAATGTTATCCCGGTCTTCATCCCACTTCACTCTGAGCTGCTCGTACCTATGTCTGCACACTACACCTTCTACTGTGAGAAAAACACAACGAACGCTTTTTCATCAAGAGGACTCAGAAATGAGGATACAAGCATACTGTGTGTACCACTAAGGATCAAAATAAAATATGAAGATCTTGCACCTGTCATTTCTGAAAGTCGTAAGATCCGCAACAACGTCTCGAGACAGCGCGTAGATAGGGCCATAAGCGTGGAAGAAGTACTCGCTGCCCAGCAAATAACCAAGAGGCTCGTACCTGGTTACACATTCAAGAAGTCTAGTAAATGGGCTGTACTAAACGCTTTCATAGATTCTAGAGACCTAAGCTGAGCCAGCGAAACACAGTGAAAGGTTGAACAGCAAAATGCCATCGAAACCTAAGTAAATTGTTCAAAACTGACCAGCATCAAGACGAGCGTCTGTCTACAAATGTCTTCGGGCTTCATAACACAGATAAAACAAACAATTGAGCATGACACTCAGAAGCTATACAGCAAACAGAAAGAGCTAGAGAAGTAAGGAGTAGAAAGTGTTTCACCATTTAAACGCTGGATTCGATATCACGTTTCCTTTCTTCATGCATCCCAAATAGGTCCGGGTTGTAGATCGCTCCTTTTTCAGCAGCATGGATAAACGATCTGATGAAGTGAGCATTAGACAATCTGTTAGCTACTGGGAAGGCGCTCATCCTTTTCAGCTGCAAATATATGTGGTCCACTGGTGGAACTTAGATATAAAAAACAAATTACTGGCAGCTCATGACATGAATTTAAAATAGTGGACAGAAGTTGCAAACTATTGGCAGCGTTTGGGTTGAAAACCCTGAGCTAACCAGGACGCAAGTAGATATCATCGTCCGCTTTCACGTAGAAATCCGCGTCAAATAGCATGTACGCTGCCTTGAAGAATGATAACCTGTTGGGTGCACAATGACGTCAAGATCTCCCCCCTATCAATTTCTTCATTTGGGCATCCTTGACTGTAAAGATACACAGGAGACATGCAGTTTACAGGTAGACCTTCCGAAAGTGACGTCTTGGGGGAACTGTTGCATTCTATCTTGGTCTTTTGAAAGACCTCTAAGAGCCCAACTTCTTAACATAATCCGCAATCCACCCACAGAGAAGATAGTTTGATAGGCGATGAACCTACTAGGTCCTTGCTTGGTGGCAGATGCTAACTTATTTATCTTCACAGCAAACCTTTTCGAGCTCGGTGTCCAATACAATGATACTGTAGTTGACCTAAAAGATATCTTCTCTGTTGCCAGATGCTCAGCTTGTCGCGATGTATGAGAGAGAGAACGGAAAGTGTGTTACGTTTTGAAGGGCAGTCGTTTATACTGTTCTTTGTTGTCGATGCGCACAAAATCATGATACTGGTCAATTTCCTGTTGTAGCTCCGCCATCTGTTTCTGGTCATCCGTGTAACCGATAACAAATCTGAAAGCTAACCCAGTTTCTGTCTCCAACCTGCAAGCAATTAACTAAAAAGATTAGTTCAGTAAAAATGTGCAGCTCCTACAGTAGAGTACACAAAAGATCAGGCAATGAGCTCTTCTCAATTTCCGATAGTTCCATTCCACACGTCAACAAGACCGCGATGCATTCAGTTGAAGGGGATGCGATTTCATATGCATAAGCCATCTAAAAGCGTGAATCTAGTCCAATTGATTCGAGATGGCACACAAATTCAGGGAGATCTTCATACCTGGCAAGTCCTTCCTGGGTTGATGGCATCCATGTCTGCCTGAGTGCTTTACGTCTATCGGCAGAGCCAAATCCTGTCTGTATTCCTACAAATCCGAGCACTTTTGGCCTCGTCCCCCTCACACGAACATTTTCACCTAAAGACTCGTTAATGAGACGACCGAGAAGAGTCTCATTTGGCACTTCCGTACTGCCACCACCTGCTCGCCGAACAACTTTTGGAGATGGTAGCAGTATCAGCGACCGAAGAGTATCTTCCACTGCTCCACACCCAACGACCGGCGCACTATTGCATGCCAACTGCCGATGCAACAAAAGTGCAACGGCAATCAGCAAAATCAGTATGCATCCGACGAGTACTCGGGGCACAGTCCGAGGGTTACATACTGTCTGGCGATAGTATCCCCTATCATTCCAGCCACCATTCCGAAACGGGAACTTGCGACCGAAACTGGGGGATGATGGCATCCCACCCGCAGGCTATCGAGAAGACTCAAGTCTTCTTCTTCTTCTTCACAAACATTCACCTCTTCCACTCCAAGTAAACAATTCAGTTCATCACATTAACTCCGTCCTTACCCCCTGCACTTCCGGGAAACCTCTTTTCTCTCCCACTCAACCGCAGCAGCAGCTGAATCACTACTTCCACAGGATTGCTCCCCTCTAACCCCCTAACCATCTCCACTCCAAAAACTTCTGCACAAAGTAAGCTGTTGAATCTTCTCCTCCTCCTCCTCCTTCTTCTTCTTTTTCTTCTTCGCAGTGCAGGTCTTCACGCCGGTCTCTCTCATTCACCGCCGGCAATAGTCAGAGCGGACGAACTCTGCACCAATGCTGGATCAAAAGACCATCACGGAGTACCGACGTCACGCACAATCATGCTTCCTACAAAACCAGATCCGCCGAGAACTCAGATCCAAAACGCTCGTTGTGCGTCCGCCTGCGATTGAATCGTCAATTATTTCTTCCTGCTCTGTTCTGCAGCACAGTGAGTGAAAGAAAGCAAATCCTCCTTACTTCATCCCCCAGCCAAAGGGAAGGAGGTTCTTGTGGTTGTCCAACAGATTTCCCTTTTGTTCAGAGGATTTCTATCCTTTTCCAGTACCAGAGCCGACACGTGCAGACGGGGAGGCTTCTTGAGTTTGACCCACCTAATTTAATTAGTTACGTCCTCTTAAAAATCTCCGTGCAACTTTAACTTATACTGTACTTACTTTCAAGAGGTCAGTCATATAGTAGTTGAGTCTCTACTTACAACGGTGAAAATATTTCACTTCGAGAATATTACTGCCAAAAGCTATTGTCGGTCGGTGTAAAAATTACTCTAATTTGCAAATTCTGTGTCACTCATGATTTTGCAATTTGTGGTCCTCAATCCAGAAGTGTATTGTAAGCCCAATCAGTACTGTAGGTACAGAGTAAAGTTTAGTTTATCAGAGTTTTGTTTTCTGATAAAAGGAGTAGAAATCTTAAGTCTTAACCCTTGTACGGCTCGAGGGGGGTCTTCCCATCCTTCGTGTTTTCTATGCGGTCGCCCTTTTCTCTCACTATATTAACTTAGTTAGGTTAGTTACGACAAAAACTTATGAAAGTAAGCCGTTGAGATAGCTAACAAGGTAATTCACATAAGGATCCTTATTAGAAAATGCTCAATGAGATGACTCGTGTTGTAATTTAAAATCATGTAAGTGTTAAATAATGATCATAATGTAACCAATAACATAGAAGAATATCTGGTTATGATGTTTAAGAATCCTGTGTTTATAGTGAGGCTACCGACATGAAAGGAAAATAACAAAGAGGATTACGATTTATATACACTATACTCATAACAATTAGCAAACCTAAATGAAAGCTAACTACTGTTGGTAGACCTGATTATATCCAAACACTAATTAGTGTAAAAGATATATATACTTGAGAGCCTACGAGCTATCAAATGTATATTGGTCTTAATCTTTCCTTAATCACAAACTTAAGTGGGTGGAATTGGGTGATTAGTGTATAACAACATTATACGATATGTTAACAATTCAACAAATCTATATAGTATCGCTTGGTCTAGAAGAGAAATAATCATGGATACCATGCCGGTTGGTTTGTTGGCTCTTTCTGGGCTTTATAATTATAATTGGATTTGTCCATAAAGAGAACATTTAGTTCAGAAAATGAGATATGGACCCTATAATATCATACTCAAATTCCAAACGAATAAAAGCTTTTGAATCAATCTATTATTGCATGATCTCGTGCATATACTCTCATTCTGTGTTTATATTATATGCTTAAATCCACTAAAGAATGGAAACTTTAATGAAAATTTATCTTTAGACTTTTAGCCGTTCTAAAGTTTATATCTTCACTGCCATAAGAATTAAAAATAGTAATGGTACTTATGAGG
Organism: Lunularia cruciata; assembly: GCA_948567375.1. Classification (NCBI taxonomy): domain Eukaryota; kingdom Viridiplantae; phylum Streptophyta; class Marchantiopsida; order Lunulariales; family Lunulariaceae; genus Lunularia; species Lunularia cruciata. Next base: position 52,614,012 of record OX419758.1, read on the forward strand.
TGTCATGAACTGCATTCATGACCTAGCGTTCACTGCATTCTTATATCTCAACAATACAAATAGGTAGGTAGAAGGAGGTATAAAGTTGGTTCAAGTCATAAGTACATTACCTTGTTTTGTGATAAAAATTATAAACAACCATCGACATATATAATATGCTTCTTACGAATCAAAGTAATATCATTAATACGTCGATCAAATGTTTGTTTTCACATAATTTACTCCATTATCTGTTCCAGAACCAAATCTAAAAGGTTATTACAAAATTGCTCACATTGTACTCATCCACAAATTCTCAAGATCCTCCAAGACTATGCCAATAAAAGCTATGGTTAATTAATCGTATATATTGACATTAATTTATGTGTGAAGATATGTTTTGCTTATAATCAAAATTTTGGAACGGAGATGAGCATTCCTTGAAAAGTTTTATACCACTCTGACGGCAATATTGTCATCCTTTAGTATATCACTCTTTAGTTGTTTCGAGATCAATTTCAAAGAATCAAATAGTTCGATATAATCCATTAAATGCTTGTCTTTCACACACATCAGGCATCAATCTTTATTTATTGCGGATAAATTTTCATTTCTTGAAAAATAGCCACCCTAGAACAAAGTTCTTTAAACAATATATTCTATCCCTGTTTCGTTTGTTAGTAAGATGAAGGGATGGCATTGTCAAACTACTCCACGCATTGCTCACTATTCCAGTGAAGAGGTTTTAGTGCCCATTTCTGACCCACAACATTTCCTGCTTGAGTGAACCGTAAAACAACGAACGGATGTATGGATGTCGATCGTAACCGTAGCAATTCCAGTTACGGAAGATCGAAGGTGTAAGTGTGGAAAAAGGTGCACACTCCTGTGCTTTGAGCATAGTTCTGAATGGATTGGAAAGTAAAGTGAGGGGGACTACGTATTGAAGCCCATGATTGGATTCTACACAGGTAGGAGATTTCACAGATATCAGGAAAAGCACTGTTTGGACCACTCGTCATTCTAAATCTTTCATGGAAGTCAAGCAGATGTCGCGATGACTGAAGTAGCCAGGTAGAAGGCATTAGTCTAAGGAGATGGAGAGAAAGTCTGTAGATTTATGTTTCCTGGGCAATATGACAGAAGACACTTGCCTGCTGAGTAAAGAGCATTTTACTGGAGATGAACGTACAAAACTACGAGGCATTTGATTATCACTTGTGTTTACAAGCTTTCACGCCTTTGACCTTATTTATAACTCTTTGAAAATTGGAACTCAAGGTCATCTTTTGCGGCAACGTAGTGAGAAGATACACTTGCAACGTTCATCACTAAACCCGTGGTATGTTACGCGTGAGGATTCCTGATTTTGCCAGAGTTTGTTTTGCTACTGGTGTGGAAAATTGCATGAGAAACAGCCACCAATTAATTACTGAAATTGCCCAAGTTTGACGGGGAAAAACTGACGACTCACTCCAAAAGAGCTACTTATACTGAGAACTGCAAAATTGACTTGAAGATGGCAGAATCTAATGTATCAACCAAGAAATCCAGAAGCCTCCATACAGATTATTAAAATTGGAGGGAAACCATCTCAAAGTGCGTCTAGGTTGTACTGAGTCACCTGACGCTGCATTGATGAGCAACTCCCTGCATGCATGTCAGATACATTAGCAAGCAATCGAACGATACTGCTCTATCTTCGACAATCCTTTCGTAGGACAGAAGTTTCTTAAGCTTTCCAGAAATCTGCGACTAGTCTCCAAGTAACTGTAATAGACTTCACCCTTCCGGTCTGAAGGAAAAACACTTCTAACTCATCTGTGAATTGTCTTCGATATGAAGTCAATTCATATTGTCATGCCCAGCCTTGCGCTCTACACTGCAGGGCCTGACAAATGCTTCAGAGCTAATTAGCACAAACAAGAGACTGTTTGTGAACCTAGAAGTAACTCTTGACAGAAACCCTTGAAGTCAGAAAGGTATCAGTAGATGTACTACCTCTCTAGCCGAGTAGACCCCAGCTATTGACGACCTTTGAATATGAGACTTCATGAGAGGAGACGTAGACCTGCAGACGTCTTTGCCATTAGGAAGAGAATTTCATTCGTGCCACGGAAGTTGAGAGATCTGAAATCTTCCGTCCCAGCGCTCCCCCAACCGTGAAAGGTATTACCTTTATGGCTATTAGCAGCCGAGTCACCAGCTTGGGCGTGTTTACCATATCCTATCACATTGAATGATAAACTTGCTCAGTGCTCTGCAACACCGATCTCTCAGCGAAAACATGCGTTCTAGATTTTTCAATTGTTGCCATTTCCACATTCAACAACATAACATGGATTCAGTATCTGCCTGCGATACTCCCTATTCATCCAGCTCCATTTTACTCCTAAGTTCAGATCATCCACATGACTGTTTTTACCCTACACCCATTCACAGAACGTACATCTCTAAACATACTACAGGTACAATGACGAGTAGAGATTAGGTTGATGCGTGAGGACGTAAATACTGAAAATCCAATTGAAGATCAGTGAATTCACAAGCATGGAGAGATGTTTAGCTCTAAATTTGAAACAAAGTCCCAGTAAAACCTCCAACCTCTGGGGAACTATTTACTCATCCCTGTGTTGACCTAAAATCCTGCTTCCAAGCCAACACTACATAAAACGGGAAATATATGTGGCTGTTAACAGAATCAATAGCAAAACAGACCTGTTCAAATTGGACCAGACAGACGAATACTCGAATTGCACTACTTGTTCATGAGCACACAGTGGACGAGGCCGTAATCGATCTAAGGAACTGTGAGAAGTTAATCTAGCGGAAGACAACAGCAATACCAACTCTTATTCCTTCTGTATAACTATCTAGAGGTTTCCATATACATTTTGATCGTGCAACAGTTCGAACGGAGACTAAAGTCGTAGGAGAAGATTACCGCTCAAAGCATAGCGTTGATCATATCTCTGAAAAGAGAATAACTAAAGACGTATTCACAGAAGAGAAGTCATACTACATATACCAAAGGATCAGATTCTTTGCAGAACTTATCTACAGATTAGAGGGACATCCGAAAACTTTCTTGATCTTATTCGCGTGTCAATACCTCTCATTATGCATTCCTCCACTGGGATTCCTCAACAGTGCTCCAGGAGGTTGTTGTCCCAACCCAATTGGCATCCACAGCTTGGAATTCGAAGGATCCGGCACCCATTGAAGCCTACTCATATTAGGACTCTCCACAAATACCATAGAGAAATCTCCTATCTTCTCCATGGATCCTTTTTTTCCTGCTCGCAAAACCATATTAGTCTTGTGATTCGAGAACAATCCATTAGTAAGTCTGATGATATCACTCGGCTGGAAGGCATCGCACTCGTTCCCCCACAACTGAAGATGCACAGCAGCTGTTGCATCCGCAACAAGAGCCACACATACCATTGGTCCCCCTTCATTGAGCCGAGAAGGGAGCCCTTTCTCGAGGATGATGAATTGTGTATTCACAGTCCCATTCGCAGAAGGTCGTAATTCGAAAAGCTTAACAACTGGTGGTGGCGACCCTCCTTGTTGCTGCTGTACTGAGCCTGCTGGTTGCGGCTGCTGCATTGTTCCTGCCCTCAGTAAACAGAATCAGAAGCAGAGAAGGAATGTACCGGGTAGTAAAACCCTTTCTTCCTCTACTGTTCAGCATCCAAATTCCAGAACATATCTACCCCTCCCTTTGCTTCCGCAGAAAGCAATCTCATAACCTGCTACCACGTCTGAACTGGACCCATTATGAGCTCTTCCGCAAGTACACTTTAAAATTTCACTTTGTGGATATCGATCCGCGAGTGTCTATCACAATGACAATTGTGTACATTCTGCCCTCTCCTAACAAAAAATTGATCTTCATCCTGGGGGTTGTAGGGACGAGCTGCAATGTTGCAGAAGGTGGCAGCGACTTCTAAACTGATGGTCTTCGCAGAGAGAAGCAGTCACCATTCCGTGGGTGACGAAAGTTCAGTAGCGCTTCTTTCTTTCCAGGCTGCGGAATGTGCCAAGCAGATCTGCAGGTCGCCGCTTTTGCTTGTCGTTTTGTGAGCGACGGCACTTTCATCACCGCCAACTCATCTTCGGAAATCTTCTCGTCTTGTCATATTGGAGACCCGGTGATCACCAGCTCCTTTCTCATTTATCGTGAGGTTACATTTTCGCCGTTATTTCTCAACATGAAGTTGTCAATAATGTGGAAAAGTCGATTGGAGATAATTCTGCACGGCTGAAATCTAGCTACAATTATGACATTCGACAAGTTTTTGGTTTGTATTCTTATCCTACTTCGACGCTCGGCAAATTTTTTTCATAGGGATAGTGGTGATTAGTTTTGTCTGCTATGGAGAAAAAGGTTGATGTATAGTTGTCATGAGATTGTTGATATTTTACTTCGTAAAGATTGCTGTTTTATTCTTTTCAGTTTATTATGATTGGATCGATTGTGCTCGAGATTTCCTGCCTTTTTTCCTTTTCATCCTTTCCAACTATTTTACTCGTTAGGTTTTTCACTCTCCATTTTCCCGTTCTTTCCCTACTTGGTAGTATGACAATCCTTTCAAACTTCGATTCTTTCATTTGCTACAGCCCAATACATCCATTTTCGACTATCTTCCCCAATCCGTCTCCTAATCTTCTAACAATCGCACCGTTGCTAGCACTTCACATCATGAAGTCCGAGTATGTGTGACATGGTATACATGAGCTGCAAGTATCTCGATTTTAATCACGCGAACGAGGAAACATACGCTCGTCAAGTCAATGTAAATCGAGTTTCCTTTTACTGTGGCCTAAGTGAGCCAGGACAACCACGAATTCTCTTCGTGATCATCCAAAAATTGTACAGGTCCAACAAGAGTCGGTCGGTATGATACAGGGGGGGGGGGGGGGGATATCAAATTTTGATACTGAAGTTCTTTCGACAGATTACTGAATGAACACATCTAAGCTCCGGGAACGAAGTTAGTGGCGTATGCCCAGGCGTTGTTCACCACCGGGTTGTCAAGGTGGTCCAACAGATTCTCAATGGGACCCTTTCCAGTAACAATAGCCTGAACGAAGAATCCGAACATGGAGAACATGGCCAGACGCCCGTTCTTGATCTCCTTCACCTTCAGCTCAGCAAAGGTCTCGGGGTCGTCAGCGAGGCCAAGGGGGTCGAAGTACTTGCCTCCGGGGTACAGCTCACCTCCCTCTCCCACTCCTGGGAGACCGTTCTGGCGGTATCCCTCAACGGCTCCCATGAGCACCACCTGCACGGCCCAGATGGCCAAAATGCTCTGAGCATGCACAAGGTTGGGGTTACCCAGGTAGTCGAGACCTCCTTCAGTGAAAATCTGTGAACCAGCCTTGAACCAGACTGGCTCCTTGAGCGCCACTCGGCTGTACTTCACCAAAAGCTCGGGTGTAACGCATCCAAAAGCTCCGAGCATTGCCCATCTTCCGTGGATCACCTGCCAAGGAAAGCAAACCAAACAAATTTAAGACATGAAACCGTGGTCACATACAATTACAGTGGATGTGGCTGGAAACAAACTTGGACTTGCACTGAGACAGGTCTTCTGCAGAAAGAATAATGTGATTTCGAGTATAATGCAGAATACTGGAAATCTCGTGGATCCGTCTACGTTCTGCTCGTCACAGTTTGATGAACTTGAAGACCGCTCAGAAAACAAGGATGTAAGGGTTACATCCATGCCACAGCTACCGCATTTCTTGGTCTAATAAACTGTAGACCGCTGAGAAAACAAGGTGTAAAGATTGTTGCAGCTATCGCATTTCGTACTCAGATATTGATATTTTATACTGCAAGGGTGACTTAGTGGACTAATGGCATTAGGAACGCTCACCTCCAAGGCACGGTTCTTGGCGAAGGATTCAGGGTCAGCAGAAAGGCCAGCGGTGTCCCAACCGTAGTCACCGGGGAACTCTCCCTTCAGGTAAGAGGGGGTCTGGGCAGAGAATGGGCCCAAGTACTTGGGTCTGTCTGGGCCATACCAGTAGTCGGCATCCTGAACACAACCAATAATCAAATCAGCCTCCAGCCATTTCCATAAAGTAGATTAGTCGTCATATGCGTTCATAGTAAAGACTCATATTCACATTCGTTCATAAAAGAACCAATAATACCTGTCCGGCCAATATCAATGATGTGAAACCATCGGAACGAGGAAAACACGGGAACTGCGGACAACTCACCATGGAAACCTTGGCCTTGCAGGCAGGGACCTGCTCCCTGAGAGCATCCTTTGGGGCTGTGGTGGCGCCCAAGAAGGTCGATCGGCTGACGACCGACTTGCTGAGTGCTGTGGCCGCCATAGCTGCGAAATCGGATGGACTTCAAACAAACTTCTCTCCCTCTTCACCTCGGAGGGTAGAATTGCTCACTCCAGGAACAGGCGATGGTTATAAGAAAGGGGAAATTTCTATACAAAGCTAAATTGGAGAGGATAAAGAGAAGGCCGATCAATAGGAGCAAATCTGTGCGAGGACGAATGAGAGTAGCTCATTGGCGCATCGGAAACAGTATCCATCCACTAGTCCACCCCATGCTTGGTTCAGGGTCCACTCGCTCCACACAAGACTGTCTTGTCTCTATGGTGCTATGCTACTGCAAACCCGACTGCCGTTGTGGTCCTCGCATGTTCCTTGGTGGAGGATATCGAACTGTGGTCGAATCATGTCGTACCATGTCGGACTGTTCATTAGATGATTTTGTATCTGTAATATACTGCGGCTTAGCCCTCTGTTAATCTTTTTGTCTTTCCCTTGTACGGATTGATAGGTTTTTCATACGCTGTCTGCTTATTCCTGCAATGGTCGAGTGTTAATTCGTTCAATATATTAATCAAACTGAAATTAATTTAAAATTAATAATAATATTTATTTATAATGATTTAAAATTAAAATATATATATTAAATATTAAATTAATTTTTATAATTATATAAAATAATAAATATAAAATTTATTATAAAAAATATATAACTTTATCATATTAAAAAATAAAAATATAATTTTATATTTTATATCTATTTTAAATTAATATACTTATTGTTCTAGAGAATACAAAAATTAATATAATCCATAGGAAATAATAACATTAAGGTGATATTTTTTCATATGTTCTAATTATTTATAAATTATACCATTTATATAGTTTAGATATTTTAGATACATTAAAGTAGATTTTATATATTTTTTTTATTTGGGTTTTATTTTATTTTATTTTGTTCGTCTCTCCCTTGTATAATTTAATTTTTTTTCCTCTATTTAGTAACACACTTGGTGTTTAATGTGGAGTTTATATATTAAAGATCGGAGATAAATTTATTTTATAATATTTATTTGTGTACATATGTAATATTGTGATATTTAGTTTAATATTATAAATATTTAAGAAATATTATTTATATATAAATAAATGATAATTTTATATTAATTATAATTAACTAAAATTATTTATAATTAAAATAAAGAAGATTTTATTTTAGAAAAAATAAAAAATAAAAATATTTTTATTTTAGATTTTTATCTGTTAATTTGATGTTATTTTAAAATGTTTTACTTTGAATAAAAAGTTAAAAATTCTTAGACACACAAATCTTTTATTTTGGATTCTTTTATAGTCCAAAGATAACCCATATAAAATAATCTTTGATTTAATCATTAGATCAATATAATATCATATGTTTAGTAGAATATGCCCATATGTATGTATATTCTTTTTAACTTTTTGACTTTACTTGACTTTTAATCTAATAAATTTAATTACTCAGTAATTGAATTATCCCAATAACTATGGTGTGTAACTATTTCATAAGTATATAAACAAGGGGTGAGGATATATTCATCATTTTTTTATTTGCAATTATCTTTCTCTCATTGAGTTCTCTAGTGAGTAATGTCTTGAGTCTTGGAGTGTTAACCTTGGAGGAGTTGATGTAAAAGATCGAATGTGAGGAGAAAAATAGTAGAATGAAAACTCACATTGGGACACTTGAATGAGGGAAAACTCCGAATGTCTAGCATGAGCCTTGGCTTTGGTATTTATAAGTAGCATACAAGGCCCTTGAGAAACTTCTCAATAAGTTTTCTCAAACCGCTTTCTTAGAGTGCAAGCCAAGTTAACTAGGAAGATTCTCAAGAAGCTTCCTTCTAGAAACGGCCTACTTGGCATGCAAGCTAAGCTAGTTGGAAACTTCTAGAAGCTTTCGTCTAGGAGCTACTTACTTGAGATGCAAGCTAAGCTTCCTAAGAAGCTTCCTAGATACTTCTAGAATATTCTAGGCTAATTTGTCTTATGTGCTACTTCGTAAGCTCAACTAACTTTGTCGCTAAATTCCATATTGTTATATATTCCCCCGCCGCTAGTTTGTGACGTCCTTGTCGCCAGTGAAGCTTCAAAGTCCTGGATGGCCGTCTGTGCATTCTGGAGGTGAGAAAGAGGTTCCCATGTGGTATCATGAAGGGGATACCCTTTCCAAAGGACCTTATACTTCGTATGTTGGCAACGACCTCGTTGAATATGGGACATGCAAGGATACATCAACTTTGTACTCCTCATGATCATTGATAGGGACAGGAAGAGGGGGAAGTTGGACTCAAGAGGAAAAGGAAGAGGGGTTAGGAACAAAGGGTTTCAATTTGGAAATATGAAAGACAAGATGGATATGCATGTGACAAGGCAAGGCAAGTCGATAAGCAACATGAGAGACAAGTTGGGTGATATCAAAGGGTCCTATCCAATTAGGGGTAAGTTTACAAACTTGGGTATCAAGTGGGAGAGTGAAGTTACTAGAGGATAACATGACTTTATCACCAACTTCGAAGGTAAGATCACGACGATGGTGGTCCTCATGTTGTTTTTGGTGATTCTGAGCAACAAGAAGGTGAGACTTGGCTTGTTGGAGAGATTGGGATATAGTGGTCAAGAATGTGGAAGTATGAGGAACCTAAGATGGAGGTGGAGCAAGAAGAGAATCTGGAACAAGCAGATCTTGGCCAAAATTGAGAAAAAAATGAGAAAATCTGATACTTGCCTGCTTGGAATTGTTGTAGGCAAATTTTGCAACTGCAAGACATTCGTCCCAATTGGTATGGTGGACATTGACAAAGGCACACAACATATCCTCCAATGTACGATTTGCACGTTCGGTTTGTCCATCAGTTTGAGGATGATAGGCCGTGGACAAAGCAAGCTTGGTGCCGAGTATCTAGAAGAGTGCTTGCCAAAACTTCCCGATAAATCAAGGATCACGGTTGGAAATGAGTACATGTGGCATCCCATGATGCTTGAAGACATTGTTGAAGTAGATTTGTGCTAAGGCTGGAGCATTCATAGTATCACAGGTTGGTGCCAAGTGGATTTGCTTACTAAGCTTATCCACAAACACCACAATTGCGGTGTGTCCTTGTTTTGTCTTTGGCAAGGATGTGATGAGATCCAAGCTCATACGCTCCCAGCAAGCGGATGGAATGGCAAGTGGTTGAAGAAGTCCACTCGGCTTTTGGTTGTTGGCCTTGTTATGTTGGCAGCTTTCACAGGATCGAACAAATTCTCAAACATCTCGTGTCATGTTGAGCCACCACCATTGACGTTGTGTAATACCAAGAGCTAGCCATATGAGCTAGATGTGAAATTTGGTTTGGTAACATCTAGAATGATGTTATACATGATGGTCAAAATAGATCAGATAGAAGTATCACCAAAAGAGTACTTCTATTAATAGGGCAGAAACCAAAATAAACTTGAGAACCTTAGAACCAATAGCTAGACATATGATTTAAAGGTGAGAATTGGTTTGGTAACATCTGGAAGGATGTTACACATGATGGACTAAACAGATCAGAAAGAGGTATCACCAAAAGGAGACTTCTACTAATAGAGTAGGAACCAAAATATGCCTGAAATCTTTGAAGGCAATTTCGGAGGCCTAAACGGATGAATTAGGTATTGAAAATGTGCAAATTCTCCTCCAAACTGACAAAAGTTTGGCCTTCCCTCCCCTACTTTCTCTCGTCTAGAGCTTTCCAATGGTACCTTACGTGATTTTGAGATTCCTACAAGAAGATTCCCTAAAAGATTCCCTCCTGTCAAAGCTTGTTTGACTAACCAGATAGGACCTAGACCAGACATGTCACCCATCCAAGTAAGTAATCCAAGGGTGGAGCTTGCCAACATGTCACCTATCTGTGTCCCTAATCCTATGGTGGAGCTTCCTTGGAGGAGATCCTCTTTGTCTATATAATAAAGAGAAGGTGCTCCCTTGGGGCATCGAATGTTTGAGTATGCAATCTGTGTTTTCTCTCTTCTCTTGTCCTTGGAGTATTACAATATGCAATCTGTGTTTTCTCTCTTCTCTTGTCCTCGGAGTATTACAATATGCAATCTGTGTTTTCTCTCTTCTCTTGTCCTCGGAGTATTACAATTGTATCAAAGCGAGTGTTTTAGTCCAAGAGAGTGGATTACACCTCTTGGAATAACACGAATTACTGAAACTGAGTAATTTGAGGCAGAGAATATAGAGTAGTTGCTAGACTTAGGAAAGACTTTAGAGAGTGGATGGGATGGATGCGCCGGGAGGCCAATTTCCCGCACCTAGCTTTCCATTCTCAAATCCATTCCATATCAAGGTTATGTACGTCCAACGTAAGCAGATGAGGGTATCGCTAGTTTATCACTTTGGTGCAGAATTCATGGACAAAGTGATGAACTCACCAAATCCGGTGATTCTACCTGTGGTGATATATGACAGAGAGTGGGATTTGACAATCTACATTCTATTATGATATAATGGATATGAATGTCCCAAATCCTCTCCCTTTCAACACTCAGGTAGAAATCCGTTATGTAGTGAGGCCGAAAGTGATGTTTAGAGATTTTGTGGTTAGGAATTTTGGTGAGGAGTATTATCAACGAGTGATAGCTTCTGAGGTCCCAATGGTAGTTTCGATAGTTTGTGCGCCTTCCAGAGTGATTATATTGACTCTATATTGAAGTAGACATTAGCAATTGAGTGTTGCAGGAACCATGGATCCGCAATTGCAAGAGCTAGTGCAAGGAATGCAAGGGATGTTGAGTGAATTTCGAGAGATTAAGATGACCATGGAGACATTACAAAGTCAAGTGCAGATCCTTAGGAACGATCAAGCCATGCAAGAAGAAGAGCCGTTTCAAAACCCCGTACCTGTGACTGAGGTCCTTGGAGAGGCACCCGTGCTTGCGAACCCTATCAACAATGAAGCCACATTGCTACTCTGGATGAAGAAGACCTGCAACATTGAGCCTTACAAGGGGCAGCGTTCCATGGGAGTAGTGGAAAATTGGATCTCGAGAATGAATCGATATTTCCGATTGTTCTCAACAGAGATCACAGAGCATGTTGCAGGCGTGTTTGCATGTGGGTACTTCATCAATAAAGCCCTCACATGGTATGATGCTTGGGAACGATCCATGCTGGCAGAGAGAAGGGAGGTCACATGGATAGCAATCCAAGAAGGACTGCTAAAGAATTTCCAATTGGTGGATTCTGTGCAGATGGCTCGAACCCGACTATGGGGATTGAGACAGAAGAATAGCAAACAAGAGTATGTGGAGGCTTTTTTGGACCTACAAGTTGCAATTACCGACATGAGTCCAGCAAAGGCTCTTGACAATTTCAAATGAGGGTTGAAAGAGCGGATTTGCCAAGAAGTCATGGTGCAAAATCCTCGCACGGTATTTGAAGCCATTGCTTGTGCGTAGAGAGTAGCAGGAGCATTAGGTGGAGGTGAAGGAGTAGCTCCACCTCAACATTATTGGGCAAAAATGCCACACATGGGTGGACCAATACCGATGGAATTGGGCAACCTTTGATTCCGGGATTGAGGAGCACGACCGCTTCAAGGGGAGCGGGGACGGGTAGAAGAACGAAGAGATGGAGTCCCACGAGGAGAAGGGACTCGAGGAGAACAACACCATTGTTACAATTGTGGCCGTATTGGGCACATATCCACCAATTGTTGCACTTGTTTCCCTAGAGGCCCTCGGCCTTTGTTTAGGCAATCTTTGAACAACATGGAGAGGCACATTGACGAGGAGGAGGTGGAAATCACTTTGGAAAACAAAGATCGCCAGTAAATGTACCTCACGGCCTTACTGGCTCAATAAGGAAGTAGGGAAGCAAGGGAAGGAAGAAGAATAATGTGCAAGGATCCCAAAAGGCAACCTCACAATTGATTGTTATGAATGGAATCATAGAAGGTAATCAAGTGAGAGTATTAATAGATCTGGGAGCAACAAAGAATTTCTTATCTCGCTCTGTTGCAATAAGATTGGGAATGGATCAAGAGAGATATGGAAGTGAAGAAGTAGAGTTACCAAATGGGCAAACAGAGAGGATTGAATCATTACCTAGACGGGTAACCCTCTCTGTAGGAGAATATCAGGAAGCAATTGAGTGGCGAGTGATCTAGTTAGCTCGTTATGATGCAATTTTAGGCATGCTATGGATGGAGCAGTACAACCCTATGGTGGATTGGAGGAAGAAAGTAGTGAGAACACACCAATTCTCAATCATTGGGGTTAAAGAAAAATCATACAGGCAGAAACTGCCTCTATATGTCGTAGGGACGGCAACTGTCTGTAAGACCGATAGATGTTTTATGGGTCTAATAAGAGAAGTCCAGAGTGCAGAACTCGATGGACAAATTCCTAAGAAATTGAAGGATGTGGTAGATGAGTTTCAAGATGTCTTTCCCGATGATCTACCCTCAGGATTACCACCAAAAAGGCGAGTAGATCACAAAATTGAGACACTTCCAAGGAAGACGCCTCCTTGTAAGGCCCCATATTGCCTATCACCTCATGAGTTGGAAGAGTGTAAGACTCAAATTGAGGAGATGCTACAGAAAGGGTTCATCCAACCTAACGTATCACCATATGGGGCCCGTGTCTTGTTTGTGAAGAAGAAGAATGGTACAATGCGCATGTGCATTGACTATCGGGGTCTCAATCAACAAACAGTGAAGAACAAATACCCGTTACCTCGCATGGATGACCTGTTTGATCAACTCCATGGAGCGAGATGCTTCACCAAACTGGACTTGTGGAGTGGTTACAATCAAATCCAAATTGCAGAGGAGGATGTGCACAAAATTGCCTTTCGAACCAAGTATGGCCACTTTGAGTATCTTGTGATGCCTTTTGGCCTCACCAATGCACTTGCCACTTTCATGAGTCTAATGAATGACATATTTCGTCCATACTTGGATAAGTTTGTTATTGTCTTCTTGGATGATATCTAAGTATACAGTAGCACGATGACAGAACACAAACAACATCCACGAGAGGTCCTCCAGATTCTAAGACAGAATCAATTGTACGCCAAAATCTCAAAGTGTGAGTTTGGCAAGTCCGAAGTAGACTACTTGGGGCAAATAGTAAGTGTAGAGAGAATTCAAGTTTGACAGATAAAATAGAGGTCATTCAAAAATGGAGTGCCCCAGAAGATCAGACTCAACTTAAGAGCTTCTTGGGGTTAACGGGATTCTATCGTAGATTTGTCAAGGACTTCTCCAAGGTTGCACAGCCTTTAACGACACTACTTGGCAAGGGGAAGAAGTGGACATGGGGAACTTCACAAGAGTTGGCCTTTCAAGAATTGAAGGCCGCCTTGCTACATGCACCAATCTTGAAGTGGTATGACCCAAAATGTCCAATCAAGTTGGCTACAGATGCATCAAGCGTAGCAATAAGAGCAGTCCTACAACAAGAGTGGCATGACGGATGGCATCCAATTGCATATTTCTCTCAAAGTTGTTACCAGCAGAGCGCAACTACCACACCACAGAACGAGAAGAGCTGGCCATCGTTCTAGCAACCAAGCATTGGAAGCACTACTTGGGCGAGAAGGCATTTGTAGTAGAGACAGACCACAAATCTCTGGTCTACCTCAAGACGCAGAAGGATCTATCTCGTCGCCAAATTTGGTGGGCAGAGTGGCGACAATGCTTCAACATGACAATCACCTATGTGGAAGGTAAGAAGCAACTTGCAGATGCATTCACCCACATGCCAATGGCCAACAACTTGGTGGTAGAGGTTAAGATTAACCCGGAATTCTGGCAAGAGATTCTGGCTGCTACAAAAACTGACCCACAGATTGTAGAAGCACAATCATCCAAAGGTGTCACCAGTACCCAAGGACTCACCTTTCAGGATAGCAGATTATGGATCCCAAATGTCCCAAAATTACGCACCACCATTATAGCGGAATGTCATGATTCGGCCATTGCAGCTCATGTCGGAGTGGACAAGACCTTAGATGCTGTCAAGCGCCATTACTATTGGCCCAAGATGAGCAACGACATGATGACTATGTGTGTAGCTGCCTACTTTGCCAACAGAACAAAGCTTCTAATCAAGCTCCTGTAGGGCTCCTTCAACCTCTCCCCACTCCTACCCAACGTTGGGAATAAATGAGTATGGATCTCGTCTGTGAATTACCCAAGACCACCTCAGGGTTTGACTCCATTGTGGTCTTTGTGGACCGGCTCAGCAAAATGATTCATGTACACCCTACCACCAAGGAGGTGACCGCTCCACAACTAGCTCAATTATACTTAGATGCAGTCTTTGCTCACCATGGCTTGTCTAGAGTACTCATAACCAATAGAGGCACCCAATTCACCAGCTTGTTTTGGCAAACACTCTTTGGTTTCTTCAAAACCAAGTTGGCCATTTCCACAGCTTACTACCCTCAAACAGATGGCCAAACAGAGCGGGCTAATTGCACAATTGAAGACATGTTACGCGGCTTCACCTTAGAAGAGCAAGAGAGCACCTCCTGTTGGTGGAATTTGCTTACAACAATTTAGTGAATGCATCCACCCAGGTCACTCCGTTCTTCCTCATGTATGGTGAGCATCCCTTCACACCTTCTAGCTTGATGAAGGAAGATACCACACACACCCACTTGTGCATGTGTGTGGTATTGTGATATTTAGCTTGGTATTACAAGTACTTAAGAGATATTATTTATATAGAGATAAAGGATGGTTCTATATTAGTCATGGTTAGCTAAAGTTAGTCATAGCTAAGATAGAGTGGACCTTACTTTAGAGTAAGTAGAAAAGATGAGCACCACTATTTTGGATTTTAGTGTGTTGACTTGGTATTATTCTTAGGTGTTTGGCTTTGAGGAAAGAGTTGAGAACTCTTGGGCCTGCAAGCCTTTTTTTTTGGATTCTTCTTTAGTCCAAGGTTAGCCCATGTGAAGGAATCCTTGACTTGGTGGTTGGGTCAAGATAAGACCACATGCTTAGGGGAATATGCCCATGTGAATAGATATTCCTTTCTACTTTTTGACTTTACTTGACTTTTAGTCTAGTAACTTGAGTTACTACAGTAATTAGTAACTTTTGTACATAACTATTTCACAAGTATATAAACAAGGGGTGAGGAGGTACTCATCATCCTTTCATTTGCAACTATCTCTCTCTCATTGAGTTCTCTAGTGAGCAATGTCTTGAGTCTTGGAGTGTTAGCCTTGGAGGAGTATGATGGAGTTGGGGTTCCTTGCCTTCTTAGTCCATGGTGCGTTACCATAATAGCCATCAGAGGTTCATCTTGAGTGAGAGACAGGCCGGCTCACAGTCCAGTGGCTACCAAGGTCGATGAAGTCAACACATTTGTTTCTAGAATCCAACAAGGTGTGGAGAGCGCCAAGCACAGATTACAGATTGCACAAAATTGATAGAAGCAGTATGCTGATGCACACCGTCGGCACATGGAGTTCAATGTTGGGGATCAAGTGTGGCTATCGACAACCAACCTCACCTTAGTTGGACCTCGTAAGCTCAGACCTCATTTTATTGGGCCTTTTCTTGATTCTTTGTCACATCGGCGCTGTGGCCTATCGCCTTGAGCTACCACCACACATGAAGATCCATCCAGTGTTCCATGTCTCCCTACTACGTAGATATGCTCCCCAATCAGGCCAAGGTCATTCCACACTAGACATTCAACCTTGTTTGACACTCATTGATGGCACAGAGGAATATGAAGTGGAGCGGATTCTCCAAAAACACATGCGTGGTACTCGCCACCCACGGGTGGACTATCTAGTACAATGGAAAGGTTACCCCTCTATGAAGCCACCTAGGAGCCCGCTGCCAATTTGGCACATGCACCTATGTTGGTGCAAGCATTTGAGCAACAATTGCACAATGAGGACGTTGCGTCTTAAAAGGAGGGAGGTCTGTAATACCAAGAGCTAGCCATATGAGCTAGATGTGAAATTTGGTTTGGTAACATCTAGAATGATGTTATACATGATGGTTGAAATAGATCAAATAGAAGTATCACCAAAAGAGTACTTCTACTAATAGGGCAGAAACCGAAATAGACTTAAGAACATTAGAACCAATAGCTAGATATATGATTTAAAGGTGAGAATTGGTTTGGTAACATCTAGAAGGATGTTACACATGATGAACTAAACAGATCAGAAAGAGGTATCACCAAAAGGAGACTTCTACTAATAGAGTAGGAACCAAAATATGCCTGAAATCTTTGAAGGCAATTTCGGAGGCCTAAACGGATGAATTAGGCCTCAAAAATGTGCAGATTCCCGCCTATGAAGGAAAGGCTAGCCTTCTTCTCCCCTGCTTTCTCTTGTCGAGAGCTTTCCAACGGTACCTTACGTGATTCTGAGATTCCTACAAGAAGATTCCCTAAAAGATTCACTCCGGTCAAAGCTTGTTTGACTAACCAGATAGGACCTAGACCAGACATGTCACCCATCCAAGTAAGTAATCTAAGGGTGGAGTTTGCCGACATGTCACCTATCTATGTCCCTAATCCTATGGTGGAGCTTCCTTGGAGGAGATCCTCTTTGTCTATATAATAAAGAGAAGGTGCTCCCTTGGGGCATCGAATGTTTGAGTATGCAATCTGTGTTTTCTCTCTTCTCTTGTCCTTGGAGTATGACATGGAGGCTATTTGCACATATTCCTTGGCCTATGGATGTGAGCAAAGTGCAAGTATTCCTTTGGTTGGTAAACTTGTATCACCAACATGTTAGAGGATTTAGTTCTAGTATGAAGGCCTTGATGAAGTCGACCAAGCTTAGATAAGAGTGGTGTTGTAGAGATGTACAAGAGAGAGCTTTTATTGAGCTCAAGGAAAGGTTGACATCTGCCCTTATTCTTAAGAGACCAGCCAGATGTGACCATTCTAGGTTCATATTGATTGGAGTATGTTGGGGCTTGGAGTAGTGGTCACCTAAGAAAATGATGAGGGAAAGGAATTTATGGTGGCCTATGCTAGTTACTCCAACAATTCAATAGAGGCAAAGTATAATTTATATGAGAGAGAATGCTTGGCAAAAATGTGGGTAGTAGCACATTTCTGATGTTACCTATTTGGTAACTCTTTCATTATTATCATTGGTCATCAACCACTAAAGTGGTTGATGGAGTCCAAAAAGCTTTCAAGGAAGCTTGCATGATGGGCTCTTATTTTTAGGAATATGATTTAGTGATTATTCACAAACTTGGAGTGGTGAAAATATGATGTAGATGGGTTGAGTAAAAACCCATGTCCTAACCAATATGATCAGATCATATTGGCATGGCAAGACAAATGAGGAGATGATGTCAGATTGGCATGCATATGCTTTTCTATGTATATTTTTTGAGACTTTGATGATATCTCTTTCAACAAATATAAAAGGAGTTATTGAGGTCACAAATCTAAAGGTGGAGATATTGCCACAAGTTAGTGAGATTTCATGATGATGTCTTAATAATGAATTATCTTTACATTAGTGGTGTGGGTAGCACAATTGGTGCCAAGGAGAGAGATCGAGTAAGGAGAGAAAGATCATATTGGTATTGTTGAATGAGGTAAAATCCAAATGCCTAGCATGAGCTTGGGCTTTGGTATTTATAAAGAATATACAAGGCTCTTGGAAAGCTTCCTCTTAGAAGCCGTCTACTTGGCATGCAAGCTAAGCTAATTGGGAAGCTTCCCAAGAAGCTACCTATTTGGCATACATATTACTCAATACTTGGAAGGTACCAAGAAGCTTCCTAAATGCTTCTAGCGTATTCTTGTAATTCTTGGCTAATTTGACCTATTTGCAACTTTGTTAGTCTCAACTAACTTGTTTATAAATTCCATATTGTTACATATTCTCCCATCACTAGTTGGTGATGTCTTTGTCACCATGGAAGTTTCAAACTCTTGGATGGCCGTTTGTGCATTGTAGAGATGAGAAGAAGGCTCCTTAGTGGCGTCATGAAATAGATATCCTTTCCAAAGGGTTTTGTATTCAATGAGTTGTTGGTAATCATGTTGAATGTTGCATGTTGCAATGTGCAAAGATATGATCAACTTCATACTCCTCATTATCATTGACAAGGATATGAAGAGGAGGGAGTTTGACAAGAATAATCCATCTCCCTCAAGAGGGAGATGGATTAAAAACAAATGTTTCAACTTTGAAACATGAAAGACAAGGTGGCTTTGCATATGACTAGGTAAGTCAAGTTGATAAGCAACAAGAGAAATGATTTAGGTAATATCAAATGAACCTATCCAATTAGGAGTAAGTTTATGGATGTGGATACCAATTGGGAAAAGTAGATTATCAGAAGAAAGAATGACCTTATCACTTAGCTGAAAGATAAAATTACTACAATGTTGATCCACATATTGCTTTTGATGATTTTGAGCAATAAGGAGATAAGATTTGGCTTGCTATAGGGAGAAAGATATTATGGACAAGAAGGTGGAAGTATGAGGAATGTGAGATGGCGAGAGAGAGCAAGAAGGAAATTTGGAACAAGTAGGTCTTAGCTAAAATTAAGGGAGAAAGGAGAGAATCTAATGCTTGCTTGGAGTTATTGTAGAAAAACTTAACAACTACAAGGTATTCATTCTAATTGGTTGGTGAAAATTGACAAATGCACAAAGCATATCTTCCAAGGTGGAATTTGCACATTTGGGATGCCCATCAATTTGAGGATGATAGGATGTGGACAAAGAAAGCTTAGGACCAAGTACCTTGAAGAGTGCTTGGTAAAATTTACCAATGAATCAAGGATCACAATTAAAGATGAGTACACAAGGCATCTTATGATGCTTGAAGATATTGTCAAAGTAGATCTGGGCCAATGTTAGATATGGGCCTATATTAGAGCATCCATTATATCAAAGGTTGGTGTCAAATGGATTTTTCTACTAAGCTTATCAACAAACACCACAATTGTTGAATGACCTTGCTTTGTCATTGGCAAGGATGTGATGAGATCTAAGCTCACATGTTCTCATAAAGCAGATAGGATGGGAAGTGGTTTGAGTAGTCTATCTAGTTTTTGGTTGCTTGCTTTGTTGCATTGGCAACTCTTACAAGATTGAACAAAGTCTTGAACTTCAATACTATGTTTGGCCACCACCATTGTTATTATAGAGTACTCAAGGTCTTGTCTACTCTTATGAATCTTGGAATTGGTAAGTCATGTGCCTCTTGAAGTCATGCCAAGCATAGATCACCTAAAGTTGGAAGATAGATATGGTTCTCATAACATAGATGTCCATATTTGAGTGAAAAGGTATTGTACTCCTTTTCATGTGCTGCAAGACAACCTTGTACCAATTGAAAGAAGAGATCTTATTGTAAAGCAATTCTAAACTCAATTTGGACCTTGAATCAATTGACACTATCATAATTGCTATTGTGATGAGAGATTTAAGAAGAGTCTTCAAATTTGGTTGTTATGACAATGCATTAGGGATGACCTGGAATTTTTTGGGCTTGTACTCAAGCTTGATGTCAAAAAAAATTTGTTGTTCTTCCTATTGATGATATCAACTCTTCATGTGCTCCATATGTAATATTTGTAACAAAAGTTTGTGATTGGTTTGCATGATCACTTGTTTCTCCAAGATATAATACCTCCATACCTTGGTGGTATATATCATTGCTAAATGTTCTTGATCTCAATTAAAGTAATTCCTTTCTATGGTGTTTGGAAAAACACAAAGGCAATAGGATGTACCCCATCTTGAAATTCTTGCTACAACATTGCTCCAATAGCAAAGTTAGAAGCATTAAAATCAACCACACAAGGTAGTTGAGGATCATATGGTTGAAGGATGGGTTGTGAGGACACCATATGCTTTAGTTTCTTGAATGCTTCATTTTGCTTGGTGGTCCAATCCACTAAAAGCTTGAGGCCTTTCCTAAGAGTTTAGTCAATGGCGTGGCCACATGAGCATAGTAGTGGATGAACCATTGGTAAAGAATTACCAATCCATTAAACACCAACACTTCCATTGCATCCTTTGGAGTAGGCCAATCATTAATGGCCTTGATTTTCTCTTCTTCCATCTTGATCCCCTCTAATGAGACCTTATGATCCAAGAAGGTAACTTCTTATTGCCAAAAGGCACACTTTGACTTCTTGCAATAAAACTTCCATTGATGTAGTTTTCCTAGGACTTCTCATTTGTGATTCATAAACTTTGCCTCTATCTTACTATAGATTAAAATTTCATCCAAGAACACCATCACATATTGATCCAACAGCCCATCCAATAGTCAATGTATTTGATTCATGAAGACTATTGGAGCATTAGTGAATCTAAAAGGTGAAACTCTCCATTCAAAATGCCCATACCTTGTGCAAAAGGTAGTATTTTACACATCTTCCTTGTAAATGAGAATTTTCCAATAGTCACTTTGAAGATCCAACTTAGAGAAGCATTGTGCTCCACTCAAATGATCTAAGAAGTCATCAATCTGAGACAAAGGATATGCATTCTTCATAGTGTGTTTATTGAAGCCACAATAGTCAATATAGAAGAAAAATTCCTTTATCCTTCTTTGGGACAAATAGTACCAATGGTCCATAAGGAGATGTTCTATATCTTATGAAATCCTTCTCCAACAAATCCATCATTGTTGTTCAAAGCTCTTTTAACTCTTTTTGATGAAAGCCAATAGATTGGTCTACTTGTTGGAGTACTTCTTTGCAATAACTTGAACTTGAAAGTCATATCACAATGGGAGGGTAATCCCTTTGATATATCATCTAGAAACGCAATTGTAAACTCTTGAACTATCTAGACACAAATTGGGCAATTTGTTTGAGGTTGTCTATTCTTGAGTGGACATTCGACAATATGATGTCCAATTTGGTACCAATAAAGCAACTACCATTTTATCACAATATCTTTCTATTTGTAGTGCCAAGTGGTCTCTGTTGGATGGCATCTATCTCAATCAATATTGGCTCCTCCACCCATGTGTAGTGTGTTGGCAAGTTTTATGAAGGTTGAAGTCAAGATCAAGGTATAGCAACCAAGGAATCAAAGCACTCATCCAACTGCATGGCTTCCTTGCATGACTTTAAGCCCCTCACAATCAATCCAAAGCTTCACCTTTTAGTATATCTTGAATCTACATTATGGTTTTCTCAAATTGAGTGATGTAGTTTCTCATAGAAACCAATCTATTTAAATTTTCCCAATCTATCTTGTTTGGCTTGTATCATATTTCTAATTTAGAATCTCCTAATTATTGTACCTTTGAATTCTTTCCATTTTGAGATAAGCACAAAAAATTTCCATTCAGCTTGCTCTACTTGAAATTGCCATTATATTTTTGCCACTCCATCCAATTGGCTTGAAGTCAAGAGAATCTATCTTTATTCATCTTAAGGGTTTATAGATTCAAAATAATATTTATAATCAAACACAAAATTCTCATTTGCACCAAAGAGATTCTTGCCTTCAAATACTTGCCTTCAAATACTTCAAAATTTGGATATTTTCTTCTCCTTCTTCAAATGGTGCTCTATCTACATGCTCTTGTTATTGATGATCTCTTTCTTCTAACAATCAAGTATAATGATTGATTTGTTGTTGCATAGCAATAATAACTTTGGGCATAACCACCATGGTTACTATTCTATCAAACTACATATGATTTTTTAGTTAACATGTAGATGCAACATGTCCACCATTCTTCATAAGTTATTGTGGTGCCCACATTTTTTGTTTCTTTTCAAAATAAAGAAGAAGAAGTGTATAGAGAAGTCAGATTGTGCATGTATGGCCAAAGAAGGCGAAGAAAAGAGTCTTTGGGATGAAACCCGAAGTAAAGTGACTTCGAATCATAAGGCAAAGTACTCAAAAATGCCTTGTTAGCATACAACCTGAAGTAAATTGTCTTTGTATCGGGGGGAGCTCAACCCGAGGCAAAGACAGTCTAACAACCTTTCATTGGGGAGAGAAATTCAAGAAGGGACCGTTCAAAAACCGGCGGCCCATACACGCAAAAGTTGATTGACAGTGATAGGTGCATGTAGGAGGTGTGATTTCTCGGTAGAAACTCAAAGTGAAGAAAGACGAAGAAGCACAACTCTATAAAAATCAAACTCGCAATGACAAAATGTTGAGTAATTTTCCTTTGCCGTTGAGAAGTCATCTTGCAGGTGATCGTGGGAAGGGAAATAGAGTTGGAATTGCGTTAGTGCGTAAGGGAGAAGTTGCGAGAGTGAAATCAAGAGATAGTGTAAAGGTAGAAGAGATAGGAGGAGGAAAGAAGAACTCTGAATTTTCAGTGAGAAATCATGCGATTCGGAGGTTAGATGTAAATGCTAGGATCAAAGTCTTGAGCCAACTTTGGATCACTTTTCTGGCATGGAACTGAAGTATGAGCTTTCCAAGTTTCATGACATAAATCATCAAGAGCAAGTGTCTCGATGGACCCAAGGAAGAAGGGAAGAGAGGAAATCCGGCTCGCTGGACAGAGTTGGATTGGAGACATGTACTCGGAAAGGAAGCAGGCTTGGAGCAGGGAGCCACGTTATTGGGGAAGAGAGAGATAGCTCAAGAAATTTCAGGAAGTGAGAGATGCATTCTTGTCAAAGTGGACAAAGAATGGGTACAAAGTTAAGAGCTACAAAGACCCTGTGAAGAGAGGAATCATGAGTGCACTGATGGCCATCCTGAAGCCGGAGAGAACCACTTATGTGATGAAACACCAAGCGGTGTTCTTTCACAAGCTATTTGTAGGAGAACCGATCAATTGGGTGAGGTGTTTCCATAGGAGAACAAGGAAGATGGTGTGGAATTTGCGGGATAAATTGCCTCTACACTACATCATGCCGTTTGCAGCACATTTCTACCTTGGGCTAAATTTCATGAACTTGGCGGAGCGGACTCGGATGGTGTTGCACTTCCATCTTGATTTGCAAAAGGAGGTCGATGTCGAGGAGCAGCAATACATATTGCAAATCAGGAGCACCAACGACTACTACACGAAGATAGGGAAGAACGTGGAGGTCGTAGTGAGTACCCTGAATACGAAGAAGGAGTCGGCAGGGCGAAGCTAAAGACACAAAGAAACCTCGGAAGACACGGAGAGGCAACCCGAGGCGAGGTATGGTGGTGATCAAGTCGGAGGATGAAGACTCGGAAGGTGATGCCGAGCTTAAGACTGAAGACTTGGAACACGAGGAAGAGCCTAAGCTAACGCTGTAGAGTGGAGATACAAGTAGCAATAGCGAAGGAGGAGAAATGACATCGGCACCAATGGATGAAGAAGAAGAAGAAGAAGAAGAAGTTTAGGCAGCAATTGAAGCCGAGGACAACACACAGTTGGAAGACAAAGTAACTATGCCCGAAGAGAAGAAGATCGCAGTATAGAGAGGAGTTTGCTCAAGACGTAAGGTGAAATGTGAAGCGGGGCCAAGTAAGGCAAAAGAAGACGTGAGTGAAAGCTTGGAAAGTGAGGCATCGATTCCGATACAAAGACTGCAGAGACGAAGGCGAGTATCAGGCAAACAAGAAGGGAGAAGGGAGATCACTCCGCAGGTTGAAGTAGTTGCCAGTGATGGAGTGGAGTACCTGTGGGAGATTGTGTGCCCATTGCTGGTGAAGTTGGAGTACAAGAAGAAGGAAATGCAGTCAACATGTCCGGAAGTGAAGACTATTTTGCAAGTATTATCGAGATTAGAAGAAGAAAACTTGGAGTTGAAGAAGAGTCTAACCCGAGGTGAGGAGGAAAGAGAAGTACTGCAAGCGGAGGTAGTAGTGAGAAGTCAGGTAATTGAAGACCTGAAGAGAGAAGTAAATTATTGAGAGGATCTTGTGAAGAAGAGTGACATAGCAAGGGAGAGACAAGTAGCTGAGTATGAGATCTTGAAGTAGCAGTTTGCTGATTCAAGAGTAGAGGTAATCCATGCTATGGCGGGAGTAGCTGCAAAGGATCAGGAGCTCGATAGGGTGATGGAGAGTGTCAAGGAGAAGAAGCACCTTTGGCAACAAGAGTTGGCGGCACAATATAGAGAAGAAGACCAATTACAAGAATTACTTTGTAATCAGGAGGAGAGAGTTGTCCAGAAGGAGAAGGAGAAGGAGTCGCTGAAAGCCGAGTTTGAGGCGGAGTTGGTGATGTATCAAGAGGATTGGCTTGCAGATTGGGAACGTGAGAGAAAGATGAGATTGGAGCCATTGAAGGAGATAGTCCTCTGAATGAATGCAATGTTAAGTACAGAGGCCAGCATTTAGATTGAAGAGACGAGGCTACACGAGTTGAAGTTGTTGGTGCAGGAGACGAGGCAAAGACAAGCGAAGGATATAGATATGAATGCCTTGTTAATTAGTCTCAGAACTTGTGTAGACAAAAAGATTTTAGAGGTAGAGGATAACATTTCAATTAGATTAGACTTAGTGAAACTAGAGATAGAAAAGCTTTGGAAAGATGTTAGAGCAAAACCCGAAGTAGATAACATAGGAGTACAAATGTCTTCGGAGTTACCATTGGAGACATTGGAGAAGAGTGGGTCTAGAGATGAAGAGTTAGATAGATTACTCACTAGTGCAATTTCAGATCAAGAAAGAGAATTACTGGATCTAGTAGAAGAAGAAGAAAATACAAGACCCAAGGAAAAAGTAGTAGGAAGTAAAATTACTTTGGGTTTGGGTTTGAAAGCCGATGATAAAGTAGACATCGGATCGGAGTAGTAACAGATTTTGAGATTTGAAAAGGCAGATATGAAGAGGTGCATTGTCATTTTGGATCTACAGGTTAGAAGAGTTGTTGTAGAACGGTATAGTTGTTAGAATTGTCAATTTGTTCACTATTTAACAGTGGCATTCGCAGAGAATTGTTGTTCAGTGCTCATAATTTCTGAGAATAGATAAAGCAAAGTGTTGTGAAGCAGTGCTCGTTGCTTGAGCTTGATTCCAAGTATCAACTTTGTAATTGTGTTTGTGAGTGTGTGAAGAAATTTGAAGTGCAAGTCAGAGTGCTTGTTGGATGTTGGATTCCACAGCCTTGATCTTCATTCCGTGTGTTTGATCTTGAGTGAAGTGCAATTGAAGCAATGCCTTGACAGATCTCTGAGGAATTGTAGTGTTGGTAGTATTCTGCATTTGTGAGTGCAATGCAAGGTTGATGTGAAGCAATTTTGATTGAGGAAGTTGTGCCTTCAGTGGAGGGTGGAACACAATTATGAGGCAAAGTCGTTTTGCAGTGAAGTGCAGTTTTTGGGAGAGCCTGAATCATCACAATCAAGATTGTTTGGAAAGATTTGTTGGAGTTGTGATTAAGAAGTGTAAATTTGTGACAAGACTACGAATCAGTGCTTGTTACTCTCTTCTAGGGTGTGGTTTCTACTTGAGAGACTAAAGAAGAACTCAAGAAGAACTAAATTGTTCCTTTGCTTTGTATTTGGGCATTTCTGACTCGTATCTCTGCGGGAACAAACTTTACTTACCCGATTACCGCAAAAGTGATATTTGCCGGGTTGTCACAGTTACAATCAGAATTATCAATGGTTCACCATACAAGGTGATTGCATTCAAAAAAATTTACCCAAAGCATGAGATGATGAATTGCATGACATGATACTTTTGTAGTATATAAAGACAAAAATTCTAATGGTTTGGGTGAAATGGATTTGATAGTCCATAAATTCCATCCATCCTGTTCTTGCTCTAATACCAATGTAAAAGACCGAGGCGAGAATTTGGAGAATGGAAGACCAAAGTGAAGATCACATTGGGACTCTTGAATGAAGTAAACTTTGAATACTTAGCATGAGCTTGGGCTTTGTTATTTATAAGGAATATAGAAAGCTCTTGGGAAGCTTCTCAAGAAGCTTGCAAAAAGTTTCCTTCTTTGAGTGCAAGCTAAGCTAATCAAAAAGCTTCTTAAGAAGCTTCCTTTTAGAAGCAATCTACTTGGTGTATAAGCTAAGTTAGTCAAGAAGCTTCCCAAGAAGCTTCCTCCTAGAAATGGCCTACTTGGCATACACATTCCTTGATACTTGGAATGTACCAAGAAGTTTCTTATATGCTTTTAGAACATTCTTATAATTCTTGGCTGTGGACCTGGGTTGACGAATTGACTCCCCGCTTTGTGTTCCTTGCTCGGTCTTGGTCAGAATTGCTTCCCCAATCGTAGATATTTTAGCTACGCCTTGTGCCACGGGACTTAATTTGGCCCATTTTCTCCTTCATTAGTCTTGACTAACTTGTTTATAAACTCCATATTTGTTACAAATCATGTCCTTCAACAAGCCATGCAATTTAGATTAGAAAGTAGACATCTTCTTTGTGTATGGAAGGATGGTACAGTGAGAGTAATACCACTTCTATCTCAAAGATCACAATCGGTACATCATGCTCATGAGGAGCTAGGACACTTCAGAGTAAAGCATATCTATAGCTTACTCTAGAGTCATTATTGGTGGTGTGGTATATAGACTAATGTATAGCAATTTGTTGCCAAATATATGGTTTGTGACCAAGTTAGAGCATCATTTAATCTTCTCATGCCATAGTTACACTTATTACCTATCATGGGGTTAGGTTATTGCTAGAGTTTGGACTTTGCTAAATCTTTACCACTGAGAGATTGTGAGACATCATCAATATGTTTTGGTCTGTACCACCCATTTGTGCATGTATATGGTATTGTGATATTTAGCGTGGTATTACAAGTACTTGAGAGATATTATTTATATAGAGATAAAGGATGGTTCTACATTAGTCATGATTAGCTAAAGTTAGTTATAGCTAAGATAGAGGGGACCTAACTTTAGAGGAAGTGGAAAAGATGAGCACCACTATTTTGGATTCTAGTGTGTTGACTTGGTAAGTACTTGATGGAAAAGTATGTAAGATTCTTACTTATTTTGGTGCACCAATAGAGATTTTGATTGATCAAGGTACAAAGGTTTTGCAAAATTTTAGGTCTTGATTGATTGCCGTATCACCTCTCAAGATCATCTTGAGGTATATGTAGAGGTATATAGTTTAGCAAAGAGAGTGGTTCAGACAATGAAGGGAAGTTTGCATAAGTATGATTTATAGAGAGAGCACTATGGAGATTGGGATCTCCAATTACCTTGGTTGGCCATGGGGTATTGATTTAGCCAGCAAGGCTCCTTAGCATCCTTCTTCCTTTACTTTCAAGTCTATGGACAAGATCCAAATTTACCTACAGCCATTTGTTGTGATGTTATTGTAGTTTTGGACTTGGATGATCTAGACATATAGATGAGAGCATGTTCTCAATGGCAAAGATCTTTCATAGAGTGATCACAATGACCTTTGAAAACTTACCTATTGCTCAGCATAAAATTACCTTATGTTATGATATTATTTGAGGAAGAGATTATAGACCCTCAATCCATCAATTTCATTTGGGTGTATATGTATATCTCCAATAGACTATACCAATGATACTTGATGTGACTACCAACCGCACTATCTTGAGAGTGTGTGATATTTTGCCTTATAGAGTCCTCGTGTTGAAAGGATATGGTGTTGTTTGGAAGGATCATGTGTGCAATTTTGCACCATGCCATCTCCCAAATATTGTTAGCACTATGGATCCAAGCGTGGCAATTGTACATGCAAACTTGCAATGTATGTTATGTGGTTCTTTTGGTGGAGCTATTATTATGTTGGTGTGTGATAGCTATTTGAGAGGATGGCATAAGGTTTGACTCCTCTCCTCACGGTGGTTCCTCACGGAAATAGCTATGTCCTTGATGTGCTTGACCTATAACTAGTACATTCTTTACGTGATATAAATTGCAGACAAGTGCCTAACAATGGGACTTGATAGCACCTGGCTTCTTGATCTTTACCCACCATAGGGCATATCATATACTTGGAGAAGATGGCTATCTGGAGTAAGAGGGACCTAACCACTAAGTAGGGGAGTGATTGTGGTACTTTAGGGTTTTTGTATGAGTGGTGCTTCTATAGTTTATGATGTTGACAAAAATGTATGTTGTACAATGCATATTTACACAACAACTATCATGATATTTGTAACACCAAAGCTATTTTGCTTAGATGCTAGAGTGATAGTCTTGGTAGTCAAAGTTATATTATTAGTTGCTCTGTAACACCTATTTGTGCATGTGTGTGGTATTGTGATATTTAGCTTGGTATTACAAGTACTTGAGAGATATTATTTATATAGAGATAAAGGATGGTTCTAAATTAGTCATGATTAGCTAGAGTTAGTCATAGCTAAGATAGAAGGGACCTTACTTTAGAGGAGATGGAAAAGATGAGCACCATTATTTTGGATTCTAGTTTGTTGACTTGGTATTATTCCTAGGTGTTTGGCTTTGAGGAAAGAGTTGAGAACTCTTGGGCTCGCAAGCCTTTTTGTTTTGGATTCTTCTTTAGTCCAAGGTTAGCCCATGTGAAGGAATCCTTAACTTAGTGGTTGGGTCAAGATACGATCACATGCTAGTGGAATATGCCCATGTGAATGGATATTTCTTTATACTTTTTGACTTTACTTGACTTTTAGTCTAGTAACTTGAGTTACTACGGTAATTAGTAACTTTGGTGCGTAACTATTTCACAAGTATATAAACAAGGGGTGAGGAGGTACTCCTCATCCTTTTATTTGCAACTATCTCTCTCATTGAGTTATCTAATGAGCAATGTCTTGAGTCTTGGAATGTTAGCCTTGGAGGAATATGATGGAGTTGGGGTTCCTTGCCTTCTTAGTCCATGGTGCGCTACCATAATAACCATCAGAGGTTCATCTTGAGTGAGAGACAAGCTGGCTCACATTTCTGGTTCCGTTGCCGAGACCTCTCTAGAAGGTAAGATAATGTTCCGCGTTCAATTTTACACTAGGCAGAAGGAGACTATGAGAGCTCACTTGGAGAGAACACTAGGAGAGGAGAGGGCTGAACTTATGTTAAAGAACCAAGATCCATTTGTATACCCTGTAGGTCATTATGATGTCTTTGAAGTGATTTTGTACATCTTGTGTACATGAGAAGATTTGGAGAGATTGTGTGAGGTGGATTGCAGATTTTGGGGATTAATGTGATTTTGGGTAAAATCTCAAGGTTGAGATCTAGATTTGAGATTTCTACACATGATAGCTTGGGTTATCTTTCAGTTAGTCCACTTGCAATTATTGTGAGAGCTACTATACGCATTGGGCTAGAATTTTTGAAAGTTGATAGGGTAAAGTGCTCCCAAACTGCATGCTCTCTGGAAAATTGTACAAAATCAGCCATTTCTTAAATTTTTAGTGAATTGTTGTGAAACTTTCTAAGAAAATTCAGTGCATTATATCCTACTTGCTACTCAAAAAATTAGAGAGATATCATTCTTGCATAGGGCCTTTTGAGTTTTTGAAGTGAAGGGGGTAGTTTTCACACCAAATCTGAAATATGTGTGTTGAATAGAAAGGTGTCTAGGCCAAATGGCTCAAGTAAAATATCTAAAATTTTGCAAAGAGTGACTTCTTGTAGTTGTGATTAATTTTGAAAATTTTTAGAGGACTAAGACATATTGGTTGGGAGATTTGAGTGACAGTGTGAGGAAGGGTCAATTCTGCATAGTGGAGATCTCATGCATGAGGAGTTTGAGAGCAACAAAAAGCATGTTTGAGTGTTTAGATTCATCTTGGGAACATAGAGGGTCATCAAGAGTGGAAATTGAGACAATGCAAGGTTTGCCAAGGGTTTGAGGTGATTGTAGAGGTGGATTTGAGGAAAAGAGAGCTTAAAATAGAATTTGAAGAGAGTGTTGACAGGATCCAAAAACCTACACCACTTGGAGGAAAGAGTGAGTCTAAGTGTTTTCTATGTGGAGAGAAGGGACATAAGGCAAGTTCATGCCCATTTACCTTTGATAGCAAGAGGTCAAGGGAAAGGAGAAGCTTACTTGACTTGGGTTTGCATGTTGGACCTTCTTCACCAAGATTGGGAAGGAGAAGATCTAAGACCAAGGAGTTGTGTGAGGTTTGTGGTGTGGAAGTCCGGACTTCCAAAAGGATATGAGTGTAGTGGAGTAAAAGCACTTTTGGAGACTTTGGTGAAGGATCTTGGAGAGAGTCTTAGTACAGCTACAGAAATACTACCACCTTTATCAGCTAGTTCTCAAGATTAGTGATGGAGATAATCTTTCAACTTATGGATAAACTATCCATGAGAGTTAGATTAATATGCACTCTAGGATTTGATGTTGCTATAGAAATCTTGGAGCAACCTAAACCTTTTGTGTTCCATAGGGGGGATTATTCTCAAATGGTGTTATTCATGTACATACTCTATTAGTTATAGAGTGAGAGAAAGAAAAAAAAATTGGGAGAAAAGAAAGATAGTGAGGGGTTAAGATCGGGAAACTTTTGGTTTTCTTTGGCAAGGATGGAGAAGATGTGGAGGCCTTTGTGAGAGACTTCAAGAGAGCTTGAATAGGAAAAAAATGAGAGGAGGAAGAATGAGTGGGCCTCATTATTACCTAATTTCTTTGAAGATGCAGCACTTACATGGTATGAGTCAGAATACCAAAAGAGAGAGAGGAGAGATGGGGAAGAAGAGTCTTGGGAGACTTTGACTTCAACACTCATTGAGAACTTTCTTTCAGATGAGAGTTATGAGAGATTGATGAGTGAGGTTACCTTTCTCAAGCAAAGAGATGGAGAGAAAGTGAGTGTCTATGTGGAAAGAGTGGAAAAGTTAGAGTCCAGATTTTGCATAGTGTTGAGGAAGGGTGGGGATGATGTGGAGACTACTATGATTGGCATAGTGGCCATGCTCACCAAAACTTTTGTGGGAGAGTTGAGCCCACAAATTAGAAGCAAGGTGAGATATGAGAAACCTTCTTCCAAGGTTGAAGCTATCAAGATCGCAATTCGTATGGAGGAGAGTTTGGAAGGGGATGAGAGTGATTTGGTGGTGAAGGAGGTTGTGCATCCTCCTCATGGCTACAAGTTTGGTAGAACTTCTGATGCTTTGGTGGCAAAGGTTGCACCACAAGTAGTAGTTGCTCCAATTCTTGCACCTCCACCAAAGGATCTACTTCAAACCATCATAGAACAACTTGCGGATCTCAAGATCAATGTGGTGCAACTATGGGAGAAGAGAGAGGTGGATCAGAATATAGGGAGAGGGCCTAGGAGTTATAGAAACTATCCATTTAGAGGAGGCCAACCAGCCAACAATTTCAATGATAGAAATTGTTTTGGTTGTGGAGGAAGAGGCCATATCCAACAGAATTGCCCAAATTCCACTTACCATGGAGGAAGGGATTATGAGAGAGCCAATAGAGAGAAAGAGGGAGGTAGTGAAACCCAAGTGGCTCCTAATCCAGAAAAAGGAAAGGGGATAGCATCCATAGATGTGGTTGAGAGTAAGAATGAGAAGGGAGAGTGCTCAAACTCCAAAGGTCTTAATTTGGAGATGTTGGCACAAGAGAAGAAGAGAGCTCGTTTGCAGAGGATGTTCACTCTTCTCAAGGATTTACTCCAAGCAAGGATACTCCTATCTCTACTAGGAGCCCTTGCACCTTAACACCATCATCAACAAAGACTCCAAGGAAGAAGTTGGGGATGGAGGATTTCTTGATTTCAAAGCAACAATGGAACTACAATGTGTTGGAGGATGTTGGTAGTCATAAGGCTAACATCATAGTAGGCCAATTGATTGCTTTGAACCCTACCTTGAGAAAAGAGCTTAGAGGTGGTTTCAATTCTACAAGGAGCAAGAGGAAGAAGAAGGCAAAAGCTCCAATATCAGTGGGGGTGGTGGATGCCAAGCCAACACCATGGGAGGCTTGTGAATATGCCTCCAAGATTGATGTGAATGAATGATCACAACATCAAGGATGCATTGGTTGATGGAGGATCAGCAGTGAATGCCATGTCAGAAAGGTTGATGAAGAAGTTGGGTATGATACCCTCAAGACCTTCAACATTTGTGGTGAGCATGGCAGACAAACAACAAGTTCAACCAGTAAGGGTGATGGATAAGGTGGTATTTTCAGTGATGGGAGTTCAGAATCTCATGACTTTCCAAGTCTTGAAGGATTCAAGCTATGACTTACTTCTTGGGAGGCCATGGTTGAGAGCAGCACGCACAACTGATCAATGGCACAAAGAGTACTTGAGGATTGGGCAATCAAACCATAGAGTCATAGTTCTTGTGACTAACACCACCAACACTTCACATTCAAATACACCATCTTTTGATTATTGGGAATCAAATTCAGAAGAAGGAGCTTCAGTTGTGGACACAAGCATGGAAGAGAAGACTTCCACTGAGGAGGGTGAATCTAAATTTGATTCAGATGTGTATCCCTTGTGTGCT
This sequence comes from Lunularia cruciata, assembly GCA_948567375.1. Lineage (NCBI taxonomy): Eukaryota > Viridiplantae > Streptophyta > Marchantiopsida > Lunulariales > Lunulariaceae > Lunularia > Lunularia cruciata. The sequence continues at coordinate 52,646,669 of OX419758.1, forward strand.
ATGGATTTTTCACCTAAGCCAAAGGTTTTCAAGGACCCAGATAAATCACCATTGACACTTGAGGAGATAGAAAGAAGGTTATCTACCCTCAAGTATGGCCCAAATGTTACCAAGGAGAAGAAGGTGAGATTTGAGGAGATTTCCGCAAGTTCATCCATGTGTTTGCTTTTAGTTACAAGGATTTGAAGGAAGTCATCTTGGAGGAGCACAAGATAGAGGTGGTGTCACATGCAAGACCAATCGGCCAAAAGCAACGTCACATTAGCCCACCAATATCTTTGGTTGTGAAGGAGGAGATTGATAAGCTCAAGGGGGCCAGATTTATCTTTGAGGTGGAGAATTCAGAATAGGTGTCTCCAATTGTCATTGTGAAGAAAATGAATGGCAAGCTTTGGGTATGTGTGGATTACAAGAAGCTCAATGTTGTTACCAAGAAGGACTACTACCCATTGCCATTCATTGATGAGATCTTGGAGGAGGTTGTACGTCATGAGAGGTACAGTTTTGGAGATGGTTATAGTGGATATAACCAAATCAAGATTGCACCAGAGCATCAACAACTCACCACATTCACCACACCTTGGGGAACTTACGCTTTCAAGGTCATGCCTTTTGGGCTTTGCAATGCTCTAGCCACATTCCAACGGTTCATGAACAAGGTATTTGAACCTTTCATTGGGAAATTTGTTAGAGACTTCATTGATGACTTCTATGGGAGCAAGGAGGAGCACTTTGAGCACCTCATCAAGGTCTTGCAACGGTTAGATGATGCAAATGCATCACTCAACCTAGAGAAGTGAATTTTTGGTTGTGAAGAAGGTCTACTTTTGGAGCACATCATCTCCAAGGATGGAATAGCAGTTGATCCTGAGAAGGTGAGGAAAATCTCAAACCTTCCATTCCCTTCAAGCTTGACAATTTACACCAATTCTTGAGGATGGTTTGGTACTATAGGAGGTTCATCTTCTCATTTTCCAACAAGGCTTATGCATTGACCATCTACATGAAGAAGGGTGTAGATTACATGGTGATTTTGGAGGACAAGGAGACTCTCAAAGCTTTTGAGGAGCTCAAGCAATCCCTTGTTGTAGCTCCAATTCTTGCTAAACCTGATTGGAGTAAGCCTTTCATCCTCTACACTGATGCTTCTTATGTAGCTATAGGATGCACTCTTAGTCAATTAGACCAAGATGGGCATGATCATCCAATAGCTTATGCTAGTAGGCAGATGGTTTTAGCAGAAAAGGACTACTCTGTCATGGAGAGAGAAGGATTGGTAGTGATCTTTGGTCTCAAGAAGTTTAGGCACTACTTGATTGGAGGAAAAGCCACCATTATCACAGATCACAAGGCTTTGAAGTACATCTTCAACAAGCCTTATGTTGAAGGGAGACTAGCAAGGTGGATGATACTCTTGTCTGAGTATGACTACACCACTGGGGATAGGCCAAGAAAGAAACATGCAAATGCTGATTTGTTATCTAGAGCCTATGATCATGATGGAAATGAGCCAGTGGATGATTCCTTCCCGGATGAGGAGTTCATGACAATCTCAATCACTCAAGAGGTTCCAATGGAGTACAAGGAGATTGTGGATTTTGTGACAAGAGGTAACTATCCAAAAGGGATGCATGCTAGAGAGAGGAAGGCCCTTGCAGCAAGATCTAGACCTTACATAATGGTAGAGGATATTCTTTTTCACCAAGGAGCAGATGGTCTACTTCAAAGAGCAATAGGTAAGGAAGAGTCTATCCTACTCATAAAGGAGTTTCATGAAGGTTTAGTGTGTGGAGGACACTTTGCAAGAAAGGTGACTGCTTTTAAGATTCTTGATGCAGGCTACCATTGGAGAGGGATTTTCAAGGATTTTCTTGATTATTGCAAAACTTGTCATGTTTGTCAAGCTTTTGCTAGAAAGTCTACATGCACTCCACCACTTAGATCAATTCCATTGCTAGGACCTTTTGAGAAGTAGGGAATTGATTTTGTAGGTCCTCTCAATAGAACCCCAAGGAACAATCGGTACATTGTGGTAGTTACTGATTACCTTACCAAGTGGGTTGAGGCTAGACCATTGAGGGACAAGAATGAAGATGAAGTGGGTTGATTTCTTTATGAATGTATTATCACTAGGTTTGGATGCCCTTTGGATTGGTTTCTGATAGAGGAGGAGAGTTTACAGAAGAAGTTTACAGCCATGCTACGACATTTCTCTATCACACATAGAGTAACTACATCATATCAGCTAAATTCCAATGGCTTGGCAGAGAGAACAAATCAGACCTTGTGCATGATGTTGGCCAAAGATGCAAAAATGGAGGGGGCTAAACATCATTGGGACAAGAGGATTCATGCAATTTTGTGGGAGTATAGGACAACCATGAAGACTTCCATCAAGTATTCTCCATTTCAATTGGTATATGGTATTGAGTCTACCTTACCTATTCACTTTGATCTTCTTACATTCCAAAGCATTCGTAGGAGATTGAAGAAAGTACAAGGAGGTGATGCAGAGAAGTCAAGGAAGGATCAACTCATGGAGTTTGAAGAGGCAAGAGCAGTTGCTATAGTTTGAGTGGAGCAAGCCCAAAGGAAACAAAAGGAGAACTATGACAAGAGACAAGGCAAGAAGAAGGTGGAGCCTTTCAAAGAAGATGATTGGGTAATGTTGTTTGATTCCATTCATTTCAAGAGAGTGCAAAAGAAGTTTTTGCCCAAGTACTTTGGACCTTTCATAGTGGAGAAGGTGTGGGGCAATTAGACCTATGATCTCAAGGAGTTGGGAGGAAGGCACTTTGATAGGATTAACCATGATAAGTTGAAGATGTGCCATAGAAGGTAGAGAGACCTTCACTTTGAGGAAAAAGTGAAAACTTAGTCCGGGGGTAAATGTAACACCTATTTGTGCATGTGTGTGGCATTGTGATATTTAGCTTGGTATTACAAGTACTTGAGAGATATTATTTATATAGAGATAAAGGATGGTTCTAAATTAGTCATGATTAGCTAGAGTTAGTCATAGCTAAGATAGAAGGGACCTTACTTTAGAGGAGGTAGAAAAGATGAGCACCACTATTTTGGATTCTAGTTTGTTGACTTGGTATTATTCCTAGGTGTTTGGCTTTGAGGAAAGAGTTGAGAACTCTTGGGCCCGCAAAGCCTTTTTGTTTTGGATTCTTCTTTAGTCCAAAGATAGCCCATGAAGGAATCCTTGACTTAGTGGTTGGGTCAAGATAGGATCACATGCTAGTGGAATATGCCCATGTGAATGGATATTCCTTTATACTTTTTGACTTTACTTGACTTTTAGTCTAGTAACTTGAGTTACTACGGTAATTAGTAACTTTGGTGCATAACTATTTCACAAGTATATAAACAAGGGGTGAGGAGGTACTCATGATCCTTTTATTTGCAACTATCTCTCTCATTGAGTTCTCTAGTGAGCAATGTCTTGAGTCTTGGAATGTTAGCCTTGGAGGAATATTATGGAGTTGGGGTTCCTTGCCTTCTTAGTCCATGGTGCGCTACCATAATAACCATCAAAGGTTCATCCTGAGTGAGAGATAGGCCAGCTCACAGCTCAAAGGCTACTTAGCGGTGGCTAGATTTTGTGCTCGGGCTATTGATTAAACCATGGAACCCACTATCACTTGCATCATTCACACTGTCAAATGTGCCATCAATGGTGTTGTTAGGGCTAGAGATTTAGGTTGAGAAAGAGGTATACCTTAAAAGTGCAGCTCTAGAGAGCTCACTTCTTTGATGTTGAGCCTTCAAGCGCTTGGCTATGGTGGATAGAGGCTAATGAGTGTAACCTAGGATCTCTTAGCTAGCATAAGTGTGGCTTGACCAAAAATAATGCACATTGTTGGTAGACCATTGAGTTGAGGATTGATTTCTGATCCAAGTTTCAATGTTACTCAACTTGAGTGTGAATTGATTATTGTGGTACTTAAGATTTTATGTTTGACTTTTGTATGAGTTGTGTTTCTATAGTATATGATATAGATAATGATGTATGTTGTGTAACAATGTATACATGCACAACATCAATCCTCAATCCCAAACCTTGATGAATGATATAATTGAAACAAAAAAAAATTTTAAATGTGCTCAAAGAACCCATTCAAAACACCACACAAATTTATACATATTTTTGGGGCTCAATTACTACACCTCACCCAACGAACAACCTACTAAAGCAACCTCATAGAACCACCAATGATCTAAGTAATTGTCCATGATCTTACATAAGCACCTTCTAATGCACATGAGCAATGACCAACACCAACACCAATGATAAGACCCTGAACCTTTTGGGACCGCTTTTTGGCACATTGGAGTGCTTACAAGCATAAACAAGCACCTACAAAAATTTATACACATTTGATTAATATATCAACACATTCAAACATATAACACAAATTCAAATAAATATGTGTCCAACACAATTTCAATAGTGCAACTAAACAAAACTAGTATATCAAAAATTATAGAAACAATAATGCATAAATATATCAATCTCAATCAAATTTCATACATCGTTATAATATTACTATTGAACACACCTCATATATAATTTTACAAAAGGTTCACAATGTTTTATTCTCATCTCATTTTCATAGATCTTGGGTGTTGAAATTGATACGGTGGATGTAACAACCCAAGAAGCAAACAAGAATGGAACTCTCAAAAAACTCCAATACCTCAAAGGAGCTCCTTATCTTTATTATATGATAAAGAAGATCCCTTCAAAAGGAGCTACACCCTTAGATTATATACATGGATTGATGATATGTCAACAAGCTACACCCTTAAATTAGATGTATGGATTTGTGACATGTTGATCCTTTTTATATTTGGTTGGTCAAAAAAGGAATATTTGGGGAATATTCCTATATGAGACTCAAAACAACATGGAAGAAGTACCATTGGAAAGATCTCAATGAGACAAACATGGGAAGAAGGCAATGCATGTTCTTTCAAAGGAAGACAAGACTCTATTTTTTAGGCCTAATTCTCTTGTTTAACCTTTGAAATTTGCTTTGAAGTTTTGGGTGTGTTCTTTGCTTCTACTCTATTATTAGAAGTTTTCTTTTGGAGATTCCTCTATCTTATCTATTTAGACCATAATTAACAACATCTCTAAAGATATTTTCAAGCCCATTTTTACCTATAGCTAATTTGTCTAGCTAATGGTATTACAATGGAGCATAACTTTATTTCTAGTTTCTTCCCATCCTCTTTTCACCACATGCCAGCTTTATTGCTTAAAAAGTTATGGCAAACTATACATACTCTGATCTATCCCAACAAGTATGCATTTCTAATAGGGTTTTTTAGTTGTTATCTTAATTCTATAAGTGAATTCTATCCAGCTTTTAGCACTCCTTTGCAATACTCATTAACTATCTTAAGCTTTGCCACAAATTTATTAGAAAGTTGCTTGTTCTCTATTCATACCTGCTTGAAAGATGGCATTAAATGATTCATCAAAATATAACCAAAAAATTTGAGGAGATATTGCTTTGCTTCAAAATGATTGAAGGCTCCTCTTTGGTTCAATTAAACCCATAGTGGAGACTCCTTTAAACATGTCATACCATGGTAAGACTCGGACGTTCCTACACTTACAATTCAAAATAATAAAGATTCAAAACACCACACTTACAACAAGCATTTGTAGAGATAATCCAAAAGCCATAGATATATCATTTACTAGTGCAACACAATGCTCTATTCTTGATAGTACTATTATCTTGATAGTTTCTTCACATCAACCAAGTAAATATTAGCATTCAATTTAAGCAAAGAGGAACTCAAATGCCAAAAAACCCACGTGTGGGTTTACATCATACATAATCATATATACATAACTCCAATGAAGTGAATTATTTGTATTTTATCACTTCATATCACTTTTTAATTAATGGAATAAGATCACTCTCTTTTATGGGTCATCATAAAGGCTTTTACATGTGTCACTAAGCTTCTATAAGTTCACCATAGTTTCTGAATTTGAAACCCCCTACTTTTTTATGTCTTGTTACTTTTAGAGGGGTATGGGAGTACCTCACCATAGAGTTTTGTTAGGATGCCAAAATTTCCAAAGTGAAACCTTCTAATGTAGGTTAAATTACCTCACTTATAATCTTGAGGTTGAAAAATAGGGTTTCAATATCATGGTTACGAGGGTACCATAGACTTCCAAAAAGGATTGTAGGGAAATCTATAAAAAATTATTATTGTGTTCAAGGATATTCTAAAGATTTATGTGGGTAAAGCAAAAAATTCTATACATAAAAAATTAAAATTTAAACATCATTTAAACATAACATGTAACTTTTATGGGTGATGTGTCTTTTTTCAACAAAATATTAGAAAATTAATTAGAGTATTTTTCATTTAAATTTAATTCAATAATGACTCAATTTCTAGAAGCATTTTTCTCATTACCTTACCTCTTGTCATCTTTGCTTCTCCTACATGATGCATGACAACTTGTGCATTTTACAATTTACAAAATCCAAAGTTATAGAAATATAGAATCCTTATGAAATTTGGAAAGAACAAAAGAGAGTGGAATTTGGAGAGTGGTGAAATATCACACACTAGAAATAGTCTGCAATCCCCGAGCATACCCTGCCATTTTATGCACCCAAGAGCATTGTACCCATATATTTATCCCCAAGCACATGCCAATTTGGACTAACACACCCTAATTTTGCCTCCAAGTGCACCTTATGAAATGCAATACACCCTAGTGTACACCAACACACCAACATGTACAGATGTCATAACTACTTTGTCATGTAGTTCATAACTATTTTGTTAGGTAGAATCTTATATAACGCATAGCACTTTTTTTAATACAATCAATAAAGATAAGAAATGAAACCATTTTCATCTCCATACACATTTTTAATCACTCATAAAAGATAGTTTTGGGTAGTGTTCATTTATAAACATTAAATTTTCATGAAAATCTATGAAAAATTTAATAGATGTCACTACACTACTAATAGATAATGTGCTGATATTTGTAGATCTTAGAATTGAAACCCCTAATATAATCATATTGGTGAGTTTTACAATACTTTGATGACTCCACTCATTGGAACAAAAGTCTTGAGGGTATATTTTGAATTTCCTAAAGCAAGAAAGGTATCCCTTGGATGAGAGACAAGTATGGAAAAATAATTATTTATAGTGTGAGAAATTAGATAGAGAAAGAGAGAGGTCTTGATGTAAATGCTTTGATCACATAATGAATAAAAATATAGCTTATGTGTAAGAATAACAAAGGTAGTAAAGGTAGATCTCTTAAAAGCAAAAAATCATCACTTACAAGACAATTGTTCAATAGAACATGCATCATTGACTAAAAAATAATTATAATCAAGATTACTTGATCTTACTCAAGATATAAAACAAACAATTATTACATTCTAACAGTCCCACACAATTGTGAATTTTGTATCATCTTATTCCTAATCTAGCAATATGCTTCAATGGAGTCCTTTAGGCCAACCCTTTATTGATATATAAGCACACATATCTTTAGTAGGTATAAATTTGATATTGATTTCTCCATTTAGCAATTGATTTTTATAAATACATAAGCACAAATATCTTTAGTAGGTATATAGTTGATATTTATTTCTCCATTGAGCAATTGATCTTTGATAAAATGAAATTGAATATCAATATGCTTGGTCTTATTAAAATTCTTGATTGTAGATGCAATAAAATTTTCACTCTTATTATCATAGAAAATCCTTATTGTCTTCTAAGGATAACCAATATTTGAAAGTAGACATCTTATCTAAATTTCTTTAGTGTTTGCTTTGGTTAAAGCCATGTACTCAACTTCAATACAGGGTAATGCAATGACTTGTGTTTCTTGCTTGCTCTACTTATTGCTCCCCTTACAAGGAGGAAGAAAATTCTACCAATAGACTTGAAAAAATCCATATTATTACCATAAGTGGCATCAAATAGATGCAATTGTGAACCTAAATAAGAAAACCTAAGAGAAAAATATGATATATTTTGCAGATACCAAAATATTTGTTTAACAACTATCCAATATGCAAGTCCAAGATTGGACATGTATTGAGCAACAATAATAATAGAATAAACAATATTGGGTCGGGAATAAATCATTGCCCACATTAAACTACCAATAATACTTTGATAAGGAAGTTTCATCATATAGTCAATGTTAGCTTGAGTAGAATGCAACTGATTGATGCTTAAAGACAAAAAAAAGCATCAAGTGTAGAAATAGGTTTACAATTCAACCAATTAATTGTTCAAGCTTATTTCAAATGTTGCTAATTTGATTGATTTCAACCTAGCATTGCTTTCTATCTTGTTGGAGATGTATACCAAGGATATGATAGGGTTTACCTAAGTCTATCATCTTAAACTCTTGGTTGAGTTAATCTTTAACAGTTTGGAGTAATGCAAGACTGAGGTGGCCAAGATGAGATCATTAACATATAATGTGAAAACTAGCATTATAGAGGCTTTGCATAGAATATATATATATATATATATATATATATATATATATATATATATATATATATATATATATATATATATATATATATATATAAAATCAACTGTAGAGTTAAGGAACCCAATGTTCAATAAAGTACAATGAAATCATTTATTGTCCATTTGTGTTGATTGCTTTAGATCATAATAGATTGGTTAAGAAAGCAAACAAGAGTATGATCATATTTTCAAACCTTTAAGAAGAGCCATGAAAATCTATTCATAGAGTTTTCTATAATTTAAAGTAGCAATAATTTCAAGTTCATGTAGCTCTAAGTCAAAGTGCACTACCAAGGCAAAAAGAATCCGCAAGAATTGAAGTGTAATATTTGGAGAGAATGTTTTAGTATAGTCAATTCTAAGGGTTTGCATAAATCCCTTTGCTACAAGATTGAGCTTTATGTGTTAGGATATATCCATCATATCAATTTTGAATACCCAATGATACCCACAAGTAGTCTGATCAATAGGTAGTCATGCTTGCATTATGGCCATATTTTTTAGTTCAACATTGATAGCACCTTTCCAATGCTCCGTATTATGTCACAAGAAATAACATGTTTCAACTCAAAGACCAAAGCCATGGCAAATAATTAGTTTTTGTTGGTGTGTTAAGATAAAGTAGCTAAAAACTAGGATCAAAGAAAGGATGTCACACAGATAATCCATTAGTGCAACAACAAGCAATGTCTCATTGCCCTTGAGATAGCTTCTTTGTATGTGGAAGGCTTGTTAAAGAATGAAGGGTAGATAGAAAAGCCCTAATTTTAACTTTATGCTTCTCAACCTCCAATACTTGGTCATATTTCTTGACTTTTTTGGAAATACAAGGACTATGTCTCAATGTATGAGCAAGATGACTAGGAAAAGGAATAGAGGGAGGTTGATGATATAAAGAAGAGTACAACTTGTCAACTTGTACAACTATAAAGAAGAGTACAACTTGTCATGGGAAAAGAGGAAAAAATAGGTGTCAATATTTTAGGCAAAAGTGGATTAGTTGAAAAGGGGGTTGAAAAGCTAGTTGAGGATTTATATAAACCAAAGGTGCTTCATCTGAATGTGAAATATTTGGGGGAACTCTAATTTAATAGGTAAATTTGGGGGAAAGGGTAAATGAACACAAGGGTTAGGAGATGCTTTGTGAAATTAAGGATTAGATCAAAAGATTAGATTTTCATCTTCATGGGAAAGATCAGATGATTGTATATTATCAATTACAATTTGGTCTTTGAGAGTCACTAAATCACTTTTCTATTCCAATTGATAGTCTTTGCGCTCTTCACTATAGCCAAATAAATTGCATGTTGTGTTCAAAAATCAAGCTTAGAACACAAATTGTCATGAATATAGCAAAAATAGGGCTGCTAAACACTCTTAAGTGTTTTAAATTAGGCTCATAGTTGAATCATAATTATAGGAAGTATTATCAAAACATAGTGCTTTTGGGCTTTGGTTCTATAAATAATTGGCAATGATTACAACTTCTCCACAATAGATCTTTGGAAGATTCAATTCATAATGCATATATAGAACACAATTTATCAATGTGTATTTTTTTATGACACTATTCTACCAAGGAGTGGAAGATAAAAACTTTTGCTTGATATTTTTGGAGTAATAATAGTCATTGAAGGCAATACTTTTATATTCTCCAATATTGTAATATCATAGAATTTTAATCTTTGTTTGAAAATGATGTGTTTCAATGTTAGTAGAATATTGAGTAAAATGAGTTAAAGCTTCATACTTGTTTTGGATGAGGCAAAGAAAAATTCTCATGAAAAATCATCAACAAAGAGAATAAATTATAATAACCAAAATGTGTAGGAGGAGCAATTAGACCACAAATGTCTAAGTAGATTAGACCAAGCAATTCCTTTGCATGGGTGACAAGTTTAGTAGGAGAACGATTGTCTTGATTGTTTCCCATATAGCCAAGCATTGCATTGGGAATTAATATGTTTATAAGTGTGATTATGAATACCTTGAGCCATATCATTCAAAAGTAGTTGATGTATTTGGGCAATGCTTATAGGTTCTAATCTACTTGTGCCATAAATCAGGAGCATTAACATGGACAATGGGGCAACCATTGGTACAAGAAGGAAAAACATTTTCTTGAAGGTGATATATATCTTTTGTCAAAGGACAAGTTGCTATTAGATTGCTATTTGGAGCATGTAATATATAGTGCTTATTACTCATAAATGTTGATCCACCTACAACATCCAATTGCTTGATAGAGAAAAGATTTCTCTTTAGCCTATATTTGAAGAATATTATCAATAATTTTTGAATCACTCTTTGGAAATCATCCAAACCCTTGGCCTGATCTGAATATATCTTGAGTGGAATTATCACCAAGATATATCTTATGTGGTGTAAAATATAAGGCTCAGAAACAGAAAGTTCTTATTGAGTGAGCCATATTAAGTGTAGCTCCATAACCAATATACCAAGAATAATCTTGGTTTGAACATGATGTAGTGTTGTAGGCAATAACAATATATAAACAAATGGCTGAATTTGCTTGAGCTAAAAAAATTTGAACAAACAGTTTTATGTTCAAATTTGTTGTAGATTCATCAGCAATTTGCTTTTTGTAGTCATTAAAAGGATGTCTAGTAAGATGAAAATAGAAACATTTCATCTTTTTGTTGAGATTTGTTTGATTTGTTGTAGAAGGTCTTGATGAAAATGAACAATCTTGTTGGAGACTAGATCAAGGAGCAAAGGTATTGAAAGAGCCATTTTTTCCTGTGTGAAAAGTCCAATTCTTCCATTTGCTATTTTAAATTTTCCTTTTGTAGTGAATTACCCTTAAAAGTATACACTACAATCATGTGCTTAGACATCTACATCTTTTAACATTTTCTCCTTCCTATAGGAAATATGTTATAAGCTTCTGCAAGGTTAAATTTTTTAACCTTGTAATGAAGTCAAAAAATGTTGGAAACTATTAAGCATGTTACACATCATAACCAATATTTGATTTTCATATCAAGTTTGAACTCCTACATAATTGATTGACCAATCTTCTAAACCAATGAAGATGTTTTGTAACACTATCCACCTTTGTTCATTTTTAGCATTTGAAGTGCATCTTGGAAGTACATCCTTGTAACTACATCTTGAGCTTCATAATTGCTTGAAAATAATCCAAGCATTAGAGGCATAGTGCAAAAAGCTGAAATAATGAATTTGGCTATTATCAAGTCAATTTATAATAAAAAATAATGCAAATGCATTACTTGTGTCCCAATTGGTAATGCTACTAAGGTCTATTAATGGTAGAGCCGGAGGCATTGGAATTGTAGTAACTATTTGACAAGCTTTTGTATAGAACTAAAATAATGAATTTGACTATCATCAAGTCAATTCATAATAAAATATAAAGCAAATGCATTACTTGTGTCCCAATTGGTAATGCTACCTAGGTCTATTAATGGTAGAGTTGGAGGCATAGGAATTGTAGTAACTATTTGATTAGCTTGTGGGAATAGTGACAGGCTAAATCGGTCAAGGTTGAGTACCATTGACTAGCTCATGAGCCTTATAGCTGGAAGAAATAGGCACTTTATTAATTTCCACATGAAATAAACTTTAACATTTTGTTGTTGTTGCAAATAACAACATATGTTAAATAAACAAAGTTCCAATGATAAGAGTCAATTATTGACTCCTTTTATTTGTCTTGATATTTGGGGCCAAAATTATATATTGATTATGAATAGCTGATCCTTTAGGAAATGGAATTGAGTGTTGATTCCTTGGAAATGTTAGGTTTTACTCTGATGCCCTAGGGTTACGCTGGAATCAAGATTGCTATATCTTGCAGGTTGATAGTTAGAATGGGCTGTGAGACAATGAGAGCGGTGGAATTGAATGATAGATATGGTGGTGAGCATGGGGTCAATAAAGATTTTCCTTAAACATTTCCATGGACATAGCCTCACCTAGAGGTAAACCACGTACTTCTATGTGTAATGTGTGTATGTCATTTCATGTTTTGGTCAATAATTGAACAAATGGTATCAGAGCAAAAGCTTTTTTTTTGTGGGTGGAGCTTGGAGAGAGGTACTTGTAGCATTGCTAGGTGGTTTCTCTTCACTGTGTCATGGGAGAAGCTTTTTCTACGTAGCCACACAATAGGTTTGTAGAAGAAGGTGGTATATTCCCTGTAAAAGACCAAAACCGAGGAGAGAAATAGGAGAATGGAAGCTCACATTGGGACACTTGAATGAGGGAAAACTCCAAATGCCTAGCATGAGCTTCGGCCTTGGTATTTATAGGTAGCATACAAGTCCCTTGAAGCTTCTCAAGAAGCTTCCTTGAGCCGCTTTCTTGGAGTGCAAGCCAAGTTAACTAGGAAGCTTCTCAAGAAGCTTCCTTCTAGAAGCCGCCTACTTGGCATGCAAGCTAAGCTAGTTAGAAGCTTCTAGAAGCTACCTGCTTAGGGTGCAAGTTAACTAGTTAGGAAGCTTCCCAAGAAGCTTCTTAGATGCTTCTACAATATTCTAGGCTATTTTGTCTTATTATCTACTTCATAAGCTCGACTAACTTTGTCGCTAAACTCTATTTTGTTACATATTCCCTCGCCACTAGTTGGTGACGTCCTCGTCGCCAGTGAAGCTTCAAATTCCTCGATGGCCATCTGTGCATTCTGGAGGTGAGAAAGAGGTTCCCATGTAGCATCATGAAGGGGATACCCTTTCCAAAGGACCTTGTACTCCGTATGTTGGTGACGGCCTCGTTGAATATGGCGACGCGCAAGGATACGATCAACTTCGTACTCCTCATGATCATTGATAGGGACAGGAAGAAGGGGAGGTTGGACTCGAGAGGAAAAGGAAGAAGGGTTAGGAACAAAGGGTTTCAACTTGGAAGTATGAAAGACAGGATGGATATGCATGTGACAAGGTAAGGCAAGACGATAAGCAACATGAGAGATAATGTGGGTGATATCAAAGGGTCCTATCCAATTAGGAGCAAGTTTACGAACTTGGGTATCAAGTGGGAGAGGGAGGTTACTAGAGGATAGCATGACTTTATCACCAACTTCAAAGGTGAGATCACGACGATGATGGTCTACATATTGTTTTTGGCGATTCTGAGCAACAAGGAGGTGAGATTTGGCTTGTTGGAGAGATTGGGATATAGTGGTCAAGAATGTAGAAGTATGAGGAACCTGAGAGGGAGGGGAAGCAAGAAGAGAATCTAGAACAAGCGGATCTTGGCCAAAATTGAGAAAGAAGGGAGAAAATCCAGTGCTTGCCTGTTTGGAATTGTTGTAGGCAAATTCTGCAGCTGCAAGACATTCATCCCAGTTGGTATGGTGGACATTGACAAAGGCCCGCAACATATCCTCCAATGTACGATTGGCGCGTTCGGTTTGTCCATCAGTTTGAGGATGATAGGCCGTGGACAAAGCAAGCTTGGTGTCGAGTATCTGGAAGAGTGCTTGCCAAAACTTCCCGGTAAATCGAGGATCACGGTCGGAGATGAGTACACATGGCATCCCATGATGCTTGAAGACATTGTCGAAGTAGATTTGCGCTAAGGTTGGAGCATCCACGGTATCACAGGTTGGTGCCAAGTGGATTTGCTTACTAAGCTTATCCACAAACACCACAATTGCGGTGTGTCCTTGTTTTGTCTTTGGCAAGGATGTGATGAGATCCAAGCTCACATGCTCCCAACGAGCGGATGGAATGGCGAGTGGTTGAAGGAGTCCACTCGGCTTCTGGTTGCTGGCCTTGTTCCGTTGGCAACTCTCACATGATCGGACAAAGTCTCGAACATCTCGTGTCATGTTGGGCTACCACCATTGGCGTTGGAGGGTGCCCAAGGTCTTGTCCACTCCCATGTGACCAGCTATTGGTAAATCATGGGCTTCTTGAAGGCGCACAAGTCAAAGATCACCTTTGGTTGGAACATAGATCTGGTCTGCATGGAATAAAAGGCCTTCCTTGAAGGAGAATGTGTTGTACTCCTTGTCGCATGCTGTTAGACAACCGTGTACCATTTGGAAGAAGGGATCTTGCTGTAGGGCTAACCGAAACTCGTTATGAATCTTGGGATCAATTGACACCGTCGTAATTGCTGCCACGATGAGAGGAAGAGACTTCAAATCAGGTCGTCGTGATAGAGCATCAGGGATGACATGGAACCAACCTGGTTTGTACTCAAGTTTGATGTCGAACAATTGGAGTTGCTCTTCCCATCAATGATGTCGACTCTTCATGTGCTCTAGGTGTAAGGTCTGCAACAATGGCTTGTGATCAGTTTGCATGATCACTTGTTTCCCCAAGAGATAATGCCTCCATACCTTGGTGGCATATACCATTGCAAGTTGTTCCCGATCTCGAGCAGAGTAATTTCTTTCAGCTGTATTTAGTCGGCGAGACACAAAGGCAATAGGATGTAGTCCATCTGGAAATTCTTGTTGCAACACAACTCCAATTGCAAAGTTAGAAGCATCAAAATCAACCACACAAGGTAGTTGAGGATCATATGGTTGAAGAATGGGTCTTGAAGACACCATATGCTTTAACTTCTGGAATGCTTCTTCATGCTTGGTGGTCCATTGGAAGCTTGAGTTCTTTCCCAAGAGGTCAGTCAATGGTGCAGCCACGTGAGCATAATAGTGGATGAACCGTTGGTAAAAACTGGCCAATCCGTTGAACGCTTGTACTTCGGTAGCATCCTTCGGGGTAGGCCAATCAGTAATGGCCTTGATCTTCTCTTCTTCCATCTTGATCCCCTCTGATGAGATCTTATGACCCAAGAAGGTAACCTCCTTCTGCCAAAAAGCACACTTTGACTTCTTGCAGTAAAATTTCCAATGTCGTAGTCGTCTTAGGACTTCTCGCACATGATTCATGTGTTCTGCCTCTGTCCTACTATAGATTAAGATATCATCTAAGAACACTACCACAGACTGATCCAATAGCCCCTCCAACACCCGATGCATCTGATCCATGAAGACTGCTAGAGCATTAGTGAGTCCGAAAGGTAGAACTCTCCACTCAAAATGTCCATACCTTTTACAAAAGGCAGTCTTTTTCACGTCCTCTCCTTCAATAGGAATTTGCCAATAGCCGCTACGAAGATCTAGCTTGGAAAAGTATCATGCTCCACTTAATTGATCAAGCAAGTCATCGATCCGAGGCAAGGGATATGCATTCTTCACGGTTTGCTTATTGAGCCCACGGTAATCAATACAGAAACAAAGTCCTCCATCCTTCTTTGGAACAAATAGTACCGGTGCTCCCCAAGGAGAGGTACTATGTCGTATGAAATCCTTCTCCAACAACTCTGTAAGTGTTGTTTGCAACTCTTCCAACTCCTTTGGTGAGAGCCGATAGATTGGTCTACTCATTGGAGTACTCCCTGGCAATAACTCGATCTTGAAGGGCATACCTCGATCAGAGGGTAATCCCTTTGGCAGATCATCCGGAAACACATCTGCAAACTCTTGAACTATCCGATCAACCGTCGATTGATGCGGCACTTGGCCCTCCTCAGATTGTTCTTGTGCAATTGGCTTGATCCACACTGCGAATACAAACTTATCTTCCTCCAAAGCTTGCTCTATGGCTGCTTCATTAACAAACTTCCCTTCTAGGGACTCATCTCTCTTCCGAGCTTGCTCCATGGTTGCCTTCTTGGCAAACTTCCCATCTTGGGACTCATCTCTCTTCCAGATTCGCTCTATGGCTACCTTCTCGACAAACTTCCCATCTTGGGACTGACTATTCTTAGATGTCTTACTCAGAGGTGCCAGACAGCCTAATCGGAAATTCCTACCTTGGTGTTGTACTTGAATTTGGTGTCGGGTCCAATCAAATTGAACCTTATGACATTCAAGCCAAGGTAGACCCAGAATGATATCATAGTGTAGAGGTGCCACTACAAACCTCATACACTCCAAATACTCCTTCCCAATCTTGAAGGTAACAGGATGCAAGGTGCGGAATGCAGAACCCTTTCTACCATCCGCCATCATCAAACTACTTCCAATCACTGGCTTGATAGGAATACCCAATTCCTTTGCTACTTGCATAGACATGCAATTCTCTAAACTTCTAGAATCAACCAAAATTCTACAACCCCAATTAGATATCATACCTTGCAAGTGAAGCAAACTTGCATAGGTCGAGCCTTCAATCCCATTGGAACTAATCAAGCTCCCAGTAGGCGGCTCAAAATCTCCTACTGGGATTCCTTGTTTCCCTGATCATTCCGCTCCACAACCTCCACTTGGGCAACTTGTCGAGGTCGTCCATTCTTGAGTGGACATTCAGCAATGCGATGCCCCAACTGGCGACAATAAAAACAACCTCCATTTTGTCGTAATCTTTCTCTATCTGCTGTGCCAAGTGGTCTTTGTTGGATAGCATCAATCTCCATTGGTACCGGTTCTTCCACTCGTGGTACTGGTGGGTTTTGTGGAGGTCAAGGTCGAGACCAAGTTGTCGCAACTAAGGAATCAAAACGCTCAGCCAATTGCATGGCTTGTTCTACATTCTGTGGCTCTCGCATGGTCACCTCCAATCTGGTTCGTGACTTCAATCCTTGCACAAATCGATCCAGAACTTCACCTTCTTGGATATCTAGAATTTGCATGATGATATTCTGAAATTGTGTGATGTAGCTTCTCACTGAGCCAATCTGCCTCCACTCCGCCAATTTATCTCGTGCAGCTCGGGTGGCATTTATAGTCTGAAATCGACCAAGTATTGCATCCTTGAATTCTGCCCATGTAAAAATTGGTGTAACAATTCGTCATTCAGCTCTTTCTACTCGGAATTACCACCAAAGTTTTGCCACTCCATCCAATTGGCTAGAAGCCAAGAGAATTTGTTTCCGTTCGTCTTGAAGATTGGTGGCTTCAAAGTAACGTTCACAGTCAAACACAAATTCTCCACTGTGCCTGGAAGATTCTTGCTTTCAAACACCTTGGGTTTCGGAAATCGAATGCGATCTTCTCCATCTCGAACTGGCGCTCTGTCTATATGTTCTCGTCGTTGCTGGTCTCGTTCATCCAACAATCGAGTAAGATGCTCGATTTGTTGTTGCATTGCAAGGATAACATCCGGTATTGCCACCATCGCTACTACTCTATTCCACTACATGCAATTTATCTAGTTGATTAACACGTAGATACAACACGTCCACCGTTCTCCATAAGTTACAACTGGAAGTATCAAGGGTTCCTCTGACACGGTGATCATATGTAGAAAATCCTGCCCAAAGCGTGAGGTGATGAATTGTGTGAAACGATGCTTTGGTAATATCTGGACATGAAAGTCCCAATGGTTTGGCGGAAGTGGATTTGGTGGTCCATAAATTCCATCCATCCCATTCCTGCTCTGATACCAATGTAAAAGACCGAAACCGAGGAGAGAAATAAGAGAATGGAAGCTCACATTGGGACACTTGAATGAGGGAAAACTCTGAATGCCTAGCATGAGCTTTGGCCTTGGTATTTATAGGTAGCATACAAGTCCCTTGAAGCTTCTCAAGAAGCTTCCTTGAGCCGCTTTCTTGGAGTGCAAGCCAAGTTAACTAGGAAGCTTCTCAAGAAGCTTCCTTCTAGAAGCCGCCTACTTGGCGTGCAAGCTAAGCTAGTTAGAAGCTTCTAGAAGCTTCCTTCTAGAAGCTACCTGCTTAGGGCACAAGTTAACTAGTTAGGAAGCTTCCCAAGAAGCTTCTTAGATGCTTCTAGAATATTCTAGGCTATTTTGTCTTATTATCTACTTCATAAGCTCGACTAACTTCGTCGCTAAACTCCATATTGTTACATTCCCCATGCAATGCACAAGCCGGAAGGCCTCTAATGGACACACCTCCATGACCTAAGATATATGCTTTGTAGACATTAAGCTCCTTAGTCTACTACTAAAGCACATGCGCAAAACCTGTAGAAAGCCTAAAGAACTAGACTAGCTCTTTAAGCCGTTTCTATTGATTAAAAGTCAGATGCCTTATCCATTTGATGCCTCATTCAAGCTACTTCTTCTCCTTACCTTCTTAGTGTCATGGAATTTATGCTCTATTGGCAAACAAGCTCTCAAGGAATAGCCTCTTACCTATGGTGTACTCTAAAAAAATTCCTAGGTCTCTTGGTGTTAGGACAAAGCAAATGACTCTCATCAACTACAAGCCACAAGGTATAGCATTGATAGACTCAATATGAACATTCATAGAAGTTGGAAATGTCAATAAACTTGGAATCCTTTTTTGTGTTCTGGTAGCGGGCATGAATCATATTGTTGGGGGATTGATTTTCCTAGTTAAATACTTTAGGGACAAGTGGATAGAAAGTGTTATAGCATAGTCCGTGAAATAGCACTGGTTGTTATGACTGTGTATGTTTTGTTGTGTGAGAGAGATACTAGATTCACCATGACTAGAGAAACTAAAGTGGAGGAGCAGTGTATGAGAGTTCTTGTTATAGTAATTGTGCATGGAGTGCCGAAGGATTTAGCAGATTACTATGAGACGCATGAGGAACAAAAAGTTGCTAGTACAGTTGAGAATGCATTGAAGAATGTCTTATGTTGCACAATCAGTTTGAGAGTGAGTAAAAATATCAAGGAAGGAAGAAAGAAAAGCTCTGTCCTCCAAGCAACTTAAGAAGTCTGAAGACCAATTTCAGTAGGTATTTTTCCATGCAAGCTGGATCAGCACTTCTTTGATTGTAGCAAAAGCAAAAGAAGGAAGGAAGGATTAGAAGTTGATAGAAGGCTCTTGATAGAAATCTTGAGGAGTTGGCAGCCATTGGGTGGTGTATGTACTTGCTCATTTTGTCTTCAGCGGTAGTCCACCTTTCTTCATGATGAGAGACTTAAGGTAGGACAATCTGTCAAAGAAGTTGGTAATGAGGAGAGCTCAAGAGATAATTCTTTCAAAGAATCCAAAGAATTAATCTTTAGATTTTTTGATCTACACCTGTCAACCGTCTAGAGAGTGAAAGCATTTGTAGACTTGCATGAGGTAGTGCCTTGCTTCACATAACACTAAGGTGTGGCTAGTCAGCGTCAAGCTCAGAAGCATGGCACAAGTATAGTTCAAGTAAGAAAGGATTCTGCACCTCCTTGTAGCCATTACACAATTGAAAAGAACCTATAAGAAAAAGATTTTGTAGTGTTCATTGTCCGTTGCTAACACATTGTCTATGCTCATTTTGATGATGGGACTATTGATGGCAAAGTATGTAGGCAGCAGTATTCTACTTTCCTCTTGGGAATAAAGATAGGAGTTAAAATAGCAACTTACCAAATGTCCTTGAAATACTTGAAGCTAGTGCACCTCTATGGTACCCACATTTGTTTGGTTTTGGATAGTTTTTAGGAAAATTGAAGAAGAAGTATGTTAGTAAAGCTTAAAGAGGGCTAAATGGGAAAGGAATAAGAAGAAGAGTGTGTTTGGGGCAAACCCAAAGTTGACCTCGGGTCAAGACCGAAGGCCCCAGGAGGGACAAGACACAAAGATGAAGAAGGCTAGACTTTGAACCGGGTGGTGTGGTCTGATCCAAAGAATCAGTAACAAATTTTTTTGGAGGCAGCCCAATCAAGAAAGTACACGAGAAGAAAGTAATGGCTTCGGGATCAAGAAGTTCTTGATAGTGACAAGAAACCAATCCCACAAAATCGGTGACTAGAGAGGAGAAACAACTGAAAATAACCAATCAGCGCATGACTATAAAATCAAGAGTTTTGCATGAAAGCAACACAATGTCCAGATGCTACAATGTCCCTATTCAATGTTGACCCGAAGTAATGCAAATTGCACATCCGTAGGAAGAAGAGTGGGTTAGGATCTTGGGAATGATCTTTCACAAGAAGAAGGTGAGGAAACACACGATGACCCCAAAAGTGAGTAAGCAGAGTGCAGTGACAGGACTTGCAATTCGTAGGTTAGAAGTAATAGTGCGGATTGAAGTCTTGGCAAGACTTTGTATCACGTTCCTAGCCTGGAATTGGAACTTCAATTTTCTAAGTTTCATGGTAGAAATCACAGCAAGCAATTGCAAGGATGGACCAAAGCACAAGAGGAAGAGAGGAAACCCAACTCAATGGACGGAGTCAGATTGGAGAGTAGTCCTAGGGAGAGAGGCAGGAGAGGTAGGAGGTACCACCTTCTATTGAAGGTGTGATGCTTCAGAAGAGACTGCCAAAGTGAGGAACTTGTTCAATCAACCTCAAACCAAGAATGGGTATTAGGTGGATAGTTATAGAGACCCCAAACGGAGAGGAATTGTAAGCGCAATGATGGAAATGTTCAAGCCAAAGCAAACCACCTATGTTATGATGCAACGAGCAGTGTTCTTTCACCAAATGTTTGCAAGAGAGGCAATAGATTGGGCAAAATGTCTGCATCAAAGTGTAGGGCAGATGATTTTGGGGTGGAGAATGGATATGCCACTGCATTATTTTGTGCCCTTTGCAACACATTTTTATTTTGGGTTGAACTTGTTGACTTCAGAAGAAAGAAATTGAATGCGCTTGCATTTTCATATGGATCTGCGGAAGGAGGCAGATGTAGATGAACGATATTATATGGAGAGGGTGCAAGATAGGGATGAGTACTACAAGAAAAGTGGTAAGGAGAAGATTGTAACAATTGACATCTCAAGGGCTAGAAAGAGAACCAAGCTTGAAAGTCGCCCTACAAAAGTTCAGCCCCTGAAGATGCCAAGGCTTAACCCAACTGTAGTGATGGTGAAGATGAAAGAATCCACACCGGAATCCAAAGAAGAGTCAAAAGGAGAAACTGGATCAAAGGGAGAAGCATTGGGAGAAGAAGAAGAGTTCACTCTACAAAGTGAAGAATTGAGTAGTGGCAATGAAGGCAAGGAGGAGGTTAGCAAACCCAAAGGCTGATGGTGGATGTAGGGAAGCCGAGTCTAGAAGTTTCTTTGATTGAACGGGGAGGTGAGAAGAAGAAGGAAGAAGAAGTTGTGGCACGACCACAAACTGCCATATGGAAGAACAATATGCACGTAGCCAAGGTAGGGCCCAGTAACGTTGTCATGGAAGGGGAGGAAAGCTCAGATGGTGAAACCTTGAAAGTAGAAAGATCACGACTTCAAAGTAAGGTGCAAGAAGTAGAGTGGCTAGAAGATGAAGATGAAGGCCGAGCCGATGACAAGAAATGTGAAGGAGTGGAGTATTTGTCAAAAGTAGTGTGTCTGCTGTTGGTGTTCTTACAACAAAAGAAAGTAAAGATGATGAGTGCCAATCTTGATGTGCATGATGAGTTGGCAGTAGTGAAGAAATAGAGTGCGGAAACCTCATTGTTGCAAAATAAGCTAACAAGAGTAGAGATGGAAGCCAAAGAACTTTGGGTTGAGGAGATTCTTTGGAGTAAGCACTTTGAAGTAATGAAGGAGGACTTAGTAAAATGTCATGAGGAGGCAAAGGAGATGACAAATTTGGTTGCAATGTTGAAGGGAGAAATCATAGTTGCCTAAGTAGAGTTAATACACTCAAAGGCAAGTACAGTAGTGACGGAGCAAGAATTGGAAAGTTTCAAGAAGAAGGCCGTTGAGAAAGATCAAGCTTGGCAGCAAGAGTTAGCAGAGCATGGTAGAGAAGAAGATCAATTACAAGGATTGGTGAGGATAGCAGAGGAGCAAATCTCTATGAATCAAAGAGAGAAGGAGGCATTGAAGGCTGAATTTGAAGATGAGCTCTAGATGTATTGTAATGAATTGGAGGAAGAAAGAAAGAAGGAGAAGCTCAAGATAGTAGGAGAAGCCGATGAGGTAATTGGTGTAGTAAATGAAATCAAGGCGATGCTGAGCACGGAAGTTGAAGGTAAACCCAAGGAAGTGAGATTGCATGAGCTGAAATTATTGGTATAGGAGACGCGCAAGAGAAAGGCAAAGGACATGAAGTTGAACAATTTGTTAATTTGTTTGTGAGAACGTGTAGATAGGAAGATGTTAGAGGTAGGAGACAATGTGTGTCTCAAATTGGATCTTATTAGGACGGAGTTAGACAAACTTCATAGTGAGGTACAAGAAGTAAGAAGACTTGAAGTAGTAGAAGTGGAGTACAAGTGTCTTTGGAGTTTTCATCTAAGACATTAGAGAAAAGTGGGTCGAGAGATAATGAATTAGACAAGGTACCCACTAGTACAATTGTAGTTTGTAGTGAAGAAATAGTGGAAATAGATGAGTTAGGAGTAGGATTGAGTAGACCCAAAGATGGTGAAATTCTCAAGAGATCATCGGGTTTGAAAGCCAAAGTCAAAGTAGACATCGGATCAGAGTAAAAACAAATTTTGAGATTTGAAGAGGTAGATCTGAAGAGTTGCATTGTCATTTTAGATTTGTAGGTTTGTAGAGTTGTTAGGAACAATATAGTTGTTAGTAATTGTCAATTGCTTTACTATTTAAGGGGAGCATTTGCAGTCATATGTTGTTCAGTATTCATAATTTTTGAGAATAGATAAAGTGAAATGTCGGTTCCAGTGCTCATTGCTTAAGCTTGATTCTGAGTATCAACATTGTGTGTGTGTTTGTGAGTGTGTGGAGAATTCTGAAGTGCAAATCAGAGTGTGTTGGATGTTAGATTCTGTAGCGTGATCTTCATTCTGTGTGTTTGATCTAGAGAGAAGTGCAATTGGAGCAATGCCTTTACAGATCTAAGAGGAATTGTAGTGTTGGTAGTATTCTGCATTTGTGAGTGCAATGCACCGTTGATGTGAAGCAATTTTGCTCAAGGAAGTTGTGCCTTCAGTGGAGGGGTGGAACACAATTCTAAGGAAAAGTTTTTTTGCAGTGAAGTGCTATTTTCAAGAGAATCTGAATCATCACAATCAAGATTGTTTGGAAAGAATTGATGGAGTTGTGATTAAGTGTGACAAAATGTTGTGACAAGACTACAAATTAGTGCTTGTTATCCTCTTTTGTGTGTAGTTGCTACCTGAGAGATTAAAGACAAAGCCAAGAAGAACTCCATTGTGACATTTGACTTTGTATTTGACCAATTCTGACTAATATCTTTACGGGAACAAAATTTACTTACTTGATTACCACAAAAGTGATATTTTCCGGGTTGTCACAACCTCAATAGTCCGCAGTTTGGAGAAAGATAATTCATTGTCAAAAAGCATGAAGATCTATACAATCCTTATCTAGATTTCCTAAGTGAGTCTTGTAGTGAACTTTTGAATATATATTGGCAAAACTCCTCCTCAATTAAAGGCTTGTTGTTGCACCAACAAAGATGAGCTGGAAGTAGAACCCAAAGAGAATCATTGGGGGAGAATTCTTAGACTTATGAATGTGTTATAAAATCCAAGGTTTTGACCCTCCCTGGAGTTCAATTGATAAATTTTGACTCGGGACTCGGATGAATGATCTGTTTAGTACGTTGGAAAGCTTATCTTTAGGGCTACAACTTGATGCAACTAGATTTTGACTTTTAGTACTTGACAAAGCTGCTATAAAACGATTTCCATCTTATGACCGCTCTCTTGAGTATTGGAGTTTTAAGGTGGAAGTTTTAGGGACTTAGGAGGAGTCTCTAAGTGCAACAATAGCCTCAATAGTACTTGTGAAGCATAAGAAAGTCAAGATGGGTACTTTGAAGCTTGGTGGACCCAAGTTTAATGTGTTTAAGTTTGATGGCTGCATGGATTACTTACTATGGGAACGGCAAGTGCAAGGAGTACTAAGGGAAATTGGTTTGGGTAAGCTCTTGAGGGAGAAACCTGAGGATGTGAGATAATGTGATTGGGATGACATGCTTTAGTTATCCAACATAGAGACCTTAGTGGAGGAGTAATGATGGTGATTAGGGGAAAATAAAGGTTGTCCAAGTCTAAGACTAGAGGCAAGTCCAAGGAGAAGAAACAAGTGACTTGTTGGGGATATGGCAAAGTAGGCCATGTGAAGAAGAGTGTAAAGCTAAGGGCAAAGGAAAGGTAGATGAAGGCTACTCAACAAACATAGTTTATGTTGATGAGAATACTGATCTGTTGGATGATCAATATGATTTGTGATGTTGTGGGTATGCCCTTTGTGCCTCATCTCCTAATAGGGATGATGAGTGGACTCCAGATTGTGCTTGCTTGTACAATATATGCTATATCAAGGAGTTCTTCTATTCACTTTGGACATCAAATGGTTCAGTTTTGATGAGGAATAATCAACCTTGCTGGATAGAGGGTAATGGATCCATAAGGATTCAAATGTTTGATGGAACTATACGGAAGTTCAATAATGTTTAGTTCATACTTGACATGAAGAAGAACCTGATTTCCCTTGGATTATTGCATGCCAAAGGTCATCAATAGAGTATTGGTGATGGGGTACTTTGAGTCACTTCTGGTGGTAAGGTTATCTTGCAAGGTAACTCTCAAAAGAATCTATTTGTATTAGAGTGCACTATAGTGTGTGGAGAAGCCAATGTAACTAGGTCTCAAGATGGGATGACAATTTTATTGCATTCATGGCTAGGTCATTTGAGTGAGAAGGGTTTGGCTATCTTGAGAAGAAATGGCTTGCTATCTCGCTTGAATATTATGAAGTTGGATTTTTGTGAGCATTGCATCTTTGGAAACCAAAACCAATCTGGTTTTGGAATGGGGACCCATAGTTCCAAGGGTCTACTTGAGTATGTACATATTGATGTGTAGGGACCATCCCCTACACACTCACACTCTGGAAAAGTTTACTATCTGACATTTATTGATGTTTACTTGAGGTTTGGGTGGATTTATTTCATGCACCACAAGTCTAAAGTCTTTGCAACTTTCAAGAAGTGGAAGACCCAAGTTGAGACTTAGATTGGGGAGAAGGTGAAGTGTCTCAGATTAAATAACAATGGGGAGTATGTCGCTAGAGAGTTTCAAAAGTACTGCATAGAACAAGGAATAACTCGCCACCTTACCATAGTTTACACTTTGCAGCAGAACGGTGTTGCTAAGTGGCTCAACTGGACATTGTTGGAGCATGCACAAAGTATGTTAAGTGAATCAAAGTTGCCACATGAGTTATAAGCAGAAGCTATCAACACAACAACATATGTGGTAAATATTTCTCCATCTAGTGCAATCAACTTCAAGATGCCATATGAGTCGATGCATCAGCAACCAGCTGATTATGGTAGATTGAAGATATTTGGTTGTGATATTCACTCACACCTCAAGACAATAGGTCCAAGTTGGATGCTAAGTCAAATAAATGTGTTTTCTTGGCTATGAAAGTGGAGTGAAGGCTTATAGGCTATGGGATCCAATAGCGTGTAAGGCTATGGTCAATAGGGATGTATCCTTTAATGAATCCAGATCATTCAAGAAGGTGGAGAATTGCTTAGGCTCCCTACAATAACAAAGGTAAGTCTCCCACCTTGGATCTAGTTGAAAGAGAGATTGATCACTTAAGTGATGAGGAAGAAGGAGGTACTGTTATAGCAAGGCAAGTTCTTGAGGAGCAAGAACAAGTGGAGCAAGTAGTTTCTGGTGAGCAAAACAAGTCCTAGGTCAGCCTCAAATTGGACCTGCACATGTAGATCAAGCAAAGAGTTCATCTAGGAGGTCATCAAGGTGTGGTAGTTGAGCTCCAAATTGATATGATACATGGATTGATTTAACTAAGTTTTTGGATGATGACTTGACTTTTAGGGATGATGCTCATGCTTTGGTCTTGGAAGAAGGCGAACCCTCATCCTACAAGGAAGCATGTTCTTCTAGTGAGAAGGATGAGTGGTTTGGTTCTATGGAGAGGGAGATAGAATCCTTGAGGGATACCAAGACTTGCTAGTTAGGTTACCTAAGGATCAACAAGTGATAGATTGCAAGTGGATCTATAGGTTGAAGGAGGGTCTTAAGGAGGGATCAAAGATCCACAAGGGTAGGTTGGTAGCAAAGGGGTTCACTCAAGAAGGAGGTGGACTACAATGAGGTCTTTTCTTTGATTGCAAAGTATTCCACAATATATCTATTATGTATGCTTGTTGCAATGTTTGGTCTTACCTTAGATCAGATTGATGTTGTCACAATTCTCTATGGCACCTTGGATGAGAGGATCTTCATGAGACAACCAGTAACGTTTGTGAAGAAAGGCCAAGAGGACAAGGTGTGCAAAGTGCTGAAGTTCTTGTATGGATTGAAGCAAGCACCTTGTCAATGGAACAAGAGGTTTGATGAGTTTATGCACACTCAGGGTTTCAATAGGAGTTTATTTGGTCCTTATGTGTACATGAATCCGGTGAGTAATAAGACCTTTGGTTCTATTATTCTTGTGCTATATGTGGATGACTTGTTGATAGCTGCAAAAGATAGATTTGAGATGAACAAGCTCAAGGCGCTCTTAAGTTTGGAGTTTAGGATGAAGGATCTAGGGTTGGCCACAAGGATATTAGGCATGGAGATCAAGAGGAACTTAGGCATTGGTCAGTTGTGGTTGACATAGGGTAAGTATGCTAGGAAGGTACTTACTAGGTTCAACATAGAGAAGTGTAAACCAATAAATATTCCTCTAGCTCCTCATTTCAAGCTTTTAGCGGCATGTTGTCCCATTGATGTCATGGAGAAGGGTTTGATGGCTAACATTCCATATGAGTCTCATGTACTTGATGACTTGCACTAGACCTGATCTTGCCTTAGAAATGAGTAGGGTATGCAAGTATATATCAAATCCAAGAAGGACACATTGGGAAGCAATTAAGTGGATTCTTAGGTATTTGAGAGGTATACTAGACTATGGGCTCTTATTTGATAGAGATCAATGAATTCCGCATCACTACATGGCTATGTAGATGCTGAATATGGACAAGATTTGAACCAGCAGAGATCAACAACGGGGTATGTATTCACACTTGGTGGTGGGTGCATTAGTTGGAGATCTACCATGTAGAAGTGTGTTGCCAATCTACTACAAAAGCATAGTATGTGGCAGCAGCGGAAGTAGCAAAGGAGGCAATTTGTTTGGATAGACTTGTTGCTGAGATGGAGCTATTGCACGGTAATCTAATGCTTGATTGTGACAGTCAAAGTGCTTTACACCTAGCTGGAAATCAGGTGATGGACAGTAGGGTAAAGCACATTGACATTAGGTACCACTTTCTTAGGCAAGCTGTACCAGAGAAAAAGTTTGAGCTAGTCAAGATTGATGGTAAACTCAACCTGGCTGATGCCTTTACCAAAGTCATAACTCTTGAAAGTTTCTCAAGGCATTGTGCTACACTACAGGTTGTGAAAGTGGAGCATGAAAAAGGTGACTTAACATTGGAGGTGACCTTAGCTGTTTAGTTACTCTATCCCTATATGGGCTATGGTTATAAGTTTTAGTTTATCCTAGTTTAAAGGAGGGGTCAAACAATTGGCTATTTGTCTAAAACTTCCCACAGAGTGATATATTGCTAAGCAAGGTTACTAACCCCAAGATAAGAATCAAGGGGGAGTTTGTAAGGTTTTACTTTGATGGCTTAGGTTACACTTGAATAAGGATTGCTCTCTCTTATAGGTTGATGGTTAGAGTGAATTGTGTGACAAGTGAGAGCTTTGGACTTGAATGATAGATATGGCGGTGAGCCTAGGTCAATAAAGATTTTCCTAAAACATTCCTATAGATTTAGCCTCACCCAAAGATGAACCACATACTTTTGTGTGTAATGTGTACATTTTGTTTTGTTTTTGGTCAATAATAAAAATAAGGCGCTTGTGAGTCTAAAAGATATAAGCCATTTGCAAATTAGAGATGTTTAAGTACTTTTTGAAAAGATTCAAGGCTATAGTTTGCTTTACATTGGGTCAAGTATACATATAGATTTTGTAAAATTTGAAAGATTTTCATGTTTGACAGTTGCAATGCCAACACTCACAAATTGAAAAAATATGGGTATTTTCACAATTTAGAATTGTTGAGATAGTTGAGACCATTGCAATCTTGAGATGGGACCCTATAATTCACACAGTGATGGAGGTCTTTCACTTATAGGAAAATTGTTCAATATGAACAAACATCACTCATTAGGAATAATCCTAATCAAGATTGGATGATCTTACTCAAAATATAAAATAACTAATTGTTACATTCTAACATGCAAAATAGCATCCACAATCTCAATTGGAAGATCAAAATGTGTTTGTAGTTGCCAAGAATGATGGATTCTATTAGATGTTGGATGGGATGGAGCTTTCAATTAAAAAATCTTCAAAATTTTTGGCAAAGCAAAAAAAATCTAGTGAAACATGATGAAGCATTGTTCAAGAAGAGACCATCATGGGGTACATGAAAGTGAGTATTAGACAATTCATTTCATTCTTATCAACTCTTATCAACTTTTCATGAGAGAAGAGTGGACAAGAGTGGACAAGAGTGAAATTGAGAAAAAAAAAATTTGGAAAGTACATTTGGGGAAAGAAGAGCAATGAATTTGGGAGGAGAATTTGCAAAGCAATATATTTGAAAATCTAGAGGAAAAGCATTTTTGAGAAGAAATTCATGATAAAATGGAGAAAGAGAAAGGAGAGAAACATTTTTTTGTAGCTATCAAAGAAGAAAATTGGGAAGAGAGGTTTTGGGAAGGTAGAGAAAGACAAAAAGGTTTCAAGAGTGTAGCTTTGAGAAGAGAAAATTGAGGTTGAGAGAAATTGTTTTCCAAGATGAGTAATTTTCAAGAATCAAGAGAAACAAAGAAAGAGAAGACTTTTTGAAGAGAGTATTATTTGAGAGAGAAACAAAGAAAGGAAAGAGAAAGAGGTAAGACTAAGGAAGAGATATGGTATACATGGATGTCTATCAAGGAGTTGTAGATGAAGAGAACATGTAGAAAGGAAAGGGTTGGTTTAATACCAATAGCTAGATATATTATCCAAAGGTGAAAATTGGTTTGGTTACATTTTGGATGATGTTATATATAATAGACTAAGTAGATCAGATAGAGGTATCACCAAAAGAGTACTTCTACTAATAGTCCAAGAGTCGAGAAAAGCTTGAAAACTTCAAAGCAAATTTTTGAGTCCTAAACAGGTGAATAAGGCCTCAAAAATTTGATGCCCCTCCTCTCCCAAATGGAAGAAAGGTTGACCTTCCTTCTCTCTAGGTTTTTCTCATCTAGAGCTTTTCCAAAGGTACCTTACCCATGTGATTTTCAGATTCCTATAGGAAAATTCCCTAAAGATTCCTTCTAGTCAAACCTGTTTGACCAACCAGGTATGACAAGGACTGATATATCACCCATCCAAGCAACTAATGTAAGGGTGGAGATTGTTGACATGTGAACCAAACCATGTATTTGATCTAAGGGTGGAGCTTCCTTTGAGTGGATCGTCTTTGCTATATAATAAAGAGAAGGTGCTCCATTGGTGCATCGGAGTATTGAGTGTGAAGCTTGTGTTTTCTCTTTTGTATCTCTCTTGGAGAGTTCTCCTATCCTTGGAGTATTATAGCTGGTTGACTGGATTTCACATTGTACCAAAGCACATGATGTTTATTAAATGATGTTGGTTAGATAGAAGCAAAATTAGGGAGACTATGCAAGAAATTTGGGGGTTAATTTGGATAAAATAGAGCTAAAGATCACCATTGGGATGGAATATCCTAGACCAAACCATGAGTTTTTTATTTAAATTTTCAATTATTTTCCATTTTTAGTGTTAAATTGCTTAAATTTTTTGTCAAACTTTGATCAAATTGCCATTTTTATCAAATCTTAAATCCCTAGAGCAACCCAACACAACACACCCTTAACCAAGATCCCTAATGCTTTCTAGCATATACTAGGGCATCCAATTACATACTTGTTAGATTTAGGGCCAATCAACATGACCCAATGCATACCATTTTGAGAATAGTTTGCCAATATGGCCCAACATATTTTTGGTGCTCCCATTTCTTCAAAACCTGATTTTATTGATCATATCAAGCTTGAGTACTAAGAGAACCATGAGAAATGATAGAATAATTGGGAGAAGTGCCTCAAATGGAGAGTTACTTGGAGGAATGACCATGGCAAGCTAGAATAACAGAAGCACTTGGAGTGATGTTGGATAAACTTGAGTACATGGTCTACTTGTAGGATGTTTAGCACTTGGAGTGATGTAAGATAATATCAAATGCTGACAAGAAGAATAAATTTGGAGACCACATGATCTATAGGACCAAGTATTAGCGTGACAAGTAAAGTTTTGTTATGAAGTAAATCAGAAGCACTTAGAGAGGTGCAAATGACCCTAATTTCTTGAGGATGGAAAAACACTCAGAGTGTTGATAGATCATTCAAAGTGCTTGCAGGATATGCAACACTTGGAGTGCCAATAGGTGAGGCATACAAGCCCAAGTGCCATTGCAATTTGAACTTTTCATAATGGCACTCATTGCCATGGCTTGTTACCTACAAGATATCCATTGGCACTTGGCAAGCAAGTGTGGCATGGGAGAAAGTGGTTGGCTAATAGATTTCCAACATGTGGGAGAGTGACTTTGCCCAAGGACAACGCAAAGTGGCCTTTGCTTGCATAATGGTGAGAGCCTACCTACTCTATAACCACAAGAGTGTTGAGGAATGATTAGGATTTGGATGTATAAATTAAAGTGCCTAGCATGTAGTGTCACTTTTGCAAATCAATCTATTTTCCTAGCTAATCAAGTAGTGTCTTGCAGATTCCATGAAGTAATGAGTTCTAAGAGTCATTTTTGAGAGTGGCACTCGACATGATTATGGGTACTTGGTGCAAAGTAAGGCATTTGACATAGTATATTAGTAGCTAGTAGCATCTCTTTGTGTGCAAGAATCATAGTAGTCACTCCCAAGACTTATAAGACTTCGATCCCTTGTTGTGAAAAAATGGCAATATATTGGCAAGATAGACATATTAGAAGTAAGCACTTAGGACTCCTACTTTGGAATTGGGAGTTATCAGACTTTCATATGATCCATGAGATGAGAGGCAAGAGAGAGAGAGAGAGAATTTTAGGGTTAATCCATTGAACAAGACTAAGGACCATTGGTGAATGGTACTTAGCTTGGATGTTGGGATTGAAGGAGCTTTGACGTGACTATTAATTTGCAAAAAAGGAGCTATTCCTCAAGGTTAAGAGCCACTTTAATAATAAGTATTCCAAGAACAATGGATGGAGTATAGCTTGTTATAAGGACCCACTCAAAGAGCTATTGTAGACGCAATTATGAAAAGTTTCAAACAAAAATAAACCACCTACTTAACCAATGGCTAGGTAGTGTTCTTTGATTATATATGTGCATAAGAGCCTATAGATTAGGCCAAGATGTTTGACAAGTGGTGCTAGCTCTTGCACAATGATTTTGAAGATGAAAGAGGAGCCACTTACATTGCTTGTTTTGTAGTGCACTACTTCATGAGGACAAACCTTCTACACAAGGAAGAAAGGAAGAGGTTCTCTACCAATTTTTGTCTTATAGGTTATTTTGAAGCACAACCTAAAGGACCTACCCAGATTTCCAAGTATTGGCTAATGGATGCAAAATTTGTAGAGACAAACCAATCCATGCCTTTAGATGAAGAACTAGCCTTGCCCAAGGCTCCAAAGAGGAAGAACCACCCCAAAGAATACCACTTCCTCTAACCAAGAAGTAGAAGGCAAGTGCCAACATTGTTGAAGTGTCTTCTTTGGAAGATGAAGAAAACAACATTAAGGTTGATGAAGATGAGGATAAGGTGAAGCAAAGATCCTTCACTCTACAAGGATCAACTTCCACCTCAAGAGACAAAAAAGAAGGAAAAAGAAACTTGGGAAGATGCTCCATCTGCTTTCCCTATGCAAGACCAAAACATGGATGAGGGCCCCATAGATGAAGAAGAACACATGGTGGAAGAAGTGGTAGTGCTCGAGTAGGCACTCTTGAGTCTAGATTTGCAAGAAGAAGAAGCTGCAATAGAAGTGCAAGATCAAACCAACTGCTTGAAGGACTAGCAACTTTGGCCAAGAAAAGGAGAAGAGGCTGATGATTGCATTAAGGAAGAGGATCAAATTTTCAGCAATGCTAAAGAAGAAGAGAAGTTCAACATTGTGATGGATCTTCTTGAGGCTACACTTGAAGTGCAAGAGGCACCAACAACATCCAAGTCAATGCAGGTTCAAGATGGCTTGAATTTCATCATTACTCAATGGGTATTGCACTACAAGTAATGAATGTATTACTGCAATAGTACCAAGCCAAGTGCCTTGATGTGGTGGACTCCACCATGCTGCATCAAAGCCATGCACAAGTAGGTCTATACTCAAACAGCCAAAGAGGACTTGGTGAAGGATGAGGCAACAAAGGCCAAAGATCTATACAAGGAAGAGGCTTTGAAGGTAAGTGCCTTGTTGCATGAGAACCAAGAGGTAAAGAGGAGAAAAACCAATATTGAAAACAAATGAGATCATCAAGCATCCAAGACCAAGAGTTTCAAAGGGATTGGAAGGTATTCCACCTCAAATTCAATCAATTTAAGAAAGAAGCTGAAGACCAATGTGGCATCCAATACGAAGAGGTGTAATACCAAGAGCTAGCCATATGATTTGGATGTGAAATTTGGTTTAGTAATATTTAGAATGATGTTATACATGATGGTCAAAATAGATCAGATAGAAGTATCACCAAAAGAGTAGTTCTACAAATAGGGCAAAAATCGAAATAGACTTGAGAACCTTAGAACCAATAGCTAAACATATGATTTAAAGGTGAGAATTGGTTTGATAACATCTGGAAGGATGTTACACATGATGGACTAAATAGATCAGAAAGAGGTATCACCAAAAGGGGACTTCTACTAATAGAGTAGGAACCAAAAGATGCTTGAAATCTTTGAAGGCAATTTCAGAGGCCTAAACGGATGAATTAGACCTCAAAAATGTGCAAATTCCCCCCTCCCTTCCAACAAAGGAAAGGTTGGCCTTCCCTCCCCCCTACTTTGTCTCATCGAGAGCTTTCCAATAGTACCTTACATGATTTTGAGATTCCTACAGAAAGATTCACTAAAAGATTCCCTCTAGTCAAAACTTGTTTGACCAACCAGATAGGACCTAGACCAGACATGTCATCCATCCAAGTAAGTAATCCAAGGGTGGAGCTTGCTAACACATCACCTATCTGTGTGCCTAATCCTATGGTGGAGCTTCCTTGGAGGAGATTCCTTTGTCTATATAATAAAGAGAAAGTGCTCCTTTGGGGCATTGAATGTTTGAGTGTTTTATCTGTGTTTTCTCTCTTCTCTTGTCCTCAGAGTATTACAATGGTATCAGAGCAAGTGTTTTAGTCCAAGAGAGTGGATACCCCTCTTGGAAGAGCATGAGCTACTGAAACTAAGTAATTTGAGGTGGAGAACATAGAGTAATTGCTAGACTTAGGAAGGACTTTAGAGAGCGGATGGGATGGATGCACCGGGAGGACAATTTCTTGCACCTAGCTTTCCATTCTCAAATCCATTCCACATCAAGTTATGTACATCTAGCATGAGCAGATGAGGGTATAGCTAGTTTATCACTTTGGTGCAGAATTCATAGACAGGGTGATGAACTCACCAAACCTAGTGATTCTACCTGTGGTGATATATGACAGAGAGTGGGATTTGACAATCTACATTCTATTATGATAATATGGATATGAATGTCCCACATCCTCTCCCTTTCAACGCTCAAGTAGAAATCTGCTATGTAGTGAGACCAAAAGTGATGTTTAGAGATTTTGTGGTCAAGAGTATTATCAACAAGTGATAGCTTCTAAGGTCCCAATGGTAGTTCTGATAGTTTGTGCACCTTCCCGAGTGATCATATTGATTCTATATTGAACTAGATATTAGCAATTGAGTGTTGCAGGAACCATGGATCCACAATTGCAAGAGCTGGTGCAAGGAATGCAAGGGATGTTGAATGAATTTCAAGAGATTAAGATGACCCTTGAGACATTACAAAGTCAAGTGTAGATCCTTAGGAACGATCAAGCCATGCAAGAAGAGAAGCTGTCTCAAAACCCAATACCTACAATTGAAGTA
Organism: Lunularia cruciata; assembly: GCA_948567375.1. Classification (NCBI taxonomy): domain Eukaryota; kingdom Viridiplantae; phylum Streptophyta; class Marchantiopsida; order Lunulariales; family Lunulariaceae; genus Lunularia; species Lunularia cruciata. The sequence continues at coordinate 52,681,217 of OX419758.1, forward strand.
CTTGGAGAGGCACCCGTGCCTACAAACCCTATCAACAATGAAGCCACATTGCTACTCGGGATGAAGAAGACCTACAACATTGAGCCTTACAAGGGGCGGCGTACAATGGGAGTAGTGGAAAATTAGATCTCGAGAATGAATCGATATTTCTGATTGTTCTCAACAAAGATCACGGAGCATGCTGCAGGCGTTTTTGCATGTGGGTACTTGATCAATAAAGCCCTCACATGGTATGATGCTTGGGAATGATCCATGTTGGCAGAGAGAAGAGAGGTCACATGGACAGCAATGCAATAAGGATTGCTAAAGAATTTCCAATTGGTGGATTCTGTGTAGATGGCTTGAACCCGACTATGGAGATTGAGACAGAAGAACGGCGTACAAGAGTATGTGGAGGTATTTTGGGATCTACAAGTTGCAATAACCAACATGAGTCCAGCAAAGGCTCTCGACAATTTCAAATGAGGGTTGAAGGAGCGGATTTGCCAAGAAGTCATGGTGCAAAATCCTTGCACGGTATTTGAAGCCATTGCTTGTGCACAAAGTATAGCATGAGCATTAGGTGGAGGTGAAGGAGTATTTCCACCTCAACATTATCAGGCAGAAATGCCACACATGGGTGGACTAGTATTGATGGAATTGGGCAACCTTCAATTCTGAGATTGAGGAGCACGATTGCTTCAAGAGGAGCGTAGACAAGTAGAAGAACAAAGAGATAAAGTCCCACGAGGAGAAGGAACTTGAGGAGAACAACGCCGTTGTTACAATTGTGGCCATATTGGGCACATATCTACCAACTGTTGCACTCATTTCCCTAAAGGCCTTTGGCCTTTATATAGGCGATCTTTGAACAACATGAAGAGGCACATTGAAGAGAAGGAGGTGGAAATCACTTCAGAAAATGAAGATTGCCAGTAAATGTACCTCACAGTCTTATTGGCTCAATAAGGAAGCAGAGAAGTGAGGGAAGGAAGAAGAATAATGTGCAAAGATCCCAAAAGGCAACCTCACAATTGATTGTCATGAATGGAATCCTAGAAGGTAATCAAGTGAGAGTATTAATAGATCCGGGAGCAATAGAGAATTTCTTGTCTTGTTCTGTTGCAATAACATTGGGAATGGATCTAGAGAGAGATGGAAGTGAAGAAGTAGAGTTACCTAATGAGCAAACAGAGAGGATTGAATCATTACCTAAATGGGTAACACTCTCTATAGGAGAATATCAAGAAGCAATTGAGTGGTGAGTGATAAAATTAGCTTGTTATGATGCAATCTTAGGCATGCCTTGGATGGAGCATTACAACCCTATGGTAGATTGGAGGAAGAAAGTAGTGAGAACCCACCAATGGTCAATCATTGTGGTTAAAGAAAAATCACACAGACAGAAACTGCCCTATATGTCATAGGGACGGCAATTGTCTGTAAGACCAATAGATGTTTCATGGGTCTAATAAGAGAAGTCCAGAGTGCACAATTCGATGGACAAATTCCTAAGAAATTGAAGGATGTGGTAGATGAGTTTCAAGATGTCTTTCCCGATGATCTACCCTCAATATTACCACCAAAAAGGCGAGTAGATCATAAAATTGAGAGACTCCCGGGGAAGACACCTCCTTGTAAAGCCCCATATTGCCTATCACCTCATGAGTTGGAGGAGTGTAAGACTCAAATTGAGGAGATGTTGTAGAAAGGGTTCATCCAACCTAGTGTATCACTATATGGATCTCCTGTCTTGTTTGTGAAGAAGAAGGATGGTACAATGCGCATTGACTATCGAGGTCTCAATCAGCAAATAGTGAAGAAAAAATACCCCTTACCTCACATGGATAACTTTTTTGATCAACTCCATGGAGCAAGATACTTCACCAAATTGGACTTGCAGAGCGGTTACAATCAAATCCAAATTGCAAAGGAGTATGTGTACAAAATTGCCTTTTGAACCAAGTATGCCACTTTGAGTATCTTGTGATGCCTTTTGGCCTCACCAATGTACCTGCCACTTTCATCAGTCTGATGAATGACATATTTCATCCATACTTGGATAATTTTGTTATTGTCTTCTTGGATGATATCTTAGTATATAGTAGCACGATGATGGAACACAAACTACATCTACGAGAGGTCCTCAAGATTCTAAGACAAAATTGATTGTATGCCAAAATCTCAAAGTGCAAGTTTGGCAAGTCTGATGTAGACTACTTGGGGCATAGAGTAAGTGCAGAGGGCATTCAAGTATTGACAAATAAAATAGAGGTCAGTCAAAAATGGAGTGCCCCAAAATATCAGACTCAACTCAAGAGCCTCTTGGGATTGATGGGATTCTATCGTAGATTTGTCAAGGACTTCTCCAAGGTTGCGTAGCCTTTAACGGCACTACTTGGCAAGTGAAAGAAGTGGACATAGAGAACTACACAAGAGTTGGTCTTTCAAGAATTGAAAGCCGCCTTGCTACATGCACCATTCTTGAAGTGGTATGACCCAAAACGTCCAATCAAGTTGGCTACAAATGCATCAAGCGTAGCAATAGAAGCAGTCCTACAACATGAGTGGCATGACGGACGGCATCCAATTGCATATTTCTCTTGAAAGTTATTACCGATAGAGCGCAACTACCACACCACAGAACGAGAAGAGCTGGCCATTGTTCTGGCAACCAAGCATTGGAAGAATTATTTGGGCAAGAATGCATTTGTAGTAGAGATAGACCACAAACATCTAGTCTACCTTGAGACGCAAAAGGATCTATCTCATCTCCAAATTTGGTGGACAGAGTGGTGATAATGCTTCAACATGATAATCACCTGCGTGGAAGGTAAGAAGCAACTTGTAGATGCATTCACCTGCATGCCAATGGTAAAAAACTTGATGGTAGAGGTTAAGATTAACCCTAAATTCTGGCCAAAGATTCTGGCTACTACAAAAAGAGATTCAAATATTATAGAAGCGCAATCATCCAAAGATGTCACCAGCACTTAGGGACTCACCTTTCATGATGGCAGATTATGGATCCCAAATATATCCCAGAATTATGCACCACCATTCTAGCAGAATGTCATGATTTGGCCATTGCAGGTCATGTCAGAGTGGACAAGACCTTGGATGTAGTCAAATGCCATTACTATTGGCCCAAGATGAGCAACGACGTGATGGACTAAGTGCGTAGCTGCCTACTTTGTCAATAGAACAAAGCTTCTAATCAAGCTCATGCATGGCTCCTTCAACCTCTCCCCACTCCTGCCCAACGTTAGGAACAATGTTACCTACAACAAGTGAGTATGGATCTCGTCTGTGAATTACCCAAGACCACCCACGTTAGGGTTTGACTCCATTGTGGTCTTTGTGGACCGGCTCAGCAAAATGATTCATGTACGCCCTACCACCAAGGATATAACCGCTCCACAACTAGCTCATTTATACTTAGATGCAATCTTTTCTCTCCATGGCTTGTCTAGAGTACTCATCACCAATAGAGGCACCCAATTCACCAATTTTGGCAAACACTCTTTAATTTCTTCAAAACCAAGTTGGCCATGTCCACAGTTTACCACCCACAAATAGATGGCCAAATAGAGCGGGCTAAGCGCACGATTGAAGACATGTTAGGCGGCTTTACCGTAGAAGAGCAAGAGAGGTTGGACACCCTACTCACGTTGGTGGATTTTGCTTACAACAATTCAATAAATGCAACCACCCAGGTCACTCCATTCTTCTTCATGTATGGTGAGCATCCCTTCATACTTTCTAGCTTGATGAAGATCTATCTAGTGGCTACCAGGTCAATGCAGTCAACACATTTGTTTCTAGAATCCAACAAGGTGTGGAGAGCACCAAGCACTGATTATAGATTGCTCAAAATTGACAGAAGCAGTATGCTGATGCACACCATAGGCACATGGAGTTCAATGTTGGGGATCAAGTGTGGCTATCAACAACCAACCTCACATTAGTTGGACCTCAGAAGCTCAAACCTCATTTTATTGGACCTTTCTCAATTCTTCATCATGTTGGCGTTGTGGCCTATCACCTTGAGCTACCACCACACATGAAGATCCATCTAGTGTTCCATGTCTCCCTACTATGCAGATATGCTCCCCGATCAGACCAGGGTCATTCCACACAAGACATTTGACCTTGTCCGACACTCATTGATGGCATAGAGGAATATGAAGTAGAGCGGATTTTGCATAAATGCATGCATGGTACTCACCATCTACGGGTGGACTATCTAGTACAATGGAAAGGTTACCCCCTCTATGAAGCAACTTGGGAGCCCGCTGCCAATTTGACACATGCACCGGTGTTGGTGCAAGCATTTGAGCAACAATTGCACAACGAGGACATTACGTCTTAAAAGGAGGGAGGTCTGTAATACCAAGAGCTAACCATATGATCTAGATGTGAAATTTGGTTTGATAACATCTAGAATGATGTTATACATGATGGTCAAAATAGATCATATAGAAGTATCATCAAAAAAGTACTTCTACTAATAGGGCAAAAACCAAAATAGACTTGAGAACCTTAGAACCAATAGCTAAACATATGATTTAAAGGTGAGAATTGGTTTGGTAACATCCAAAGGATGTTACACATGATGGACTAAACAGATCAGAAAGAGGTATCACCAAAGGGGACTTCTACTAATAGAGTAGGAACCAAAATATGCCTGAAATCTTTGAAGGCAATTTTGGAGGCCTAAACGGATGAATTAGGCCTCAAAAATGTGCAGATTCCCCCTCCCCAAACATAGGTAAGGCTAGCCTTCCCTCCTTCCTGCTTTGTCTTATTGAGAGCTTTCCAATGGTACCTTACGTGATTTTGAGATTCCTACAAGAAGATTCCCTAAAATATTCCCTCTGGTCAAAGCTTGTTTGACCAACCAGATATGATCTAGACCAGACATGTCACCCATCCAAGTAAGTAATCTAAGGGTGAAGCTTGCTGACACATCACCTATCTGTGTGCTTAATCATATGGTGGAGCTTCCTTGGAAGAGATTCTCTTTGTCTACATAATAAAGAGAAGGTGCTCCTTTGGGACATCGAATGTTTGAGTGTGTTATCTGTGTTTTCTCTCTTCTCTTGTCCTTAGAGTATTACAAGAGGTGGACAACACTTGGAGTGCTCTAAAGGAGAAGTATGACCGAGTAGTAACATTGAAGCTATAGATGCAAGAGTACTAAAAAGAAGTGGTGGTGTACTTGGAATGGCTCATCAAGGAGTCCAAGGAAGAAAGAGTGAAGCATGCAAAAAGCCTCCAAGTGTTAGAAGAATATAAGGCTAAGTGGAGTAGGCAATCAAAACAAAGAGAAGAAGATCAGCTGAACATACTCCATCGACTAGAAGAGAACCAAGCCTTGTTCATGGAGATGCTAAAGGAAGAAGGAGTAGTATGGGCCTACGGACTATATGCCACAAATTGAAGATGCAAGTCTATCGCTTGCAAAATCAGGCTTACAAGCACATGAACAGACCTAACCCTACACTTGAAGAAGCATTCGGATAAGAAGTTCAATGAAGTATGCCAGACCTTCTTGTTGGAGATAGTTAGGTATCATGCCTAGACAGATTAACTCATCAAATACAAGAGAGGTGAATGAAGTCATTCACCCAAAGTAGTTTCAGTCCAAGGCACTCCCTTGAAAGGAAGTCCTTTAGTAAGACAAGCACTCTTTGGTAAGGATTAGGTATTGAGAGTTTAGAAAAGTCAAGAACTCTAAGTAGGCCAATTGTGCATGCACTCAAAGTTATATATAGTTGAGTATCAAGTGCCCTTGGAATTGTATTGCACTCAGAGTTGTATATACTTGAAGAGTAGTGCCCTTGGGTTTGTATAGCTACTTGAGGTGTACACTAAAAATAGAATAGGTGGAGTTTGATATCTCTCCTAACATGTGTAGGAGCTAATCATTCAATAGATGATTAGGATAAGATAGGATTAGGAATGTAAAATTAGTGATAGATAGTTTAGATCAAGATTTTGAAGGATTCACTTAGAATTCTAATCTCTTAAGCTTGGAGCTAGATTTGTATATAAAGCTAAGTCCCACTAGCACTTGTGTTTGTTCTTTTGTGTAGTGCAAACTTTGATTACCAATAAAGAGTGAGCCTACTTCTTTGAAAGTTTTGTGTCCTGCATTTTGTATGCTTTTTTGATGTTTTGGCAAGAGTAGAGGTGAGGAATTTTGTAGTAGGTCTTCAATTCTTAGTGCCAAGCAAGTACTTGCCCTTGATTAGGGTGTCCATTGAAGGATTCAAAGGAGTGAACTTGTGCAACAACTAGATTGCAAAGCTCACTACATAAGCAATACCATAAAATCAAAAAAATTTGACAAGAAGTAACAGGAACTTCAGTCCTACAAGTTGCACCTTTTAGGAAAGGTAGAATACATTTGCAGGCACTCTGTCTTTGGAATGGAGTGGCACTTAGAGTTGGACAGACCATCAACTTCAAGAGCAATCCTAGTTAGATTTTAGAATGAAAGTGAGTACTTTTTGATTGTATTTTTTTGTAGTGCGCCATTGAGGGTGAAACTACCCTATCTTAGGAGTGGTTCATGCCCAAGAGGTTAAACAAGAAATAATAAATGAACTAAGATTTGGTGAGAAGTTGTGTTTTGCTTCACTCTTAGGCATTTCCAAATAATACCCTTGTGTGAATTAATTATTCTTATTGACTATACTATAAATACATCAATGAAGGTGTGAAGATATATCCTAATGAAGATAAGCAAACACCATATCTGAAATTTTCTTAAAGGCTTTCGTGATTTTCATATTTTGGCCTGCATGGAGTTTGTGAATCTTGGAAAAGATAGACAATGACAAGCACTATTTGTGGGAGGTGGTTTTATCTAAGCCTAGGATTGCTTTGTGAAGGACTTGCTTTGCTTCACAAAAGGATGGTAAAGAGGATATCTATTCCATACATTGCAATTGTTGATTGGTTCCTTATGAGTGATTATATGGCTAGGAGATATCTAGCTTGCCAATGTGTGTTTATAACATTTTGTCCTTTCTTCTTGATGATGGGTGCATTTTTTATCCCATCTTGGAAGCCCAAGGTTATACATGGGACGTGATCTTGAATGCAAAGACAAAGTTGAGGAGAGCAGGTATTGAGGATGACAATTGGGCAAATTTGTGATGATTGCCATTAAGGCCAAGTTGGTAGTGTCATAGAAGCAACTCAAGAATCCATATGGATGCAAGTTCAAGGTCACCTTTTTAGGGCAGATCCTCACTGATCTATTTGTAGATAGAGGTTATATTTATGCAGATTAGATCTCATATGAGAGAGAAAGAAAGGAGGAGTTGGAAGATGGAGAGGAAGAGGCACAAGAGGAGGCTGAGTTAGGAGATGAGTGAGAATTTAATCTAGTATTAGACTACTCTTGCAAAATTTACATTCTATCTAGAAAAAATTATGTTTTCTTTTGAAAATCTTGTGTTTTCATTACTATGTACACTCATGGTTATTTAATAATTTTGATTTCCTAAGAACTTGGGTGTTATGAGTTTTTTATGGTGTAATATTGCTTAACTATTATGCATGAGTCATTATGCATTTGATAAAGTAAGAGTTGATTATATCCAATGTGGATCCTATCTATGCTAAGGCTCATGCACTACCTAGTGAGAGTAGAGAGAGACCTATTTGATGGAGTAGGGCTCAACTATATACATATTGATCTCATTCATTCTAAGGCATATGCACTACTTGCTATGAGAGTAGAGAGAGAACCAAAGACATCTTGGGGAGTTGCAAGAGACCCATCCATATCCCGTGGAGTTTAGACTTTACCAATGTTTAGAAACTTAGGTTGTATCCTAGAGGATGATGCTCAAGTGGTAGACTTTATAGTGTCACAAAGACCATGCTTCTTGAGTGGGAGCATGGTCTAAAGGAGAGAAGGAGAGAGAGAGAGAGAGAGTTATTTGTGATAAAGAACACACTCTTGAGGAGAGAAGAAAACTTATTTGTGATAGAGATTGTAGTCTAGAGGAGAGAGAGTATACTTTAAAGGTAGACATGGAAAAGAAACAAAGATTTCTTCTTGATAAAGAGCAAACTAGCCAAGAAGGAGGATAAATATATGATATTCATGAGAGATGAGAGAGAGTGGAAAGATTGGCTTAATTAGACTTAGATGTGGCTCATTGAGAATTGATGGTCAATTCTTATGATCACCATGAGGAGTATTATAGGCAAGAGTTTATTATTGAGATGAAGGTGAAATTTTCATTGAGTGAGAGACTCAAATTATTCTAGATGAGACAAGGAATTTTTTTGATGAGCTACCTAGGGCTATGAGATTAACTTCCTTTCTTGCCGTGCATATAGCAACTCGGATTGATAATGTAGACATAGTAATTCATAAGACTCAAACTAATGTAGGCATAATCACTCATTGGACTTAGATTCACAAGACTTGAACAAATTATTTGGAGAGGATCAGTGAGGGGTTGTAGACTATAGACACTATGAATCTTTCTAGAAAGTTCATTCTATGCATCCTCTACCACAAGGACTTGCAAAGGAAGATTCTCATATTGGATGTTGTTTGTTTGGTGGGTATTATGTTGTTTACCAATTGACTTTTCTCTCTCTCATGGCATAGGTTGACTATAGACTATGGATGGAACAATACTTTATCCTATGTACCACAACCAAGGATTAGATAGTTTGTGCAATATTGTGTGATGCACTTTAAAGTTATCACAAGGTTAGATAGTATAAGGAGAGTGGTTACTCTGGTCCATGTGTTGATGGGCTTTCCTACTTAAGGAAGTACTTACATGAGATCTCTTCATGGGTACATTATGTGAGGTATACACTAACATTGATGAGTTTAGAGACTTTGGAGTTAGATCACATGCTATGTTTACTTCATTATGGTTATCTATTCAAGATATATTGATAGTTGATAGTGTTGCAGTTCCCAATTGTAGGTGTTATCCACCTCCCTTCATTTACTCCTTGGCACATTACTATGACATCATACACCTAATCATTGGAGCCTTTGAGAGCTCTCTTAATAGATTATAAATTATGTATGCTTTGCTATTCTATTCTTGGAGGAAGAGTGGACTTCCAAAAGTCTTAAACTTATAGTGGAAACCCATATGGAGACATTCACATAGTCTCTTTAGGATTCCTCCTTGAAAGAGGAGTGGACATACATGTGGGCTTATAGTCCCTTTTTTATACCTTGCTATGAGTATCGGTGACAACTAGAGAATGTACTAGCACACACTATAGCATAGTAAAGTGCATTCCATTCTACATGTACATACATTGGTTTTTCCCTTTCCATTTTACATTGTGAGAACCTGGAAAATATCACTTTTGCGGTAATCAAGTAAGAAAAGTTTGTTCTTGCTGAGATACTTTTTAGAATTGGTCAAATTACAAAGTCAATCAATAATAAGTAGTTCTCCTTGGATTCTTCTTTAATCTCTCAAGTAGCAACTACATCGGGAAGAGAGTAACAAGCTCACAATCTTGACAACTTGTCATGAATTCACACCCATAATCACAACATAGCAAATTCTGTCCAAACAAATCTTGATTGTGATGATTCAAATTCTCTCGAAGACGACACTTCATTGCAAAATGACTTTGCCTCAAAATTGTGTTCCACCTCTCTACTGAAGGCACAACTTCCTCAATCAAAATGCTTCACATCAACACTGAGTTGCACTCACAATTGTAGAATACTACCAACACTACAATTCTTCTCAGATCTATCACGTTATTGCTCTAATTGCACTTCACTCAGGATCAAACACACAAAATGAAGATCAAGGTTGTAGGAATCCAACATCCAACAAGCACCCTGATTTGCACTTCAAAATTCTTCACACTCACAAACAGAAATATAGAGTTGATACTCGGAATCAAGCTCAAGTGACAACTACTAAAATTAACACTTCACTTTATCTATCTTCAAAAGTTATGAATATTGAACAACATTTTACTGCAAATGCCTCCTTTAAATAGTAAAGCAATCGATAGATACTAACAACTATACCGTTCTACAACAACTCTTATAACCTGCAGATCCAAAATGACAATGCTCCTCTTCATATCTACCTCTTTATATCTTAAAACTATTTCTACTATGATCCGATGTCAATCTCTTCATCGACTTCCAAACCCGATGATCTTCTTATCACTTCTCCTTCTTTGGGTCTATCTAATTCTACCAAATCCTTCACTATTTCTACTACTTCTTCACTCGGAACTATAATTGAGGTCATGGGTAACCTTTCTATCTCTTTATCTCCTGACCCACTCTTCTCTAATGTCTCAAATGTCAAATCTGAAGACACTTGTACTCCTACCTCTGCAAGATTGGACTTCTTCTCCTCCTTCACACTAAATCTGAATTCACTAAATCTAATTTGAGACTGACATTGTCTCCTACTTCTAACACCTTCATATCTACTTGCTCCCTTAGTTGAATCAGAAGAGTGTTCATATCAACATCCTTTGCTCTTCTCTTCCAAGTTTCCTACACAAGCAACTTTAACTCATGTAGTCTCACTTCTTCCAACCTTCCTTCAGCCTCCGTGCTCAGGATCACTTGCAGTTTTCCAACAACTTCTCCTACTGATTCCAATGCATAACCTCAAGATTGCTTTGCCTTCAACTCCTCCTGGTATATTGTCAACTCGCCTTGGTACTCAACAACAAACATCTTCTTCTCCTCCGCATACCGAGAACTCTATAACTCAACACTTCTTACCAAGTCTCTCAATCTTCCTTCCTCTTGATGTCTGATTGCCAACTCTCTTTGCCATGCTTGATCTTTACCGGCTGCACTCTTCTTCAAGCTCTCTTAACTCTTGCTCCATCATTGTTGCCATCACTTTCACATGAATACTTTTGATGCACACTTCATTGACCTCCTCTTTCATCTTTGTTAGCAACATTGTCTGCTCCTTTAATTCTTTGGCTTGATGCTGCATTTCTCTCTCTTGACTCAAAACTCTCTTGCAACTTCTTGAAGTCTTCTTCTTTAAGATTGTATCCACCCAAAGCTCTTCAACTTCTTCTTCTCTCCAAGTTACTCATTCTTGCAATCCCTTCACCTTTGCAAACAGAGACTTCACCACTTGCAACTCATCCTTTGCCTTCATGCAAGATTGCAGAATTACCTTCTATTGCTCTTTCAACAGCTCCAACAACGGAGTCACAACCTGCATTAAATATTGTTTTGCTCCAAAGTTCTCTTTGTCTTCAGCCCCTTCTTTGTACTTTGTCTCTTCCACCGGCTCCTTCTTCCAAATTCTCAATCTTTGTACTTCAATGATACTGCATCCAAACTTCCTTCTTCCTTACCAGCTGAACTTGGGCCTACAAGGTGTTCCTTCTTTTGCTTGGTCTCCATCTCTTCCATGACTAGGGCTACACAAGGATTAGCACTTCCCTCCATACACTCAATTGTTGCATGAAAGTCTTCATCTTCTTCCGTTTTGGCCAATTGCTGAACTTCTTCTTCACACTCACTCTCACTTTTGGATTCCCCACTTTGCAATGTGAGCTCTACTTCTTCTGGGTCTTCTCCTTTAAACTCTGTCTCCCCTTCAGTCTCTATTTCCAATGACTCTTCTTTCACGGCCTTCTTACCGTGCATAGTGAGTCTTTGGATCTTCAGTTGTGGTGGAGGCAACTCTTCTTCTTTAGGTTTAGTCCGCTTCTTTATCTTCAAACTTCCAACTTCTTCCATCTCCCATTGTCCCGTTCTGAGGAAATGATCATCATTGGCTTGTAGGTGTGCCATGCAGTTTTTTTCTTCTTCATCTGCTTCTTGTCAGAGATCAAGATGGAAATGTGACACCATGCAACGCCTCTACTCCATTGTCAACAAATTCAACCCATATTGTGAACAGTGCAAAATAATGTAGAGGCGAGTTTATTCCAATATAAACTCCATGAAATGTTCCTTCCTTGATTCTCTACATCACCTCCTTGTGCTTTCTTCAATCTCTTATGAGTGCTTTGGAAGGTAGGAAGATCAAAGTGAATAGGTAGGGTAGACTCAATACCATATACCAATTGAAATGGTGAATATCCAATAGAAGTCTTCATGGTTGTCCTATACTCCCACAAAACTGCATGAATCTTCTTGTCCCTATGATGTTTAGCCCCCTCCATTTCTGCATCTCTGGCCAACATTATACACAAGGTCTGATTGGTTCTCTCTGCCAAGCCATTGGAATTTAGCTTATAGTATGTAGTTACTCTACGTGTGATAGAGAAATGTTGTAGCATGGCTATAGGAATGCTTCCTGTAAACTCTCTTCCTCTATCAAAAACCAACTCCAAAGGGCATCCAAACCTAGTGATAATGTGTTCATATAGAAATCTACCAACTTCATCTTCATTTTTGTCCCTCAATGGTCTAGCCTCAACCCACTTAGTAAGGTAATCAATAACTACCACAATGTATAGATTGTTCCTTGGGGTTTTATTGAGAGGACCTACAAAATCAATTCCCCACTTCTCCAAAGGTCCTAGCAATGGAATTGATCTAAGTGGTGGAGTGGAAGTAGATTTTCTAGCAAAGCTTGACAAACATGACAAGTTTTGCAATAATCAAGACAATCCTTGAAAATTCCTCTGCAATGGTAACCTGCATCTAGAATCTTGAAAGTAGTCACCTTTCTTGCAAAGTGTCCTCCACACACTAAACCTTCATGAAACTCCTTTATGAGTAAGATAGACTCTTCCTTACCCACTGCTCTTCAAAGTGGACCATCTGCTCCTTGGTGAAAAAGAATATCCTCCACCATTGTGTAAGGTCTAGATCTTACTGCAAGGGCCTTCCTCTCCCTAGCATGCATCCCTTTTGGATAGATACCTCTTGTCACAAAATCCACAATCTCCTTGTACTCTATTGGAACCTCTTGAGTGACTGAGATTGTCATGAGCTCCTCATCCGGGAAGGAATCATCCACTAGCTCATCTCCATCATGATCATAGGCTCTAGATAACAAATCAGCATTTGCATGTTTCTTTCCTAGCCTATCCTCAATGGTGTGATCATACTCAGACAAGAGTATCTATCATCCACCTTGCTAGTCTCCCTTCAACATTAGGCTTGTTGAAGATGTACTTCAAAGCCTTGTGATCCGTGACAATGGTGGCTTTCCCTCCAATCAAGTAGTGTCTAAAGTTCTTGAGACCAAAGATAACTGCCAACCCTTCTCTCTTTGTGATAGAGTAGTTCTTTTTTGCTGAAACCATCTGCCTACTAGCATAAGCTATTGGATTATAATGCCCATCTTGGTCTAATTGACTAAGAGTGCATCCTATAGCTACATTAGAAGCATCAATGTAGAGGATGAAAGGCTTACTCCAATCAGGTTTAGCAAGAATTAGAGCTACAACAAGGGATTTCTTGAGCTCCTCAAAAGCTTTGAGAGCCTCCTTGTCCTCCAAAATCACCATGTAATTTACATCCTTCTTCATGTAGATGGTCAATGCATAAGCCTTGTTGGAAAATGAGAAGATGAACCTCCTATAGTACCCAACTATCTCCAAGAATTGGCATAACTTTGTCAAGCTTGAAGGGAATAGAAGGTCTGAGATTTTCCTCACCTTCTCAGGTCAATTGCTATTCCATCCTTGGAGATGATGTGCCCCAAAATTAGACCTTCTTCACATCCAAAAATGCACTTCTCTGGGTTGAGTGATGCATTTTCCTCATCCAAGCATTGCAAGACTTTGATTAGGTGCCCAGAGTGCTCCTCCTTGCTCCCATAGACACAAAAGTCATCAATGAAGTCTCTCACAAATTTCCCAATGAAAGGTTCAAATACCTTGTTCATGAACAGTGGGAATATGGTTGGAGCATTGCAAAGCCCAAAAGGCATGACCTTGAAAGCGTAAGTTCCCCAAGGTGTGGTGAATGTGATGAGTTGTTGATGCTCTGGTACAATCTTGATTTGGTTATATTCACTATAACCATCTCCAAAACTATACTTCTCATGACCTACAACCTCCTCCAAGATCTCATCAATGAATGGCAATGGGTAGTAGTCATTCTTGATAACAACATTGAGCTTCTTGTAATCCACACATACCCAAAGCTTAACATTCTTTTTCTTCACAATAACAATTAGAGATACATATTCTGAATTCTCCACCTCAAAGATAAATCCGGCCTCCTTGAGCTTATCAATCTCCTCCTTCACAACCAAAGATATTTGTGGGCTAATGCGACATTGCTTTTGGCAGATTGGTCTTGCATGTGACTCCACCTCTATCTTGTGCTCCTCTAGGGTGACTTCCTTCAAATCCTTGTAACTAAAAGCAAACACGTGGATGAACTTGTGTAAAATCTCCTCAAATCTCACCTTCTCCTCCTTGGTAACATTTGGACCATACTTGAGAGTAGATAACCTTCTCTCTTTCTCCTCAAGTGCCAATGGTGATTTATCTGGGTCCTTCAAAACCTTTGGCTTAGGTGCAAAATCTAAAGCACACAAGGGATACACATCTGAATCAGATTCACATTCATCCTCCTTCGTGGAAGTCTCCTCTTCCATGCTTGTGTCCACACCTGAAGCTCCTTCTTCAAAATCTGATTCCCAATAATCAGAAGATGGTGTATCTGAATGTGAAGTGTTGGTGGTGTTAGTCACAAGAACTGTGACTCTATGGTTTGATGGCCCAATCCTCAAGTACCCTTTGTGCCATCTATTGATTGTGCGTGTTGCTTGCAACCATGGCCTTCCAAGAAGTAAGTCATAGCTTGAATCCTTCAAGACTTGGAAAGTCATGAGATTTTGAACTCCCATAATTGAAACTACCACTTTATCCATCACCCCTACTAGTCGAACTTGTTGCTTGTTTGCCATGCTCACCACAAATGTTGAAGGTCTTGAGGGTATCATACCCAACTTCTTCATCAACCTTTCTGACATGGCATTCACTGTTGACCTTCCATCAACCAATGCATCCTTGATGTTGTGACCATTCACTCTCACATTAATCTTGGAGGTATATTCACAAGCCTCCCATGGTGCTGGCTTGGCATCCACCACCCCCACTGATACTAGAGCTTTTGCCTTCTTCTTCCTCTTGCTCCTTGTAGAACTCAAACCACCTCTAAGCTCCTTTCTCAAGGTAGGGTTCAAAGCAATCAATTGGCCCATTGTGATGTTAGCCTTGTGACTACCAACATCCTCCAACACATTGTAGTTCCATTGTTTCTTTGAAATCAAGAAATCCTCCATCCCCAACTTCTTCCTTGGAGTCTTTGTTGTTGATGGTGTTGAGGTGCAAGTGCTCCTAATAGACATAGGAGTATCCTTGCTTGGAGTAAATCCTTGAGAAGAGTGAACATCCTTTGCAAAACGAGCTCTCTTCTTCTCTTGTGCCAAAAGCTCCAAATTAAGACCCTTGGAATTTGAGCACTCTCCCTTCTCATGCTCTCAAACACATCTATGGATGCTATCCCCTTACCTTTGTTTGGATTAGGAGCCACTTGGATTTCACTACCTCCCTCTTTCCCTTTATTGGCTCCCTCATAACCCCTTCCTCCACACCAAAAAAATTTCTATCATTGAAATTGTTGGTTGGTTGGCCTCCTCTATATAGATAGTTTCCATAACTCATAGGCCCTCTCCCTACATTCTGATCCACCTCTCTCTTCTCCCATTGTTGCACCACATTGATTTTGAGATCTGCAAGTTGTTTTGTGATGGTTTGAAGTGGATCCTTTGGTGGAGTTGCAAGAACTAGGGCAACTACTACTTGTGGTGCAACCCTTGCCACCAAATTATCAGAATTTCCACCATACTTGTAGCCTTGAGGAGGATGCACAACCTCCTTCACCACCAAATCACTCTCATCCCCTTCCAAACTCTCCTCCATACGAATTGCAATCTTTATAGCTTCAACTTTGGAAGAAGATTTCTCATATCTCACCTTGCTCTAATTTGTGGTCTCAACCCTCCAACAAAATTCTTGGTGAGCATGGCCCCTATGCCAATCATAGTAGTCTCCACATCATCCCCACCCTTCCTCAACATTATGCAAAATCTAGACTTTAACTTTTCCACTCTTTCCACATAGACTCTCACTTTCTCTCCATCTCCTTGTTTGAGAAAGGTAACCTCACTCATCAATCTTTTATAACTTTTATCTGGGAGAAAGTTCTCAATGAGTGCTGAAGTCAAACTCTCCCAAGACTCTTCTTCCCTATCTCTACTCTCTCTCTTTTGGTATTTTGACTCATACCATGTAAGTGCTACATCCTTAAAGAAATTTGGTAATAATGAGGCCCACTCATTCTTCCTCCTCTCATTGTTTCCCATGCAAGGTCTCTTCAAGTCTCTCACAAAGGCCTCCATATCTTCTCCATCCTTGCCAAAGAAAACCGGAAGTTTCCCCATCTTAACCCCTCAATATCTTTCTTTTCTCTCAAAATTTTTTTTTCTTCTTTTTCTCTTTTCTTTTCTCTCACTCTATAACTAATAGAGTATATATATGACTAACACCATCTGAGAATAATCCACTCTAGGGAACACAAAAGGTTCAGGTTGCTCCAAGATTTCTATAGCAACATCAAATCCTAGAGTGCATATTAATCTAACTCTCATGGATAGTTTATCCATAAGTTGAAAGATTATTTCCATCACTAATCTTGAGAACTAGCTGATGAAGGTGGTAGTATTTTTGTAGCTGTACTAAGACTCTCTAAGATCCTTCACCAAAGTCTCCAAACATGCTTTTACTCCACTACACTCATGTCCTTTTGGAAGTCCTTCCACTCCACAAACCTCACACAACTCCTTGGTCTTAGATCTTCTCCTTCCCAATCTTGGTGAAGAAGGTCCAATATGCAAACCCAATTCAAGTAAGCCTCTCCTTTCCTTCAATCTCTTGCTCTCAAAGGTCAATGGACATGAACTTACCTTATGTCCCTTCTCTCCACATAGAAAGCACTTAGACTCACTCTTTCCTCCAAGTGGCATAGGTTTTTGGATCCTCTCAACACTCTCTTCAAATTCTATTGTAATCACCTCAAACCCTTTGGAAACCTTTCATAGTCTCAATTTCCACTCTTGATGACCCTCCATGTTCCCAAGATGAATCTAAACACTCAAACATGCTTTTTGTTGCTCTCAAACTCCTCATGCATGAGATCTCAACTCTGCAAAATTGACCCTTCCTCACAATTTTACTCAAATCTCTCAACTTGTATGTGACAGTCCTCTGAAATTTTTCACACTTGATCACAACTCTAGGGAGTCCCTCCCTAAAAAATTTCAGATCTTTTAATTGAGCCATTTGGCCTAGAAACTTTTCGATTCAGCACACATATTTCAGATTTGGTCTCAAAACCACCCCCCTCACTTCAAAAACTCATTACTCCCTGATCAAGAATGATCTCTCTCTAATTTTTATGTCAGTAGGTAGGATATAATATACTAAATTCTCTTGAAAGGTCTCACAATAATCCACTGAAAATTGAAGAAATGGCAGATTCTGTACAATTTTCCAAAGAGCATGCAGTTGTGGGAGTAGTTTACCCTATCAACTTTCAAAAATTCTAGCCCAATGTGCATAATAGCTCTCACAATAATTCTAAGTGTGCTAACTGAAGAACAGCCCAAGATATCATGTATATAAATTTTAAGTTTAGATCTCAAACTTGAGATTTTGCCCAAAATCATCTTAATCCCCAAAATCTACAATCCACCTCACACAATCTCTCCAAATCATCTCATGTGTACAAGATGTACAAAATCACTTCAAAGACATCATAATGAACTATAGGGTATACAAATGGATCTTGGTTCTTTAACATAAGTTTAGCACTGTCCTCTCCTAATGTTCTCTCCAAGTGAGCTCTCATAGCCTCCTTCTGCCTAATGTAGAATTGAACGTGGAACATTATCTTGCCTTCTAGAGAGGTCCCAATAACATAACCAAAAATGTAAGCCAGCCTATCTCTCACTTAGGATGAACCTCTGATGGCTATTATGGTAGCACACCATTGACTAAGAAGGCAAGGAACCCTAACTCCATCATACTCCTCCAAGGCTAACACTCCAAGAATCAAGACATTGCTCACTAGAGAACTCAATGAGAGAGAGATAGTTGCAAATGAAAGGATGATGAGTACCTCTTCACTCCTTGTTTATATACTTGTGAAATAGTTACGTACCAAAGTTACTAATTACCGTAGTAACTCAAGTTACTAGACTAAAAGTCAAGTAAAGTCAAAAAGTAGAAAGGAATATCCATTCATATGTTCATATTCCACTAGCATGTGATCTTATCTTGACCCAACCACTAAGTCAAGGATTCCTTCACATCAGCTATCCTTGGACTATAGGAGAATCCAAAACAAAAAGGCTTGCGGGCCTAATAGTTCTCTACTCTTTCCTCAAAGCCAAACACCTAGGAGTAATACCAAGTCAACACATTAGAATCCAAAATAGTGGTGCTCATCTTTTCTACTTCCTCTAAAGTAAGGTGCCCTCTATCTTAGCTATTACTAAATTTAGCTAATCATGACTAATGTAAAACCATCCTTTATCTCTTTATAAATAATATCTCTCAAGTACTTGTAATACCAAGATAAATATCATAATACCACACACATGCACAAATGGGTGTTACATGCCATGACTCTTGGGAAACTGAAATTCTAGTTCCATGCTAAAAAGGTAATACAAAGACTATTCAAGACTTCAATCCTTTGTACGACATCTAACCTCCAAATTGCAAAGCTCCTTATTGGGAGGGTGTTCTTGACCTTCTAAACCATGATTTGCTCTCTCGTTCTTCGGCATTGGTAAACTACTCCCTCACTTGGACGTGACACTCTAACCCCTTCTGGACTTTGGAAATTTCACTCTCAATCAGCTTCTTGACACACATTACTATAGGATAACTACTTAGAGGGACAGGATATCTACTTGACATATTCAATTTCCCCCTGTGCAATTACAATTTTATATTACCTCAAAGTGTAGTCATTCTTCAGTCAATTTCAAAATTGACTCCCCCTTCTTTTGCGTGGTGATTTCCTATCACTGTCACAACATGCTTCTTCTACCTCTGCCATTTTTTTGAAGTGTATTTTCTTGCCACATAGAGAGGTTGTTACACCATCTTTGTATCGGCCTTTGCTGCCCAATCCAAAGATGATTGTCTCTGGACTTGTCTCTTTGTATCCCCCTTCCAAGTACTTCTATTTTCTGACCCAATGTCAACTTCTTCAAGTTTACTCCAAAGACACACCCGTTCATTCTTTTCTTTGTAATTTGGGTTTCTTACTCACTTCTTCCTCAAAATGCTAACAAAACAGAAGACAACAAAAAAATGTGTGCACCACATACATGTGTATATTAGTTAGTGTATGATTCCACCACCATTATATTCCTTAGGAAGAAGTGGGCATCTTAACATCTTAGGGCTTACAATGCAGATTCATTTGAGAGATTAGCGAAGTCTCTTTAAGACCTCCCTGTGGATGACAAAGAGAGGACTACGTATATGCATATAGTCCTTATTGGATGCCATGCCACATATATAGACAATTACTTGAGGATGTACTTGCACAAGTTAGAGTAGACTAGTACTCACACCCACTCTTTACTTACATACACATTTTTCATGATCATATCATTACTTGTGTTAATCTTGTATAAGCATGGTGATTTATAAATGTATTATGGAATTTTGAAGTTTTTCATTTACTCCTTCTATCATGCTTGTACTTCAAAATAATAAAGTACAAGTTTATGTTTATTATCAATTCAAGTTTGTGTTGTTCAAGTTTATGTTGTTTTCTTTGTGTCATCATGACATAAAGATATTCATTCACAAATATGCATACTAGTGCATATAAGCACCTTGAGATAAATACTTAAATAAATAGTGTATCCCAATGAATATATAGTTTTTATAATGTACACAAACTTACAAATGCATATGAACATACTAACAAATACAAGCAATAATGACAAAAAATCAATGCTTGCTCCTACCTCCAACATTTCCCATTAGATATTGGTACATATTGCTACATACTCATACACACCAACACATACCAAATTATAATATTTGACAATGTTTGATAGTTTTCTTGCAAACCTTATCTTTTGCAATGGATAAGATTTGACAAGGCAAGATCAGTAGTTTTACGCATTCATTCTTCAATACAATTCTTGGAAATTTTGTGGAAGCTTAAATTTTATTGAACATAGAGAGCTACAAGAAAAAGTTACATAAAAGTCTCCTTATGATCATTGTCATTTTTGCTTTTCATAATGTATAAATGGGAATTGAAAATCTTGGGTCATTGTTTTAACTATTATAAGGAGTTGAAAGTGTGGAGAAGTAATGTCAAATCTCCTTTGGTGTATTTCTAGCCTCATAAACTCCAATCTTATATAATGAAAGTGTTTCCTTTCCTTCAATCTACAATTCTTTGCTTTAGATCTCATCTTATTTTCACTCAATCTCCTATTGGCCTTAACCTTCAACTTCTTAGTTCTAACTCTAGCTCTCTCAGTGGCTTCTACTTTCACTTGCATTTTCTCAAGCTTTCTCATATTCAATTTGCTAATTTGATAGTATTTGATTTCAACATGGTAATTTTTGCTAAATCATGTGAAAAGTACATAATTGGTGACACCTTGAAAGTCCCTTTAGAGACTCTCCTTTGCTTACTCTCTTGGTCTCCTTATGTCTCTCCTTGTTGAATCATGTGAAGTAGTTGCATTCATGTCTTTCTTTCCTCATTGAATCCTATTTAGTGGCAAAAGAGTTGCATTCATGTCACTAGTCATGCCTTCATTCTTTATTTTTTCCTCTGGCCCATGCATACATTCCTTTTCTTTGCTTAACAGGTCTCCTTGTGTGCTTGAGATAAAAGGAGTTGAGTTGAGAACTACCTCAAGAGATGGAAATTATTTGGTGTTAAATATAGGAATATCTTTTGGCACGTATATTCCCCCTCATGTCCCACACCTTCACCTATATTAATTTGCTTTCCAAACCCCATGCGTACTAGAGAGCGATGTTTGCTCAACTTCCAAACATGTCAGTCATCCTTAAAAAATGAGTGTATTTAGTTTGTCATTGATTGTTCTTCATATGAAGCGGTATTCTTTATTTGAGACCTCTAGTGCTTTTGTCTTTCTAATCTCATGCTTCCTTGTATAATTTCATATATCATCCCCATTTTCTGTACAATCTATCACTTGTCATTGAAATGTGAAGACCTCTACCATGCCATACTAAATATATAGCAATGTAACTAATAGTGATGTATTTTTGTACTGGTTTGTTGCAACTCCCACCATGGATTTGTGCAAAATACTCAAAGTTGTTGAGATAATCTAAAATTTGAGAGTAGTTATATATGCAATCATGCTAAACTGGTCCTCATTTGGTTTCCCTTTGCTCACAGGAGGAGAAGGCAATGGGGAAGGGATCAACGAGACCATCCTTAGTAGCTTGCCAAATGTACCATTGAGAGTTGTTTTGAGTTGGGAATGTAATTTGGAAGTGGAGAATATTCCAACCATGGCAGGTTAATTATGATTCACACATCTCCCATTTTCTTATTTTCTGGTTGTTTGGCAGTTATGTGCTCAAAATTTTCTTAACTCAACTGTCCACTCCCCATATGCTACACAAACATCTCACAACATCTTTTCTCTTTGGGTATCGATGGCAAATTGCAAAGTATTCAAATTCAAAGCCTATAGAAGTAATTTCAAATTGGAGAGAATTCTAGATTTCAACGAATCCTCTCACTCAACGCAAAATGCGGGGAATCTTTCATAGATTTTCAAATATGCTATGTTTATTTTCCCACGCGGTAAGCTCTCCTTGTCCTCCTCCTTTCCCTTGCATGCATACTTAGTGTACCTAATTTCTCGTTGGTCTGTGATGAACATTGATAATTGAATGCACTTCTTGATATTTCAACCGTGTATCAAGATTGAATTTTGACCTGCTCTCAATTTTTGTGGGTACACGTAAGCAAATTTTATGAATATCACTATTCTGCTCGTAAATATCCCTGGTTTCTATATTGAAATTCTTTATGTTACTCCTCCGGACTTTTACGGACGGAGAGTAGTGATAGTGATAGATTGGACGGAGAGTAGTGTACAACAAGGAATTTCTGTTTGGGGACAAGCCCACGGGTCTCCGTAGGTCGCACATGCGTGGGTTATCAAGGTGTATGAGGAAGTTATGCTGACTTCCGTGGGGTATGATTTCTGCTTAACTGGTGCGCATGACAAAGTCCAAGATGATCTTCTGAACTGCAGCCCTTGTTCCATCGTGCAATTGCCAAGGTGGTATTCACTTTCACTGGGACCCTTTCCCGAAGTCGTGTCATTGTCGTTTGCAGCAATCGGTCCTCTGCGTGAAAACCAGATGCAGTACAGTAACCGAGACATAGCGGTCGCATCCAAGTCGGATAGGCTTGCGAGTAGGCTGTCAGAATGGGCATTGGTGACTGGATATAGCTTTTGGACCGTGTCCAGGTTGGAATGTCTTGCTTGTGGAACAGCTTCACATCCAATTTATATCAAGTGGCAGACGCAACACGAGAAATTGACAGGAAAGCGTGCGACGGAGGACGTGCGAATATTTTCAAAGTCTTTCTATTTTCAAAGTCTTTCGAGGATGACACGAGATTCTCTAGACTAAGTGGAAAGTGGAAAACCGCAATAGAGGTTCATTATCCAAGACTGTGTTACATTCATTTG
Source organism: Lunularia cruciata (assembly GCA_948567375.1). Lineage (NCBI taxonomy): Eukaryota > Viridiplantae > Streptophyta > Marchantiopsida > Lunulariales > Lunulariaceae > Lunularia > Lunularia cruciata. The sequence continues at coordinate 52,703,977 of OX419758.1, forward strand.
ACAATCAACCAGCAAGCTTGGATGGTAAGAGGAATAGGATTCGTGTCACTTAGTTTGATCGAAGGAAGGAGGGTGAGGTTACTGAACTACACTTTCAACTGGAGCATTTACTGAACACTTTCAAGACAGCCGCAAAGATGATCTCCGTCTGATAAATTCGCTAATTGACAGCTGCTAGGACGCTTCGGGATCTTGACGGTACTGTATTGTGTACTTTGTTTACTTCGTGCTGAGAACACTCGGTTAGGATGAAGGAGAAATGGAGGTTGACGTGACTATGGTGGACTATTCGGCACAGCGTAACGAGGAATTATCTTCTTCACAGGAGAGCAGTTCTTCCTCCTTCTTTCGACAATCGGAAACCAAGTATCAAGATACCTTGCCAGTGACAGTATGTGAGCTAACACCTAAACTACACACCGCGGCAAATTCCCTACGAAGAAATAACATCAAGATCGTATGACTGATGCTTCAATATAAGGCGAATTGCAATTCGCCTTATAATTGAAGCAGGCGAATTGCAATTCGCTTCAGATTATTTATCACCGAAATCAAAGTACCAAAGTACTCCCTGATTTCGTCAGGGATAATCCCTGACGAAATCAGGGATAATCGCTCTTAATGTCAGATGCGTGAGTGGAAGGTCCAAGCGTGTAATTTAGGACAGAATACGATAGTTTGCTTACTGAAGTTCTTCACTCCGTAGTTGTCTTTTACAATGTTTTATTTGGAGAAGGCGATCACAAAGAACACAAGAAGGATGGGAAGACCCCCTCAAGCCTAACAAGGAGAGACAAAAGAGGTAAAATGGGGCTAGTCCCCATTCTATGTTAAAATTACAATGTTAAAATTAGGTACAAAGATCTCCCAGTGGTTTTTATCTTTGCTTTTATTTCCTGATGTTTGTGTTTATTTCGATCCAAAATCTGTGTACTTCGAGTCATTTTGAGAAAGGCGACCGTGTAGGATGGGAAAAGATCCCCATCAAGCCGTACAAGGATAAAGCTTATGAGGTAAAATGGAGGTAAACCCCAATAAGTCATTCCCGAATACCCTGATCTGAATGGCTACGCATGTAAAGCACAACTCGTACTCTGTCTATCGAGTTTGATTATATTTTGTTCTATCATGCTGAATACCGAGTTAATGAAGATGCCACGGTTCCCGAGCATAACGTCAAGTAATGAGGACCTTTTTGCACCGTCGTGTGTAATCTAGGAGGTAAATTACTAACAATCTATCTAATGATTCCTTTGCCTGGCTGGGGGCAGCTGATGTGTTGATCGCAGTAAGGGCGTAACTCGGTAATCCGGACGAGTTTCCAATCCAGATCAATAGGGTATCCATGGAAGCAATCAATCAAGATTCTTTGAAATGGATGAATTTGCCATAGATGTTATTAGTTTAGGAAGCATTTAATCATGAGTTCTCTTCATGACTAGTATTTATATGTTAAATGAGCTCAACCAATTCCTCTCTAGTATTAGAACTTTTCAATGGACTTTGTGCTACATAGTTACAAGCATGAATCTTTGAACAAGTGAGTTTAGTTGTCATAAGTGAAACCATTGAATGAGCATAAGCAATCCTTTTCTTGAACTTGAGGCTTGTGTGGGCTTTGGGTCCAATAATAACTAAGGTATCTATATATAGAAACATAGGAGTGTAATGTGGCCATTTCTTAGTTTCTCTAATATTAAAATTATATAAAATTATGGATAAGGTACTTGACACATTTCTCATAGAGAGTGCATGAAAAGTTATTATAGTAAATGTATTACTTTCTTATTTTATAATCTACTTTAAATTTACGTGTCCGTGCTCCACTTACAATAATGAGTAGTGATGGGAGCAATCAGTAGAAAGCGATCACATTACACGATGCTTCTTCCAATGTTCTAGTAATATGTAAACTATATAATTTCCAAAAATTTAAGTACATACAAACAGATCTTGCATATCAATACTATTGGAATTATACTCTATTGCATTATCTTTATTATTTTATCCTTGTTGGGCTTGATGGAGTCTTCACATTCCTCTTGTTATCCTACGTGGTCTCCATTCTTGTCGTTTATGACATTATCAACTTCAACAACAAAGCGATGGTGTCCAGAAACATAGAGCTCACGTGAAATTGTTAAATTTTTCCGATTCACTTAGTCAATTTAGTCAAGATGCTTCACTTTTGTTTTGGACTAGGGGGTGTAATACTCCAAGGACAAGAGAAGAGAGAAAACACAGATTGCACACTCAAACATTCGATGCCCCAAGGGAGCACCTTCTCTTTATTATATAGACAAAGAGGATCTCCTCCAAGGAAGCTCCACCATAGGATTAGGGACACAAATAAGTGACATGTCAGCAAGCTCCACCATTGGATTACTTACTTGGATGGCTGACATGTCTGGTCTAGGTCCTATCTGGTTGTTCAAACAAGCTTTGACCAAAGGGAATCTTTTAGGGAATCTTCTTGTAGGAATCTCAGAATCACGTGAGTAAGGTACCGTTGGAAAGCTCTCAATGCGACAAAGCAGGGGGAGGGAAGGTCAGCCTTCCAACAGAGCAGGGGGGGGGGTCTGCACATTTTTGAAGCCTAATTCATCCGTTTAGGCCTCTGAAATTGCCTTCAAAGATTGCATGCATATTTCGGTTCCTACTCTATTAGTAGAAGTCCCCTTTTGGTGATACCTCTTTCTGATCTGTTTAGTCCATCATGTATAACATCCTTTCAGATGTTACCAAACCAATTCTCACCTTTAAATCATATGTCTAGCTATTAGTTCTAAGGTTCTCAAGTCTATTTCGATTTCTGCCCTATTAGTAGAAGTACTCTTTTGGTGATACTTCTATCTTATCTATTTTGATCATCATGTATAACATCATTCTAGATGTTACCAAACCAAATTTCACATCTAGATCATATGGCTAGCTCTTGGTATTACAGACCTCCTTCCTTTTAAGACGCAACGTCCTCGTTGTGCAATTGTTGCTCAAATGCTTGCACCAACACAGGTGCATGTGCCAAATTGGCAGCGGGCTCCCAAGTGGCTTCATAGAGAAGGTAACCTTTCCATTGTACTTGATAGTCCACCCGCGGATGGCGAGTACCACACATGCGTTTTTGGAGAATCCGCTCCACTTCATATTCCTCTGTACCATCAATGAGTGTCGGACAAGGTCGAATGTCTTGTGTGACCCTGGCTTGATTGGGGAGCATATCTGCATAGTAGGGAGACATGGAACATTGGATGGATCTTCATGTGTGGTGGTAGCTCAAGGTGATAGGCCACAGCACCGATGCGACAAAGAATCGAGAAAGGCCCAATAAAACGAGGTCTGAGCTTACGAGGTCTAACTAATGTGAGGTTGGTTGTCAATAGCCACACTTGATCCCCAACATTGAACTCCATGTGCCTACAGTGTGCATCAACATACTACTTCTGTCGATTTTGTGCAATCTGTAATCTGTGCTTAGCACTCTCCACACCTTGTTGGATTCTAGAAACAAATGTGTTGACTGCATTGACCTTGGTAGCCATTGGATGGATCTTCATCAAGCTAGAAGGTGTGAAGGGATGCTCACCATACATAAGGAAGAATGGAGTGACATGGGTTGATGCATTCACTAAATTGTTGTAAGCAAATTCCACCAACAGGAGTAGGGTGTCCCACCTCTCTTGCTCTTCTAAGGTGAAGCGCGTAACATGTCTTCAATCGTGCGATCAGCCCGCTCAGTTTGGCCATCTGTTTGTGGGTGGTAAGTTGTGGACATGGCCAACTTGGTTTTGAAGAAACCAAAGAGTGTTTGCCAAAACAAACTGGTGAATTGGGTGCTTCTATCGGTGATGAGTACTCTAGACAAGCCATGGTGAGCAAAGATTGCATCTAAGTATAATTGAGCTAGTTGTGGAGCGGTCACCTCCTTGGTGGTAGGGCATACATGAATCATTTTGCTGAGCCGGTCCACAAAGACCACAATGGAGTCAAACTTTGAGGTGGTCTTGGGTAATTCACAGACGAGATCCATACTCACTTGTTCCCAACGTTAGGTAGGAGTGGGGAGAGGTTGAAGGAGCCCTGCAAGAGCTTGATTCGAAGCTTTGTTCTGTTGACAAAGTAGGCAGCTATGCACATAGTCCATCATGTCGTTGCTCATCTTGGGCCAATAGTAATGGCGCTTGACTGCATCTAAGGTCTTGTCCACTCCGACATGAGCTACAATGGCCAAATCATGACATTCCGCTAGAATGGTGGTGCGTAATTCTGGGACATTTGGGATCTATAATCTGCCATCCCGAAAGGTGAGTCCTTGGGTGCTTGTGACACCTTTGGATGATTGTGCTTCAACAATCTGTGGATCAGTTTTTGTAGCAGCTAGAATCTCTTGCCAGAATTCAGGGTTAATCTTAACTTCTACCACCAAGTTGTTGGCCATTGGCATGCGGGTGAATGCATCTACAAGTTGCTTCTTACCTTCCATGGAGGTGATTGTCATGTTGAAGCGTTGTCGCCACTCTACCCTGTGAGCCGGCCTGTCTCTCACTCAGGATGAACCTCTGATGGCTATTATGGTAGCGCACCATGGACTAAGAAGGCAAGGAACTCGAACTCCATCATACTCCTCCAAGGCTAACACTCCAAGACTCAAGACATTGCTCATTAGAGAACTCAATGAGAGAGAGATAGTTGCAAACAAAAGGATGATAAGTACCTCCTCACCCCTTGTTTATATACTTGTGAAATAGTTATGTACCAAAGTTACTAATTACCGTAGTAACTCAAGTTACTAGACTAAAAGTCAAGTAAAGTCAAAAAGTAGAAAGGAATATCCATTCACATGGGCATATTCCCCTAAGCATGTGGTCTTATCTTGACCCAACCACTAAGTCAAGGATTCCTTCACATGGGCTATCCTTGGACTAAAGAAGAATCCAAAACAAAAAGGCTTGCTGGCCCAAGAGTTCTCAACTCTTTCCTCAAAGCCAAACACCTAGGAATAATACCAAGTCAACACACTAAAATCCAAAATAGTGGTGCTCATCTTTTCTACTTCCTCTAAAGTAAGGTCCCCTCTATCTTAGCTTTGACTAACTTTAGCTAACCATGACTAATATAGAACCATCCTTTATCTCTATATACATAATATCTCTTAAGTACTTGTAATGCCAAGCTAAATATCACAATACCACACACATGCACACATGGGTGTTACAGCCCACCGAATTTGGCGATGAGATAGACCCTTCTACGTCTTGAGGTAGACTAGAGGTTTGTGGTCTGTCTCTACTTCAAATGCCTTCTTGCCCAGGTAGTGCTTCCAATGCTTGGTTGCTAGAACGATGGCCAACTCTTCTTGTTCTGTGGTATGGTAGTTGCGCTCTACCGATAATAACTTTTGAGAGAAATATGCAATTGGATGCCATCCGTCATGCCACTCTTGTTGTAGGACTGCTCCTATTGCTACGCCTGATGCATCTGTAGCCAACTTGATTGGACGTTTTGGGTCATACCACTTCAAGATTGGTGCATGTAGCAAGGCGGCCTTCAATTCTTGAAAGGCCAACTCTTGTGCAGTTCCCCATGTCCACTTCTTCTCCTTGCCAGGTAGTGCCGTTAAAGGTTGTGCAACCTTGGAGAAGTCATTGACATATCTACGATAGAATCCTGTCAACCCCAAGAAGCTCTTAAGTTGAGTTTGATCTTTTGGGGCACTCCATTTTTGAATGACCTCTATTTTATCTGTCAATACTTGAATGCACTCTGCACTTACTCTATGCCCTAAGTAGTCTACTTTAGACTTGCCAAACTCACACTTTGAGATTTTGGCATACAATTGATTCTATCTTAGAATCTAGAGGACCTCTAGTAGATGGTGTTTGTGTTCTATCATTGTGCCACTATATACAAAGATATCATCCAAGAAGACGATAACAAACTTATCCAAGTATGGACAAAATATGTCATTCATTAGACTTGTGGTACCCACATTTCTTTGTTTTTCTATGGTTAGTAGTGTTTAAGAGACGAAGTAAGCACAGAAAGTCAAATTGCGGACAAAGAATGGACGGAAGTAACTTCGGAGGAAAGCCAAAGAAGCTGACATCGGATCTGATGATGGAGGTACTCAGAAGAGGAGTACACCGGGAACAGTCCAAAGATCACCGTCTTCGGGTTGGAAAATGCAGGAAAGACAAAGACCGTTTAACAACCTCTGTACGTGGCAAGAAAGTACATTTCAAGGAACGGCGGGGGCAGAAGAATCAGGTCTTGACAGTGACCGGGAGTGCATGCAGAAGAGAGAAAATCACCGACAAAATTGACTAAAGAATGATTGTGATTTGGGGCAATATAAAATTGCAATTGCGCAGGAGGAATTCGAACACTCTGAGTAAATTCCCAATTCCTTTGAGTAGTCGTCCTGTAGTAATGCATGTCCCGAAGCCCATCGAGAGTGAGATTTTCCGAAACCCTGAGGGAGTTAGAGTGTCTCGTCCAAGAGAGGGTCTTGTTTTCCAACAGCGTAGAACAAGAGAACAAATCATGGCGAAGAAGGTGACCAATGCGCTGGCGGTGAGAGGTTTTGCAATCTGAAGAGTAGATGTAGTAGCTAGGATCAAAGTCTTGGTAAGACTTTGTATTACATTTTTAGCATGGAACTGGAATTTCAGTTTTCCGGGAGTAATGGCAGAAATTGCTGCCAGTAATTGTGAGGAGGGTCTCGAGGTGGAGGGAAAGAGAAGCAATCCGGCTTGATGGACTGAGTCGGATTGGAAATTAGTATTGGGGAGAGAAGCAGGAGAGCCGACAGGGATCACCTTCTATCAAAAGTGTGATGATGCAGAGGAGACGGCGGAGATCCGTAACTTGTTTTTTGCTTCGAGAACTACAAATGGTTACAAGGTGGAATCCTATTGGGACCCGATCCAAAGAAGTATCGTGGGGGCGATGATGGCCATGTTCAAGCCAGAACGAACAACTTACGTGACCATGCAGCAAACAGTCTTCTTCCATCAGATGTTTGCAGGAGTACCAGTGAATTGGGCAAAGTGCTTCCATCACCGAACAAGGCAGATGGTGGTGAATTGGAGAACAAGCTCGCCACCGCATTATTTTGCACCGTTTGTGGATCATTTCTACTTTGGGCTGAACTTGCTGTTCAAAGACAAGCGTCATTGTATGGTCTTGCACATGCACCTTGATTTGAGACGAGAAGTAGACAATGAGGAGCGCCAATATATGCTGCATCTGTGAGCAAATGACGAGTACTTTGCAAGGACGGGACAGTGGAAGATCAAAGATGTTACCAATCCAAAGATAAAGAAGCAAAGTAAACCCAAAGAAGCCAAGTCGTCGCCCATACAAAGAAAGACTTGGAAGCTAATGTTGAAGACTGCTAAAGTCGTAAGAGGGGCATCATCGGGATCGGAGTTTGATGAAGAAACTACGTCGCAGGAAGAGGACTCGGAAGAAGAAGAGCTCACCTTGAAAAGTGAGGAGTCAAGGAGCGAAAGTGAGGGAGAGCCAAAAGTCCAGCAATCGGTGGTAGTAAGTGAGGCTGGTGAGGCGATGGTGGAGAACAAGCCAAGACCCAAAGCGAAGGAGGAGTATCTTGCGGGGCCGAGTTCAAGAGGCCAAGACAAAGACAATGCCGACATGATGAAGATACAAAGATTGCAACTTCAAATGAAGGAGCCGATGACGCAAGAGAAGACTCCAGACGAAGGTGGCGATGAGGAAGACAACTTCCACGAGATAACATACTTGACAAAGGTGGTCACACCATTGCTCGAGCTGTTGAAAGAACATCGGAGAGGAATTGCCCAAGATCGAAGGAAAGGGATGAATGAGCTGCAGGTGGTGAAGCATCTGTTGAATGAAGTGCAGGAGCTGTAGGAGCAACAAGTCCAAAGACATGAAGAAATTGAAGAACTTCAGAGAGAGGAAGACTAGAGGAAGAAAATGCTAAGCCGGCTACAAGGAAGCTGCGCAGAGAAGGAGAAGGAATTGCAAAAGCAAGCCGGAGAATTGAAGGAGCAGGCAATGTGGCTGAGCAAGATGAAGGAGGAAGTGAGTGATGTGCGCATCGAGAATGTCCATTTGAAGACGATGACCATCGTGATGGAGTAGGAGTTGGACAGCTTGAAGAAGAGTGCCGCAGCAAAAGATCAAGCATGGCAGAGAGAGTTGACGTCCAGGCAAGAAGAAGAAGAGCGATTGCGAGAACTTGTCAAGAGCGTGGAACAACAAAATATGTAGTGTGCAGAGGAGAAGAAGATGCTTGCTGCAAAATACAAAGACGAGTTGAAGATGTATTGTGAGGAGTTGAAGGTAGAACGCTCTTGAGGATATGAGTTGGAATCAGTAGGAGAAATTGCGGGGAAATTAAGAGCAATCTTAAGCACGGAGGCTGAAGGAAGATTGGAAGAAGCTCGCCTACATGAGCTAAAATTACTTGTGCAGGAGACTCGGAAGCAAAAAGCCAAGGACGTGGACATGAACACATTGCTGATTTGGTTGAGAGAGCGTGTAGATAGGAAAATCTTAGAGGTAGAAAATAATGTTAGTCTTAGGTTGGATTTAGTCAAATTGGAGTTAGAGAAAATTTGGACTAGTGTGATAGTGGAGAAGAAACCCAATGTTGCAGAAGTAGGAGTTCAAGTGTCATCGGACTTGCGAATTGATACATTAGAGAAGAGTGGGGTCAAGAAATAAGAGTGTAGATAAATTACCCATGAGCTCAATTGAAGATTGTAGTGAAGAAGTCATAGAATTAGTGAAGAAATTAGTAGAATTAGTCATACCCGAAGAAGGTGAAGTAATAGGAAGATCATTGGGTTTGGAAGCCAATGATGAGGTAGACATTGGATCGGGATAGAAGTCAATTTTGAGATAAGAAGAGGCAGATATGAAACGATAAACTATCACTTGGGATCTGTAGGTAGGAAAAGATGTTAGGAAGCGGTGTCTAGGTAGGCGAGTCTGCCGTTTGCTTCAGTATTTAAGGGGAGCATTTGCAATACGATGTTATTAAGTATTCATATTTCTGAAGATAGATAAAGCGAAGTGTTGTTCTCAGTACTCGTTGCTTAAGCTTAATTCCGGTTGTCAATTTTGTGTTTGTGTTTGTGAGTGTGTGGAGAATTCCAAAGAGCAAGTCAGTGTGTCTGTGGATGTTGGAATTTACAGCCTTGATCTTCATTTTGTGTGTTTGATCCTGAGTGAAGTGCATCGGAGCAATGCCTTGACAGATCTGAGAGGAATTGTAGTGTTGGTAGTATTCTGCATTGGTGAGTGCAACATGAAGTTGATGTGAAGCAATTTCAATTGAGGAAGTTGTGCCTTCAGTGGAGAGGTGGAACACAATTCTGAGGCAAAATTGGTCTTTGCAGTGAAGTGCCGTCTTCGAGAGAATCTGAATCATCACAATCAAGAGTTGTTTGGACAGAATTTACTATGTTGTGATTATATGTGTGTATTCGTGACGAGTTGTCAAGATTGTGAGCTTGTTACTCTCTTTTGGGTGTAGTTTCTACCTAAGAGATTAAAGAGGCAATCAAGAAGAACTGCAATGGTGACTTTTGACTTTGTATTTGACCAATTCTGGATAGTATCTTTGCGGGAACAAACTTTATTTACCCGATTACCGCAAAAGTGATATTTGCCGGGTTGTCACAAGACTCATGAGAGTGGCAAGTGCATTGGTGAGGCCAAAAGGCATCACAAGATACTCAAAATGGCCATACTTGGTTCGAAAGGCAGTTTTGTACACGTCCTCCTCTGCATTTTGGATTTTATTGTAATCGCTCCGCAAGTCCAGTTTGGTGAAGTATCTCACTCCATGGAGTTGATCAAACAAGTCATCCATGTGAGGTAAGGGGTATTTTTTCTTCACTGTTTGTTGATTAAGACCCCGATAGTCAATGCACATGCGTATTGTACCATCCTTCTTCTTCACAAACAAGACAAGGGCCCCATATGGTGATACGTTAGGTTGGATGAACCCTTTCTGTAGCATCTCCTCAATTTGAGTCTTACACTCCTCCAACTCATGAGGTGATAGGCGATATGGGGCCTCACAAGGAGGTGTCTTCTTGGGAGTGTCTCAATTTTGTGATCTACTCGCCTTTTTGGTGGTAGTCCTAAGGGTAGATCATCAAGAAAGACATCTTGAAACTCATCCACCAAATCCTTCAATTTCTCAAGAATTTTTCTATTGAGTTTTGCACTCTGGACTTCTCTTATTAGACCCATAAAACATCTATCGGTCTTATAGACAGTTGCCATCCCTACAACATATAGAGGCAGTTTTTGCATGTGTGATTTTTCTTTAACCCCAATGATTGACCATTGGTGGGTTCTCACTACTTTCTTTCTCCAATCCACCATAGGGTTGTATTGCTCTATCCATGGCATGCCTAAAATTTCATCATAACGAGCTAATTGTATCACTCGCCACTCAATTGCTTCCTGATATCCTCCTATAGAGAGGGTTACCCATCTAGGTAATGATTCAATCCTCTCTGTTTGCCCATTTGGTAACTCTACTTCTTCACTTCCATCTCTCTCTAGATCCATTCCCAATCTTATTGCAACAGAGTGAGAACCAAAATTCTCTATTGCTCTCGGATCTATTAATACTCTCACTTGATTACCTTCTAGGATTCCATTCATGAAAATCAATTGTGAGGTTGCCTTTCGAGATCTTTGCACATTATTCTTCTTCCTTCCCTTGCTTTTTTGCTTCCCTATTGAGCCAATAAGGCCACAAGGTACATTTACTGGTGATCTTTATTTTCCAAAGTGATTTCCACCTCCTCCTCTTCAATGTGCCTCTCCATGTTGTTCAAAGATTGCCAATACAAAGGCCGAGGGCCTCTAGGGAAATGAGTGCAATAGTTGGTAGATATGTGCCCAATATGGCTACAATTGTAACAATGGTGTTGTTCTACTTGAATCCCTTCTCCTTGTGGGACTCCATCTCTTTGGGACTCCATCTCTTTGTTCTTCTACCCGTCCCCGGTCCCCTTGAAGCGGTTGTGCTCCTCGATCCCAGAATTGAAGGTTACCCAATTCCATAGGTACTGGTCCACCCATGTGTGGCATTTCTGCTTGATAATGTTGAGGTGGAACTACTCCTTCACCTCCACCTAATGCTCCTATTATTCTCTGCGCACAAGCAATGGCTTCAAATATCATGCGAGGATTTTGCACCATGACTTCTTGGCAAATCCGCTCTTTCAACCCTTGTTTGAAATTGTCGAGAGCCTTTGCTGGACTCATGTCAATAATTGCAACTTGTAGATCCAGAAATGCCTCCACATACTCTTGTACGCTATTCTTTTGTCTCAATCCCCATAGTCGGGTTCAAGCCATCTGCATAGAATCCACCAATTGGAAATTCTTCAACAGTCCTTCTTGCATTGTTGTCTATGTGACCTCCCTTCTCTCTGCCAGCATGGATCGTTCCCAAGCATCATACCATGTGAGGGCTTTATCGGTCAAGTACCCACATGCAAACACGCCTGCAGTATGCTTTGTGATCTCTGTTGAGAACAATCTGAAATATTGATTCATTCTCGAGATCCAATTTTCCATGACTCCCATCGTACGCTGCCCCTTGTAAGGCTCGATGTTGCAGGTCTTCTTCATCCGGAGTAGCAATGTGGCTTCATTGTTGATAGGGTTCGTAGGCACGGGTGCCTCTCCAAGTACTTCAGTCGCAAGTACTGGGTTTTGAGATGGCTTCTCTTCTTGCATGGCTTGATCGTTCTTGAGGATCTTCACTTGACTTTGTAATGTCTCCATGGTCATCCTTAATCTCTCGAAATGCATTCAACATCCCTTGCATTCCTTGCACCAGCTCTTGCAAGTGCGGATCCATGGTTCCTGCAACACTCAATTGCTAATGTCTACTTCAATACAAAGTCAATATAATCACCCTAGAAGGCGCACTAACTATCGGAACTACCATTGGGACCTCAGAAGCTATCACTCGTTGATAATACTCCTCACCAAAATTCCTAACCACAAAATATCTAAACATCACTTTTGGCCTCACTACATAATGGATTTCTACTTCAGTGCTGAAAGGGAGAGGATTTGGGACATTCATATCTATATTATCATAATAGAATGTAGATTGTCAAATCCCACTCTCTGTCATATATCACCACACGTAGAATCACCGAGTTTGGTGAGTTCATCACTCTGTCCATGAATTTTGCACCAAAGTGATAAACTAGCGATACCCTCATCTGCTCATGTTGGATGTACATAACCTTGATGTGGAATGGGTTTGAGAATAGAAAGCTAGGTGCGGGAAATTGTCCTCCCGGCGCATCCATCCCATCCGCTCTTTGAAGTCCTTCCTAAGTCTAGCCATTACTCTATGTTCTCCACCTCAAATTACTTAGTTTCAGTAGTTTGTGCTATTCCAAGAGGGTTGATCCACTCTCTTGGACTAGAACACTTGCTCTGATACCATTGTAATACTCTGAGGACAAGAGAAGAGAGAAAACACAGATTGCACACTCAAATATTTGATGCCCCAAGAGAGCACCTTCTCTTTATTATATAGACAAAGAGGATCTCCTCCAAGGAAGCTCCACCATAGGATTAAGGACACAGATAGGTGACATATCAGCAAGCTCCACCATTGGACTACTTACTTGGATGGTTGACATGTGTGGTCTAGGTCCTATCTGGTTGTTCAAACAAGCTTTGACCAAAGGGAATCTTTTAGAGAATCTTCTTGTAGTAATCTCAGAATCACATGAGTAAGGTACCATTGGAAAGCTCTTGATGAGACAAAGCAGGGGGGAAGGATTGCCAGCCTTCCCTCTGTTTTGGGGGGAGCCAACGGCACATTTTTGAGGCCTAATTCATCTATTTAGGCCTCCAAAATTGCCTTCAAAGATTTCAAGCATATTTTGGTTTCTACTCTATTAGTAGAAGTCCCCTTTTGGTGATACCTCTTTCTGATCTGTTTAGTCCATCATGTGTAACATCCTTCCAGATGTTATCAACCAATTCTCACCTTTAAATCATATGTCTAGCTATTGGTTCTAAGGTTCTCAAGTCTATTTCGGTTTTTGCCCTATTAGTAGAAGTATTCTTTTGGTGATACTTCTATCTTATCTATTTTGACCATCATGTATAACATCATTCTAGATGTTACCAAACCAAATTTCACATCTAGATCATATGGCTAGCTCTTTCTATGGGATATTTACGAGGATAAGTTGGAACTGTAACAATTTTGAACCACAACAATTATTTACCCCAAAAATAAAATGGATGTAAAATATTTTATGGGAAATTTTATAATGTAGGGGTTGTTTTATTTTCTTGGTATCCGAGACAGGTGAGACAAGAGATTAGGCGGTTATTGGACAAGAGATTAGGCATGTCAGGTGGATTTCAAATGAATATGATTAATACCTAGTAATAAATATGATTAAAGGTCAAGGACTTACGTGGATTCTTGGGCAAAAGCAACAAGAAAACTATACCTATAACGGTGTTTGTGCAGATTTTGAATTTGTAAACTCTACTTTGATTCAAATAGGTGTGAAATTTGATTTTTTACCTACTTCCTCAACTCTCACCCAATCTAACTCCCTCCAAAACCCAATGATACAAGCAATTCTATCTTACTCCCCCAAAATCTCACTTTTGTAAGCAAGGTAGAGGAGATTGCTCTAACGTGGGTTCATTCTTAGTTCTTGGAGATCAGAACTTTCAATTCAAAAGTTAAAATTTTGTTAGTGCATGGTAAGATTTATCAAAGTACATTTTGGATTGCACTAGAGAGAAGAAGTAAGTGCACCAATGTAATGTTCTAAGGATAAGAGGAACTCCAAGAGAAACACAAGAGAAATTCAAGGTTTCACTTCTCAATACTCCAATGCTCCAAAGGAACGCATGGTCTTTCTTATACAACAAAGAGGATCCACTCAAAAAGAGCTACACCCTTGGATCAAATACATGGATTGGTGACATATCAACAAGCTCCACCCTTAGATTAGCTGCATAGGTTGGTGAAATATTGATTCTTGTCCTATTTGGTTGGTCCAAGTTTGACCAAAGGGGATATTGGGGAATCTTCCTATAAGAAGCTCAAAACTGCATGGATGAGGTATCACTAGAAAGCTATTGACAAGACAAACATAAGGGGAGAAGGCAATACCTCTCTTCCCCAAAGAAAAGAGCCCAAGAAAATTCCATTTTTTGAGGCCTAATTCATCCACTTAGGCCTTTAAAATTGGCTCGGAAGTTTTCAAGGTATTTTTAGCCTTTGCCTTACTAGTGGAAGTGCTCTTTTGGTGACTTTTCTATTTGATCTATTAGACCATCACATATAACATCTTTAAAGATATTACCAAGCCAATTTCCATGTCTAGATAATTTTTCTAGCTAATGGTATGATAGCCGGCCTAAGAAATGAGAATTTGAGATTTGAAATTGAGTTTATGGAATGCACTAAACTCCAACCGCTTGACATGCGAGTTCCATTTGCATTCACAAAATCCTATCCTTTGGTTGAATTATAGGATCATGCTTCTCATGGTATATCTAATATTGAGCATTTTACGTTAGGTGCTTCCTATCTTGTAGATTTAAATCCTCCACATTCTCCCAAGAAGTCTAGCCATGACTTGCATTCTCCCTTATTGGAATTTTAAACTCTTCTTGCCATGGTTTCCTCCGGTCCATCATCTGGCCTTTCTTCTAAAGATATCAAATAAAAAGTGTTGAGTATGAAATCCAAGGGAGTTGAAGTGATAGGTTTAAAATGATATCTCATCATTATAAAAAATCTTGTATTATCTAGAAGATCCTGACCATTTCAACAAAATAGATGGAGGGTGAGGTATATAGAAAAGCACTACATTCAATTCTATGGCCACTTATCTAGTGAAGTTTAGGAGAGGTTTTCTAGAAGCTATGATGGGAGGTAGATTGCAATACATGGCTCAATACATGGCTTCTTATAAGTCTACCCAAACATGGAAAGATAAGTGCACAAGAGAAGGACACATCAAGAAAGAAATCAAATGAGTATGGAAAAAAATTGATAATAAACTAATTCATCAATGTTCACATTATTTAATGTTGTGCATATATACATTGCTACATAACATACATCATAGATGGAGGGTGAGGTATATAGAAAAGCACTACATTCAATTCTATGGCCACTTATCTAGTGAAGTTTAGGAGAGGTTTTCTAGAAGCTATGATGGGAGGTAGATTGCAAAAGAAATGAGCTCAATACATGGCTTCTTATAAGTCTACCCAAACATGGAAAGATAAGTGCACAAGAGAAGGACACATCAGGAAAGAAATCAAATGAGTATGGAAAAAAATTGTTGTAATGTTCCAAGGATAGTAGAGAAACACAAAAGAGAAAACACAAGTTTCACACTCAAACTCTGATGCCCCAAAGGAGCACCTTGGCTTTAGTATATAGCAAAGTAGAGACACTCCATTATAGCAATAGTATAGTATATAGCAAAGTAGAGACACTCCTTGGCTATAGTATATAGCAAAGTAGAGACACTCCTTGGCTTTAGTATATAGCAATGTAGAGACAATTTGGAGATTCTTGTAGGAATCTCCAAATTGTATGGGTGAGTTACCATTGGAAAGCTCTTTATGAGACAAATAGGAGGGAGGTGGGAGGTAGGAACTTTTATAAATTTTTGGGGAGGGGAGGAATCTGCATATTTTTGAGGCCTAATTCATCCATTTAGGCCCTCAAAATTGCCTGAAGATTTTGGGCATATTTTGATTTCCACCCTATTAGGAGAAGTAAAATTTTGGTGATACCTCTTTCTGATCTATTTAGTCCATCATGTATAATATCCTTCCAGATGTTACCAAACCAAATTTCACCTCTAGATCATATGTTTAGCTATTAATTCTAAGGTTTTCAAGTTTGTTTTGGTTTTTGCACTATTAGTAGAAGTACTCTTTTGGTGATACCTCTTTCTGATCTATTTAGTCCATCATGTATAATATCCTTCCAAATGTTACCAAACCAAATTTCACCTCTAGATCATATTTTTAGTTATTGGTATTACAATTATTAACATCACACAATAGAAACACAACTCACATATAAGTCATACATGAACTCTAAAGTTCCACAATAATCAATTTATTCTTCCACTTGAATCACACTCAAATCAAATATGTACTCAATCCTTCACTCAACAATCTGTCAACAATCAAATACTAATTATAGTCAAGCCACACCTTCTCTGGCTAAGAGACTCTAGGGGATGCTCGCTAGCCTCTATCCACCATAACTAGGAACTGGATGGCTCAACAACAAAGAAGAGAGCAATTTGGAGTTGCACTTCAAAAGTATACCCCTTTGGTTGACTTAAGTCTCTAGCCTTGATGGCACCAATGATGACACATCCAATAGGGCAAATGGTACAAGTGGGTCTCACTATATGATCAATACCCCTAACATGAAATCTGATAGCCAACAAGTAGCTCATGAGTAACTACTAAAATAACTATGATTGCCATCACTACCACTCCAACTTTTGAGCAAACTAGCTTTAGTGCTACAAATGTTGTGATAATTATCGTGCATATATACATTGCTACACAACATACATCATTGTCAATATCATTTACTATAAAAGCACAACTCACACATAAGTCATACATGAGCTCTAAAGTGACACAATCACCCCCTTAGTTGGTGGTTAGGGCCCTCTAACTCTAGATAGCCATCTATCCAAAGTAGGTGATATGCTCTATGGTGGACAAAGATCATGAGGCCAAGTGCTATTGAGTCCCATTGTTAATTGCATGTCTGCAATCTATACCACATAAAGGGTGAATTAACTATAAGTTAAGTACATCTAGGACATAACCATTGTCCTTGAGGAACTACTATGATAGGAGGAGTCAAACATGCTATATGCCATCCTCTCAAATAGCTATCACACACCAATATAGTAGTAGTTCTACCAAAAGAGTCACATAACATGCACCACAAAGCAACACATACAAGTGCCAAGCTTGGGTCCATAGTGCCATCAATGTTTGGGAGGTAGCATGGTGTACAATTGCACACATGATCCTTCCAACATGAGGATTTTAGAAGGCAAAACCTTACGTATTCTCAAGATAGTGTGGCCTATAGTATCATCAAGTGTTGTTTGTACAGTCTATCATAAATATACATTGTCCCACGGATAAATTGATGGATCAAGGATCTATTACGTCTTCCTCAAATAGTAGCACAATGTAAGGTATCCTTATGTTGAGCAATTTCTAAGTTCTCAAAAGACATCAACATCATTCTCCGAAAGATCTCTGCCCATTGAGAATATACGTTCACCCATATGTTTGGATCATACAAGTCCAAAACTATAGTAGCATCATGACAAATGGCTATAGGTAAATCTAGATCTCATCCATAGAGTAGAAATTAAGGAGAGAAGGATGCTAAGAAGGCTTGCCGGCTGAATTGATAGCCCATGGCCAACCAAGGTAGCTAGAGATCCCAATCTCTTGGATGACCTCTCTACAAACCATACTTATGCAATCCTCTCTTCATTGTTTGAACCACTCTCTTTGCTAAGCCATCTACCTCATGGTGATATCAAGAGGTAGTATAAGGTCAATCAAGGCTTTGTCACACAACACCAAAACTCCCCCAAGAACTCCATAGCATGATCAATCAAAACCTCAATTGGTGCACCAAATGACTAAGAACCTGATTCTAAGACAAGTAAGTTATCTCTTCATTGGACTTGTCAACAAATGCCACCAACTCAATCCACTTGGTGAACTGCTCTACCATAACCAAAACATACTAATGATGTCTCACAATCAATGATAAAGGTCTAACAAGGTCCAAACTTCAATGGTAATCCTATCTTATGATAGTTAATGGGTGTAACTATGGTATAGGAGCTTTAACTTGGTCACAAACCTCACATCTAGCAACAAATTGCTATACATTGGTTTGTATACTACACAACCAATAATGACTATTGTCACGCCATTTGTAGTTTCGTATCTAGATGCTTAGACACTGAAGTTCTAGTGATAGTAGTTAGAGGCATTTTGGCCATTACTTATAGACAACTTTCCAACGGTCAGATTTCAGGTTTAGGGTACTAACTTCATGGTGGGGCCCACCATCACTTGCACCGTCCGCATCGTCGTGTGTGCCGTCAGCGGGACCGTTGGGAGGAGACCTAGGTCGAAATCAAGGGTATACCCTGGGAGTGCAGCTCCAGAGATCTCACTTCTCTGATGTTGAGTCTTCGAGTTCCTAGCTAGAGTGGATAGAAAGCCGGCGAGCGTCACCTGGAGTCTTTTTGCTAGAGTGGGTGTGGCTTGACTATAATCAATGCTCTATTGTTAGCAAGTTGTTGAGGATCAGATCAAGTATTGATCTGAGTTTGATTGATTTGAGTGGTAAACGATCTGATTACATCAGAGAAGTGAGTCAGGGGGAAATTGGGTGCAGGAACTGCGAGTGTTGATGGTATCTCCAAGCTCAATAGATCATGGTGTCTCAATCAAGTAGTTCAGATTTCCCTGAGAGAGTGTGTGTGCGGAAGAGCTGGAAAAATTTGGAGTTAGGGGAGAAGCAATTTTCAAGCGGCAGTTGTGATTTTGAGCTCTAGACCAATTTGTTATGAGTTGAGCTCAAAAACTAAAATTGAAGGTGGAGTTGGGAGCAGATTCTCACGAATTGAAGATTATACGAAACCGATTTTTCCAATTTGGCTTGAGTGAAGAGCTAGCTGAGGATTTAGTGGTCAGCCATTTTTAGGGATTTATGTAAGATTTACGTTAGATTTATGTTAGATTTTGTGAAAGAGTTACGTCAGATTTTGGCAAAAAGAACTTGAAACTGATCTTTGGTGATCCTTGTAGCTCAAGAAATAGATAGGTACCCCAATTATGTCAAATGCCAAATGGTGGCAGAGTCAATCCTGTATTGATTTATGAGATGGAGGGTTGTTGTTTAGCATTTGTGTGATTGGACCCCCTCCATTCTTTGCTTCCTATTTGTGCACCGTGTTTGTGTAAGGTGCCCTAAATTTTGAGCGTTGGTGCTCTAGTGTGCTCTCGATAGTGAGGCTGGAGTGATGACCAATCAGACTATCTTTGTTTCTCTCCGGTGAGGTAGGAAGTGATGACCTACAGACCGTGAGAATACGTGTTGTGATGGTAGGTTATAGGTCACACTTGCCCCTAGTATAGTTGTCTTAGTTACAGTTACATTAGTGGATAGTGTTCTGCTAGTTTTGGCACTTGGTGGTGCTCGGTTGGTATTGGCACTTGGTGGTGCTTGGTTGGTGTTGGCACTTGGTGGTGCTTGATTAGTGTTAGCACTTGGTGGAGTACTTGCGGTTGCGACTCGCGGTTGCGGTTGGTGGTTCTGGTTGGCTGTTGCGGTTACTTTGTCACGACAGAGTTCTTTGGGGATTCCAAAGGAGTTAGCCCTGCAGTACATAGTGGGTTTACTCGGAGTGGCGCTTGGTATCAGCCTATATCTCAGGTCCTAGTGAGGGAGAAAATTGACTCTGAGTTGGAGTTTGACACAGGAGCTGATCTAGTTGAGAGTGCACTTGTTGTGTCCGCACCATTGTTGTGGGACATGGATGAAATTTATGGGGTCTCCAAAGGCCCTAGGCGTTACTCTGGTATAGTGGGTACCATTGAGTTGGATGACTTCATCCAGGAGTTTGATAGTTGGTGTGATTTGCAGCAGATGCAGAACCCGACTTTGTTCACACCTTTCATGGCATGGAAGGGGTTGTTTCAGCACTTGGAGGGTACGCCGATGAACAACTACCATGAGTTTAGTAGAGCTCATTTGGAGGAGATTGAGTTATGGAGATAGTATTGGTCTCCAAACTATGTCTCTATCACTTCAAGCTACGTAGGCAGGAGTAGATCGGCTGTACGTATGAGTTCTAGCTCGAGTAGTGTTGGTGGAGCTAGTGGAGGTATACTAGCTAGAGATAGTGTTACCGCAAGTGGAGATACTGCTACAGGAGGTGGTGTGGTATCGAGGTTTAACCCCATAGTGGAGTTCTTCTTGTGTTTGAGGTAGAACTACCAGGGAGTACGGATTGACAAGCTGAGAAGCTTGCAAGAGTTCCAGCGGAAGGCTGGAGAGAGCCTACACAAGGCATACACTCGCATGAGGCGGCTGATCAGTTTCACTCAGGGAGTTATTGAGGCCCAAGCAGTCTAGTTTTGGTATGGGATATTGGACAGGGAGTTGCGACATAGAGTTTGTGATGCTACGTTGTTACATGCTACTTTGCCTACTTTGGCAGTGGTCTTTGGTTTGGCTAAGCATATTGAGCTCAACATGGTGGAGGAGAGAGTAGTGACATCTGGATTTGGTAGGGAGGCCTCATCCACGGCTGTGACTTCTTCTAGAGTGCAGCAGAGGACACCACACCCAATTGGTTTTCGAGGAGAGGATGGACAACCTAGATCCTATGGAGCAAGTGGAGGGCCTAGTGGAGTTAGACCCTTACCTTCATTTACGGGTCAACAACAGCTAGTGAGTAGTAGTGTTGCTTGTTGGACTTGTGGTGGACCTCACCATCGAAGAGAGTATACTCAGGGCAGTGGACCTGATACCTTGGGTGTATCATAGCCAGCACAGAGGCAATGTGTGCACTGCCACAGATTTGGTCACACTAGTGATCGGTGTTTTGACCTACACTTGGAGTTATGGAGTGGTAGGGCTGCTATGGTAGGTAGTAGAGGAGCTCTAGTTCATGGAGGACGAGGTGGTAGAGGTGGTGGTAGAGGATCTACACCTAGTAGGGGTGCAGTACCTGCTCTTACTTCTAACACAACTATGGCTACTTGGATTGAGCAGTTGGAGCAGAGATTGGCTAGTATGGTTATTGCTCAGAGGAGATCAGATTTGTGTGCTAAGGCTTCCACCTCATATGCTGGTGATAGAGATGCTTTGGACTTCATGTGCGGAGCAGCACAGGTGGATGCATCTGCAGTAGTGACTAGGAGTGTAGTACGTGCTCCAGAGCCTAGAGGAGCATCAGTGAAGTTGGACGCATAAAGAGGAGAAGTTGGGAGACTAGTCAGACTTCCCCAGTCTTTCACGCTATTTGAGGCATTGTAGATGACATCCATGGTTCCTAGACGTCCCAATGCAGGTGTGTTAGGTGGTGATGGAGTGTATGATGGACTACCTACTAGTCAGCCATCTACTACTACACAGATTGAGTCTAGCATGATGTTGGGGGCGGCTCAACTGATTATGCGGCATCCTTTGTTTTCAGCCAGTGACATGTTTACATTGGGAGTTGACCCAACCCCAATGTTCCGGTTGGCTGCCATGCTGTGTGAGAGTAGGGATGGTGTGGTTCCTACTACTAGAGCAGAGGTGGTTGATAGTGGAGCTAACTTGGTTAAGGAGCATGGGATCCGTTTAGCGACCAGTGGTTTATGGCAGGCAGTAGCGGCTAGACTGGAAGAGTTGCCAGCTAGACCGGCCTTTGAGAGAGTGCGGTTTACACATGGTGTTGTCCTATTGGATAACCAAAGGGGGATTTTCTATTTGGTGGGACCTTCAAGGAAGAGCTATACACCACAGAGAGTCTTGTTAGACTTTGGTGTGCAGCCCCTTAGGTTGGAGAAGGCGGTAGTTGTCGGTTTGGAGTTACGAAAGACCGATGTAGAGAGGTGTCCATTTCAGATCCAAAAGTCTCTAGGTGGTGGTTCAACATAGTACATCACACGTGGGGAGCTTGTTTTCTAGGTTCAGCCTGGTCATCCAATTGATAGCTCGACGGTGAGAGCTCAAGCTATTGCGACAATAGTTGAGTCATACGATGTGCTAGTTGGGGGAGCAATGTTATACCCCATGGATTTCAGCATTGACTATTGGGAGGAGACAACCTCTTATAGACCTGGTTGGCAATTTGGTGAGGGACGGGTATGTTGTCTACCAGTACGCTTTAGTAGTGGCAGTCTTGGCTCACTATAGTCCGGGACCATGGCAACATCAGTTTTAGCTTTTAGTGGTGCAGTTACTTGGCCTGGTGACTTGTTGGAGTGGAACGCCCATGCAGAGGATACTC
Source organism: Lunularia cruciata (assembly GCA_948567375.1). Taxonomy (NCBI): domain Eukaryota; kingdom Viridiplantae; phylum Streptophyta; class Marchantiopsida; order Lunulariales; family Lunulariaceae; genus Lunularia; species Lunularia cruciata. Next base: position 52,726,095 of record OX419758.1, read on the forward strand.
CAGTCCCAGAGGAGATCACTCGGCTTTGGAGTATGAGTGGGATTGTTCCATCCACCTTGGATGTTCCATTGTGGAGTTCAGAGGAGGTGTTGCAGCAGCATGCAGATCAGTTGGTGTAGCAGGCTTGGAGTGGAACCTTTGTACCATTAGGAGATGAGTGTGAGGATGAGCCTCTTGAGGCAATTGCTTTGACACCTTTGGATACCACACTCATTGCTTGGCAGTATCCAATAGAGAGGATATGCTTATTGGAGTTGTTTGGTGGGATCAGCACTAGACTAGCTGCGGTGTTACAGGCGGGTATCCGAGTACAAAGGTACTTGTATGTAGAGAGAGATGAGACTGCTAGGCAAGTCTCTCTACATCATGTGGCACACTTGGCTTATCGGTATCCGGAGTTATTACCGATGTCAACAGTCAGAGGTTACCAGAAGGCCCTACTAGCATACATTTCCTTATTGGAGGCGCATGACCTAGAGAGACATGGGCCTATTCACTTGGTGATTTTTGGATGGCCATGTCAAGGACATACACATGCGGGCCACGGTTTGGGTTTTCAGGATCCTTGTTCTAGTGTGTTATGGGAGATGCTATGGATACTACGACATCTCTAGGTTCATCAGTCCGTTTCCCTAGCTTACCTTTTGGATAACATGCCTTTGATGGGTGATTCTTGCACCAAAGTGGTGGCGAGTACACATCAGGTCCATTCTTGGATAGGACTTGCTGTATTGTTAGATGTAGCCGGAGTGGGATCACGGGCTCATTGTCTTTGTCTTTGGTAGACAAACCTCTTACCCACAGAGGTTCTATAGTGCGCTTATGATGGGATTCAACGACTTGACCACATCCTTGTGGATGACATCTTGGATGTTGGATGTTAGTCTCAGACAGTGGTAGTGGCTGATAGGTCACCTATGGTAGTGGTGAACCTAGTTGGACAGCCTAGAGCCGCATTTCCCACACTCATGAGTTCCCAGGCTCTCATGCTTTTTGAGAGGGAGGACTTGGACTTATTTGGGACTCACAGTTATAGTAGTTGGTGGAGCCCAATGCTGATGAGAGAAAGTGGGCGATGGGTTTTTGCAGCAATATTACCGCTGTTCCAGTAGTGTCAGAGGCATCCAAGCGTCAGGTGTTAGGTCAAGCTATGGACCTGAATTGTTTTGACCTGGATTGTGAGCCTTTGGCTTGGCAGAGCAGCGTAGGATGCACTTGATAGGCATCACCACTCGGACACTTGTGAGCCATGTGCCTATTGAGACGATTCAGGCACATGTTGAGAGCGATGGACCAAGTGGACTTGATATTCTTGGGACACAACCAATAGCTACTAGGGAGGGTGGTCTACTTGGAGTCCATCTAGGTGAGCGTGGGCTACTTGGATTACATCCTTGGTCCACTTAGGATGCAGCTAGAGGACGTGTGGAGCTTGCAGCCAAAGTGGAGGGAGTTTTTCATGCAGAGGTTGGGACCTCTAGTGGTCGAGGGCATGACACTATTGCTCCCAAGGGCCCAGTGTAATAGCTAGTTAGTATGTCTTCCACTCCTATGACAGTTACAGAGGATACTTGGGAGCCAGATCTTGGACCCAAGCTTACTGGAGAGGAAAGACGGAGGGTTTGGAGGTTCTTGACGAGTCACACGAGTTGTTTTGCCTTCAGTATGAAGGATTTGGGTGCTCTGAAGGGACTTGGTATATGGATTGAGCTGACTAGCGATACACCAGTTTTCCAACGTCCTTATTGCTATAGTGACATGGAGAGGACATTGATTTAGAGCCAAAGTAGTGACCTTTTTGAGGCTAGTTTGGTGGAGATTTCACATGGAGAGTATGCATCAATGACAGTGATGCCAAACAAGAAAGATATGCATGGCAACTATACAGATAGGCGGATGTGTGGAGATTACCATCCTATCAACCAATAGACCAGGGCTGATCGGTATGCCTTGCCTACACCGGGGGAGATTTTTGATGCAATTGGGCATGCAAAGGTCTTCGGTACTTTGGATCTTTGAGCGGGATATCATCAATTGCCGATCAGGGAGGAGGATAGGTCCAAGACAACATTTTGGGCTATTGATCCTCACGGCAAGGATGTGTTATATCAGTGGAGGTTCTTACCGTTTGAGTTGAAGAACGCTCTTGCTGAGTTCCAGAGAGTCATGGATAGGATTCTAGCTGGATTGGATTTTGCTCGGTGCTTTATTGATGACATTTTGGTCTATAGTGCTACTATGGAGGAGCATGAGAGATAGTTGTTGGAGGTGTTTGAGAGGTTGAGATCTCATGGACTCAAATAACATCTTGAGAAGTGTAGGTTCTTCCATGAGCAGGTTGAATATTTGGGTCACACTATCTACCCTGGAGGACTTGGTGTTTAGTAGACCAAGGTAGAGGCTATTGCACGTATTCCTTGGCCTACGGATGTGAGTAGAGTGCGAGCATTCCTTGGGTTGGTGAACTTCTATTGCCGTTATGTTAGAGGATTTAGTGCCATTGCCAAGGCCTTGACAAAGCTGACCAAGCTTACACAAGAGTGGTGTTGGGGAGATGAGCAGGAGAGAGCTTTTGTAGAGCTCAAGGAGAGGTTGACATGTGCTACTATTTTGAGGAGACCAATCAAAGGATGACCATTTCAGGTTCATACTGATTGGAGTATGTTGGGGCTTGGAGCGGTGCTCACCCAACATGATGATGAGTGGAAGGAGTTTGTGGTGCCCTATGCTAGTTTCTCCAACAATTTAGTGGAGGCAAAGTATAGTTCATATGAGGGAGAGTGTTTGGCAGGAGTTTGGGCTGTAGCACATTTTTTATGTGACCTATTTGGTAACCCCTTCACTCTCATCATAGATCATCAGCCGCTGAAGTGGTTGATGGAGTCCGACAAGCTTTGAGGGAAGCTGCATGATGGGCTCTGATTTTATAGGAGTATGATTTCACGGTTGTTCACAGACCTGGAGTGGTGAACCGTGATGCAGATGGGTTGAGTAGAAACCCATGTCCCAGCTAGCAGGATCAGACCAGAGCAAGTTGGCATGGTGAGACAAATGAGAAGATGGTGCCAGGTTGGCATGCATCTGCCTTTTTGTGTATATTTTTGAAGCTTTGGTGGTATCTCTCTCAGCACATATAGGAGGAGTTATGGAGGTCACAGATCCAAAGAGTGAAGATATTGGTATTGTTCAGCGAGACATTCATGATGATGTCTTAATGATGGACTATCTTTGCACTGGTGCTATGGGTGGCACAGTTGGAGCCAAGGAGAGAGATTGTGTCCTTCAACAAGCTAGACGGTTCAGATAAGAGGGTAGACACCTTTTGTGTGTATGGGAGGATGGTAGAGTACGAGTAGTACCACTTCCATCTGAGAGACCACAGTTGGTTTGTCATGCTCATGAGGAGTTAGGGCATTTTGGAGTAAAGTGTACATATAGCTTACTCTAGAGTCATTATTGGTGGCGTGGCATGCAGATCGAGGTACAACAGTTTGTTGCCAGATGTGTGGTTTGTGATCGAGTTAGATCAATGCTCCTACACCATAGTTACACCCATTACCTATCATGGGATTGGGTTCTTGTTGGAGTTTGGACTTTGCTGGACCTTTACCGTTGACTGTGAGACATCATCGGTATGTTTTGGTGATGGTGGAGCACTTCTCCAAGTGGATTGAGTTGGTGGCACTTCTTAACAAGTCTAGTGAAGGGACAGCTTACTTGTTCCTAGATCAAGTTCTTAGTCATTTTGGTGCACCAACTGAGGTTTTGACTGATCAAGGTACAGAGTTCTTGGGGAAGTTTCAGGTCTTGTGTGACAACGCTTTGATTGATCACCATACTACCTCCCAAGATCACCCTAAGGCAGATGGCTTAGCAGAGAGAGTGGTTTAGACAATGAAGAGAGGATTGTGAAAGTATGGTTTGCAGAGAGGCCACTTGGGAGATTGGGATCTCCAGTTACCTTGGTTGGCCATGGGCTATCGGTTCAGCCGGCAAGCCTCCTTAACATCCTTCTCTCCGTACTTTCTACTCTATGGATGAGATCCAGATTTACCTGCAGCCATTCGTCGAGATGCTACTATAGTTTTGGACTTGGATGACCCCGATGTATGGATGAACGCATGTTCTCAGTGGGCAAAGATCTTTTGGAGAGTGATGCCAATGGCCTTTGAGAACTTGGTGATTACTAAGCATAGAGATACTTTACGCTATGCTACCATTCAAGGAGGAGGTTATAGACCCTTGATCTGTCAATTTCATCCAAGAGATTATGTATATCTATAGTAGACAACACTGATGACACTTGATGTTTTGATAGGCCGCACTATCTTGAGAGTGCATGAGGTTTTGCCATCTGGAGTCCTTGTGTTAGAAGGACATGATGGTGTTTTTTTGAAGGATCATGTGCGCAATTGTGCACCATGCCACCTCCCAAACATTGATGGTACTATGGACCCAAGCTTGGCACTTGTATGTGCAGGCTTGAGGTGTATGTTATGTGGCTCTTCTGGTGGAGCTGGTACTATGTTAGTGTGTGATAGCTGTTCAAGAGGATGGCATATGGCATGTATGACTCCTCCCCTCATGGTGGTTCCTCAGGGACAATGGTTATGTCCTAGATGTACTTGACCTATAGCTAGTTCATTCTTTATATGGTATAGATTGCAGACAAGCGACTAACAATGGGGTTCCATAGCACCCGGACTCTTGATCTTTGCCCATTATAGGGTATACCATATACTTGGAATAGATGGCTATCTGGAGTTAGAGGGACCTAACCACCAGCTATGGGGCGATTGTGGCACTTTAGAGTCTATGTATGACTTATGTGTGAGTTGTGCTTCTATTGTGTATGATGTTGACAACGATGTATATACGCACAACAACTGTCACGCCATTTGTAGTTTTGCATCTAGATGCTCGGACATTGGAGTTTTAGTGATAGAAGTTAGAGGCATTTTGGCCATTACTCATAGACTACTTTCCGACGGTCAGATTTCAGGTTTAGGGTACTGACTTCATGGTGGGGCCCACCGTCACTTGCACCATCTGCACCGTCGGGTGTGCCGTCAGTGGGACTGTTGGGAGGAGACCTAGGTCAAAATCAGAGGTATACCCTAGGAGTGCAGCTCCAAAGAGCTCACTTCTCTGATGTTGAGCCTTTGAGTTCTTGGCTAGAGTGGATAGAAAGCCAGCGAGCGTCACCTGGAGTCTCTATGCTAGAGTGGGTGTGGCTTGAATGTAATCAGTGCCCTATTGTTGGCAAGTTGTTGAGGATCAAATCAAGTATTGATCTGAGTTTGATTGATTTGAGTGGTAAACGATCTGATTATTGTGGCACTTTAGAGTCTATGTATGACTTATGTGTGAGTTGTGCTTCTATTGTGTATGATCTTGACAGCGATATATGTTGTATAGCAATGTATATATGCACAACACTATGGAGTAAGCTTTACTCCAAAATATCCTAGCTCCTCATGAGCATGACATACCAATTGTGGTCTCTGAGATAGAAGTGGTACTACCTACACTCTACCATCCTCCCATACACAAAGAAGGTATCTGCCCTCCAATCTAAACCACCTAGCTCACTGAAGAACATGGTCTCTCTCCTTGGCACCAATGCTAACCACAATACTAGTGTAAAGATAATCTATCCCTAAATATCATCATTGTATCAATATCTCCACCCTTTGGATGTAAAACCTCAATAACTCTTGCATGTGTTGAGAGAGATACCACCAAGGCCTCAAAAAATATACATAGAAAGGTAGATGCATGCCAACCTAGCACCATCTCCTCATCTATCTCACTAGGAAAACATGCTCTGATTTGATCCTATTGGCTGGGACATAGATTTCTACTCAACTCATTTGCATCATGGTTCACCACTCCAAGTCTACAAATAATTGTGAAATCGTACTCCTATAAAATCAAAGCCCATTGTGCAAGCTTCCATAAAAGCTTGTTGGACTTCATCAACCACTTCAGTGGTTGATGATCAATGATAAGAATACAGGGGTTACTAAATAGATGAAATTGGAAATGTGCTACTACCCATATTGCTACCAAGAATTCTCCCTCATATGAACTATACTTTTCTTTTGCTAAATTGTTGGAGCGACTATCATATGCCGCCACAAACTCCTTCCCCTCATCACCTTATTGGGTGAGCATTGCTCCAACCCCAACATACTCCAGTCCATATGAAATTAGAATGGTCATCCTCTAATCAGTCTCCTAAGAATAAAGGTAGATGTCAACCTCTCCTTGAGCTCTATAAAAGCTCTCTCTTGCTCATCTTCCCAACACCACTCCTATGTAAGCTTGGTCAACTTCATCAAGTCCTTGGTAATGGCACTAAATCCTTGAACATATTGGCAATAGAAGTTTACTTACGCAAGGGATTCTTGTACTTTGCTCACATTTGCAGGCCAAGGAATACATGCAATAGCCTCCACCTTGGTTTGCTAAACACCAAATCCTCTAGGGTAGATAGTGTGATCCAAATAATCAACCTACTTGTGGTAGAATCTACACTTCCCAAGATGTAATTTGAGTCCATGAGATCTCAACCTCTCAAACACCTCCAAAAAATGTCTCTCATGCTCCTCCACAATAGTATTATAGACCAAATTGTCATCAATATAGCACTAAGCAAAATCCATTCTTGCTAAGATCCTATCCATGACCCTTTGGAACTTGGCAAGAATGTTCTCTAACCCAAATGGTAGGAACTTCCATTGATATAGTACATCCTTTCCATGAGGTTCAATAGCCCAAAAAATTATCTTGAACTTGTCTTCCTCTTTAGTTGGTATTTGATAATATTCTACTCAAAGATCCAAGTATTGAAGACCTTTGCATGCCCATTTGCATCAAAGATCTCCTTTAATGTATGCATGGCATACCTTTTAGCCCTAGTCTATTGGTTCTTAGGATGGTAATCTCCACATATCTACTTATCTATGTAGTTGCCATGCATATACTTCTTTGCTGGCATTATTATAGCTAAAGCATACTCTCCATGTGAAATCTCCATCAAACTTGCCTCAAAAGGTCTCTACTTAGGTCTAAATCAATGCTCTCTCCATGTCACTATATATGGCATCATTGTATATAAAGCATACTCCCCATGTGAAATCTCTACCAAACTAGCCTCAAAAAGGTCTCTACTTTGGCTCTAAATCAATGCTCTCTCCATATCACTATATTTGTAGAGACATAAAAAAACTATCACTTGTAAGCTCAATCTAAGTCTTAGGTCCTTTTAGAGCACCCAAATCCTTCATATTGAAGGCACAACAACTTGTGTAGCTCCTCAAAAACCTCCAAACTCTTTATCTTTCCCCTCTTGTAAGCTTGGGTCCAATGTTTGGCTCCCAAGTATCCTCTACAATTAATGTAGGAGTGGAAGATGCACTAACTAGCTTCTACACCGAGTCTTTGGGAGTAGCAATGTCAGGCCCAAAACCACTAGAGTCCCCAACCTCAATATGGAGAACTCCCTATGCTATGGTTGCAAGCTCCATATGTCCTCTAGCTTCATCCCAAGTAGACTACGGGTGTAACCCAAGTAGACCACACTCACCTAGATGGACCCCAAGTAGACCACTCTCACTAGCAGCCATTGGTTGTGTCCCAAGAATACCCTACCCACTTGGTTTGTCAGCCCTAGTATGTGCCTAAATTGTCTCAATAGACATAGAGCTCAAAAATGTTTGAGAGGTGATGCCTATCAAGCACATCCTATGTTGCTTTTCCATGCTAAGGCTCAAAATTTAGGTCAAACAATTCAAGTCCATAGCCTGACCTAACACCTAATGCTTGGATGCTTTTGACACTGCTATAATAACACTCATATCAGTACAAAAATCCATCATCTTCTCCTTCTCATTGGTGTTGAGCTCCACCAAATGCTATAATTGTGAGTCCTAAACAAGTCCTAGACCTCCCTCTCAAAAACCATAAGAGCCTATGAAACTCATAAGTGTGCATAAAGCAACTCTAGGCTCTCCAACAAGGTTCACCACTACCATAGGTGACCTATTAAGCACTACCACCATTTGAGATTGGCACCCAACATCCAAAATGTCATCAACAATAAGGTGGTCTAGTTGTTGAATCCCATCATAAGCATGTTATAGAACCTCTCTAAGTAAGGAGTTTGTCCACTAAATTTGGAGACAATGAGCACGTGATCCCTCTTTAGCTCCATCTAACAACACAATAGGTCCTATTCAAGAATGGATGTGATGTGTACTCACCACCACCCATGTACAAGAATCATCTCCAAAATGTAGGATAGAGAAACAAATTGATGAACTTGGAGATGTCATAGTATATGTAACATCTCTCAAAACACACCAAAATTAGAATCTTGTAGACCTTGATGTTGGCCAGCATGATTATGTCCCTAACATGGCCATCTAGAAATCACCAAATGGATGAGACCATATTTCTCTAAATCTTATGCTCCCAAGTAACAAAACCATTGAAAGTTGAAATTGATGCCATGGTCTTTGACTATAATGAGCCAAGACTACCACTACTAAAGCATATCGGTCAATGATATACTTGTAATAATATGGAGGTTTTCAATCGGTTAGTTGAGACTAAAAAACTAGCAAAGAGGCCAAATTAGCCAAGAATTATAAAATTATTCTAAAAGCATCTAGGAAGCTACTTGATACCTTATGTAATAATATAGAGTTTACCAATGAGGTAGTCAAGGTTAACAAAGTAGCAAATAGGCCAAATTAGCCTAGAATATTTTTGAAGTATCTAGGAAGCTACTTGATACCTTCCAAGTATTGAATAATATGCATGCCAAGTGGCAACTTCTGGAGGAAGCATCCAACTAGCTTAGCTTGCAAGCCAAGTAGGCGGCTTCTAGAAGAAAGCTTCTTGAGAAGCTTCTCAGTTAATGTGACTTGCACTCCAAGAAAGTGACTTATGAAAGCTTCTTGAGAAGCTTCTTAAGAGCCTTATGTGCTCCTTATAAATACAAGAGCTGAAACTCATGCTAGACATTATAAGTTTCTCACACTCAAGTGTCTCAATGTGACCTTCCATTCTCCTTTTTCTCTCCTTGATCTTGGTCTTTTACACCTTCCAAGTATTGGATAATGTGCATGCCAAGTGGTGAATTATAGGAAGAAGCTTCTTGGGAAGCTTCTTAGCTAGCTTTGCTTGCATGCCAAATAAGTGGCCTCTAGAAGAAAGCTTCTTGGTTAGCTTGTCTTGCATTTTAAGAAGATGATTTTTAGAAAGCTTCTTGAGAAGTTTCTCAATAGACTTCTATGCTTCCTTATAAATACCAAAGCCTAAGCTCATGCTAGGTATTTGGAGTTTCCTTCATTCAAGAGTCCCAATGTGATCTTTCCCTCCGATCTTCTATCCTCCTATTTCTCTCCTTGGTCTTTTACAATACCCATCCCTCACTTGACTGCCAACCTAGTCTATAAAAGGCTATCTCCTCCCAATAGTCAATACTAAAACCCATGGAGTATAACACTACTCTACCAACTAGCACATCATATGACTCTACTATTGTCATAATGGCCTAAGCTCTCACCATAGAGCTATTAGTTAAATGATCTAGTTGAATCTAGATAATGAGCTCTCCATATATGATGTACTATATAGAACCACCCTTAGAGATGTCTGGATTTGAAATGGACACCTCTCCACATCTGTCTTCATAGCTCAAGATTGAAAACTATGGCCTTCCCCAACATAAGGAGCTATGCACCAAAAGATTGATGCTTTAAAGACCTTTAATAAGACCTTTTGTGGTGCATAGACCTTCCCTAAAGGTCCCAAGAAACAAAAAGTCCCTCATTAATTATCCGATATAAAAAATCTAAGTGTGAATTGAGCTTGCTCAAAGGTAAGTCTAGTTGATAACTCCTCCAACCTTGCTACTATTGCCTATCATAACCATTGGTCGTTGAGGAGATCCCATGCTCCTCAACCAAGTTTGCTCCACTATCAACCACCTCTACTCTAGAAGTAGGAATCACATCATCCCTACTCTCACAAAGTGTGGCAGCCAACCAAAACACTAGAGTTTGGGTCAACTCCTAATGTAAACATATCATTTGTTAAGAATAAAGGGAAGTGCATAATCAATTAAGGTACCCCTAACATAGTGCTAGACTCAATCTGTGCAATAATGGATGGTTGACTAGCATCTAGTCCATCATGTATTCCATCACCACATACTATACTTGCATTAGGACATCAACATGGATGTTGTTTGTAGTGCCTCAAAGAGTGTGAAAGACTAACTTATCTGCCAACCTCTCCCCTTTGCGGGTCCAACTTACATTGATGCTCTTCTAGGCTCTAAGGCACATATTACACTCCTAGTCACTACAGTAGATGTATCTACTTGTGTTGTCTTGTGAGCCGGCCTGCCTCTCACTCAAAATGAACTTCCAATGCCTATAAGGGTAGCGCACCATGGGACTAAGAAGGCAAAGAACCCCAACTCCATTATATACTCCTCCAAGGCTAACACTCCAAGACTCAAACCATTGCTCATTAGAGAACTCAATGAGACAAAGACAATTGTAAATGAAAGGATGATGAATAACTCATCACTCCTAGTTTATATACTTGTGAAAGAGTTACACACTAAATTTACTAATTACTGGAGTAACTCAAATTACTAGGCTAAAAGTCAAATAAAGTCAAAAGCCTAAAGGAATATCCATATTCATGGGATATTCTCCTAATCATGTGATCTTATCTTGACCTAATCATTATGTCTAGGATTCCTTCACATGGGCTCCATGGGCTTCATGGGCTTATGTAATACTTTGAGGCCAAGAGAACTCTCCCAAAGAGATACAATAGAGAAAACACCAATTTCACATTCAACACTCCGATGCCCCAAAGGAGTATCTTCTCTTTAATATATAGCAAGGAGGATCCACTCAAAGGAAGCTCCACCCTTGGATCAGATACATGGATTGGTGACCTATCAGCAAGCTCCATCCTTGGATTAGTTTGTTTGGATGGGTGATATGTCAATCCTTGTTCTATCTAATTGGTCAAATGCGTTTGATTAAAGGGAATCTTTAGGGAATCTTCTTATAGGGAGCTTAAAATCACATGGGTGAGGTACTATTAAAAAGCTCTTGATGAGAAAAATCATATGTGGGAGAAGGCAAGCCTTTTTATTCTAGTTTCTTTCTATTTTGATGCCTAATTCATCCATTTAGGCCTCCAAAATTGGCTCTAAAGTTTTTAAGCTATTTTTGACTTTTGTCCTATTAATAGAAGTACTCTTTTTGGGACACCTTTGTCTGATCTCCTAGCCCATTGTACACAACATCTTTCTAGATGTTACCAAGCAAATTCTCACCTCAAGATAATATGTCTAGCAACATGTATTATAGACCTCCTCCCTTTTAAGACAAAATGTCCTCGTTGCAAAGTTGTTGCTCAAAAGATGGAATTAACATTGGTGCATTGGTCAAGTTGGCTACTAGCTCCCATGTTGCCTCATAAAGTGGGTACCCTTTCCAATGGACCATATATTTCACACGTTGGTGATGTGTACTACGGGTGCATTTTTGGAGAATGTATTTGACCTCATACTCCTCTGCCTCATCAACAAGTGTTGGACAAGGTCAATTTTCTTGGATGGTTGAGAGGTGGGGCGGCCGGGAAGCATATCAACATAATAAGGAAACATGAAATACCAGGTGGATCTTCATATGTGGTGGTACCTTGAGGTGATAGGCCATGACGTCAATGTGACAAAGGATAGAAAAAGGTCCAATAAACAAGGTTTGAGCTTATGAGGACCAACTAAGTTGAGGTTGGTGGTTGATAGCTAGACTTGATCTCCCACACTAAACTCCATGTGTTTGCAATGTGCATTTGCATATTGCTTCTGCCAATTTTGGGTGATCTGCAACATGTGCTTGGCATCCTACACACCCTATTAGATTCTAAAAACAAAAGTGTTGACAATGTCAACCTTGGTAGCCACTAGACAGACCTTCATCAAGCTTGAAGGTATGAAAGGATGCTCTCCATACAAGAGGAAGAATAGTGTGACTTGTGTGGAGGCATTCACTGAATTATTGTAAGCAAATTCCACCAATGGAAATAGAGTGTCACAACTCTCTTGCTCATCCAAAGTAAAGCCCCAAAGCATGTCCTTAATAGTGCAATTTTCCCCTATTGTTTATCCATCAGTCTGTGGATGGTAACCTATGGACATGGCTAACTAGTGAATTGAGTGCAAACAAACAAACTAGTGAATTGAGTGCCTCTACTTGTTATGAGCACTTGAGACAAGCCATGATGGGAAAAGACTACATCTAAGTACAATTGAGCTAGTTGTAGGGCAGTTACATCCTTGGTGGCAGGACACACATTAATTATCTTGTTGAGTCAACCAACAAAGACTATGATAGAGTCAAACCCAAAGGTGGTCTAGGGCAATTCACAAACCAGATCCATGCTTACTTGTTCCTAATGTTTTGTAGGAGTGGGGAGAGGTTGGAGGAGTCCTATGGGAGCTTGATTAGAAGCCTTATTTTGTTGACAAAGTAGGCAGCTCGGAAAATATTCTAGCACATTGTTGCTCATCTTGGGCCAATAATAATGGAACTTGACCGCATCCAAGGTCTTGTCCACTCCAACATGACTTGCAATGGCAAAATCATGACATTCAACTAAGATGGTGGTTCTTAGATTAATGTCATCCGGGATCCATAACCTACCATCACGGAAGGTGAGTCCTTGGGTGCTAGTGATGCCTTTGGATGATTGAGCACCTATAATCTATGGATTATTTTTTGCACAAGCAAGCATCCTAAGCCAAAATATAGGGTGACTTCCACCACCAAATTGTTTGCAATTCACATTCAGGTAAATGCATTTGCAAGTTGATTCTTTCCTTCCACATATCTGATTTTCATGTTGAATTGTTGTCTCCACTCTACCCACCAAATTTGTTATCAAGAAAGATCTTTTTGTGTCTCAAGGTAGAGTAGAGGTTTGTGGTCTACCTTTAACACAAATTCTTGTTTACCCAAATAGTGCCTCCAATGCTTGGTTGCAATGACAATGGTCACTTCTTCTCATTTGGTGATGTGATAGTTGCATTCTATTGACAACAACTTACAAGAGAAATATGCAATTGGGTGGCATCCATCTTTCAATTCTTGTTGTAGGATTTCTCCTATTGCTACACCCAATACATCTGTAACCATCTTGATTGGACGTTTTGGGTCATACCATTTCAAGATTGGTGCATGTAGTAATGCGTCTCTCAACTCTTGAAAGGACAATTCTTGTGTGATTTCCCATATCCACTTCTTTCCCTTGCCTAATAGTGTTGTTAAAGGCTATGTAATCTTGGAGAAGTCCTTGACTAATCAATGATAAAACCCCATCAATCCCAAGAAACTCTTGAGTTAAGTCTCATCTTCTAGAGCACTCCATTATTTAAAGACCTCTATTTTATATGTTAAGACCTAGGTACCTTTTTCACTTACTCTATGCCCTAAGTAGTTTACTTTACATTTGCCAAACTTGCACTTTGAGATTTTGGCATTCAATTGATTATGTTGTAGAATCTAGAGGACTTTTTGCAAATGTTGATTGTGCTCTATTAATGTTTCTTGTGCTCTATTAATGTCTTATTGTAGACTAAGATGTCATCAAGAAAATAATAACAAATTTATCTAAGTACGGATGAAATATGCCATTCATCAAACTCATGAAAGTTGTTGAAGCATTGGTGAGGCCAAATTGCATCACCAAGTACTCAAAGTGACTATACCTTGTTCAAAAGACTATTTTGTGCATGTCTTCTTCCTCAATTTTGATGTGGTTGTAACCATTACACAAATCAAGTTTGGTGAAGTGCCTTGCCTCATTGATCTGATCAAATAAGTCATCCATGCAAGGTAATGGATATTTATTTTCACCATTGTTGATTCAATCCCCGGTAGTCAATGCACATGTTCTGTCCTTCTCCTTCACAAAAAATATAGGGGCCCCATATGGTGATACATTAGGTTGGATAACCCCTTTTGCAACATATCCACAATTTGAGCCTTACAATTTTCCAACTCATGAGGTGATAGTCAATATGAGGCCTTACAAAGAAGTGTCCTTCAAGGAAGTATCTCAATTTTACAATCTACTCTCCTTTTTGGTGGTAAACCTATTGGTGATTCATCCAAAAAGACATCTTGGAACTCAGACCACATCTTTCAATTTCTCAAGAATTTGTCCAGTTTGTTGGGCACTCTGAACTTCTCTTATTAAACCCATGAAACATCTATCTACCTTACCAATAGATGTGGTCCTTATGACATACAAAGGCAACTCTTGCCTTTGTGATTTTCCTTGAACCCCAAAGATCTTCCATTGACTAGTTTTCACTACTTCCTTCCTCCAATCCACCAAGGTGTTGTAGGGTTTCATCCACGACATACCTAAGATTGCATCATAATGAGCTAGTTGTATCACTCGCCACTCAATTGCTTCTTGATACCCTCCTACATAGAGTATTACTTTTCTAGGTAATGACTCAATCCTCTTTATCTGACCAATAGGTAACTCTACTTTGCCCTTCTCATCCTTCTCTAGTTCCATCCACAACTTTATTGCAATAGAGCAATAATTAATTGTGTGTTTATCTTCATTCATCTTTGCACACTTGTCCTCTTCCTTCCCTTGCGTTTACTCTTCTTCATCAAGCCAATAAGGCCATGAGGTACATTTATTGGCAATCTTTGTTTTCTAATGTGATTTCCATATCCTCCTCTTCAATTTGTCTCTCCATGTTGTTTAGAGGTTGCTTGTATGGAGACCAAGAGCCTCTAATATGACAAGCATGAAAATTGATAACTATGTGCCCAATTGGGCCACAACTGTAACATCATTGTTGTTCTACTCAAGCCCCTTCTTCCCATGGAACTCCTTCTCTCCTTTCTTTGACCCATTTCAGTTCTCCTTGGAGAGGTCTTACTCCTTGGTCTTGGAACCAAATATTGCCCAATACCATAGGAAATGGTCTACCAAAATGGTGTGTCTCTGCCCAATATTTTTGCATCAATGTTATCACTTCACTTCCTCTAAGCATCCTTGCTATTCTTTGAGCACAGGAAATGGCTTCAAAGATAATATAAGGATTTTGCACCATTATCTTTTGGAAAATATGCTCTTTTAATCCTCTTTTGAAATTTTCAAGAGCTTTGGCTAGACTCATATTGGTTATCTCAACCTGTAGATCTAGAAATACCTCCACATACTCTTGTATATTATTCTTCTACTTCAACATCCAGAGTCTGGTTTGGGCCATTTGGATGGAATCCATAGATTAGAAATTCTTGAGCAGCACTTCTTGGCTTCATGGCTGTGGCTTCACTTGGACAGCCATAGCTTCATGGCTGTCCAAGTGACCTCTCTTCCTTCTACCAACAATGATTGTTCCCAAGCATCATACCATGTGAGGGCTTCATTGGTCAAATACATGCAAACACACCTATAAAATGATCAATGATCTCCATTGTGAACAATCAAAGATATTGATTCATTCTTGAAATCCAATTTTACACTACTCCCATAGAACATTGTCCCTTGTAAGGCTCAATGTTGCACATCTTTTTCATTTGTAATAACAATGTTGCTTTGTTGTTGATTGGAATCAATGTCATTGATATGCATAACTCTCCAAGTACTTTGATCGCTAGTACTGGTTGTTGAGATGACTCAATTTCTTGCATTACTTGATCTTTCTTGACAATTTGAATTTTCAATTCCTCCATGGTCATCATGATTTCCCAAAACTCATTCAACATCTCTTGCATTCCTTACATCAACTCCTGCAATTGCGGAGCCATGATTCCTACACACAACCAATATTCAATTGTTTTTTCCTACTTCAATAGAGGGTTAGAATGATCACTCAAGAGGGAGCATGAACTATGGGAACTATCATTGGAACTACCATTAGAGACTATCACTTATTGAAAATATTCCTCACCAAGAATATTCCTCACCAAAATTGTGGAATGCAAAATCCCTAAACATCACTTTTGGTCTAACTACATAATGTATTTCTACTTGTGTGTTGAAAAGGTGAGGATTTGGTACATTCAGATCCATATCATAATAGAATGTAGATTATCAAATCCCACTTTTTTGTATACTACCATAGGTAGAATCACCCAATTTGGTGAATTCATCACTTTGTCATGCTATTTGTAGTATCACATCTAGATTGTTTGGACACTAGAGTTGCAGTGATAGAAGTTAGAGTTATTTTAGCATTTTCTCAAAGACTACTTTTTGATGGTCAGATTTCATGTTTGGGGTACTGACTGCATGATGGGGCCACTGTCACTTTGCACCGTTTGCACCATCGAGTGTGTCGTCGATCAGACTGTTAGGGTTTCAGACCTAGCTCAAGTCCAGGGGTATACTTTAGAAGTGCAGCTCAAGAGAGCTCACTTCTTTGATGTTGAGCCTTTGAGTTCCTAGCTATGGTAGATAGAGGCCAGCAAGCGTCACTTGGAGTCTCTTAGCTAGAGTGGATGTAGCTTAACTGTAATCAATGCTTAGTTGTTGGCAGTTTATAGAATGACATATCAATAATGATCTAAGTTGAGTGGATTAGAGAGTTGTAAACAATTTGATTACATCAAAGAGCAGGTACCGTTACAAGAGGTGGTGAGGTACCGAGGTGTAACCCCATGGTGGATTTCTTCTTGTGTTTGAGGTAGAACTACCAAGGAATGCCGACGGATTGTGAGCCGGCCTGTCTCTCACTCAAGATGAACCTTTGATGGCTATTATGGTAGCGCACCATGGACTAAGAAGGCAAGGAATTCAACTCCATCATACTCCTCCAAGGCTAACACTCCAAGAATCAAGACATTGCTCACTAAAGAACTCAATGAACAAGAGATAGTTGCAAATGAAAGGATGATGAGTACTTCCTCACCCCTTGTTTATATACTTGTGAAATAATTACGTACCAAAGTTACTAAGTACTAGAGTAACTCAAGTTACTAGGCTACAAGTCAAGTAAAGTAAAAAAAATAGAAAGGAATATCCATTCACATGGGCATATTCCACTAGCATGTGATCTTATCTTGACCCAACCACTTTCAAGGATTCAAGTAATTCAAGGATTCCTTCACATGGGCTATCCTTGGACTATAGAAGAATCCAAAACAAAAAGGCTTGCGGGCCCAAGAGTTCTCAACTCTTTTCTCAAAGCCAAACACCTAGGAATAATACCAAGTCAACCCACTAGAATCCAAAATAGTGGTGTTCATCTTTTCCACCTCCTCTAAAGTAAGGTCCCTTCTATCTTAGCTATGACTAACTCTAGCTAATCATGACTAATGTAGAGCCATCCTTTATCTCTATATAAATAATATCTCTCAAGTACTTGTAATACCAAGCTAAATATCACAATACCACACACATGCACAAATGGGTGTTACAAGACAAGTTGAGGAGCTTGCAAGAGATCCAATGGAAGGCTGGAAAGAGCCTACACAAGGCATACACTTGCATGAGGTGGCTGATCAGTTTCACTCAAGGAGTAATTGAGGCCCAGGCAGTCCAATTTTGGTATGGGATACGAGACATGGAGTTGTGATGTGAAGTTCGTGATGCTATGTTGTTACGGGCTACTTCCTCTACTCTATTTTGGTATGGGATACGAGACAGGAAGTTGGTTTGGCTGAGCATATCGAGCTCAACATGGTGGAGGAGAGAGTGGTGACATCTGGATTTGGTAGGGAGACCTCATCCATGGCTGTGACTTCTTCTAGAGTGTAGTAGAGTGCACCACGCCTAGTTGGTTTTTGGGGACAAGGTGGACAGCCCAGATCCTATGGAGCGATTGGAGGGCCTTGTGGAGCCAGACCAAGCTATACCTACCTTCTTTTCAGGTCAGCAACAACCAGTGAGTAGTGTTGTTGCTTGTTGGACTTGTGGTGGACCTCACCATAGGAGAGAGTGTACTCAAGGCAGCGGACCTGATACCTCTGGTGCATCACAGCTAGAATAGAGACAGTGTGAGCACTACCAAAGATTTGGTCACACTAGTGATAAATGCTTTGACCTACACGCAAAGTAACGGAGTGGTAGGGCTGCTATGGCAGGTAGTAGAGGAGCTCCAATTCATGGAGGACGAGGTGGTAGAAGTGGTGGTAGAGGATCTACACCTAGTAGGGGTGCAGTACCTACTCTTACTTATGATATAGCTATGGCTACTCGGATTGAGCAGTTGGAGCAAAGATTGGCTAGTATGGCCATCGCTCAGAGGAGATCAAATTCGGGTGTTGAGACTTCCACCTCATATGTTGGTGATAGAGATGCTTTGGACTTCATGTGTAGAGAAGCTCAGGTGGATGCATCTATAGTAGTGACTAGTAGTGCAGTACGTGCTCCAGAGCCTAGAGGAGCATTTGTGGAGTTGGACCTACAAAGAGGAGAGGTTGGGAGATAGGTCAGACTTCCCTAGTCTTTCATGCTATCTAAAGCATTGTAGACAACATCCATGGTTCCTAGACGTCCAATTGCATGTGTGGTAGGTGGTGATGGAGTATATGATGGACTACACCTCTGGATACCACACTGATTGCTTGGCAATATCCAATAGAGGGGATATGTCTATTGGAGTTGTTCGGTGGGATTAGCACTGGACTAGCCACGGTATTATAGGCGGGTATACAAATACGGAGGTACTTGTATATAGAGAGAGATGAGACTGCTTAGTGAGTCTCTCTACATCATGCGGCACACTTGGCCTATTGGTATCCAGAGTTATTACCGATGTCAACAATCAAAGGTTACCCTAAACCCTACCAGCAAACATTTTCTTACTGGGAGCGCATGATCTTGAGAGACATAGGCCTATTCACTTGGTGATTTCTGGATGGCCATGTCAGGGACATATATGTACGGGCTAAGGTTTGGGTCTTCAAGATCCTTGTTAGTGTGTGTTTTGGGAGATGTAACGGATACTACAACATCTCCAGGTTCATCAGTCCATTTCTCCAGCTTACCTTTTGGAGAACGTTCCTTTGATGGGTGATTCTTGCAATAGAGTGGTGGCAAGTATATATCAGGTCCATTCTTGGATGGGACCTGCTGTATTCTTAGATGCAGCCAAAGTGGAATTGCGGGCTCATCGTCTTTGTCTTTGGTGGACAAACCTCTTATCCAGAGTGGTTTTACAACGTGCTTATGATGGGATTCAGTGACTTGACCACATCCTTGTCAATGATATCTTGGATGTTGGGCGTCAATCTTAGACAGTGGCAGCGGTTGATAGGTCATCTATGGCAGTGGTGAACCTAGTTGGACAGCCTAGAGCCGCATTTCCCAAGCTCTCATGCTTTTTGAGAGGGAGGACTTAGACTTGTTTGGGACTCACAGTTATAGCAATTGGTGGAGCACAATGCTGATGAGAGAGAATAGGCAATGGGTTTTTGCATTGGTATTATCACTGTTCCAATAGTGTCAAAGGCATCTAGGCATCAAATGTTAGGTCAGGCTGTGGACCTGAATTGTTTGACCTGGATTATGAGCCTTAGCTTGGTAGAGCAACATAAGATGTGCTTGATAGGTATCACCACTCGGACACTTGTGAACCTTGTGCCTATCAAGATGATTCAGGCACATGTTGGGGATGATGGATTGAGTGGACATGGTATTCTTGGGACACAACTAGTAGCTACTAGGGAGAGTGGTCTACTTGGAGTCCATCTAGGTGAGCGTGGGCTACTTGGATTACACCCTTGGTCCACTTGAGATGCAGCTAGAAGATGTGAGGAGTTTGCAGCCAAAGTGGAGGGAGTTTTTCACACAAAGGTTATGACCTCTAGTGGTCGGAGGCATGACACTACTACTCCCAAGGGCCCAATATAGCAGCCAGTAAGTACATCTTCCACTGCTACAACAATTACAGAGGATACTTGGGAGCCAAATCTTGGACCTAAGCTTATTGGAGAGGAAAGACAGAGGGTTTGGAGGTTCTTGAGGAGCCACACAAGTTATTTTGCCTTCAATATGAAGGATTTGGGTGCTCTAAAGGGACCTAATATATGGATTGAGCTGACTAGCAATACACTAGTTTTTTGACGTCCTTATCGATATAGTGATATGGAGAGGATATTGATTCAAAGCCGGAGTAGTGACCTCTTTGAGGCTGGTTTGGTCAAGATCTCACATGGAGAGTATGCATCAGCAATAGTGATGCCTTTCAAGAAGGATATGCATGGCAACTACACAGATAGGCGGATGTGTGGAGATTACCGTCCTATCAATCGATAGACCAAGGCTGATTGGTATACCATGCCTACAACGGAGGAGATTTTTGATTTGATTGGGCATGCAAAGGTCTTCAATACTTTGGATCTTTGAGCAAGATATCATCAATAGCCAATCAGGGAGGAGGATAAGTCCAAGATAGCATTATATGCTATTGATCCTCACAGTAAGGATGTGTTATATTAATGGAGGTTCTTATTGTTTGGGTTAAAGAACACTCTTGCTGAGTTCTAGATGGTCATGGATATGATCTTAGCTAGATTGGATTTTTCTTGGTGTTATATTGATGATATTTGGTCTATAGCACTTCTGTGGAGGAGCATGAGAGACAGTTGTTGGAGGTGTTTGAGAGATTGAGATCTCATGGCCTCAAATTACATCTTGGGAAGTGTAGGTTCTTCCACAAGCAAGTTTAGTATTTGGGTCACACTATCTACCCCAAAGAACTTGTTGTTCAATAGACCAAGGTGGAGGAGGCTATTGCACCCTATTCCTTGGCCTACGGATGTGAGCAAAGTGCAAATATTCCTTGGGTTGGCAAGCTTTTATTGCCGCTATGTTAGAGGATTTAGTGCCATTGCCAAGGCCTTGACAAAGCTGACCAAGCATACACAAGAGTGGTGTTAGGGAGATGAGCAAGAGAGAGCTTTTTTAGAGCTCAAGGAGAGGTTGATATCTACTCCTATTTTGGGGAGACCAATCAGAGGACAACCATTTTAGGTTCATACTGATTGGAGTATGTTGGGGCTTGGAGCAGTGCTCACCCAACATGATGATAGGGGGAAGGAGTTTGTGGTGGCCTATGCAAGTCACTCCAACAATTCAGTGGAGGTGAAGTATAGTTCATATGAGGGAGAGTGCTTGATAGAAGTTTGGGCAATAGCACATTTTTGATGTGACCTATTTGGTAACCCCTTCACTCTCATCATTGATCGTCAGCCATTGAAGTGGTTGATAGAGTCCAACAAGCTTTCAGGGAAGCTTGCAAAATGAGCTCTGATTTTACAAGAGTATGATTTCACGGTTGTTCATAGATCTAGAGTGGTGAACCATGATGCAGATGGGTTTGAGTAGAAACCCATGTCTCAGCCAATAGGATCAGACTAGAGCACATTGGCATGGTGAGATAGATGAGGAGATGGTGCTAGGTTGGCATGCATTTGCCTTTCTCTATATATTTTTTGAGGCTTTGGTGGTATCTCTCTCAGTGCATACAGGAGGAGTTATGGAGGTCATAGATCCAGAGAGTGTAGATATTGGTACAATTCAGCAAGACATTCATGATGATGTCTTAGTGATGGACTATCTTTGCATTGGTGTTGTGGGTGGCACAATTGGGGCCAAGGAGAGAGATAGTGTTCTTAAGTGAGCTAGATGGTTCAGATTGGAGGGTAGACACCTTTTCTATGTATGGAAGGATTGTAGAGTGCGAGTAGTACCACTTCCATCTCAGAGACCACAGTTGGTCCGTCATGCTCATGAGGAGCTAAGAGATTTTGGAGTAAAGCGTGCATATAGCTTACTCCAGAGTCATTATTAGTGGTGCGGTATGCAGACCAAGGTATAGCACTTTGTTGCCAAATGTGTGGTTTGTGACCAAGTTAGAGCATCATTCAATGCTCCTAGGCCACAATTACACCCATTACCTATCATGGGATTGGTTTACCGTTGGAGTTTGGAGTTTGCTAGACCTTTACTGCTGACTGTGAGACATCATCGGTATGTTTTGGTGATGGTAAAGCACTTCTCTAAGTGGATTGAGTTGGTGGCACTTCCTGAAAAGTCTAGTGAAGGGACAACTTACTTGTTCTTGGATCAAGTTCTTAGTCATTTTGGTCCACCTGCTCAAGTTTTGACTGAT
Source organism: Lunularia cruciata (assembly GCA_948567375.1). Classification (NCBI taxonomy): domain Eukaryota; kingdom Viridiplantae; phylum Streptophyta; class Marchantiopsida; order Lunulariales; family Lunulariaceae; genus Lunularia; species Lunularia cruciata. The sequence goes on from OX419758.1 coordinate 52,748,287, forward strand.
CAAGGTATAGAGTTCTTGGGAGAGTTTGAGATCTTGGGTGACAAGGCTTTGATTGATCATCATACTACATCCTAAGATCACCCTGAGGCAGATAGCTTAGCCAAGAGAGTGGTTCAGATGGTGAAGAGAGGATTGCAAAAGTATGGTTTGCAAAGAGGCCACTTGGGAGATTGGGATCTCCAATTATCTTGGTTGGCCATGCGTTATCTATTCAGCCAGCAAGCCTCCTTAGCATCCTTCTCTCCTTACTTCCTACTCTATGGACAAGATCCAGATTTACTTGTAGCCATTTATCAAGATACTACTGTAGTTTTGGACTTGGATGACCTAGATGTGTGGATGAGCGCATGATCTCAACGGGCAGAGATCTTTTAGAGAGTGATGCCAATGACCTTTGAGAACTTGGTGATTGCTCAACATAGAGATACTTTATGCTATGCTACCATCCAAGGAGGAGGTTATAGACCCTCGACCCGTTGATTTCATCCAAGAGACTATGTATATCTACAATAGATAGCACTAACGACACTTGATGTTTTGACAGGCCGCACTATCTTGAGAGTGCGTGAGGTTTTGCCATCTGGAGTCCTTGTGTTAGAAGCACGTGATGGTGTTGTTTGGAAGGATCATATGCACAATTATGCACCATGCCACCTCCCAAACATTGATGGTACTATGGACCCAAGCTTGGCACTTGTACGTGCAGGCTTGAGGTGTATGTTATGTGGCTCTTCTAGTGGAGCTGCTACTGTGTTGGTGTGTGATAACTGTTTGAGATGATGGCATATGGCATGTACGACTCCTCCCCTCATGGTGGTTCCACATGGACAATGGTTATGTCCAAGATGTACTTGACCTATAGCTAGCTCATTCTTTATATGGTATAGATTGCAGACAAGCAATTAACGATGAAGCTCCATAGCATCCGGCCTTACGATCTTTGCCTATCATAGGGTATACCATATACTTGGAGTAGATGGCAATCTGGAGTTAGAGGGACCTAACCGCCAGCTAGGAGGGCAATTATGGCACTTTAGAGTCTATGTTTGACTTATGTGTGAGTTGTGCTTTTATAGTGTATGATATTCACAACAATGTATGTTGTGGAGCAATGTATATATGTATGATAGCTATCACACTATTTGTAGTGTCGCATCTAGACTGCTCAAACACTAGAGTTGCAGTGATAGTAATTAGAGTTATTTCAGCAATTTCTCAAAGACTACTTTCCGATGGTCAGATTTTGTGTCCAAGGTATTGATTTCACAGTAGGGCCTACCATCACTTTGCACCATTTGCACCATCAAGTGTGCTGTTAGTAGGACCGCTAGGGTTTCAGACCTAGCTCAAGTCCAGGAGTATACTTTTGAAGTGCAACTCCAGAGAGCTCACTTCTTTGATGTTGAGCCTTTGAGTTCTTGGCTATGGTGAACAGAGACCAGCGAGTGTCACCTGGATTCTCTTAGCTAGAGTGGATGTGGTTTGATTGTAATTAGTGCCCAATTGTTGGCAGTTTATAGAATGACAAATCAAGTACTAATCTAAGTTGATTGAATTCAAGAGTTGTAAACAATCTGATTATTATGGCACTTTAGAGTCTATGTATGACTTATGTGTGAGTTTTGTTTCTATAGTGTATAATGATGACAGCAATGTATGTTGTGTAGCAATGTATATACGCATGACAACTTTGTCCATGAATTTTGCTCCAAAATGATAGACAAGAGATACTCTCATTTGCTCAACACTGGATGTACATAATCTTGATGTGGAATGGATTCAAAAATGGGAAGCTAGGTGTAGGAAATTGTCCTCCGGATGCCTTTATCCCATCCGCTCTCTAAAACACTTCCCAAGTCCAACAATTGCACTATGTTTTCTCTGCTCAAATTACTCAATTTTGGTAGCTCATGTTCTTCCAAGAGGTGTGATCCACTCTCTTGAATTAAAACAACCTTGCTCTGATACCATGCTAATACTCCAAGGACAAGAGAACTCTCCCAGAGAGATACAAGAGATAAAACACCAAGGTCAAACTTAATACTCTGATGGCCTAAAGAGCACCTTCTCTTTAATATATAGCAAGGAGGATCCACTCAAAGGAAGCTCCATCCTTGATTAGTTGTTTGGATGGATGACATGTCAATCCTTGTCCTATCTAGTTGGTCAAATGGGTTTGACCAAAGGGAATCTTTAGAGAATCTTCTTATAGGAAGCTTTGGATCACATAGGTGAGGTACCATTGAAAAGCTCTCACTGAGAAAAATCTTAGGGGGAGAAGGCAAGAATTTCATTTTTGGGGTGGGAATCTTTCTATTTTTGAGGTCTAATTCATCCGTTTAGACATCCAAAATTGGCTCTAAAGTTTTTAGGCTATTTTTGGCTTTTGCTCTATTAGTAGAAGTACTCTTTTGGTGATACATCTATCTGATCTTCTTAGCACATTGTACATAATATCCTTTTAGATGTTACCAAGCCAATTTTCACCTCCAGATAATATGTCTAGCTACTTGTATTACAACTTTCTGTAGACTATAGAAGAATTTGAAACAAAAAGGCTTGTGGGTCCAAGAGTTCTCAACTCTTTCCTCAAAGCCAAACCCCTAGGAATAATACCAAGTCAATACACTAGAATCCAAAATATTGGTGCTCATCTTTTCTACTTCCTTTAAAGTAAGATCCCCTCTATCTTAGCTATGACTAAATTTAGCTAATCATGACTAATGTAGAACCATCCTTTATCTTTATATAAATAATATCCCTCAAGTACTTATAATATCAAATAAAATATCACAATAGCACATACATGCACAAATAGGTGTTACATTTACCCCCAGACTAAGATTTCACTTTGTTCTCAAAGTGAAGGTCTCTCTACTTTCTATGATACATCTTCAACTTATCATGGTTAATCCTTTCAAATTGTTTTCCTTCCAACTCCTTGAGATCATAGATGTAAATTGCCACATAGCTTCTCCACTATGAAAGATCCAAAGTACTTAGGTAAAAATGTCTTTTGTACTCTCTTGAATCAAATGGAATCAAGCACCACAAATCAAGCAAATGGAATCAAGTACCCTATCACCTTCTTTGAAAAGCTCCACCTTCTTCTTGCCTTACCTCTTTTCATAGCTCTCCTTTTGTTTTGTTTAGGCTTGCTCCACTCAAACCATAGTAATTACTCTTGCCTCTTCCAATTCCATGAGTTCATCCTTCCTTGACTTCTCTACATCACCTCCTTTGCTTTCTTCAATCTCCTATGAATGTTGTGGAAGGTAGGAAGATCAAAATGAATAGGTAAGGTAGACTCAATACCATATACCAATTGAAATGGAGAATAGCTAGTGGAAGTCTTCATGGTTGTCCTATACTCCCATAAAATTGCATGAATCCTCTTGTCCCAATTATGTTTAGCCCTCTCCATTTTTGCATCTTCGGCCAACATCATGCACATGGTCTGATTGGTTCTCCCTACCAAGCCATTGGAATTTGGCGTATAGTATGTAGCTACTCTATGTTTGATAGAGAAATATCATAGTATGGCTATTGTAATGCTTCTTGTAAACTCTCCTCCTTTATTAGAAATCAACTCTAAAGGGCACCCAAACCTAGTGTTAATGCATTCACAAATAAATCTCCCAACTTCATCTTCATTCTTGTCCCTCAATGGTCTAACCTCAACCCACTTGGTAAGCTAATCAATAACTACTACCGTGTAGTGATTTTTCCTTGGGATTCTATTGAGAGGACCTACAAAATCAATTCCCCACTTCTCAAAAGGTCATAATAATGGAATTGATCTAAGTGGTAGAGTGGAAGTAGACTTTCTAGCAAAAGCTTGACAACATGACAAGTTTTGGAATAATCAAGACAATCCTTGAAAATCCTCCTCTAATGGTAACATGCATCTAGAATCTTAAAAGTAGTCACCTTTCATGCAAAGTGTCTTCCACACACTAAACCTTCATGAAACTCCTTTATGAGTGAGATAGACTCTTCCTTACCTATTGCCCTTCAAATTGGACCATCTACTCCTTGTTGAAAAAGAATATCCTTTGCCATTGTGTAAGGTCTAGATCTTGCTGCAAGGGCCTTTCTCTCCCTAGCATGCACCCCTTCTAGATAGTTACCTCTTGGAACAAAGTCCATAATCTCCTTGTACTTCATTGGAACCTCTTGAGTGATTGAGATTGTCATGAGCTCCTCATTCGAGAAGGAATCATCCACTGACTCATCTCCATCATGATTATATGCCCTAGATAACAAATCAACATTTACATGTTTCGTCCCTAGCATATCCTCAATGTTGTAATCATACTCAGACAAGAGAATCAGCCACCTTGCTAGCCTCCCTTCCACATTAGGCTTATTGAAGATGTACTTCAAAGCCTTGTGATCCGTGACAATAGTGGCTTTCCCTCCAATCAAGTAGTGTCAAAACTTCTTCAGACCAAGGATCATTGCCAACCCTTCTCTCTTTTTGATAGAGTAGTTCTTTTCTACTGAAACCATTTGCCTACTAGCATAAGTTATTGGATGATCATGCCCATCTTGGTCTAATTGACTAAGAGTGCATCCTATAGCTACTTTGAAGCATTAGCATAAATGATGAAAGGCTTACTCCAATCAGGTTTAGCAGAAATTGGAGCTCCAACAAGGGATTGCTTGAGCTCCTCAAAAGCTCTAAGAGCCTCCTTGTCCTCCAAAATCACCATGTATTCTACACCCTTCTTCATGTAGGTAGTCAATGCATAAACCTTGTTGGAAAATGAGAAGATGAACCTCCTATAATACCCAACAATCTGCAAGAATTGGTGTAACTTTGTCAAACTTGAAGGGAATGGAAGGTCTAAGATTTCCTCATCTTCTCAATATCAAGTGCTATTCTATCCTTGGAGATGATGTCACTCAAAATTAGACCTTCTTCATGACCAAAGATGCACTTCTTTGGGTTGAGTGATACATTTGCTTCATCCACATATTGCAAGACCTTGATCAGGTGCTCAAAGTGCTCCTCCTTGCTCCCATAGACACAAAAATCATCAATGAAGTCTCTCATAAATTTCACAATGAACCGTTCAAACACCTTATTTATGACTTGTTGGAAATTGGCTAGAGCATTGCAAAGCCCAAAAGGCATGACATTGACAGCATAAATCCCCCAAGATGTGGTGAGTTGTTGATGCTCTAGTGTAATCTTGATTTGGTTATACTCACTATAAACATCTCCAGAACTATACCTCTCATGACCTGAAACCTCCTCCAAGATCTCATCAATGAATGGCAAAGGGTAATATTCCTTCTTAATAATATCATTGAGCTTCTTATAATCCACACATACTTGAAGCTTGCCATTCTTTTTCTTCAGAATTACAATTGGAGATACCCATTTTGACTTCTTCGCCTTAAAGATAAATCTGGCCTCCTTGAGCTTATCAATCTTCTCCTTCACAACCAAAGATATTAGTGGACTAATGCAATATTTCTTTTAGCGGATTGGTCTTGCATGTGACTCCACCTCAATCTTGTGCTCCTCCAAGGTGACTTTCTTTAGATCCTTGTAACTAAAAGCAAACACATGGATGAACTTACGGAAAATGTACTTAAATCTCACCTTTTCCTCCTTGGTAACATTTGGACCATCCTTGAGAGTAGATAACCTCCTCTCTATCTCCTCAAGTGTCAATTGTGATTTATTTGGGTCTTTCAAAACCTCTAGCTTAGGTGCAAAATCTATAGCACACAAGAGATACACATCTAAATCAGATTCAAATTCATCCTCCTCCATAGAAGTCTCCTCTTCCATGCTTATGTCCATGTATGAAGTTGCTTCTTTTGAATTTGATTCCCAATAATCAGAAGATGATGTATATGAATGTGAAGTCTTGGTGGTGTTAGTGATAGGAATTGTAACTTTATGGTTTGATGGCCCAATCCTCAAGTACTCTTTGTGCCATTGATTAGTTGTTGGGCTTGCTCCCAACCATGGCCTCCCAAGAAGTAAATCATAGCTTGAATCCTTCAAGACTTGGAAAGTCATGAGACTTTGAACTCCCATTAATTGAAACTACCACCTTGTCCATCATCCATCCTTGTTTCTTGTTTGTTATGCTCACCACAAATGTTCAAGGTCTTGAGGGTATCATACACAACTTCCTCATCAACCTCTCTAACATAACATTCACTGCAAATCCTATATCAACAAGTGGATCATTGATGTTGTGGCCATTCACTCTCACCTCAATCTTGGAGGTATATACACAAGCCTCCCATGGTGCTGGTTTGGCATCCACTACCCCCATTGATATTGGAGCTTTTACTTTCTTCTTCTTCTTGCTCCTCGTAGAACTCAAATCACCTCTAAGCTCCTTTCTCAAGGTAGATTCAAAGCAATCAATCAATCTACTATGATGTTATCCTTGTGACTACCGACATCCTCCACCACATTATAGTTCCATTGTTGTTTTGAGATCAATAAGTCTTCCATCTCCAACTTTTTCCTTGGAGTCTTTGTTGTTGATGGTGTTAAAGTGCTAGTGCACGTGCTCCTAGTAGTCATAGGAGTATTCTTGCTAGGAGTAAATCCTTGAGAAGAGTGTATATCCTTTTCAAAACAAGCTCTCTTCTTCTCTTGTACCAAAAGCTCCAAATTAAGACCTTTGGAATTTGAGCACTCCTCCTTCTCATACTTGCTCTCAACCATATCTATGGACGCTATCCCCTTACCTTTGTTAAGATTTGTAGCCACTTGGGTTTCACTACCTCCTTCTTTCCTTCTATTGGCTCCCTCATAACCCCTTCCTCCATGGTAAGTTGAATTTGGGCAATTCCTTTGGATTTGACCTCTTCTTCCACAACCAAAACAATTTCTATCATTGAAATTGTTGGTTGGTTGGCCTTCTCTATGTGGATAGTTTCCATAACTTCTAGACCCTCTTGCCAAATTTTGATTCACCTTTCTCTTCTCCCATAGTTGCATTACATTGATCTTGAGATTTGCAAGTTGTTATGTGATGGTTTGAAGTGGATCTTTTGGTAGAAGTGCAAGAACCAAAGAAACTACTACTTGTGATGCAACCATTTCCATCAAAATATCAGAAGTTCCACCATACTTGTAGCCTTCATGGATAGTTTATCCATAAGTTGAAAAATTATCTCTATCACTAATCTTAAGAACTAGCTGATGAAGGTGGTAGTATTTTTATAGCTTTACTAAGACTCTCTCCAAGATCTTTCATCAAAGTCTCCAAAAATTCTATTATTCCACTACACTCATGTCATTTTGGAAGTCCTTCTACTCCATAAACCTCATACAACTCCTTGGTCTTAGATCTTCTCCCTCCCAATCTTGGTGAAGAAGGTCTAACATGAAAACCTAGGTCAAGTAAGCCTCTCCTTTCCCTCAATCTTAAGCTTCCAAAGGTCAATGGACATGAATTTGCCTTATTTTCCTTCTCTTCATATAAAAAACACTTAGACTCACTCTTTCCTCCAAGTGGTGTATGTTTTTGGATCCTCTCAACACTCTCTTCAAATTCTATTATAAACTCTTTTTCCCTCAAATCCACCCCTACAATCACCTCAAACCCTTGGTCAACCTTCCATACCCTCAATTTCCACTCTTGGTCATAAGATGAATCTTAACACTCAAACATGCTTTTGGTTGCTCTCACATTCTTCATGCATGAGATCTCAACTTTCCAAAATTGACCCCTCATCACACTATCACTAAATTTTCTCTGCTGGTAGATTTATGTCTTCTCAAATTTTTTACACTTGATCAAAACCCTAGGGCATCTTCCCTTGCAAAATTTTAGGTCTTTTCATCAAGCCATTTTTCCTAAGCATCTTTCTATTCAGCATACATATTTCACATTTGGTCTAAAAACCACCTCCTTAATTTAAAAACTCACAAGTTTCTACATAGTAACAATCTCTCTTGGATTCCTGGGCCAAAAGGTAGAATACTATACACTGAAATTTCTTGGAAAGTTTAAGAATAATCCATTGAAAATTGAAGAAATGGTAGGCTTTGTACAAATTTCTAGAGAGCATGTAGTTTCATGAGCAATTCACCCTATCAACTTTCAAAATTCTTGCTCAATGCATGTACTAGCTCTCAATAATTTTAAGTGTGTAATTGAAAATATAACCCAAAATACCATGTGTAGAAATTTTAAGTCCAGATCTCAAATTTGAAATTTTGCCCAAAATCACAGTAATCCCCAAAAGCTACAATCCACCTCACATAATCTCTCCAAATCCTCTCATGTGTACAAGATGTCTAATATCACCTCAAAGACATCATAATGAACTATAGGGTAAGCAAATAAATCTTGGTTCTCTAACATAAGTTCAGCTCTGTCTTTCCTTAATGTTCTCTCCAATTAAACTCTCATAGCCTCTTTTTATCTAATATAGAATTTTACGTGGATTATTATCTTACCTTCTAAAGAGGTCATAGTAATGGAACCAAAAATGTGAGCCAACTTGTCTTTCACTCAGATTCAAGATGAACCTCTGATGGCTATTAGGGAAGCACACCATGGACTAAGAAGGCAAAGAACCCCAACTCCATTATACTACTCCAAGGCTAACATTCCAAGACTCAAACCATTGCTCACTAGAGAACTCCATGAGATAAATATAGTTGTAAATGAAAGAATGATGAATACCTCATCACCCCTATTTTATATACTTGTGAAATAGTTACATATTAATGTTATTAATTACTAAAGTAACTCAAGTTATTAGGCTAAAAGTCAAATAAAGTCTAAAGTCTAAAGGAATATCCATACTCATGGGAATATTCTCCTAAGCATGTGATCTTATCTTGACCTAAACACTATGTCAAGGATTCCTTCAACATGGGCTTTCCTTGGATTATAGAAGAATCCGCAACAAAAAAGCTTGTGTGTCCAAGAGTTCTCAACTCTTTACTCAAAGTTAAACAACTACGAATAATACCAAGTCAATACACTAGAATCCAAAGTAGTGATGCTCATCTTTTCCACTCCTCTAAAGTAAGATCCTTTCTATCTTAGCTATGACTAACTTAAGCTAATCATGATTAATGTAGAACAATCCTTTATCTTTATATAAATAATACCTCTCAAGTACTTATAATACCAAACTAAATATCACAATAACATGTTATAGTCCACACATAAAGTCCAAGACATCTCTATTATTGACATAAGAGGTGGAAGCCTTAGCACTTGAATCTGATCTCCGCTAAGCTATGGCCATCCTTGCCAATCTATACTCTAATTGCTCAATCCAAGTAGCTATGATGGTATCAAAAAAAGAAAGGGTAAGTACTACGCTCCTACCAAATGTGGGTCCTCTACTACCATCTCTATCACCTTGTCCTCCATGACATGGAGCTCCTCTACCACTTCCCATAGTAGCCCTACCATGCCGCAACTCTGAGTGAAGGTCAAAGCATTGGTCACTAGTGTGACCAAATCTATGGCAATGGTCACACTATCTCTATGTTGGATGTGATGCACCAAAGGTATCATGTCCACTACCCTAAGTGCACTCTCTCTTGTGGTGAGGTCCACCACAAGTCCAACACAACCATTCATAGGTTGCTATTAACCTAAAAATGAAGGTAAGGATCTAGTTGCACTAAGCACTCTACTCGCTCCATAAAATTTGGGTTATCCACTTTGCACTCAAAAGCCAACATGGTGTGGTGCACTTATTGCACTCTAGACAAAGAAAAAATTATGGATGAGATCTCCCCGCCAAATCTAGATGTCACCACTCTCTCTTTAACCATGTTGAGCTCAATCCTCTTAGACAAACTAAAGACCACCACCAAAGTAGGTAAAGTAGTCTATAATAACATAGCATCATCTACACTACATTGTAACTCTTTTCCAAGATTCCATACCAAAATTGGATTACTTGGGCCTTAATAACTCCTTGAGTGAAACTAATTAGCCATCTCATGCAGATGTATGCCTTGCATATGCTCTCTTTAGCCTTCCATTGGGACTCCTATGAGCTCCTAAACTATTCAGTCTGCACTCCTTGGTAGTTTTGTCTCAACCATTGGAAGATCTCCACCATGGAGTTAAACCCTAGTATTGCACCACCTCTTATAGCAATATTCCCACTTGTAATAGCACCATCTCCAACTAGTGCACCTCCACTAGATACACCAACACTACTAGATCTAGAATTTGTGCCTAATACTTATCTACTCCTAGCAATTGAGTCTAAAGTGACGGAGATGTAGTTTGAAGACATATATTGTCTCCATAGCTCAATCTCCTCCAAGTGAGCTCTCTTGAATTCATGATAGTTATCCATCAATGGATCCTCTAAGTGCTAAAACAACCATTTCCATGCCATGATAGGTGTAAACAATGTCAAGTTCTATATCTATTGCAAATCACAACAACTATCAAACTCCTAGATGAAGTCATCCAACTCAATGGTACCCATAATATGAGAGTAGCACTTGGGCTCGTAGGAGGCCCCATAAATCTCATTGATGTCCTACAATAATGGTATAAACACACTAGGTGCACACTCAGTTGAATCAACTCTTGTATCAAACCCCAAATCAAAGTCAATCTCCTCCCTCATTAGGACCTAAGATATACTCAAATACCAAACACCACTCCATGTAAACCCATAGCATATTGCAAAAATATCTTCTCTAAAATCCCCAAAGAACTTCATTGTGGTAATATAACTTAAACCACAACAATAATCATTACAAGTACTCCACCAAGTGCCACCACCAATTGAACACCTCTCACTAATGTAGCTCTAAATAACAATTGCATTAAGGGAAAGAGTGACCTATAACCTACTATCACAACATGCACTCTCATGATCTGCAAGTCATTACTTCTTGCCTCACTAGAGAGAAACATAGGTAGTCTTACTATGCATCACTTCAACCTCACTATTGAGAGCATACCAAAGCACAAATGCTTGAAAGTTAATGCACCTCATACAAACATGGTGCACATAAGAATTAGAGAATGGAGGTGGATCCAATAACAAGAAATCTAAACAAAACTCTTCATCTCATAACACCAGATTGACTCTACCACCATTTGGCATTTGATATGATAGAAATGTTTACATACTCTTGGGATCAAACTACCTCTCTTAGCCAAAGTTACATGTGTATAAGTATCAATTGACTAATGTAATACCATTAGCTAGACATGTTATCTAGAGGTGGAAATTGGCTTAGTAATAGTTGGAAGGATGCTATATATGATGCACTAAGTAAATTAAATAGAGGTGTCACCAAAAGAGTACTTATACTAGTAGCGCAATAGTCAAAAACATCTTGAAAACTTTAGAGCCAATTTTGGAGGCCTAAATGTATGAATTAGACCTTGAAATTGGCCAAATTCTAACCATTTAGGCCCAAAATGTTTACCTTCTCTCCTCCCCAACTATTTGTCTCATTAGGAGGTTTCCAATGGTACCTCATCCATGCTATTTTGAGCTTCTTATAGGAATATTATCTAAAGATTCCTTTTGGACAAGGATTGACATGCAACTAATCTAAGGATGGAGCACATTGACATATTACCAATCCATGTATTTGATCTAAGGGTGGAGGTTCTTTTTTACTAAGGGTGGAGGTGGATCTTCTTTACTATGGAATAAAGACAAGGTGCTCCTTTTGGGGCATTGGAGTATGGAGTGTCAAAGTTTTGTGTTTTTTCTCTTGTGTTTCTCTTAAGGATTCTCTTGTTCTTGGAACATTACAACAAGAGAGACTTGTTGCTGAGCGGGAGAGTAGATTGGAGAGTTTAGAGGAAAGAGAGAGAGATTAGTGCTTTGACATGAGTAGATTGGAGAGTGTAGAGGAGCAAGAGAGATTAGTGCTTGCACATGAGAGTAGATTGGAGAGCTTGGAAGAGCACATAAACTATTGTTTTAAAGAGAGAGACTCCTTTGTGAGCAAGAAGATACTCTTGTTGCAAAGGAAGAGATGCATCTGACCTTTACTAGATATGAGATGGAGAGAGAGAGAGCTTAGATTTTAGCTTACTTGGACTTGGATATCCTAGGTGCTATTGCCATGGCTGAGAGCCATAGGTCTAGTTACATAATCATGCACAAGAGTTAGAATTTCCTATGGAGAGATGCAAGAATACACATATTCAGGTAGAGGAGAGTGGTAGTAGTCTAGCTTAGATGAGGGCTCTTGTAATAATATGGAGTTTAGCAACAAAGTTAGTCAGGGCTAACAAAGCAGAAAATGGGCCAAATTTAGCCTAGAATATTCTAGAAGTATCTAGGTATAATACTCCGAGGAAAGAGATCTCTTCAAGAGAGAAAACACAAATTTCACACTCAATCCTTTGATGTCCCAAAGGAGCACCTTCTCTTTATTATATAGTCAAGGAAGATCTCCTCCAATGAAGCTTGACCATATGATTAGGTACATGGATAGGTGACATGTCAGCAAGCTCCCCTCTTAGATTGCCTGCTTGTATGGGTGACATGTTGGTCTTGGTCCCATCTGGTTGGTCAAATAGGCTTTGACTAGACAGAATCTTTTAGAGAATCTTCTTGTGGGAATCTTAGAATCATGTGAGTGAGGTACCGTTGGAAAGCTCTCGGTGAGACAAACTTGGGGGAGGGAAGGCCAAACTTTCCTTTGTTTGGGAGGGGGGAAGTAATTTGCACATTTTTGAGGCCTAATTCATCCATTTAGGCCTCCAAAATTGCCTCTAAAGTTTTTGGGCCTATTTTGGCTTTTGCCCTATTAGTAGAAGTGCTCTTTTGGTGATACTTCTATCTGATCTACATTCTCCATCATGTGTAACATCCTTCTAGATGTTACTACTCCAAATTTCACCTCTAGATCATATGCCTAACTATTGATTCTAAAGTTTCCAAGCATTTTTTGGTTTCTGGCCTATTAGTAGTACTCTTTTGGTTATACCTCTAGCTTATCTACTTAGTCCATCATGTATAACATCCTTCCAAATATTACCAAACTAAATTTCATCTTTAGATCACCTATCTAGTTATCGGTATTACACTAGGAAACTACTTGGTACCCTTCAAAGTATTGGGTAGCATGCATGCCAAGTGGCAACTTCTAGGAGGAAAATTCTTGAGAAGCTTCTTTGTTAGCTTAACTTGCATCCCAAGAAGATAGCTTATAGAAGGAAGCTTCTAGAAACTTCCAACTAGCTTAGCTTGTACACCAAGTAGGTGGCTTCTAGAAGGAAGTTTCTTGAGAAGCTTCTTGGTTAACTTGGCTTGCACTCCAAGAAAGCGGTTCAAGGAAGCTTCTTGAGAAGTTTCTCTCAAGAACCTTGTATGCTTCTTATAAATACCAAGGCCAGAGCTCATGCTAGGCATTTGGAGTTTCACACACTCGAGTGTCCTAATATGATCTTCCATTCTCCTATTTCTCTCCTCAATCTTGGTCCTTTACATTGGTATCAGAGCATGAATGGGATGGATGGAATTTATGAACCACCAAATCTATTTCTGCTAAACCATTGGGATTTTTGTGTCTAAGTATTATCCAAGCATCACTTCACATAGTTCATCACCTCATGCTTTGGACAAAATTTTTTGAATGCAATTTTCTAGTTAAAGGAACCCTTGGTACGTCTGATTGTAATTTATGGAGAATAATAGATGTGTGTAATACTCCAAGGACAAGAGAACTCTCCAAAAGTGATACAAGAGAGAAAACACAAGTTTCACACTCAATCCTTTGATGCTCCAAATGAGCACTTCTCTTTATTATATAGCAAAAAAGATCCTCTCAAAGGGAGCTCCACCCTTGGATCAGAAACATGGATTGGTGACCTGTCAGAAAGCTCCATCCTTAGATTAATTGTTTAGATGGATGACTTGTCAGTCCTTGTCCTATCTAGTTCGTCAAATGGGTTTGACCAAAGGGAATCTTTAGGGAATCTTTGGGAGCTTAGAATTTGGAGGTACCATTGGAAAGCTCTCTGAGAGGCAAATCATAACATGGAGAAAGCAAGCCTTTTTTCCTTGAGGAGGAGGGAATCTTTCTATTTTTGAGGCCTAATTCATCCGTTAGGCCTCCAAAATTGGCTTTAAAGTTTTAAGACTATTTTTGACTTCTACACTATTAGTAGAAGTATTCTTTTGGTGACACCTCTGTCTAATCTACCTAGCCCATTTTACACAACATCCTTCTAGATGTTACCAAGTCAATTTTCATCTTTAGATAATATGTCTACTTGCTTGTACTACTATGTGTTGCAATTAATGACAAGAGCATGTAGAAAGAGTACCAATTTGAGAAGGAGAATATCTAATCCGATACCCAAGGTATTTGAAAGTAAGAATTTTTTGGATGCAATGGAGAATTTTGTGTTTGACTACAACAAAGCAAATCTTGAATTTTGAAGCTACAAATCTTCAAGATGAATGGAAATAGATTCTATTGGCTTCCAACCAATTGGATGGGGTAGCAAAGCTATGGTGGAGATTCCAAGTGGAATGAGCTGAGTGGCAATTTATGGCATCAATCTTGACTTGGGAAAAATTCAAGAGTTCAATAATTAGTTGATTCTAAGCTATAAATGCCACACAAGCTGCACAAGATAGGTTGGTAGAGTTGAAGTAGATTGGCTCTATAAGAAGTTATATCATGCAATTCCAAAACACCATAATGCAAATTCTACATATTCTAGAAGGTGAAGCTCTAGATCAATTTGTAAGGAACTTGAAGTCACAAACCAAATAAGAGGTAACTTTGCAAGAGCCACAACACTTGGAGGAAGCCATGTGGTTGGCCAAATGCTTTGATTCCTTGGTTGCAACAACTTGGTCTCGACCTCCATAGAACCTACCAATACACTACACACAGGTGGAGGAGCTGACACCAATGGAGATTGATGCCATTCAGTGGAGACCACTTGGCATCACAAATAAAGAAAAATTGCAACAAAATAGTGGTTGTTTTTATTGTCACCAAATTGTACATGGTATTTCTAAATGTCTACTCAAGAATGTGCAACCTTGACAAAGTTTGTGGAGCAAAATGATCAAGGAAATGAGGGATCCTAGTAAGAGATTTTGAGAGAACTTGATTAGTTCTAATGGGATTGAAGGCTCAACCTATACAAGTTTGCTTCACTTGCAAGCTATGATATTTGATTGTGGTTGTAGAATTTTAGTTGATTCTAGAAGTTTAGAGAATCGCATGTCCATGTAATTAGCAAAAGAATTACATATTCCTATCAAGCAAGTAATTAGAACCAGATTGATGATAGCAAATGGTATAAAGGGTTTAACATTCAGTACCTCACATCTTGTTACATTCAAGATTGGGAAGGAGTATTTGGAGTGTATGAGGTTGTAGTGGCACCTCTATACTATGATGTCATTTTGGGTTACCTTAGCTTGAACATCATAAGTTTCAATTTGATTGAACCTGACGACAAATTCAAATACAACACCAAGGTAACAAATTCTGATAAGGTTGTCTAAGACCTTTGAGTAAGACACCTCAAAATAGTCAATCTCAAAATGTGGAATTTGTCAAGAAAGCAGCCATAGAGCAAGCTTTGAGGAATATAAGTCCCAAGATGAGAAGGTAGTTAGGAAAACAACCATAGAGTAAGCTTTGAAGGAAGATAAGTCCCAAGATAGGAAGTTTGTCAAGAAAGCAACCCTAGTTTGAAGGAAGATAAATCCCTAGATAGGAAGTTTGCCAATCAAGAAGCTATAGAGCAAGCTTTGGAGGAAGATAAGTTTATTTTTGGAGTTTACATCAAGTTAATTGCATAAGGAGAATCTGAGGAGGGTCAAGAGCCTCATCAAGCAATGGTTGATAAAATAGTTTAGGAGTTTGCAAATCATATTTCAAGATAATCTGCCAAAGGGATTACTCTCCAATTGTGGTATGCCTTTCAAGATTGAGTTATTGCCAAGGAGTACTCCAATGAGTAGACCAATCTATCGGCTCTCACCAAAGGAGTTGGAGGAGTTGCAAACAACACTTAAAGAGTTGTTGGAAAAGGATTTTATACAATATAGTATATCTTCTTGGGGAGCACTAATACTATTTGTTCCAAAGAAGGATGTAGGACTTTGTTTCGATATTGATTATCGTGGGCTCAATAAATAAATAGTGAAAAATGCATATCCTTTGCCTCAAATTGATGACTTGCTTGATTAATTGAGTGGAGCACAATACTTCTTCAAGTTGGATCTTTGTAGTGGCTATTAGCAAATCCCTATTGATGTGGAAGATGTGCAAAAGATTACCTTTTGCACAAGATATGAACATTTTGAATGGAGAGTTCTACCTTTTGGGCTCACTAATGTCCAACAGTCTTGATGGATAAGATGTATTGGGAGTTAGCTAGATTATTGAATTGGTACATGGTGGTGTTCTTGAATGAAATTTTAATTTATAGCAAGATAGAGGTAGGACATGCAAATCATGAGCAAGAAATCCTAATGTGACTATGTCAATGGAAGTTTTATTGCAAGAAGTCAAAGTGTGCTTTTTGGTATAAGAAAATTACCTTCTTGGGTCACAAGATCTCATGAGAAGTGATCAAGATAGAAGAGGGGAAAGTCAAAGCCATTAGTGATTGGCCTACTCCAAAGGATGCCATAGAGATGTAAGCATTTATTGGATTGGCAAGTTTTTATGGATGGTTCATCCACTATTATGTGCATGTGGCAACACCATTGACCGACCTCTTGGGGAAAAACTCAAGCTTTCAATGGACCACCAAGCATGAAGAAGCATTCCAAAAGCTGAAACATATGATGTCTTCAAGACCTATTCTTCAACCATATGATCCTCAACTACCTTGAGCTCTTCAACTACTTTGATGCTCCTAAGTTTGCCATTGGAGATATGTTGCAGCAAGAATTCCCAAATGGATTACATCCCATTGCCTTTGTGTCTCATTAATTAAACACCACAGAAAGGAATTACTCTATATGAGATTGGGAACAACTAGCAATGGTATATGCCACCAAGGTATGGAGGCATTATCTCTTAGGAAAATAGGTGATCATGCAAAACAATCACAAACCCTTGTTATAGACACTACATTTGGAACACATGAAGAGTCAACATCATTGATGGGAGGAGCAGCTCCAAATTGTGTGAGATCAAACTTTAGTACAAACTTGGTTGGTTCCATGTCATCCTTGATGCCCTATCACAATGACCTGATTTGAAGTCTCTTCCTCTCGTCACAACGGCAATTATGATGGTGTCTATCAACTCCAAGGTCCAAATTGATTTTAAGAAAGCTCTACAACAAGATCCCTTCTTTCAAATGGTCCAAGGTTGTCTTGCAACATGCAACAAGGAGTGCAACATCTTCTCCTTCAAGGAAAACCTTCTATTCCATAAGGACCAGATATATATTCTAGCCATGGGTGATCTCTGACTTGTGCACCTCTAAGAAGCCCATGATTTACCAATCGTTGGTCATATGGGTGTGGACAAGACCTTGGGTACCCTTCAATGCCAATGCTGGTAGCCTAACATGGCAAGAGATGTTTGAAAGTTTGTCCAATCGTGTGAGAGCTACCAACGCAACAAGACCAACAACCAAAAACTGAGTGGACGCCTTCAACCACTCCCCATTCCATCTGCTCAATGGGAACACTACATCCTTGCCCAAGACAAAGCAAGGTCACATAACAATAGTGTTATTTATGGATAAGCTTAGTAAGCAAATCCATTTGGCACCAACCTTTGATATTGCAGATGCTCCAACATGAGCATAGATCTACTTTGACATTGTCTTTAGGCATCATGGGATGCCTCATGTACTCATCTTTGATTGTGATCCTTGATTTATTACAAATTTTGGGAAGCACTCTTTTAGATACTCAACACCAAGCTTACTTTGTCAACGCCTCTCATCCTCAAAATGATGGACAAAATGAACATACAAATTGCACCTTGGAGGATATACTTTATGCCTTTGGCAACATTCACCATACCAATTGAGATGAATGGCTTGCAATTGTGGAGTTTGCATACAATAATTCCAAATAGACAAGCACCAAATTCTCTCCTTTCTTCCTCAATTTTAGCCAAGATCCACCTATTCTAGAATCTATTCTTGCTCCTCCTCCATCTCATGTCCCTCATACTTATACTTTCTTGACCACCATATCCCAATCCCTCTAACAAGCCAAATCTCATCTCCTTGTTGCTCAAAATTATCAAAATTATGTAAAGCACCATTGTCATGATCTTATCTTTCAAGTTGGTCATAAAATCATGCTCTTATCCAATAACTTACTCCTCTCACTTGATACCCAAGTCTGTAAAATTGCTCTTAATTGCATAGGACCCTTTGATGTCACCCAAATCATTTCTCCTATTGCTTATCAACTTGCCTTGTCTTGTCATATGTACATCCACCATGTCTTTCCTATTTCTACATTGAAACCCTTTGTTCTTAATCCATCTTCTTTCTCCTCTTGTGTCCAACCTTCTCCTCCTCCCATCCTTATCAATGATCATGAAGAGTATGAAATTGATCAAATCCTTGCACATTGCATACAACATATAGAGTACAAAGTCCACCAGAAATTGATCGGATCCTTGCACATTTCATACAACATACAAGGTTTTCAACAACATACAGAGTACAGAGTCCTCTAGAATGGGTATCCTCTTCATAAGGCCACTTGGGAGCCTCTTTCTCATCTGCAAAATGCATAAATGGCCATCCAAGGGTTTGAAGCTTCAATAACGACAAGTACATTATCAACTATGTAACAATATGGATTTTAGCAACAAATTTAGTCAAGGCTAACAAAGTAGGGATTGGGTCAAATTAGCCTAGAATATTCTAAAAGTATCTAGGAAGCTACTTGGTACCCTCCTAAGTATTGGGTAACGTGCATGCCAAGTGGTAACTTCTAGGAAGAAGCTTATGAAGAAGCTTCCTAACTAGCTTAGCTTGCACCTCAAGTAGGTAGTTTCTAAAATCTTCCAAATAGCTCAACTTGCACATCAAGTAGGCGGCTTCTAGAAGAAAGTGACTCAAGGAAGCTTCTTTAGAAGCTTATCAAGAGCCTTGTGTGCATCCTATAAATACCAAAGCCAAAGCTCAAGGTAGGCATTTGGAGTTTCCCACACTCAAGTGTCTCAATGTGGTCTTCCATTCTCCTATTTCTCTCCTTGATCTGGGTCCTTCATAGCTCCTGTGGCTTATCTTGGACTAAGAATCTGGACAATTGCTCACTAGCCCTATAGGAAGACATAGATCCAAACAAATGCCACCCATGTGTTACTTCACAATGTTGTGATTCAAGAGACACAAATTTTTGCCTCTCATTCCTCACCTCATAATATGGTGACTCAAGAGACTAAGATTGAGTTTAGAGAGACACTTTATTTATTAAGAGAGTATATTCCACATATTCTCTTCCCAAGATTTCTACAAAAAAATATTATTGTCATGGATGTTACTTGTTTGGCATCATTATGGCTTTGCAATAACTCTAGTTATAGTGTGTGGGGAGCTTGAAAATTAGGCATGTTTGGTGCCCTTACACATAACCATAGGGTTGGTAGCACATCTTGGTGTTAGCCATTTCATTCAATTCTATTTATTGCACTTTGAGGTTATCTTGTAGATAGATCTTATGCCTAATGAAGTTGAATTGTTGCTATAGAGCATATGGTACTAGTCAGAACTCTTGGAGGGAGTTCACACCGGGTCTTGCCTCATGGCTTGTTTGTGTTCTATAGATGTCAAGTGAGATGCTTCTAGAGGACTTAGAGCTAGATCCTATAAGCATCTCACTTCATTAGGTTTACCTCTTCATGATCTTCTAATCATGGATAGTTATGCATTAGCTTACTATAAGAACCATCCACATGGTGCAATCCATCCTCTCTACTTCTGTCCTTACAAGGCAGAGAGATGATCATACACTTGGTCATTTGACCCCTTGATGATAGCTTTGGATAGATTTGTCCATGATGATCAAGCTACTATTAGCTGGGCAGATGAGGTGTGGACATCTAATAGATTGAGTTCATATGGTAGTGATCAATATGACCTTCTAGCTAGTAGTATCAAGCACCAATCCTTGGATGAGAGCAAGTGGCACCTTTGGTGGTCATTGAGTCATTTAGGATTCAACATGATATATACTAACGCAAACTTGAGGATACAACCACACATAGACTCCATGTTGCATCTCCCTCATCTTCTTCACCTTCTTCTACTCCAACATAGTGACTAGCCTTAGGGACTACACATTTATACATATTATATGTATCATATTTATGATTATACATTTATTTCCATTCTCATTCTCACTTTGCCTCACTCATACCTCATATCATGTGATATGTATCATAGTTTTGATTTTACATTTACTTCCATTTTCACTTTGCATCACTCTTGTACCTCATATCACTTGAATTTGAATCCATTAAATAATATGAAAGTTACTTACTTATGCTTGGACATCAACTAGCGCATACGAGCACTAGCTACTAGCAATGGGTGCCAATGCACACCTTCTATCTCCAACTAGTATCATTGGGTGCCATCTAAAAACTTACATAAGCGCATGCCACTAGGTGCCATTGGGTGGCATTAGGCAGTAAGCACCTTACCATTCTTTGATGGGTGTTAGAGAGCATCCATTCATGCTGGCAAGCATTGATCAGTGTCAACGTGTGCCATTTTACAAATTGGTTGGGAACTTGATGCTCTTTGGGCTCTAACAAGTGACTCTAGGTGGCTATTTTGTTCAGCCATTTTGAGTATGAGAAGTCTTTATGGAGTGGCTTTTGACAATAATTCTTATTCTAGCAATCTCTAGAGGTTACCAAAAAATCTCAAATCTCATAAGCTTAATCACAATACACTTAGCAGCAATCATTACATATTAAATAAATCACAAAGTAGTCAAACACTATCTTCAATTACAAACATACTCTGATTACATGGAAGTGCCTTCAATGGTGGTATCATATTTGCTATCACTAGAGTATGAATTTAGAATAGGATGTTTTGGCTTGGGATTGGGACGTATAGCTAAAGATTTGATTTCTTGACAAACTTGAGTTAGCAATTTGAAATACTAATATATTTCTTGGGATATTTTCCTCCCTACAAGAGACTCATCTTGATTTCATGAGTGCACTTTGACTCTAGACTCATCTCCTTGAACATGTGTCTATTTTCCCTAGCCTTCCTTTTATCAACACTCAATTTCTTCTTGATCTGGACTTTCATCTTCTCTATCTCTAATATAACTTGTTCAACTTCCATTTTAATCAATGTTTTCTCTCTTTTCTTCATGTTAGCGACTTCTAGTTCAGCTAGTCATAACCTCTCCCTAGATTCTATAGTCTTTGCCTTCAACATGGTGATTTTTGCTAAATCTTGAGACAATGACATACTACATTCCTTACATGCAGATGTTCCACCTTTTCTCCTCTTTGGGTCACGTTCTCCTTCTTTAACAAGGAAAGTGCCGTTTGACCCATCTCTTGTAGAAGCTAGTGGAGGTGGTGTAACAAAAGGTGAGTCCTTGACTGTTGCAACAAATTGGGACTCCTCAAGTGTACATGCTTGGATTTCATTCTCCAAGCTCTCCATTTAAACACTAGGTAAACTTTCCACCCTTGGATGTTTGGGACAAATTGGCAGCACAAGTCTCGGAGCACCACCTCTAGAGATGGGAATTGAGAGCTTGTCAAGATGGTTTCTTTGCATTAGGAACCTCCTCAACACCACACTCACATGAATTGGGATTTAAATCTTGCAAAATTACCATAGCACGTGGAGTAATGTTGGCTCTATTCCCAAACATGGCTTCCATTCTAGCAAAATGTGTGCACATTCCAATCAATTTGTCATCTATATTTCTCTCGTGAGTCCTTCTCCAATAGACTTGTTTTTCAACTCCCAAGCTTCTTTGTACAATTTCATATACCTCAACCATTTCTTGTAAATTCTATCACCTATCATAGAAGTAGGAAATCCTTACCTCTCCCGAACTAGAAATCTAGCCATGAAACTAAAAGCAATGATTTTTGAATGTGCTTTTTGCAATTCACACCATGAATTTGTGCAAAATGATCAAGGTCTTCCAAATAATTCAGTATTTGACCATAATGGTGTGTTGCCATGAGGAATTGTTCGTACTCTTTTGTTTTTCTCAGCATGGAAAAAGCCATCTTCAACAATTCTCTAAACTCCCTAATAATTGTATTGGTTGCAAATCCAAATGTGAGTCTAAAAGTCTTGGTTCTGAATCCAAAGGTGAGCATACATGCAATCAAGTACTTGATCTCCCATTGCATAAAGTTTGTTGCCCTTTGGAGTAAAATTTCTCAACCCAGAACCAATTTCTTGGTTGCCGTATGGTGGCATTATCATTTTCCTTGCTGCACTCTATATCTCCCTTGCCGCACTATTTTATTGAAAAGAACCACCACACCAATTCAAAACTACTAAACGTGCAGCTTAGTTTATTGACAGCTGATTGGAGCATGCACACACCATTAGCACACACCGGTGGTGAATTCCAGTTCTAATAGCTTGGAGAGGGTGGCATGTTTTGGAGCATATTGTATTTGCCAAAAATTCTCACAAATCACCCTAAAAGAAATGTGACAACCCTCAATAAGCCACATTACCTCTTCTGACTAACATTTATTATGATAGGGGCACACCTAAACATCCATAATATCTTGATTTTATAAATGAAACGCAACTTGCACTAAATATCCGTCATACCATACCATTTAGAGGGGTTTATTTATTAACAATTCATCCAGAACGGCCAAAGTTCACTAAAATAGATATAACGTTTGTTATTTATCCTATAGACATATATCCAAACTATTTCTCAAACCTCTAATATAATCTTCAATTACACTCCGCTAATTTGTTTACAGGATATTTATATTTATGAGAGGTGAAAACTGAGGTTTTGAAACCCTCTACTTGTTTTGTTTCTGGACGCGGTGGAACTCGGTGGTTCAGATAACTCAGATGTCGAGTCGGCAATGCAAGTTGAACAACTTGACTTGCAGCTTTTAGCTTCCTCATACCCAGAGGACAGGTGCATTCTTCCTCTCTTCCACATGTTGCGGTCTACGCGCGTGGTCTATGCAACTCACGGACAAAGCCGGTTCCCAGTCATGGTCTAGATCGTCAACGGCCGGAAGATAGGAATCTCGAAGACTATATGTTACTCCTCTGGATCTCCTATTCCGATGCAATTAGTTTAGCCCCATTGACCATTGACCGCCTAAGTTTTATCTTGTACAGCTTGATGGGATCCTCTCGTCGTTTTGTTCTCTACGCGGGTCCGCCTCTTTCTCCCCTATGGACTTTTATGGACAGTGAAGCCGATTCATGATTTCTGCTTGGCTGGTGCGGAGGACCAAGTCCAAAGTGGTCTTCTGAACTGCAGCCTTTGTTTTATCGTGCACATTCCCCATGTATTCCCTTTCACTGAGACCCTTCTCCGAAGTGAGGGTCATTGTCGTTTTCAGCGACTCGGTCTTCTGCGGGAAAATCAGACACAGTACAGTTCCCGATACACGTAGCGGTAATATCCAAGTCGGATGGGATTGCAAGTAGGCTGTCAGAAATTGTTGGTAAGAACCTACCTGGATATAGCGTTTGGACCGTGTCCAGGCCGGAATGTGTTGATTGCGGAAAAGCTTCACATCTAAGAGATATCAAACGGGCAGACGCAACCAAAAATTGACTGGAAGTGTTGTGGAGAACGTGCGATGCGTTCAAAGTCTTTCGAGGATGACACGAGATTCTGCAGATTAAGCCAGAAGCAGCGTAGCAAGACAAATCAAAGTACCAAAACATGCCTTTTCATGTCCCTTCTGTCATGTGAGCTCAGTCCAGCGTGGTTGACATTTAGACCATCTACACAACTACGACTCACGAAATTGACTAGTCTTTTCGTTTTCTGCTGGATACTCGTACTGGTTTCGGCGTAGAAGACTGTTTGAGATGTGAAGAAACATCCTCTCCTAGATGTCGCACGTCCTGAATTGAACTGGACAATGTAACCGAAGCGGGGTCGTTTCTAGCTCTTATCAATGCGTGGAGTCAGCTCGTTCCACTTGGCTGCATTCCATCGCGAAAAGGAAAGCTGAAGCACGGAAAGTCGAAAGTCGCAATACAGGTTCATTTCCAAGACTGTGTTACATCCATTTGTCAATCCACCACCAAGCTTGGATGGTAGGAGTAATAGGATTCGCGTCAAACAGTTTGATCGAAGGAAGAAGGGCCGAGTTTTGTGAACTACGCTTTCAAATTGAGCGTTTACCAAACACTTTTAAGACAGCTGCAAATGTGACCGCCGTCTTGACAGCTGCTAGGACACTCCGGAATCTTGACGGTACCGTATTTTGTAGTTTGTTTACGTGCTGAGAACAATCCGTTAGGATGACGGGGAAAATGGAGGTTGACGAGACTATGGGTATTCGGCTCAGCGTAACGGGGAATTATCTGCTGGACGGGAGAGCAGTTGTGATTCTCAACTTCCTCCTTCTTGCGACAATCGGAAACCAAGTATCAGCAGACCTCGCCAATGACAGTATGTTAGCTAACCTCTAAACTACACCCCGCGGCAAGTTCCGTACGAAGATCGTATGACTGACGCTTCAGTATAACTCGAATTGCTCTGTCTTCAGATTATTAATCACCGAAGTACTCCCTGATTTCGTCAGTGATAATCGCTCTTGATGTTCATATGTGAGGAGAGGTCCAAGTGTGTGATTTAGGACATAATATGATAATTCCCTTACTGAAGTTCTCCTCCAGTACCTTCCAACTACAGTAGTTGTCTTTTACAACGTTAAAATTAGACACAAAGATCTCCCTGCAAATATTTGTTTTTATTTTTGCTCTAATCTCCTCAAGTCTGTATTAATTTCGATAACATATCTGCGTACTTCGAGAAGTCAAGACGAGTCATTTTCGAATGCCCTGATCTGAATGGCTGTGCATGTAAAGCACTACTCACCCAGTCAATCAAGTTCGATTATATTTTGTTCTATTATGCTGAATACCGAGTTAATGAAGATGCCCCGGCTCCAGAGCATAACCTCAAGTTATGAGGATCATTCCACACCGTGGTGTGTAATCTAGGAGGTAAATTGCTGACTATCTGTCTTATGATTTCCTTGCCTGGCTGTGGACAGCTGCTGTGTTGATTGCAGTCAGAGCAGAATTCGGTAATCCGCAAGAGCTTCCTTGGTTACCAACTATAGCAACTTGCGAGTGGGCTTATGTTGAATGTGACGCACTCAACACAACAGTTATTGGATTGTAAGTATTATTACCTGACTTTGGATTGAAAGAGTGAACAAGTAATGAATCTTGAACACTTTATCAGTTCAGCAAATAGAGGCGTCTGCCTCAAGACGTCTTCAAACCAGTTGTGGATGTGAATGCTAGCAGAGCTCAATGTAGATGTGATGGCCTCGAAGGTACTAGTACTTCCTTATGTTGGAACTTCTGATGTGAAATCTCTATCTTCACTGAGATGTCCAGAATACCATAGTTCATGTAGCTAGAATAATTACTCTGGCACTTTATCCCTAATATCTAACACGGAGCGTGGCATCATGTTGAAATTCAGAAATGTGTCTGCCGTCACCCTCGACTCTCCGATTCCAGTACGCGATTCTAACTCTGATTAAAGATTTTTTGGTATAATCACGAATGAAATGGTTTTACAAGCTCAAGATCTTAATCGAAGTCTAGGATGTGAGACACCTGCGAAGTATAGTTTGAAAGTTATTTAAAGTGTCTCCTCAGAGGTGAACATTAAATACGATTGGAGGCTGCTCTACTTGTCCGGTTGAACCACATTGGAAAATATGGGTCGAAGCTAACCACTGGCAAATGTTTTAACTCGCATGGTCTTTCTAATCCAGACGCGCATCACGGAGCTAACGAATCTAGTCACCCTCCGTTTCACATCATGTGCACTCACTGGCACAACTCCTCCATCAATAGCTTCTTTGAGCAAGCTCGAAATACTGTAGGTTCCTGCTTATAAGCAGCCAGTTAATTTATTCCTTTTCCCGACTTTGTAATCCTTGTTAGGTTCAACGAGCTAATCAACCTTCCGACTATTATTCTGACCATAACTGCATGCATCATATCTTATGCGCAAGCGAGTTATGGATGCTTACAACTACATGGTAGATGGAATTGTAAGTAGAGTAGCTTTCAATAAGAAAGTTTGGTTTTGTTGATATTCAGTACCATGAAGTTCATATCTTTATAAGAAATTCGATGAACTGCTGCTCTGCAGAGACTTAAGTCGAAACTTTATCACTGGCAACCTTCCAGTCGAGCTGGGAAATCTTACCTCCTTGAAATCCATGTAAGTACTGAGAGGCGCTCTTCAGAAACTTTTTATATACAGGATGGTATGTGTGCAATGGTATACTCAATCAAGAATGAGCCCAGTCATGAAAACAGTGATTCGCATTTAATGGTTCTTATAAATACAAAAGAAATGAGAGGCCTGGTTCATAGTACACATCCCTCTATTTAACTACCCAATCTACACGGGTAACAGGTATGTTGAGTTCCTATAAATGGAGAACCTGCCTTACAACTCTGAGTCTAGACTTTTCATTGACATGTTAGCAGGACAAAAGTCCCTGCCTTGTTATCTGCTATATCTGGGACTTTCTGCTGAACAAGTTTTTGTCATCTGTGCTATATAAACTTTCTCCTGATATGTTTATCTTTATGGTCATTGACTGCGTATCGTATTTGTTTACTTAGTGCTGGAAATCCTGATTCTGAACCTATCAACTGCTTTGGGTACTAAACTTATGCTTTGTGATCGCTTCCCTTGGAGGCTGGAAAGAAGGTCGACATGCTTTAAGTCCTTGCTTTGCGCAGACGTTAACCTGAATCCTTTGTCAGTGCAGAAAATTGAATAACAACAATCTAACAGGTACGCTACCTGAGCTAGCTGGACTGCAAAACCTACAATCTCTGTAAGTAGTCCTAGCTACGATCGTGACATGACATGTTTAACTAGTGAATCTTGACACATTGAACCTAGCATGCAGTGGAGTGGCTGCTAAATCTTCATTTTCATTTTCTTCTTTTTCAGGACTCTCAGCGCCAATTCGCTTATAAACGGGAGCCTCCCGAGATGGCTGGGAAATCTTCCCAATCTAGTCCAGTTGTGAGTAAACTTTCCACCTAGTATACATATGTACGACCTAATCAAGTGTAGGAGCACTCCAAAGTCTAGACTAAATGGAAGGCTCGAATACATAGCTTGAATGGAGTCACCTATTGCTAGGGGCATATCTGCTACCATGAGGATAACGCAGATGAGTTATTAGCATCTCAGAATGCATTTGTTGTCTTCATGGTTGGCACCCTGTCGCTGATCCAGCAGCTTCGAGTGGAGAACCATCCTTGTTATCTTGGTCGTTCGAGACTAAAGCCTTCGTAGCATGTTTTTAAGCCGTTGAAAATAATAAAGTAATCCTAGAATCAGGAGTAAGGCTCGTCATGGAGACTACTCTAAGTGGAGTCATTATAAACTGTTATCAAATGTTGACGAGATCGCAAAGTAAATTCTTCAGACTGTTGGCGAAGGTGAAGATGCAGATGCAGATGCGCTGGTTATGACGCAATGATTTAGAGAGGGCGTAAAGTAAAACCATCAAGAAAGAGTATCTCATAGGCGTTAACAAAAAGTTGTTTATAATGTGCAAAACCTATCTTCATTTTAAATTCAGTAGGAAAACGTAACAACGGAAGCGGAAATGATCCTAATGTTCAAATTTTCATGTTTTTGGACGTGTTATCAGAAACTTGGAATCGATGGCCTTTGAAGGAGAGATACCGACCGAACTGGGAAAGCTGACAAACCTTAGTACGCTGTAAGTGAAGTTTCAAGCTTCGTTCAAACTTCAACCAAACCCTGTAGAGTTTTGCACTTGGGACAGTACGGGGTTTCTGTGCGTGTGATATTTCAAGTACAAGTGGATGACTGTAGTTAGAGTGTTCCTGTGCGCAATATTGGTTTAGATAATTTTCACTGTTGTCATTGCATTCAGATTTGGGACTTTTATATGGTTTCTTACATGATGTTGGGAATTTCCTACAGGAACTTGAAGGCCAACTACTTCTCCGGACCTTTGGCCCCGGAACTTGGAAATTTGGCGGCTTTGGAAACATTGTGAGCATCCGTGAATTATGATCTAGCTAATGTGCACATGAATTATGTGTCAGTATTTGTGTGTAGGGGAAATAAAGCTTACTACCGAAGAAAATAAGATATATCAGGTTGTAAGTATTTAAGAAGTTTTGTCAGCTTGACCTTTTGATAAGTGGTGATTCCTTGTGCAATTGTACAAGTAGGGATTTGACCTATAATCTTTTGAATGGAAGCATCCCGGACTCTTTCAAGAAATTGCAAAATCTTTCCATACTGTGAGTACCTATTCAAAGAACGGGATATTTGTTTCCAAGTCTACTAGTTCTTTCTGCTTTTATGGCAATGAGTCAAGATTATATCAGTATGCTATATCAGAGAAGCCTTTAGCCACTGTGGTGTGTCTTCCACTTTTGGCTGCACTAAGTCGATGAAGATCATCTTTATTTAACGGGCAATGGCTGACCTCTCAAATCTCACCGATAAGTGACTATGAAGAGATTTGTATCCTAGTGATCTCTTCTTAGAGGGGAATTTGGCAGGATCCTCTGACTGTAGCTTAATTGGCGAAGTTGTCTCCGTCCAAGACTGAATCTCTTATTTAGGTGGATTCAAGCTGATTCAATATTGACTTTCTTGCCGCAGGAGTCTCGCACAAAACGAATTCAGCGGGTCTATCCCTTCTTGGCTTGCAGACTTGTCCTCTTTGACAGAGATGTAAGATGAAGTAATTTTATACTTTGCAAATCAAATGAGAGCATGTTATGCATTTCTCTTGCAGAAGAGAATCTCGTTGAAACGATAATTGAGGTCGTATCACTTACGTGCAGAGATCTTCGCATAAATCATTTTTCTGGG
Organism: Lunularia cruciata; assembly: GCA_948567375.1. Classification (NCBI taxonomy): domain Eukaryota; kingdom Viridiplantae; phylum Streptophyta; class Marchantiopsida; order Lunulariales; family Lunulariaceae; genus Lunularia; species Lunularia cruciata. The sequence continues at coordinate 52,777,330 of OX419758.1, forward strand.
GAAATCCCAGCTACGTTGGGAAACAAAGTGAGCTTAACGAATATGTAAGTTTCTTCTGTGTTCTCTGTTGATGAATGTAACAAGATTTCACATCTCAGAATTATCAACATAGTTTGTGCAGCTTGTCAGATTAACCTACCACTGTACTTTCAATGATTGTATATGCATGCTGGCTTGCTCAGGCATGATTGGGGGTAGATGTTTTGTCTTGCAAAGTGATGATAACATGTTTTGTCTTGCAAAGTGAACATAACAAATGCTCGTCAACGGTTGTCGTTTCCAATTAAAAGAAGAGTGAGAAGTTCTCTGTAATTTTGCAGATATTTGAGTAGCAATAACTTGAGTGGCGTTATACCCGAATCGTTCAGCAACCTCACTAATCTTCTTGCGCTGTAAGTCGTTACCCAGAGTGCAGATAGGTAAACATTGAAGAAGAGCTGCTGTTTGATTGGTGCAGCTTATACTCCAAGTTGACAATGATGCCAACATGTTGTGAACCTATTATCTCAACTACGCAGACAGGGGTTGCGCAAGAGCAAGAAGAAAGTGACTAGCAATATGCCATTTGAGCAGTTCGAAAATCAGAGATTGCTTCTCTAGGTAGATGAGATGTGCTAATGTGTGAATTTGGATTGTGATTGTTTTGCAGAGACCTTCGCAGTAATTCCCTTGTTGGACCTGTGCCAGAGAGTATATTATCACTCCCAAGCTTGGGAGTTCTGTAAGATTCTTCAAGACTTCGAGCGAACATAGAAGAAACATTATAGACAGTTACTTGGATAACTAATTGCTCGTCTGTACTTCCTGTGCAGTCTTGTTCTCGTCTTCAACTTGATGTTCTCTCAAAAGTAAAACTAGTTAGGATTGACCACCTGGAACTCTACCGTCAGTCGTAGACGAAACAAAAGCTTGCGAAGTCGTTGTGTCCTTTTCTTCCTTGTTTCACTCATGTTAGTATCAAAGCCTAAAGTCGCTGCCTGTTGAACATTTTGAAGTTAAAAGTCGAAGTGAAGTTTTAAGTCAAGGTGGGCAGATGACTAGTAGCTAGTAAATGCATGCAGTATGCATTCAAGTTTCAGGGTGAGTGATAATCATCGGAGTCCAATGGTTGAGGTGGCTAAACACGTTGGTAACTCTAGCACTGCAGATCAGAACACGGATCGATGTTTCGAAAAGAAAGCACAGAAGCATTTTGTGTCTTTTTCCAAGACTTTATTCAAAACATTGTTTTCTCTCCAAGACTTTATTCTTCTAAGGTGCTCTCGTGATCTGTCAACAGATACCTGGACAATAACTGCTTCAATGGGACGACTCCCCAGAATCCAGGCAACCTGGTGTAAGTATATCAGAACTCAAAAGTTGGGTCATAACTTTTCAGTCCCGCTTTCCTTGTGCAGCTGCACAGTTCCATAAGGAATCATACAAGCATCCGGTTTGTTCTGTTATGCAGCGAACTTACATCTTCTGGAGGTAACTGCTTCAGCGACGGACCAGCCCAAAGTTGCAAATGTGGTGCGAATCTCTTCTCTCACTCATTCTATGAGACACTTTTGTCATGCCACAACACAGTCAGAAGGGAAAATCTCTGTTCAGCACGAGTAATGGAAAATCTTAGTAAGGTACACATCCTTTAGCGTGAATGGTTGGAAAGATTAGATTATCCCAATTGTTTAGATCCTGTTAGCATATCTCTTAGGTTCACTTCCTTGTGAAAATAATCTGAATAGGTCATTGAGGCTTAGCGAAACCCGGGGTTGGGGTGCGCTTAGGATTTGAGAAGCACACTGCTGTATGGGTGTGTGTAGTCCTCATCACTCAAAGTAATTGGAGATTTATAACACAATAACTGGATAACCAATGGTATACACGAAAAGAAAGGCAGGGCTGGCTTTGATAAATCTTCAGATACCGACAGATGTGCATTCTAGAAATGTATACTGGTCCAGCCGCTAGAAGTTGCATGCAGAAAATTCTAGAAACACACTGAACTCTTTTTTACGAGTTTCACCTTTCCCGTTTTCTCCAGTTTCTTCACAAATTTCTCCTATTACACAACCTGAAGAAATTCTAAGCAGTAGCTCGAGCTCCAATCAAAAGATATACATCGCGGTGGGGGTGGCGGTCGGTAGTCTCCTGGCGTTCGCAGTTCTATTCCTCATCTTCTGGAGATGTAAACGCACTCGTAAAAAGACTTCCATTAAAGGTAACTTGCTTTCCAAGACTTTATCTGATGAAGATATAGCAGGCAGATATACCTTCCATAAGATATCCATCATCTGATCGTTTGTTTTCAATCATCTTTATATGGTTAATTCGGTTGCAGAACCACTTTCTCAGTAATTTACTCTGGTACATTTGCGAGATTGTAATTCTACGGTTTTACCTTCCAATATCCTCACATTGCACGTCCTGTTATCGTAACAGCTTCAGTAAAGTATTACCAACTTTCAGAAGTAAGGGACGCCACGAAAAACTTCACCACAAAAATTGGACAGGGTGGACAAGCAACAGTATACAAGGCGGAGTTTAAGAATGGCACTGTGGCAGCCGTTAAACGCTTTGGCCACGATAGACGGGAAAGTAAAAGAAGACAAGCCCTGACTTCTTTTGAACTCGAGGTACAACTTCTCGGACGTCTTAATCATCGAAATCTGGTCAACCTTACCGGTTACTGTGAAGAATCAGGTACTTCCTTCTTGATTTGTTGATTTTTCGTTAGCTTTATAATAGAGTGGATACCATGATGCGACTCTATAACTTAGTAGTTACGTTTTGTCTTCGGTAGCAAGCGCTTGATTCTTTCCTATTATGCTCAGAAGCCGTAAGGAGAACCAGCAGGTGATAGCCGAGACGTAACAAGACATAAGGCTCTGGCAGAAAATTTAGAGAGCTTTCTTGGGCCAGCCGAAACTTCAAGCGTAAGGGTAGATATACACAATTCTGTTCTTTCAAGATTGCTGAAAATTCCTGACTAAATTACTACGGATTTTATTGAGCTGGTTGCAGGGGAACGCTTGCTTATGTTCGAGTTTATGGACAGGGGGAGTTTATATGAACACCTACATGGTATGTGAATCTCTCTGTCATCGAGCGTAAGATTGACCTTTCAAAGCATGCAATACTCCAGTTTTTTATCATTTAAAAAGAATTTGTCATCCAGTCCGGGGTTCACTCGTTTGTACATGGAAATGTCTGGTCCAACTTGCAGAGAAGTGGTCAATAATAGGTTGACAATTGCATTCATTTTGCAGCTACAAACACTGTTGAGAAACCTCTCCTTAGCTGGGCGGATAGAGTCGTGATCTTGATCTGCGTCGCATATGGCATCGAGTATCTTCATTACGGAAGCGACCCACCGGTCATGCACAGAGATATCAAGTCAGCCAATATTCTTCTTCTTTCGTTAGGGGACACATTGATTGCTAAGGTACGCACCTAGCTATAGCATACCTCTGATTCAGAGTATTAGAGCACCCAGAACAGGTGACATTCATATGCTGGTTAGAGTGGTCGCAGTTTAGCTCTATTATGGTTCATCGTTCCATAGCTCTATCATTTACATCAAAAGTCTGGATCAGAAGTTTCTCATTAAGTTATCTACATATCCTACTCGGATATACCCCTGTTTCTAAATCTGCTCCATTCGATATCAGGTAGCAGATTTTGGCCTCGGCAAGGTCACAACAATTGATCCAGAAAATTTTGATATTGACTTCCATGGTGGACCACCAAAAGCAGAACCAACGATAATAATGGGCACTCGCGGGTATATGGACCCTGACTTCCTGAAAACAGCGGTATATTCCCCATTGAGTGATATATACAGTTACGGTGTGGTTTTACTGGAGCTGATCACGGGAAGAAAGGCCACTTACAACAGGAACAGCAACAACAATCAACAAGAGCAACCAACAACGTTGGCAGCCTGGGTACTTATTCGATTCGCCAAATTGCACTAATATCGTTTCAGTGGTCTCCCCTCACCGTCCACCTCCCCGCACAATAAGTATCACAATCACCACATTCATTCATCAGTATGCGTTCTCCATTTCTTTAAGTTCAAAAGGTCTTTTAACCTCAAGTATTCATGTGACTTTCTGTTGTACCAGTCTACAACAACCAAATCTTATTTTGAATCCACCCATGGTTAAGATTGAATACTAGCACCGCTATCATGGAACTAGTAAACCTGCCGGAGCATGATGAGTCCCCTGCAGACAGGAGTTTCTGGTCTACATGGACGTTCGATACCTCTATCGCTCAGTGCTTGCGATGCAAAGACAAGTTTGGAGCAACTTTGCAAGAATCAAGGAAAAGTCTAGTTAATTCTTATTACTTGTGCATTCAGGTAAGACCATACTTGGATGAACCTGAAGGCCTCCCAGATATTGTTGATCCCAAACTAAAAGGCGAGTATGCATTCGAGGAGCTAGTAGAGGTCGCCAAGTTAGCTCGGCGCTGCATAGAAGAAGATTCTACTTCAAGGCCCACGATCCGTGATATCCTACAGGTCCTGAGGGAGGTGTTTAAGAAGGAAACGAGATTGATAAACCCTTCTATACCAAGAACAGATAACTCTTCTACTGTGGAATTCTCAGGCTTGCAGGCGAATCTGAGCGCAGATTTCGGAAACCACAGCGGTAACTCATACACAATATCGGAGATTCTACCACGCGATTGAGTTTGTAAGTAGAGAGCGCAGCATACTGTGATGTCCTGGCTCAAAGTTCAACAAGATGGTACAAATTTGATCACCTTGTAATCTAACAACATGCAGTAAGCTGAGACTACCGCAATATTCTGATCTTTTCAGGAGCATGAAGAAAACTGATGAATACTTCAGTTCAGCGCCAATTGGTTTGTACTCAGCAGTGCAGTGACACATATCTAGTGCAAGCGCATGTTTCCACAGAGAAAATGAAGTCAGCCTTTACCCACAGCGCTAACACAGTTTCGTTTCTACATGAGGACACCGAATAAGTAACGGAACTGAGGTGCCCTTAGATTTGGTATTCTGAGTAGTATGCGGGAACGGACGCACAATCTGGGTTGGTTGCGGCGATTCATTGTAAATTAGCGGGTGACAAAGTCAAGTAGAGAGGGATGGTATCCAGTCTGAGGTCGATAGCTACAGTGCTGGAGGTAGTCTAAACCAGGTAAATTCAGGGCTGCTAGCTACGTGGTTCGATCGTCCTTTCCTTAAAGGATGAATGCGTTTTATGTACCAATACAAAGTATAGCTTCTGCAATCACTGCTAGGGAATTAGATAGGAAGGAAGTGCACTTGTAAACTGTCAAACAGCAATTCAGCTCAAGAATACAGTTGAGTTTTGCTCGGGTTGCTCTTATCTCTCTCGGAATCTTAAGTTCCTGCGTTGATGTTGAATGAATCCTGAGGAAGAAGCTGTCTCTGCTTAAGGTTTGGATTTCAAGTAACATGTCGTAGTCTGAATTCGGAAACTTGTCTGGATTTTGTTATCAAACTATACAAAGAAATCCAATACCAAATAGTAAATGGGAAGAATAATTCATGTCTCACAATTCGTCCAGCAAATACTTCCTGTGGGCTTTAATCTGGTTAATCTGCTAACTCATGATATTCTCTGCCCTAGAATCAATATTTGTAAAGATCTTCATGTGCAGTAGGAAAAAGTTTATACGCCACCTCGTTTTCAAACCGGAATTGTATTCAAAATTTGAACATCACATTATACACCTTGGGTCGGTTATGTACTTCCGAAGATTCAAACTTGAAAGATTTGATCTAAAATTGTTGTTTATATCTTTTGATCTAAACAATGATTTTCATGTATTTATATTCAAAATAATAAAGATAATTATCACTGTAAATTTAGAAATTGTGATTAAATCATTGTAGGCTTTGCGCACATAAACATCAACCATCGGTACTTCCATTCTCTTGTAGATTCCCTTATAAATTACTTGCTCATAGTAGGACAAGTCTCGGATGCAAAATATTAGAAAGTAATTATCATTTCTTAAAAAATTTATGGATTATTGTCGGCCGGGTTTAAGCAAAAGCATAACAAGACTACATTAACAATATTTGGACAATTCTATTGATAGAAAGCCATCGCAATAGGAGTTGAGTTAAACACATATATGAATATATGGAAGAAAAGAGTATCCACATAACAAGAATTCATTAAAAATATTAATAAATTTCTATTAATAGAAATCCATTATAATTGGAGCCACGTCAAACACCAAGTCAAGTCACTGGAAGAAGAGAGACATAAGACCTTAGACCCAATAAAAATTCATAAAAAATGAACAAATACTTTTTCCTTCTTTCTCATTCACTCTTCAAATACATGTTAGTAGTTATGGGAAGTCTTAATATGAAGGATCAAAAAGTAAACTAATCATTCCGTCAATAAGCTTTATATGAGTGTTGAAGTATGGTTAACTAACTGAAGTAGAAGGATTTGGATACAAAGCAAAAGAATTGCACAAGAGGAGGAAATGATGAGTTTACTTCATCAATATTCACAATTCCTAAAAATCTAGTTCTTTTATATCCAGTTGCTCAACCTTCTATTTTTGAATCTAGCTACAACAAGAAGTAACTTAATGGAGTTTATTCTTTCAACATAAGTGAAGTTCTATCTAGCTCTCAAATTACCAATTCCACAAGAGTCAAGTTATCTCACCTTTTGTTGCAAGAACTCTTTTTCTTTGTACCTCTACATCCAACTATCATAAATTATTTAAAGAAGTAAGTAAATAAGTAAGTAAATAATTTAAATATTATTTATAATAAATAATTAGTTTACAGATATATTTGGTGCTTATAGTCTTTTCTTGAGGTGGTAGAGAGTCAAGTGATCCAAGATGAGCATCAAAGTGTGAACTTTTGTTCTCTTGTACTCAAATGTTTTCAAATAAAAATTATTCAAATTGATCATTTGCTATGACAAGAGAAGGGGTTTCTTTCTCTGCCTCAATTTCTGCAAGTCATCCTACCTTGATCTCATTAAATGAAATATCTTAGCTAATGACAATCATGTTAATGTGAAGAAAAAAATATCGTTTAGTATGATTGATATAACCTATACAAGTATAAACTAAAAATACTATTCAAGTTTTTCTTTGCATAAATGAAAGATTATGTATATACGCTTTGTAGCCAAATAATCTAAGATAAAAAGAAAATCAAGGAGATTAAACCTATAATCTAAGTACCACTACATGGGATTCCAACTTGCTTATGATATTTCTTAAGTCTTCTCCCTAGATATAACATACAAGAACCTTGTCTAAAGTATCAAGCTAGGTGTGGGACACACAATCTATTATTAGTTCTTAGTTAGAAGGACCTTTCTTTACGGAATCTCAGTGAAATTTGAATTGGTGTTTATACATAATACATTTCGTTTGTGCATATCCTAACAACACATTGTAGTTGATTTAGTTATTCAATTTTCACAACATGGTATAAAAGAACTAGTAGTGAAGTTTTGTAATCAAATTCCTTTTATTCTTCTTTTTTACATCTATGTCGTTGTTGCATTAGAGTCTTTGTACATGATAACTTTCACTTTAACCTCAAGTAAGAAAAATTCTTCACATGTAGTTTTTGATGCAATACTCCTTGAGTTCTTGCCAATTATAAAAGTACCTTGATGGATCATCCCGCATTTAGATAATAGCAAGCTTGTTGGAGAGAGAGAGAGAGAGGAGAGAGAGAGAGAGAGAGAGAGAGAGAGAGAGAGAGAGAGAGAGAGAGAGAGAGAGAGAGAGAGAGAGAGAGAGAGAGAGAGAGAGAGAGAGAGAGAGAGAGAGAGAGAGATATGCAAATGTGGTACCACAAAGGAGATGTTGGACAAACTAGCAGAGGTTCATAAGCCAACAAGAATTATAATTCAACTCTACAACCTTAAATTATGTAGTGGGTGAGTATAATACCATTAGCTAGACATATTATCTAGAGGTGGAAATTGGCTTGGTAATATCTAGAAGGATTATATATATGATGGTCTAAGTAGATTAGATAGAGGTTTCACCAAAAGAGTACTTTTACTAATAGGGCAAATGTTGAAAACACCCTAAAACCTTTAGAGCTAATTTTGGAGGCCTAAACAAATGAATTAGACCTTGAAAATGATGAGATTCCTCTCTCTGGAATAAGAGTTTTTACCTCCCTCCATGTTTTTCTTGTTGAGAGCTTTCCAATGGTACCTCACCTATGCTATTCTGAGCTTCCTACAAGAAGATTCCCTAAAGATTCCCTCTAGTCAAACTTGTTTGACCAATAGGATAGGACAAGGACCAACATGTTACCCATCCATGCAACTAATCTAAGAGTGGAGCTTGCTGATAGGTCACCAATCCATGTATCTAATTCAAAGGTGAGTCTCCCTTTGAGGGGATCTTCCTTGCTATATAATGAAGATAAGGTGCTTCTTTGGGAGCATCGGAGTATTGAGAGCTGAAGCCTTGTGTTTCTTCTCTTGGGGGTTTTCCTATCCTTAGAATACTACAATGAGTTGATGGAAATTTCTCTTGAGAAATTCTGGTCTTAGAGATCAATACATTGAGGTTGAAGGAGAGATGAGCAAACAAACATAACTATTCTTGTGCTGAACATTTGCCAAACTCATATGATCTTTTGGTGTAATTATTAGGATCTAGAAAATGGGATGAGATTACAAAAGATACATTGCAATCTATATTCCTTGAGGAGAAGACACCTTGGAGTATGTTTCTATTGTTTGTGTCACCAATGTACACATCTAATGAGATATAAACAAGAATCTCAACTTTGATAAGATTATGTCTATTCAACTCAAGGCTATTATAGAAGCATAAGAAGATCATAATGTTTAGGTGAGGTGCATCTGAAAGTCTTGAATCTCAAAAGACAATGCATTATTTTGGTCATCAAGGACATGCATTGGGTTATTGGAGCATTTAATATGCTTTTATCTACAACAATCTTGTGCAAGAAGAGTTGTAAGTTCAACTTCGATAGATATAATGTTGATTGAATTTTCCATTAGAAGATGTACTCAAGTGTAATAAAATCAATGATAAAGCTTACCTTATGCCTCCTAAAATTAAGGAAATTGCAAGTATAGCAAGTAGACGTATTTCTAATTGTATATTCATAAAGTAATATCTAGTGTTAGTGTACACAATGCATATGATTCATGAGGCAAAATAGTTAGGTCTTGTTGATAGATTAAATATCAAAGGATAAAATGAATATGCACACTTATGAGTCTTGTCTTGTGATGGAAAGGGTGACCATGTAGAACACATGAAAGATAGGAAGAGGCAAAAGAGGTAAAATGGAGCTAGGCATCAATAGTATCGATACGAGAAGTCTGCCCTACCGCACCTAAGATATCTGAGCTATGCAAGTTGTCAGGTCTACAAAATATTGGAGCATCCAAAGAAATATAACCTAGTGTGATTTCTCTCCTATGGGCTGCACCAACCAATGCTCTATGTAGAGCAATGGACACACATTGCCTAAAGTATGCTACAAAGTATGAGAGTGAGAGTGGTACTCCTTGACGTCTAATATGATAAGCTCTTGTGCACTCCTTGACAAATGTGTCAAATGCCATGTCCATTGCTCCATGTTACTCCTTACGTGCTGTTGCTCCACTTGCCGCCCATCCACAAGGATGATCACTCTCTTCAAAATTGCATCATGCATAGGATCTATGACACAACATCCACCATTGTCACTTGATCATCTCAGACCAAGTATTAAGTTTGCTTTGACATGTGTTGTTTGCAAAGCATACAAACTCTCTTTCCAAGCAAGATATCCACTCTCTTGTGCCATAGAAAACACTATATCCATGATAGCATCATGCATAGTTATCCTTTATTCTCTAATAGGACACCATAACATATGGACTGCTATTGCATCTAGTGTAGAATCACACTCACAAGTGAGTAATGAAGATGCAAACGGGTGAAACAAACCTATATGGAACCTCATTACTGTTGGTGCAAGTTGGAATGCCCTAATACACTGTCAAGCTAGGATCCTAGAGCTTGCACCTTTGCCAAAGCAAGAGCAAAGACATGCTCTAGTAGCATGAGAATGTAGCGTAGGCTAACATTCTCATTATATTAAGGAAGACTACAAACCTTTGGTCCAATATGATGATAGTGAAGCAAAGGATGGAAGGTTATCCTATAATTGTGGGGATAGACCATGTCTCATCTGCCACAATAACACCTAGAGAGAAAAGGATCCCTCTTACACTTTGGTCACATATGTCCCCAAAATTGGCCTATTAACAACCACAGAACAAGAGGAAAGTAGGGGTGCAAGAAAGATCAACTTCAAAAAAGTGCTATAGGTGCAATCTCTCCATAGACAATAGGCCCACCCCTCCACAAAATATTGGTAAAGATGTCTATCTATGTGCCAAATCCCCAATCACATACTCGAATGTCCTTGGTTTGATGATATCACCAAAGACTCCCATAATCCTCTTATCAAAAGCTCTCAAACATGATAGGAAAGTCAAGGAAGGAGGAACCGTGCGGAGAAGGTAAGTTGATCAATGGGAAATACTAGAGGAGATTATTCCAAATGCCACATATGGATCTCCAATAGAGAAAGGTTATCTATATGGAGAATATCCTCTACAATGGCAATGTCTAAGAAGCATGTGACAAAATCCTTGGATCCTATTGGCACTCCAAGAAAATGTAGTCCATATGTAGATGTGACACATCCCTCTAGAAGCTCAAGGTGGGGAGGGATACTTGAAGGGGACCACACTTTTCACTTTGACACCTTGACTTGCATGCCTACAAGATGTAGCTTGGTAGTCAAGTGATCCAAGGTATGCCTAATCTCATCTACGTGGCCCAAAATGTGTGTATCATTTGCAAAGGAGATAAATACCCAACCTGGTGTAATCTTCTGAGGATAAGAGACCATGAAGAGAAAAAAATCTTCACACTCAATCCTCAGATGCTCCAAAGGAGCACCTTGATTGTATTATGTAGCAAGGAGGACTTCACTGAAAGAAGCTCCACCCTTGGATCAAATATATGGTGACATGTCAATGAGCTCTACCCTTAGATTAGTTTCATGCATGGGTGGTATGTCAGTTCTGATCCTATATGGTTGGTCAAACCATATTTGACCAAAGGGAATCTTTAGAGAATATTCTTATAAGAACCTCCAAATTGCATGGGTGAGATACCATTGGAAAGCTCTCAATGTGACAAGCTTGGGGAGGGAAAGGCCAACCTTACCTTTTGGCACATTTTTGAGGCCTCATTCATCCATTTAGGCCTTCAATATTGACTTTGAAGTTTTTGGGCTATTCTCAACTCCTGCACTATTAGTAGAAGTACTCTCTTGGTGATATCTCTATTGATCTACTTAGTCTATTATCTATAATATCCTCCATATGTTACAAATCCAATTTTCACCTCTAAATCATATGTCTAGCTATTGGCATTACATTTTCAAGCTATTGTCAACTCCTACTCTATTAGAAAAAGTGCTCTTTCTATGACACTTCCATCTGATCTGCCTAGCCTATCATATCTAACATCCTTCTAGATGTTACCAAGTCAATTTTCACCTCTAGATAATATATCTAGCTATTGGTATTACAAACCTCCTCCTTTTTAAGACACAACGTCCTTGTTGCAAGCTATTGCTTGGAAGATTTCACTAACATTGCCGCATTGGTCAAGTTGGCTATTGGCTCCCATGTTGCCTCATATAGTGGGTACCCTTTCCAATGTACAAGATATTCCACACGTGGGAGGCAAGTACCATGGATACATTTTTGGGGAATGCATTTGACTTCATATTCCTTAGTGTCATCAATGAGTGTTGGACAAGGTCAAATTTTGTGTATGGAAGAAAAGGTGGAGGTCAGGGTGCATATCTGTAGAGTAAGGACATATGGAATACTGCATGGATCTTCATGTATGGTGGTAGCTCCAGGTGATAGGCCACTACTCCAATTTGATGAAGGATGGGAAAAGGCTCAACAAAGCAAGGTTTGAGCTTGCGGGGGCCAAGTAATGTGAGGTTGGTTGTTGACAACCAGACTTGATCCCCAACATTGAACTCCAATTGCCGATGATGTGCATGTGCATACTAATTCTATCAATTTTGGGCAATTTGCAACCTATTTTTGGCATTCTCCACTCCTTGTTGGATTCTTGAAACAAAAGTGTTGACAATATCCACCTTGGTATCCACCAGGTGAGTCTTCATCAAGCTCAAAGTTATGAAAGGATGCTCTCCATACATGAGGAAAAATGGTGTGGCATGTATGGATGTATTCACTGAATTTTTGTACACAAATTCCACTAGTGGGAGAAAGGTGTCCCACCTTTCTTGCTCCTCTAGGATGAAGCTCTGGAGCATGTCTTCAATAGTGCAATTAGCCTGCTCTATTTATCCATTGGTTTATGGATGGTAATCTATAGATATGGCCAATTTGGTTTTGAAAACCCAAAGAGTGTTCTCTCAAACAAACTGGTGAATTGAGTGCCTCTATCAATGATGAGCACTCGTGACAGCCTATGGTGAGGAAAGATTGCATCTAAGTACAACTGAACTAACTATGGAGCAATTACTTCCTTGGTAGTAGAATGCACATAAATCATTTTGCTAAGATGATCAACAAAGACTACAATGGAGTCAAACCCGTAGGGCGTCTTGGACAATTCACAAAGTAGATCTATGCTTACATGTTCCCATCAATGTGTAGGAGTAGAAAGGGGTTGAAGGAGTCCTGTAGGAGCTTGATTAGAAGCTTTATTCTACTTATAGAGTAGGCACCTTCAAAAGTACTCCATCACATCATTGCTCATCTTGGGCCAATAGAAATGGTGTTTTGCTACATCCAAAGTCTTGTTTATGCCAACGTGACTACAATGGCAAAATTATGACATTTCACTAGGATGGTGGTTCTAATATCTAGGTCATTCGAGATCCATAACCTACAATCATAGAAAGTGAATCCTTGGGTACTGGTGATGCCATTCAATGATCAAGCTCTTAACAATTTGTGGGTCAATTTTTGTAGCAACAAGAATCCTTTGCCAAAATTTGGGGTTCATCTTGACCTCTACCACCAGATTGTTTGCCATAGGCATTTGGGTAAATGCATCTGCCAATTCCTACTTACCTTCCACATATGTGATCATCATGTTGAACCTTTGTCTCCACTTTGCCCACCAAATTTATTGACAAGATATATCTTTTTGTGTCATGCGGTAGACTAAAGGTTATTATTTATCTCCACTACAAATGCCTTCTTGCCAAGATAGTGCTTCCAATTCTTGGTTGCAAGTACAATGACCACTTCTTCTTTTTTGGTGGTGTGATAGTTGCATTCTATCGATAAAATTTTTTGGGAAAAATATACAATTGGGTGCCATCCATCATGCTACTCTTGTTGTAGGACTACTCCTATTGCTATACTTGACGCATCCATAGCCAACTTGATTGGCCATTTTGGGTCATACCATTTCAAGTTTGGTGCATGTAGTAATGCACCTTTCAATTCTTGTATAGTTCTCCACATCCATTTCTTCCTCTTACCAAATAGTGTTGTTAGAGGTTGTGCAACCTTGGAGAAGTCCCTGAAAAACCAACAATAGAACCTCATCAATGCTCAGAAATTCTTGAGTTGAGTTTGGTACTCAAGAGTGCTCCATCTTTGAATGACCTCTACTTTATTTTTTAACACTTGGATTCCTTCTACACTTACTCTATGCCCCAAATAGTCTACTTCAGACTTGCCAAGCTTGCACTTTGAGATTTTGGCATATAATTGATTCTATTGTAGAATCTAGAGGACTTCTTGTAAATATTGCTTGTGTTCCATCATTGTACTACTATAAACAAGGATATCATCTAGGAAATGATAACAAATTTATCAAAGTATGGACAAAATATATCATTCATCAAACTTATGAAAGTGGCTAGTGCATTGATGAGGTCAACACTAGGTACTCAAAGTGGCCATACCTTGTTTGAAAGGTAGTTTTATGGATGTCTTCTTGTGCAATTTGGATTTGATTGTAACCGCTCCATAGGTCCAATTTGGCAAAGTGTCTTACCTCATTGAGTTGATCTAACATGTCATCTATGCAGGGTAAGGGGTATTTGTTCTTCATTGTTTGTTGATTTAGACCTCAATAGTTGGTGCACATGTGCATTATACTGTACTTTTTCTTCACAAACAAGACCATAGCCCTATATAGTGATACATTGGGTTGGAAAAACCCTTTCTGAAGCATGTCCTCAATTTGAGCCTTATACTCCTCCAACTCATGAGGTGATAGCCAATATGGAGCCTTATAATGAGGTGTTTTCCTTATAATTATCTTGATTTTGTGATCTACTCTCCTTTTTGGTGGCAATCTTGAGGGTAGGTCATCTGAGAAGACATCTTGAAACTCATTGACCACATCTTTTGATTTGTTAGGAACTTGTCTATCAAGTTGTGCACTTTGGACTTCTCTTATTAGGCGTATGAAACATCTACCTGTCTTACAAATAGTTATTGTTCCTATGATATACAGAGGTAAGTCTTGCCTATGTGCTCTCTCTTTAACCCCAATGATCTTCCAATGGCAAGTTCTCATTACTTTCTTCCTCCAATTGATCATGGGGTTTTAGTGCTCCATCCACGACAAACCTAAGATTGCATCATAACAAACTAACCATAATACTTGCTACTCAATTTCTTCTTGATACTCTCTTACAGAGAGTGCTACCTTCTTAGGTAATGACTAATCCTCTTTGTCTATCCATTAGGTAATTCTACTTCTTCATTCTTATTTTTCTCTAGATCCATGCCTAACCTTATTGCAATAGAGCAAGACAAGAAGTTCTTTATTGCTCCAAGGTCTATCAACACTCTCACCTAATTGCCCTTTAGGATTGTGATCAATTGTGATTTTTTCTTCCTCACTCTTTGTGCACCTGTCTTCTTCCTTTCCCACTATTTGCTTCTCCATTGAGCCAATAAGGCCAAGATGTAAATTTAATAGCAATCTTCATTTTCTGATGTAATTTTCACCTCCTCCTCTTTAATTTGTCTCTCCATGTTGTTCAAAGATTTCCTATATGGGGACCAAGGGCCTTTAGGAAGTTGAGTATGACAATTTATGGCTAGGTGCCTAACTTGGCCACAATTGTAAAAACAATTTTGTTTTGCTTGAGTCCCTTCTTTCCATGGGACCCCATCTCTTCTTCCTTCAAGCCGTCCCTATTCTCATTAGAGCAATTGTGCTTCTTGTTCTCAAAATTGAATGTTGCTGAATTCCATAGGAATTGGTCCACCAAAGTGTTGTGTTTTGGCCTGATAATGTTGAGTTTGGATTACCCTTCACCTCCTCCAAGTGCCCTACTATTCTTTGAGCTGTAACACCCATTTGTGCATGTATGTAGTATTGTGATATTTAGTTTGGTATTACTAGTACTTGAGAGATATTATTTGTATAGAGATAAATGATAGTTCTACATTAGTCATGATTAGCTAAAATGAGTCATAGCTAAGATAGAGGAGACCTTACTTTAGAGGAAGTGAAAAAGATGAGCATCACTATTTTGGATTCTAGTGTGTTGACTTGGTATTATTCCTAGGTGTTTGGCTTTGAGGAAAGAGTTGAGAACTCTTGGGCCCGCAAGCCTTTTTTTTGATTCTTCTATAGTCTAAGGATAGCCCATGTAAAGGAATCCTTGACTTAGTGGTTGGGTCAAGATAAAATCCCATGCTTAGTGGAATATGCCTATGTGGATGGATATTCCTTTATACTTGTTGACTTTACTTGACTTTTAGCCTAGTAACTTGAGTTTCTAGTAATTAGTAACTTTGGTGCTTAACTATTTCACAAGTATATAAACTAGGGGTGAGGAGGTACTCATTGTCCTTTCACTTGCAACTATCTCTCGCTCTCATTGAGTTCTCTAGTGAGCAATGTCTTGAGTCTTGCAATGTTAGCCTTGGAAGAGTATGATGGAGTTGGGGTTCTTTGCCTTCTTAGTCCATGGTGCGCTACCATAATAGCCATCAAAGGTTTATCCTAAGTGAGAGATAGGCCGGGTTTCATTTCCGGGACCTCTCTTGAAGGCAAGATAATGTTCCGCGTATAATTCTATATTAGACAAAAGGAGGCCATGAGAGCTCACTTGGAGAGAACTTTAGGGGAGGAGAGGGCTGAACTATGTTAGAGAACTTGGACCTATTTGTATATCTTGTAGTTCATTATGATGTCTTTGAGGTGATTTTGTATATCTTGTACACTTGAAAGGATTTGGAGAGATTGTGTGAGATGGATTACAGATTTTGGAGATTAAGGTGATTTTGGGCAAAATCTCAAATTTGGGATTTAGCCTTAAAATTTCTACATATGATAGCTTGGGTTATCTTTCAGTTAGCACACTTGAAATTATTGTGAGAGCTGCTATGTACATTAGGCTAGAATTTCTGAAAGTTGATAGGGCAATTGCATGCTCTTTGGAAACTTATACAGAGTCTGCCATTTCTTAAATTTTCAGTGGATTGTAATGAAAATTTTCAAAAAAAAAGCATTGCATTGTATAGTGCATTGTATCCTACCTGTTGACACAAAAATAAGAGAGAGATCATGCTTGCGTAGAGAGTTATGAGTTTTTAAAGTGAGGGGGGTGATTTTTAGACCAAATCTGAAATATATGTACTGAATAGAAAGATGTCTAGGCCAAACGGCTTGACAAAAGGTCTGAAATTTTGCAGAGAGTGACACCTTGGATATGTGATCAAGTGTGAAAACTTTCAAAAGACTATGACATATATGTTAAGAGATTTGAGTGACATTGTGAGGAAGGGTCAATTTTGTAGAGTTGAGATCTCATGCATGAGGAGTTTGAGAGCAACAAAAAGCATATTTGAGTGTTTAGATTCATCTTGGGAACATGGAGGGTCATCATGAGTGGAAATTGAGACTATGTAAGGTTCCCCAAGAGTTTGAGGTGATTGTAAGGGTGGATTTGAAAGAGGGAAAGAGAGTTTAGAATAGAATTTGAAGAGAGTGTTGAGAGGATTCAAAAACCTACACCACTTGGAGGAAAGAGTGAGTCTAAGTGCTTTCTATATGGAGAGAAGGAACATAAGGCAAGTTCATGTCCATTGACTTTTGAGAGCAAGAGATTGAGAGAAAGGAGAGGATTACTTGACCTGGGTTTGCATGTTGGACCTTCTTCACCAAGATTGGTAGGGAGAAGATCTAAAACCAAGGAATTGTGTGAGGTTGTGGAGTTGAAAGACTTCCAAAAGGACATGAGTGTAGTGGAGTAAAAGCACTTTTGGAGACTTTGGTGAAGGATCTTGGAGAGAGTCTTAGTACAACTACAAAAATACTATCACCTTCATCAACTAGTTCTCAAGATTAGTGATACAAATAATCTTTCAACTTATGGATAAACTATCCATGAGTGTTCGATTAATATGCACTCTAGGATTTGATATTGCTATAGAAATCTTAAAGCAACATGAACCTTTTGTATTACCTATGGTGGATTACTCTCAAATGGTGTTAGTCATGTACATAATCTATTAGTCATCGAGTGAGAAAAGAAAAAAATTGAGAGAAAAGGAAAAGAAATTGAGAGAAAAGAAAAAAAATTTGAGAGAAAAGAAAGATAGTGAGAGATTAAGATTGGGAAACTTTTGATTTTCTTTGGCAATGATGGAGAAGATGTGGACGCCTTTGTGAGAGACTTCAAGTGAGCTTGCATAGGAAAAAATTAGAGGAGGAAGAATGAGTAGGCCTCATTATTACCAAATTTCTTTGAGGATGTAGTACTTACATGGTATGAGTCTGAATACCAAAAGAGAGAGAGAAGAGAGACAAGCAAGAAGAGTCTTGGGAGAGTTTGACTTCAACACTCATTGAGAACTTCCTTCCAGATGAGAGTTATGAAAGATTAATGAGTGAAGTTACCTTTCTCAAGCAAGGAGATGGAGAGAAAGTGAGAGACTATGTGGAAAGAGTGGAGAAGTTAGAGTCCAGATTTTGCATAGTGTTGAGGAAGCGTGGAGATGATGTAGAGACTACTATGATTGGTATAGTAGCTATGCTCACCAAGAATTTTGTGGGAGAGTTGATACCACAAATTAGAAGCAATGTGAGATATAAGAAACCTTCTTCCAAGGTTGAAGCTATCAAGATTGCAATTCATATGGAGGAGAGTTTGGAAGGGGATGAGAGTGATTTGGTGGTGAAGGAGGTTGTGAATCCTCCTCAGGGTTACAAATACGGTGGAACTTCAGATACTTTGGTGACAAGGGTTGCACCATAGGAAGTAGTTGCTCCAGTTCTTGCATCCCTACTAAAGGATCCACTTCAAACCATCACAGAATATGCAATTATGGGAGAAGAGAGAGGTGGATCAGAATGTAGGGAGATGGCCTAGAGTTATGGAAACTATCCATATAGAGGAGGCCAACCAGCCAACAATTTCAATGATAGAAATTGTTTTGGTTGTGGAAGAAGAGGCCATATCCAAAGGAATTGCTCAAATTCCAATTACCATTGAAAAAGGGGTTATGAGGGAGCCAATAGAGAGAAAGAGTGAGGTATTTAAACCCAAGTGACTCCTAATCCAAACAAAGGTAAGGGGATAACATCTATAGATGTGATTGAGAGTAAGTATGAGAAGGGAGAGTGCTCAAACTCCAAGAGTCTTAATTTGGAGCTTTTGGCACAAGAGAAGAAGTGAGCTCGTTTTGTAGAGGATGTGCACTCTTCTCAAGGATTTACTCCTAGCAAAGATACTTCTATATCTTCTAGGAGCACTCGCACCTCAAACCATCAACAACAAAGATTCCAAGAAAAAAGTTGGGGATGGAGGACTTCTTGATATCAAAGCAACAATGGAACTCCAATGTCTTAGAGGATGTTGGTAGTCACAAGGCTAACATCACAATGGGCTAAATGATTTTGAATCCTACTTTGAGAAAGGAACTTAGAGGCGGTTTGAGTTCTACAAGGAGCAAGAAGAAGAAGAAGGCAAAAGCTCTAGTATCAATGGGTGTGGTGGATGCCAAGCCAACACCATGAGAGCTTGCAAATATGCTTCCAAGATTGATGTGAGAGTGAATGGTCACAAAATCAAGGATGCATTGCTTGATAGAGGATTAGCAGTGAATGCCATGTTAGAAAGGTTGATGAAGAAGTTGGGTATGATACCCTCCAGAACTTCAACATTTGTGAGCATGACAAATAAACAACAAGGTTGACTAGTAGAGTTGATGGATAAAGTGGTAGTTTCAGTCATGGGAGTTCAAAATCTCATGACTTTCCAAGTCTTGAAATATTCAAGCTATAACTTACTTCTTGGGAGGCTATAATTGAGAGCATCATGCACAACTGATCCATGACACAAAGGGTACTTGAGGATTGGGCCATCAAACCATAGAGTTAGAGTTCTTGTGACTAACACCACCAATACTTCACATTTAGATACACCATCTTTTGATTATTGGATATCAAATTCTAAAGAAGGAGCTTCAAGTATGGACACAAGCATGGAAGAGTAGACTTCCATGGAGGAAGATGAATCTAAATCTGATTTAGATGTGTATCCTTTGTGTGCTATGGATTTTGCACCTAAGCCAGAGGTTTTGAAGGACCCAGATAAATCACCATTGACACTTGAGGAGATAGAGAGGAGGTTATCTACCTCAAGTATGGGCCAAATGTTACAAAGGAGGAGAAGGTGAGATTTGAGGAGATTTTCCGCAAGTTCATCCATGTATTTGCTTTTAGTTACAAGGATTTGAAGGAAGTCACCATGGAGGAGCACAAGATAGAGGTGGAGTCACATGCAAGACCAATTTGCCAAAAGTAACGTTGCATTAGCCCACCAATATCTTTGGTTGTGAAGGAGGAGATTGATAAGCTCAAGGAGGATCGTTTTATTTGAGTTCTCTACTCAAAATGGGTGTCTCCAATTGTCATTATGAAGAAAAAGAATGGCAAGCTTTGAGTATGTGTGGATTACAAGAAGCTCAACGCTGTTACTAAGAAGGACTACTACCCATTGCCATTCATTGATGAGATCTTGGAGGAGGTTGGAGGTCATGAGAGGTATAGTGTTGGAGATGGTTATAGTGGATATAACCAAATCAAGATTGCACCAAAGCATCAACAACTCACCACATTCACCACACCTTGGGGAACTTACACTTTCAAGGTCATCCCTTTTGGGCTTTGCAATGCTCTAGCCACATTCCAACGGTTCATGAACAAGGTATTTGAACCTTTCATTGGGAAATTTGTGAGAGACTTCATTGATGACTTTTGTGTCTATGGGAGCAAGGAGGAGCATTTTGAGCACCAAATCAAGGTCTTGCAATGCTTGGATGAGGCAAATGCATCACTCAACCCGGAGAAGTGCATTTTTGGATGTGAACAAGGTGTACTTTTGGGGCACATCATCTCAAAGGATGGAATAGCAGTTGATCATAAGAAGGTGAGGAAAATCTCAAACCTTCCATTCCCTTCAAGCTTGACAAAGTTATGCCAATTCTTGGGGATGGTTGGGTACTATAACAGGTTCATCTTCTCATTTTCCAACAAGGCTTATGCATTCACCATCTACATGAAGAAGGGTGTAGATTACATGGTGATTTTGGAGGACAAGGAGGCTCTCAAAGCTTTTGAAGAGCTCAAGCAATCCCTTGTTATAGCTCCAATTCTTACTAAACCTGATTGGAGTAAGCCTTTCATCCTCTACACTGATGCTTCCAATGTTGTTATAGGATGCACTCTTAGTCAATTAGACCGAGATGGGGATGATCATCCAATAGCTTATGCTAGTAGGCAAATGGTTTTAGCAAAAAAGAACTACTCTGTCACGGAGAGAGAAGGGTTGGTAGTGATCTTTGGTCTCAAGAAGTTTAGACACTACTTGATGAAGGAAGACCACCATTGTCACGGATCACAAGGCCTTGAAGTACATCTTCAATAAGCCTAATGTTGAAGGGATACTAGCGAGGTGGATGATACTCTTGTCCAAGTATGATTACACCATTGAGGATAGACTAGGAAAGAAACATGCAAATGTTGATTTGTTATCTAGGGCCTATGATCATGATGGAGATGAGCCAATGGATGATTCCTTCCCAGATGAAGAACTCATGACTATTTGAGTCACTCAAGAGGTTCCAATGGAGTACTAGGAGATTATGGATTTTGTGACAAGAGGTAACTATCCAAAAGGGATGCATGCTAGGGAGAGGAAGGCCCTTGCAGCAAGATCTAGACCTAACAAAATGGTGGAGGATATTCTTTTTCACCAAGGAGCAGATGGTCTACTTCAAAGAGCAATGGGTAAGGAAGAGTCTATCCTACTCATAAAGGAGTTTCATGAAGGTTTAGTGTGTGAAGTACACTTTGCAAGAAAGGTGACTACTTTCAAGATTCTAGATGCAAGTTACCATTGGAGAGTGATTTTCAAGAATTGTCTTGATTATTGCAAAACTTGTCATGTTTGTCAAGCTTTTGCTAGAAAATCTACTTCCACTCCACCACTTAGATCAATTCCATTGCTAGGACCTTTTTAGAAGTGGGGAATTGATTTTGTAGGTCCTCTCAATATAACCCCAAGGAACATTAGTACATCGTGGTAGTTACTTATTACCTTACTAAGTGTGTTAAGGCTAAACCATTGAAGGACAAGTGTGACAACCCGGCAAATATCACCTTTGTGGTAATCGGGTAAGTAAAGTTTGTTCCCGCAAAGATACTATGCAGAAATGTCTAAATACAAAGTCAAAAGTCACAATTGTAGTTCTTCTTGGTTTCTTCTTTAATCTCTCAGGTAGAAACTACACCCAGAAGAGAGTAACAAGCTCACAATCTTGACAACTTGTCACGAATACACACACATAATCACATCATAGCAAATTCTGTCCAAACAACTCTTGATTGTGATAATTCAGATTCTCCCGAAGATGGCACTTCACTGTGAAGAGCGATTTTGCCTCAAAATTGTGTTCCACCCCTCCACTGAAGGCACAACTTCCTCAATCAAAATTGTTTCACATCAACTTCGTGTTGCATTAAAAAATGCAGAATACTACCAACACTACAATTCCTCTCAGATCTGTCAAGGCATTGCTCCAATGCACTTCACTCAAGATCAAACACACAGAATGAAGATCAAGGCTGCAGATTCCAATATCCACAGACACACTCACTTGCTCTTTGGAATTCTCCACACACTCACAACTATAAACACGAAATTGACAATCGGAATTAAGCTTAAGCGACGAGCACTGAGAATAGCACTTCGCTTTATCTATCTTCAGAAATATGAATACTGAACAACATAAGATTGCGAATGCTCCCCTTAAATACTGAAGCAAACGGTAGTTCTTCCTACCTATGCACCGCTTCCTAACATCTTTTCCTACCTGAAGATCCCAATTGATAATCTATCTCTTCATATCTGCCTCTTCCTATCTCAAAATTGTACTACCCCAATCCGATGTCTACCTCATCATCGACTTCCAAATCTGATGATCTTCCTACTATTTCTTCTTCTTTGGGTATAGCTAATCCTACTACTTCCTTCACTAATTCTATGACTTCTACACTAGGAACTACAATTGAGCTTAGGGTTACTCCATCTACTGCTTTATCTCCTAACCCATTCTTCTCTAATGTGTCAAATAACAAGTCCGATGACACTTGAATTCCTATTTCTGCGACATTGGGTTTCTGCTCCACTGTCACACTATTCTGAATTTTCTCTAACTCTGAATTAACCAAATCTAATCAAAGACTAACATTATTCTCAACTTCTAACATTTTCCGATCTACGCGCTCTCTCAATCGGATCAACAAGGTGTTCATATCCACATCCTTGGCTTTTCTCTTCCGAGTTTCCTGCACAAGTAACTTCAACTCATGTAGGCGGGCTTCTTCCAATCTCCCTTCAGCCTCCGTGCTTAGAAGTGCTCTCAACTTCCCCACAACTTCTCCCACTAATTCTGATATATATCCTCAAGAACGTTCTACCTTCAACTCCTCACGATACATCTTCAACTCGTCTTTGTACTCTGCAGCGAGCATCTTCTTCTCTTCTGCATATTGCATGCTCTGCCTTTCCGTGCTCCTGACAAGTTCTCATAATCGTTCCTCTTCTTCTTGCCTGGCTGCCAACTCTCTCTGCCATGCTTGATCCTTCGCCGTTGCACTCATCTTCAAACTATCCAACTCCTGCTCCATTATGATGGTCATTGCCTTCAAATGGACATTCTCGATGCGCACATCACTCACTTCCTCCTTCATCTTGCTGATCCACATCACCTATTCCATTAATTCTCTGGCTTGCCTCTGCAGTTCTTTATCTTTTACCTCACAGCTTTCTTGTAATAGAGTAAGAGTCTTCTTTGTCAAGCCTTCCTCCCTCCAAAGTTCTTCCACTTCTTCACTTCTTCAGACTTGTTGCTCCTGCAACTCATTCATCTTCTTCCTACTATCTTGGGGAATTACCCTCCGATGATCCTTTAGTAGCTCCAGCAATGGTGTGACCACCTTCATTAATTACAATATCCCGCCAAAGTTCTCTTCCTCATCATTGCCATCTTCTTCTTGAGCCTTCACCTCCATCATCAGCTTCTTCATCTGAAGTCGCAATCTTCATATCTTCAGAGACATTGTGTTGGTACTTTCTTTGTCTTTGCCTCTTGAACTCAGCCCCGCAGGATACTCCTCCTTCTCTTCTGGTCTTGGCTTGTTTACCACCATCGCCTGACAGGCTTCACTGACCGCCACTGAGTGTTGAACTTCTGGCTCCCCATCGCTATCGCTCCCAGACTCCTCACTTTTTAAGGTGAGCTCCTCTTCTTTGGATTCCTCCTCTTGCAATTCGATTTCTTCCCCAGACTCCGATCCCGATGATACGTCTCTCACCATCTTTGTATTCTTTAGAATCAGCCGCCGAGTCTTTCCATGAGTGGAAGGCAACTTTGCTTCTTTGGGTTTGCTGCATTTCTTCGTCTTCGGACTGGTAATTTCTTTGACCTTCCACTATCCGGTCTTTGAGAAATATTCATCATTTGCTCGCAAACTTAGCATATACTGGCGCTCTTCCTCGTCTGCTTCCTGTCATCAATCCGGATGAACATGAGACACCATCCGATGATGCTCCTCTTTGGTCAGCAGGTTCAACCCGAAGTAGAAATGTACTACAAATGGTGCAAAGTAATGCGGTGGTGAGCCCGTTCATCAATTAACCACCATCTGCCTTGTTTGGTGGTGGAAGCACTTCGCCCAATTCACTGGAACTCCTGCAAACATCTGGTGGAAAAAGATGGCTTGCTGCATGTTCACATAGGTGGTTCATTCTGGCTTGAACATGGCCATCATCGCCCCCACAATGCTTCTTTGGATTGGATCCCGATAGGACTCCACCTTGTATCCATTCGTCGTTCTTGGAGCAAAAAACGAGTTGCAAATCTTTGACGTCTCCTCTACAGCATCACACTTCCAATAGAAGGTGATTCCCGTCGGCTCTCCTGCTTCTCTCCCCAATACTAACCTCCAATCCGACTCAGTCCATCGAGCCGGATTGCCTCTCTTCCCTTCCACCTTGGGACCCTCCTCACAATTACTGGCAGCAATCTCTGCCATCACTCCCGAGAAACTGAAATTCCAGTTCCATGCTAAAAAGGTAATACAAAGTCTAGTCAAGACCTCGATTCTAGCTACTACATCTAATCTTTGAATTGCAAAACCTCGCACCGCCAGCGCATTGGCCACCTTCTTTGCCATAATCTGTTCTCTTGTTCTATGATGCTAGACGATGATACCCTCTCCTAGATGAGACACTCTTACTCCCTCGGGATTTTGGAAAATTTCACTCTTGATGGGCTTTTGGACACGCATTACTGCAGGACGACTACTCAAAGGGATTGGAAATTTACTCGACACATTCAACTTGTCCCTGCGTAGTTGCAACTTTATATTACCCCAAATTGCAGTCATTCTTCAGTCAATTTCAGCTTCAACTTTCTCTCTTCTGCGTGGAAATCCCAATCACTATCAAGATGTGGTGCCCACATTTTTTTTTTCCCAAAATAAAGGAGAAGAAGTGTATAGAGAAGTTGGATTGTGCCTGTATGGCCGAAGAAGACGAAGAAAATTGTCTTTGGGGTGAAACCCAAAGTAAAGTGACTTTGGAACATACGGCGAAGTACTCTAAAATGCCGTGTCAGCATACAATACGAAGTAAATTGTCTTCGGCTTGGGGGGAGCTCAACCCGAGGCAAAGAAAGTCTAACAACCTTTCGTCGGGGCAAGAAATTCAAGAAGGGGCCGTTTCAAAATTGGCGGCTCATACGCGCGAAGGTTGAGTGACAATGACAGGTGCATGCCGGAGGTGTGATTTCTCGGTAGAAACTCGAAGCGACGGAAGACAAAGAAGTGCAACTCTATAAAAATCAAACCTGCAACGACAAAATGTCGAGCAATTTTCCTTTGCTGTTGAGGAGTCGTCTTGCAGGTGATCGGGAAAAGGGAAATAGAGTTGGACTCGTGTTAGTGCGTAAGGGAGAAGTCGAGAGAGAGAAATCGAGAGACCGAAAGAAGGCAGAAGAGATAGGAGGAGGGAAGAAGAACTCCAAATTTGTAGTGAGAAATCATGCAATTTGGAGATTAGATATAGTAGCGAGGATCGAAGTCTTGAGCCGACTTTGGATCACTTTTCTGGCATGGAACTGGAACGTAAGTTTTCCAGGATTCATGACAGAAATCATCGAGAGTAAATGTCTCGATGGTCCCGAGGAAGAAGGGAAGAGAGGAAATCTGGCTCGCTGGACAGAGTCGGATTGGAGACTCGTACTCGGGAAGGAGGCAGGCTCGGAGCAGGGAGCCACGTTCTTGGGAAAAAGAGAGATAGCCCAAGAAACGCAGGAGGTGAGAGATGCCTTCTCGTCAAAGAGGACGAAGAATGGGTATAAAGTTGAGAGCTATAAAGACCCTGTGAGGAGAGGAATTGTGAGTGCACTAATGGCCCTCCTGAAGCCGGAGAGAACTACCTATGTGATGAAACACCAAGCGGTGTTCTTTCACAAGTTATTTGCAAGAGAACCGATAAATTGGGCAAGGTGCTTTCACGGAAGAACGAGGCAGATGGTGTGGAATCTGTGGGATAAGTCGCCTCCACACTACATCGTACCATTTGCAGCCCATTTTTACCTCGGGTTAAATCTGCTCAATTTGGCGGAGCGTAATCAAATGGTGTCTCATTTTCCATCCTGATTTGAGAAGAGAAGTCGACGCGGAGGAGCAGCAATACATTCCCCAAATCCGGAGCACGGACAATTACTACGCGAAGACAGGGAAGAATATGGAGGTCGTTGAAAGTACCCCGACGAAGAAGAGAACTCGGCAAGCAGAAGCCAAAGAAAACAAGAAACCTTGGAAAATGCAGAAAAACAACCCGAGGCGAGGAATGGTGGTGATTGAGTCGGAAGATGAAGACACATAAGGCGAAGCCGAGCTCAAGACGGAGGACTCGGACCGTGAGGAGGAACCTGAGCTGACATTGCAAAGTGGAGATACGAGCAGTGACAGTGAGAAAGGAGGAGAGATGACATCGGTACTAGCGGTTGAAGAATACAAAGAAGAAATGCAAGCTGAAGTAGAAACCGAAGACAATGCGGCGTTGGAAGACAAAGTACCAGTGTGCGAGGAGAAGAAAATCGCAGTACAGCAAGGAATTCGCTCAAGACGTAAGGCGAAGTGTGAAGCGGGACCGAGTAGAGTGAAGGAAGAGGTAGAAGAAAGCTCGGGCAGTGAGGCATCGATCCCGATACGAAGACTCCAGCAAAGAAGGCGAGTATCGAGAGAACACAAGGAAAGAAGAGAGACCACTCCGTGGGAGGACAAAGTTGTCAATAATGGAGTAGATTACTTGCAAATGGTAGTATACCCGCTGTTGGTGAAGATGGAGAAGAAGAAGAAGGAGATGCAGTCTACTTGTCCAGAGGTAAAGACTGTGTTGCAGGTCTTATCAAGATTGGAAGAAGAAAACTCGGAGTTGAAGAAGAGTATAACCCGAGGTGAGGAAGAGAGAGAAGTATTGCGAGCGGAAGGAGTCAAGAGGAGTCAGGTAATCAAAGACCTGAAGAGAGAAGTGAGTTATCAAGAAGATCTTGCGAGGAAGAGTGACATTGCAAGGGAGAGACAAGAAGCGGAGCATGAAATCTTGAAGCAGCAGTTTGCTGATTCAAGAGTCGAACTTATCCATGCTATGGCGAGGGTAGCATCAAAGGATCAAGAGCTTGATCGAGTGATGGAGAGTATGGAGGAGAAGAAGCAACTCTGGCAGCGAGAGTTGGCTGCGAGATATAGAGAAGAAGAGAGATTACGAGACTTACTTCGTAATCAGGAAGAGAAGGTTGCACAGAAGGAGAGAGAGAAGGAAGCGGTGAAGGCCGAATTCGAAGAAGAATTGGCGATGTACAGAGAAGAATGGCTCGCAGATCGGGAACGTGAACGCAAGACAAGATTGGAGCCATTGAAGGAAATCGTCCTCAGAGTAAACGCGATGTTGAGTACAGAGGCCAGTGTTCGAATTGAAGAGACGAGATTGCACGAGTTAAAACTGTTGGTGCAAGAAACGAGGCAAAGACAAGCAAAAGATACAGATTTGAATGCCTTGTTGATTAAATTGAGAACTCGTGTAGATAGGAAGATCTTAGAAGTAGAAGACAATATTGCGATTAGATTAGACTTAGTGAGAATAGAGTTAGAAAAGCTTCGGCAGGATGTTAAGGCAAAACCCGAAGTAGATAACATAGGGATCCAAATGTCTTCGGAGTTGCCCTCAGAGACATTAAAGAAGAGTGGGTCGAAGGATGAGGAGTTAGATAGATTAACCACTAGTGCAATTTCAGATCAGGAAAGAGAATTGCTGGATCTGGTAGAAGATGTGGGAGATCTGAAACCCGAGGAAAAGATAGTAGGAAGTAAGATTACTTTGGGTTTGGGTTTGAAAGCCGAGGAAGAAGTAGACATCGGATCAGATTAGTAACCGATTTGAGATTTGAAGGGGCAGATATGAAGAGGTGCATTGTCATTTTGGATCTGCAGGTTAGAACAATTGTTGTAGAACGGTATAGTTGTTAGAACTGTCGATTGCTTCACTATTTAAGAGTGGCATTCGTAGTATTATGTTGTTTAGTGCTCATTATTTCTGAGAATAGATAAAGCAAAGTGTTGTGAAGCAGTGCTCATCGCTTGAGCTTGATTCCGAGTATCAATTTCGCAATTGTGTTTGTGAGTGTGTGAAGAATTTTGAAGTGCAAGTCAGAGTGCTTGTTGGATGTTGGATTCCGCAGCCTTGATCTTCATTCTGTGTGTTTGATCCTGAGTGAAGTGCAATCGAAGCAATGCCTTGACAGATCTAAGAGGAATTGTAGTGTTGGTAGTATTCTGCATTTGGGAATGCAATACGAAGTTGATGTGAAGCAATTTTGATCGAGGAAGTTGTGCCTTCAGTGGAGGGGTGGAACACAATTCTGAGGCGAAGTCGTTTTGCAGTGAAGTGCCGTTTCGGGAGAGCCTGAATCATCACAATCAAGATTGTTTGGAAAGAATTGAAGGATTTGTGATTATGGAGTGTTAATTTGTGACAAGACTGCGAGTCAGTGCTTGTTACTCTCTTCTGGGTGTGGTTTCTACTTGAGAGACTAAAGACGCAACCAAGAAGAACTGAAATTGTTACTTTGCTTTGTATTTGACCAATTCTGACTCGTATCTCTGCGGGAACAAACTTTACTTACCCGATTACCGCAAAAGTGATATTTGCCGGGTTGTCACACAAGACATGCTTCTTCTGCCTGGTCCGTTTCTTGAAATGTAATGTCTTGCTACGTACTAAGGTTGTTAAATGGTCTTTGTATCTCTTGCGTCTTCCGACCCGAAGACGGTGCTCTTTGGACTTTTTCCGTCGTACTTCTTTTCCAAGTACCTCCATCATCGGATCTGATGTTGTCTTCTTTGGATGTCCTCCGAAGTTACTTCTATCCATTCTTTGTCCGCAATTTGACTTTAAGTGTTTACTTCTTCTCTTAAACACTAATAAACATAGAAAAACAAAAAAATGTGGGTACCACAACAAGAATGAAGATGAAGTTGGTAGATTTCTTTATGAACGCATTATCACTAGGTTTGGATGCCCTTTGGAGTTGGTTTTTGATAGAGGAGGAGAGTTTATAGGAAGCACTACTACAACCATGCTATGACATTACTCTATCACACATAGAGTTACTACATCCTATAATCCAAATTCCAATGGCTTGGCAGAGAGAACCAATCAGACCTTGTGCATGATGTTGGCCAAAGATGCAAAAATAGAGGGGGCTAAACATCATTGGGACAAGAGGATTCATGTAGTTTTGTGGGAGTATAGGACATCCATGAAGACTTCTAGTGGATATTCTCCATTTCAATTGGTATATGGATTTGAGTCTACCTTACCCATTCACTTTGATCTTTCTACCTTCCAAAGCATTCATAGGAGATTGAAGAAAGCACAAGGAGGTGATGCAGAAAAGTCAAGGAAAGATCAACTCATGGAATTACAAGAGGTAAGAGCAGTTGCTATGGTTGAAGTGGAGCAAGCCCAAAGGAAACAAAAGGAGAGCTATGACAAGAAGCAAGGCAAGAAGAAGGTGGAGCCTTTCAAAGAAGGTGATTGGGTAATGTAGTTTGATTCCATTTGATTCAAGAGAGTGCAAAAGAAGTTTTTGCCTAAGTACTTTAGACCTTTCACAGTGGAGAAGGTGTGGGCCAATTACACCTATGATCTCAAGGAGTTGGGAGGAAGAAAATTTGATAGGATTAACCATGATAAGTTGAAGATGTATCATAGAAGGTAGAGAGACCTTCACTTTGAGGACAAAGTGAAAACTTAGGCCGGGGATGAATGTAACACCCATTTGTGCATGTATGTAGTATTGTGATATTAAGTTTGGTATTACTAGTACTTGAGAGATATTATTTATATAGAGATAAAGGACAGTTTTAAATTAGTCATGATTAGCTAAAGTTAGTCATAGCTAAGATAGAGGGGACCTTACTTTAGAGGAAATAGAAAAGATGAGCACCACTATCTTGGATTCTAGTGGGTTGACTTGGTATTATTTCTAAGTGTTTGGCTTTGAGGAAAGAGTTGAGAACTCTTGGGCCCGCAAGCCTTTTTGTTTTGGATTCTTTTATAGTCCAAGGATAGCCCACGTGAAGAAATCTTTGACTTAGTGGTTGGGTCAAGATAAGATCACATGCTTAGTGGAATATGTCCATGTAGATGGATATTCCTTTATACTTTTTTGACTTGACTTGAATTTTAGCTTAGTAACTTGAGTTACTCTAGTAATTAGTAACTTTGTGTGTAACTATTTCACAAGTATATAAACTAGGGGTGAAGAGGTACTCATCATCCGTTCATTTGCAACTATCTCTCTCTTTCTCTCTCATTGAGTTCTCTAGTGAGCAATGTCTTCAATGTTAGTGGAGTGTTAGCCTTCGAGGAGTATGATGGAGTTGGGTTTCATTGCCTTCTTGGTCCATGGTAAGCTACCATAATAGCCATCAGAGGTTTATCTTGAGTGAGAGACAGGCCGGTTCATAGAGCACAAACAATGGCTTCAAAAACCGTGCAAGGATTTAGTACCATTACTTCTTGGCAAATTCACTCCTTTAACTCTCATTTGAAATTGTCTAGAGCTTCTATAGGGCTCATGTTGGTTATTGCAACCTGTAGATCAAGGAATGCCTCCATGTACTCTTGAACATTATTCTTCTACTTCAACCTCATAGTTGGGTGCAGGCCATTGGGTGCACAAAATCCACGGATTGGAAGTTCTTAAATAGCCCTTCTTGCATGACTGTCCAAGTGACCTCTCTTGCATTTGCCAACATTGATCGTTGCCAAGCATCATACCATGTGAGTGCTTTATCTGTCAAGTACTCACATGCGCACATGCCTACGGAATCATTGGTGGCTTTAGTGGTGAATAATCAAAAGTATCAATTCATTCTTGAAATCCATTCTCTTCTACTCCCATGGACCGTTGTCCCTTGTGAGGCTTGATATTTCATTCCTCTTCAACTGTAGTAACAATGTGGCCTCATTGTGGACCGGGATCAATGTCATTGGCATGGGTGACTCTCCATGTACATTAGTCATTGGTACTAGGTTTTGGGATGACTCCCCTTTGTGCATTTCCTGATCATTCTGGAAGGTACATACTTGACTCTACAATGACTCCATGGTCATCTTGATCTCTCAAAACTCATTTAACATCCCCTACATTCCTTGCATCAACTCTTGCAATTGTGGATCCATGATTCCTACGTAGCAATTGCTCAATTGCTACTTCCTACTTCAATAGAGGGTTAATATGATCACTTGAGAAGGAGCACAAACTATCAGGACCACCATTGGAACTTCAGATGCTATCACTCATTGATAATATTCTTCACCAAAATTATGGATCACAAAATCCCTAAACATTACTTTTGGTTTAACCACATAACAAATTTCTACTTGAGTGTTAAAAGGGAGAGAATTTGGTATATTCAAATCCATCAAAACAAAATGTAGATTATCAAGTCCCACTCCTTATCATAGATCACCACATGCAAAAATCACTATGTTTGGTGAATTCATCATTATATCCATGAACTCTACCACAAAATGGAAAACAAGATATACTCTCACACTCTCCCTGGATGTACATAATTTTGATATGGAATGGATTCAAGAATGGAATGCAAGGTGCTTGATACTGTCTTCTTAGAGCCTCTATCCCATCTTCTCTCTAACACTCCTAATCTATCGATTGCATTACGGTTTCTCTTCAAAATTTACTCAGTCTTAGTAGCCCATGTTCTTCCAAGAAGGGTGATCCACTCTCTTGGATTGAAACACTTGCTCTAATATTATTGTAATCTTCCAAGTACCTAGAAAATTTAGAGACATTAAAGAGGAACATAGGAGGAGAAACACAAGCTTCATACTCAGTCCTCTGATGCTTCAAAGGAGCACCTTGACTATATTATATAGCAAGGAAAACTTCTCCAAAAGAAGTTCCACCCTTGGATCAGATACATGGATTGGTACATGTCAACAAGCTCTATCCTTAGATTAGTTGTATGCATGGGTGACATGTTAGTTTTGGTTGTTGGTTCCTATCTGGTTGGTCAAACCATCTTTTACTAGAAGGAATCTTCTTGTAAAAATCTCCAAATCACGTGGGTGAGATACCATTAGAAAGCTCTAGATGAGACAAGCATGGGGGGATGGAAAGGCTAACATTTCCTCCATTGTTTGGGGGGGGGGGTTTGCATATTATTGATGCCTAATTCATCCGTTTAAGTCTTCAAAATTGATAAGCTTCTAGGCTATTCTTGGCTCTTGCCCTATTAGTAGAAGTATTTCCTTATTGATACCTCTATCTGATCAGCTTAGTCCATTATCTATAACATCTTCCCAGATGTTACCAATCCAATTTTCACCTCTAGATCATATGTCTAGCTATTGGTATTACATTTTCAAGCTATTTTCAATTATTACTCTATTAGTAAAAGTGCTCCATCTGTGACACTTATATTTGATCTACTTAGCCCATCATACCCAACATTCTTCTAGATGTTACCAAATCAGCTTTCACCTCTAGATAATATATCTAG
This sequence comes from Lunularia cruciata, assembly GCA_948567375.1. NCBI lineage: Eukaryota > Viridiplantae > Streptophyta > Marchantiopsida > Lunulariales > Lunulariaceae > Lunularia > Lunularia cruciata. The sequence goes on from OX419758.1 coordinate 52,810,066, forward strand.
CTATTGGTTTTACACTTGGCATGGCCAAAGTAGTAGATAAGAGAGCTCTAAAGTGAACCATGGCAAACAAAGGTCCCCCTAAATGATGTCTTTGTTGTGTACCAACAATTGACTCCATGATGGTGATCCCCTCTTGTGACCAACCATGTTGGTAGTAAAGGGAAGTAGGAGAGATGTATAATGACCACACAAAAGGAATGAGATTCACCAAGAATTCACATGCCTCCCTAAGCTTTCTAAAGATAGATGCTCAAGAGATGCTATTAGAGGGTTCTCAACATCCTATAGATAGATGTTAATAGCATTGTTGAGAACTATCTCAACATCTACCTATAGGAGACACTTTGGATGGATATCTAGGATTACTTTGATGCCTAACAACCTTCTAGTGTAGCTACTCCTAATTGATGTAGACTAAGGTGCTCTTGGAAGTGAGAATGATGTTGAAGGACAATGGTGCAGCTAACCAAGCACAAAAAGATCTCTCCAATAGCAATTGGTCTAATGTTCCATATGTCCTTCTCTATTGCAAGAAATTGACTAGCACCTAACACCGGACTAATTAATGTAGCAATATCTCCCCTTGTTACTACTACAACCACTTGAAACAACTTGATAAATCCACTAGAAGGATTATATACTTGAAACCAATCTCTAAGATATTTGTATACCATCCTTAACAAGCCTCCCAAGGAGTGGTGAGGGGTAATGCACAATGCTTGTGCAAAAAATGACTTATCAAGACATACAAGATGCTTAGGATGATCATCTAGGACCTCTAATGGTACTCCTTTTCATGCCATAGGATGTTGTGAGCATAGGGAAGAGATTGTCTCATTAGTGGGACTAGCCATAGATTAAAGGTGTAGCCTGTGTTGCTCTACTAAATTCTCCTGACTGACCTAATGTCCTACACCATCATAATTGAGTGGAATCTATAGTATATTGAGGCAAAACTTGTCCTAAAATGTGTAGCCCTAACCACCTTCTCTTGTAGTGTAGTGCAATCCACTTCTCAAAATTGACAAAATACAACAACCACCTCTTTATACCCCACATGTCCTCCTCTAGCATAGCAAAGGCACCATTAAAGGAGTAAGAGGAACAAGAACCATGGTAATTTGTCCAAGGGATCATAGGTCAAACAATCAAGTGGTGGCAAAAAGCCCATCTAGCCTCATCAAGGAGTCTATAGAGTAGCCTAGAGAATCAACATGGATATGGGAACTAGTCTCAAATAACACAAAGATACAACCCACTTGAGATGTTAGCCACTCCCACAAATCAATAAATATCCGTAGAACAGTCAACAAAGGGAGAGAGGAAGCATGTGTAATCTCAAGTATCACCGTTATTAATGTGGTTGCTCATCTCATGTGAGCATCCCAAGTTATCCAATCATAGTCCTTGTGCATCCTTCCCACATGGGTCTTTACTCCTTGCAAAATAAAGCATTGGTGACACACAAAGCATGCTATATTCCAAGCCACTCTAGGTAGCTCTACAAGTATTGTCTTATTGGTAAGATGCATTGATAATCTTTTCTATACAAAAAGAAGACAAAAAACAACATTGTAGATATAATGGTGGATCTTGGGTACTCTAGCTAGTTCTGGTGGCACTAAATGATTGGCTATGGATTGATGTACACTCCAATTATACTAGTTTACCATTCTTGCAAACCAAGAATAAGTTTCAGATTGGAGTTGAGATGCGCAAAAGAACTAGGAGAAAGGTTACACTTTCCTCAAAGATCAAGGACTACAAACACATACAAATTTTTACAAACATGAACTTCAAAATATTATGCATCCAACACTTAACAAACATTTACAAAGAAATTTTTGAGAGAAAGGGTGTTGGAAAGAGATTTTTTTACATGAAATTGAAAAATATGTAGAGATATTTATTCTCATTCATTTCACATAACACCAAATTGTTGGTTGCAAATAAGACAATGTTGTATAATTCTATTTTTAGTTTCTTCTCTAGCTTGCTCAAGTTTGGGGTCTTTCACTTCTATTTCCATTTCTTCAATGAAGTCATCATCTTCCTCTATCCATACATCTGATTTATTGATTAAAAAGTTATGCAAAACTATACATACACTTATCCACCTCAAAAAATATGCATTTCTACCTCAACAAATATGCACTTTTAGTTCTCGTAGCCAATGCCTTCTAGCTTTTAGCACCCCCATATAATGCTTGTTAACTATGCGGGTCTGGGAAATAATTTTATTGAAGAGTTTCTTATCTTATGTTCATAGTTTCGTGAAAGATAACGCCAAATGATTATGAGAGTATAACCGAATTGCCAAGGAGATAACTCATTATTTTCAAAAATATTGCAGACTCTTTTCTAGTTCAATTAAATCCAAATAGGAGACTTCTTTAAGTAGGTCATGTTATGACATGACCATGAAATTCTTGGAAATGCAATAAACATAAGAAATTTTAGAGCACCACCAATGCAATGAACATATCAAAATTCCTTGAATACCACATATCAAATCATGGACACATTAAAAAGCAACAAAATAATACATAGAAGAAGAGTAGTAACTATAAAAGGAGGTAAAAAATGAAGAATATCAAATCATAGATCCACTAACCTCCCATAAAATGACTTATTATTCTTTTATCATCATAGATTACTAGTCCATTAATGAATATGTGGGCTTATGGTTAAAATAGTGTTCATTGTCAATTGTTGGTCTAGTTGCTAGGGGGAACAATGTTTCATCCACCAATCCCATGCATCTTGGAACCTTTTTGAGCAATATTGATGAAATTATCCTCCTCTCATCTTGATTTGCCCACTCAACTTCCTTTCCAAGAATAAATAATATAGCTACCATGACTCTCTTAGTGAATTCAATTGTTGACCCGACACTCTTACTTCATATAAAGAATCAATAATATAGCTACCATGACTCTCTTAATGAATCCAATTGTTGACCCAACACTCTTACCTATATATTAAGTCATGTGCAGCACATGCCCCATTCCCATGTTGACTAAATCAGTCTAGTTGGATCCATACAAGGGTCTGATTCCTCTTGTCTATTTAAAAAAAAACCTCATGATCTTTAATAAGATCTACCCAAAAATAAAAAGAATGAACATCAATTCAAGTGAGCTATCTAAAAGCCTTTGGATCAAGATCTCTAAAATATTTTATACAAATTCTGAACTAAGAGGAAAAGAAACTCTTGGTTCAAGATATTGATGATAATCTGTAAACTCACACCATTTCAACAAGAGCTCTATCATGTCACTAAAATCATCTAAACACTCATCTAAAGACTTACTCTCATTCTCAAGATTCACAATGATACTCCATTGGTTTAACTATTTTCTTGGTGAGTTGCAAATGAGTATTGGATCATGATATTTTCCAATGGTTCAAAATATGAATAACAAATGATGTCCCAGATATCCATGAATAGAGTGCACAATACAACCCAATGTCTCCTCACTGCCAAGTGCAATGGGATCCCAAATGCTAATGCCCATCTCTAATAACCTCAAGATTGTCAATGTCAAACGGTAAATGTGTAATTCATGAATGCACTTCCTGCACTTCACAAGAAATGTTACTAACATGACATGTGATCCCAAAAATGACTTTTGCTTGCTTGCAAAGGTGAACAACAAGACTAAAAATGACTCTTGTGAATGTAATTGAAGAGACCAAACATGAACCTAACGTTACCAAAATTGAATGTATGTTACACTTATGGAACAAATGAGAACCAAGATGGCCATAGGTCCTTCTAAATTCCAAATTTAAATTGGAAAAGATTAATACTCTAATTAATATTTATTCAAAAACCCAAACCCCTAATTGTAGATTCTTATGGATCACCCTTTACGTATTTCACAACCTTGTCGGGACTTTTATGGATTGGCCATGAACTTTCTGAAAGTTCCCTTCCAAAGTCCCCATACAATTTGAATGAAATGTCTATAAAATCTTTGTTTGGATCTTTATGGCTCCCTTAAAAGTATTATGAAACCCCATATAGCCTCCAAGAGTCATGTCTTTGGGAAGATGACAATCCTAGAGAATGATAAAAATTGGCTTTGTGCATCAATTTTCATACACCATTTGTGCAAATAGCAATTTGTGGTAAACTAGGACAAATGCTTTTTCCTCAGGGTATGAGGAACATGAAAGCTTCCAGTCAAGTTGTATTTCCTTTATTGAAACTTTGTTTGTTTCTTGTTTTAAAATACCACAATTTTTTTATAAAATATTCTTTTTTATTGTATGGAGAATGTCACATTTCATCAGGGGGCAAAAAGAATTCTATCTGTAATGTCTTTAGCAACATCAACATCAACCAGGAGATGTAGTCCGAGAGCTTCTTGCCCATCAACTTCTCCCATACTAAGTAGAAGGCTAATTGCATCAGCATCCACATTGATAGTTTGTCTCCAAGCACAACAATCTCTTCTTGGAGCTCAATTGTTGTGAGCAGAAGCGCATCTAGGTCATTCTCAACAACACAATCACCTGAGCAGAAAAAGTGCAATTTGAGAATATATGGAGAACATCACTTTCATCAAGGGCACACAGAATTCTATCTTAAATGTCTTCAGTAGCATTTGTGTTTATCAAGAGACGTAGTTGGGGAGCTTCCTGCTCCTCAACTTCTCCCTTACTTAGTAGAAGGCTAATGGCACCAACATCCACCTTGATTGGTTCATCTCCAAGCATGGAAATCTCTTCTTGGAGCTCAATTATCACAACCTGAAGCTCATCAAGGCCATTCTCAACAACACAATCACCCAAGCATAAAAATGCAATTTGAGACTGCTCAAATCAATACCACTTTGTGGAAAATTGATGACCCATAATGGCAGTGTTGTGCGCAATTGCTACCTAGCATTCAACTTTGCCTCCATGGATAGGATTGCAACATTGAGTGTGAATGCGCTTGCCAACCTTCTAATGCCATTCAACTCCAGCAAATGATGCAGTGCTGGTATAGATCTTGATAAGGAAAGTAGCCAAAGTTGCATATTGAGTCAGAACTTGGCTCCACATCAAGCAAGGGTGGTAATTGATCAAATCTTGGAACATCTCCTCATATTTTACCTCATTCGTGCAGAATAAGATGAACTTGAACACAATAGAGCCATATATGTGGGTTGATGTTGTGTCCTTCTCATGATACCTCGTGATGAGCTGAATGGCCTGCTGGCATTGCATCTTCAGATCACCCTTGTCAAGCTCAACAACCCCCTTGCCTATGGTTGCAGCCATATTGATGCATAGACGATGATAGAACAGATTGTAGTGGAATGCCAATGCATGCACATGTGAATAAATGCGGTTCCATCAATAGTGCACACACTTAATTGCATGATCTAGATTAGCCCCAAACAACATTGATGCCAAATGTACATGAATATAAATGAAGCAGGCATAAGCCATCAAAATTATGGCAATTTTCAATTCTAGTACATTAAGGCATTTGAATATGGGGTCAAGCAAGTTGATGCATGTATTGATGCCATGCCAAAATGTTGAATTGATGATGATTTCACTAAGTGACTTAGGAAGATCATAATTTTCATCAATGTCGTGCTCTTGCTTCCCATTTGCAACAATAATAGGGAGAGAGATGAGTACTTGCTTCACCTGCTTCAATTGGCTGAACATGTAATTGATGGAGCTCCACTTGGCCACAAAATATGGAAACCATGTAGATTCTTGCTCAATACTTCATTGCATATCATGTTGTACACCTTGTTGAGAAGAGATTTGCCCTTGATATTATATGAACATGACCTGCTTCAAAAATAGCTTGAACTAATCCATCTTAAGGGTATCTTTGTAGAGATTGTTGAGTGGATGTGCACTACAACCATAAGCATAGTAAACTATATTGTTGTTGACCAGATTGTAACAAACTGACCGCATGCTATTGCAGGAATCCAAGATGAATGCATTAACAAGCACCTTGCAAATGAAGTCATGAAGCTTGGAAATGCAGTCCTTGATTTACAATGAGAGTTCTTGCTTGGACTCCTTCTTCAGGTTGGCACGTGGGTACTTGACAAACCACGGCCACGGATCATGTGCAATGATGTTGGACATACTTTGTGATGGAATATTTGTTGCTCCATCCATGCCAATGATAATTGTGGGAGCAGACAAAAGCTCTTGACCCATCTTTATCTGAACCTCATTATAGTATTGGTCAAGATGGCCGGTGCTGATCATGATGGGTGGTGGTGTGCACCAGGTGGGCAACAAAAAATGGAAGAATCACTACCATGCAAGGTGATCAAATTGATCAAAGTTGCATAATGTTTTGTGAATTGCACCACGGAAATGTCTATCAAGACTAACACACTCAGCAGTGGTGTAGCCTGGATACACCTGTGACCCCAATTGATCAGAAATAGATGCACGTTGTGAACTCAACAGTGATTTAGACCCACTAGTCAATGATATACAATTGCATTGACTTGGTTGGATGACGATTGAAGCCAATTCATTTGGCAGTGTTGTTGGTACAAGATTATGAAAATATCCAATTGAACAAGGCTTCTTCAAGCAATTCACAAGAAGTATCTTTTGATTATTTGACATAGACAAGATGATTGAGCTGTAGTGCAGGCATTTAATATACATTGATTTCAACAAACTTTTTCAAACTCCTGACCAAAATGCTCTTGATTGGCCCCTCGCTTTCTACCTTTGTTGGTGACACTCATATTTGATGTTTGACAAAACAAGGAACAATCAAATTGTGGAGCATCCATCCTGGTCAGACAAAAGCCATGCAAACCCTAGAAACCCTAAACTTCCCTATTTGCTGGGATAGTAGGACTACACCAGTGATAGATCACACACACCAAAAAAAAAAAGAGTTTTATAAAACAATTTAAAACATTTAAAAATGTTTTGTTATCCGTGGAAGTAAAAAGTGTTTCTATAATCTCCTTGCATTGCCAACTGCACTTTTGAGTTAACTGACCCACCATGTTCCACCACGTCGAGAAAAAAAACACAAAAAAAAAGCATCAGCATCTTGACTAAATTGACTAAATTGAATTGGAAATATTGGAAATTTTTACGCAAGCTCTACGTTCTTCTAACCATCTCTTTAGTGTTGAAGCTGATAATGTCATAAACTATAGAAACTAGATGACAGACAAGGGTAGTTACAAGTATGCAACAATCACACCTTGCTCCATCGTTTGACCCAATCCACTCAAGAGTGAAAACTAAAGTATGTTGAATTGTTGAGAAAGAAAATATAGATATGTACTGAGATTTCCAGCGTGAGCAGGCAAATAACACATGCTGTTGATAGGAGAGAATCTAACTTATGGTCTTTTCTTTCTATTCATCTAGATTCCATTGTATGTAAAGAATTGATTATAACCTTTCTTTGACAACGCGCTAGCAAGTCTTTGCTAGGTAGTTGCAGTAGAAACAAGTATTTCCAATTTTTGCCTCTCTATCTCAAAAGAGATCTATCACTAATGGATACTAGAGAGCACTATCGGCTCAAAGTTCCCATGCCCTGCACCAACAAGCAGGGAAGGGAAGATCACGAATGTCTTTCCCCTTTTATAGGCTATATATACGAGAATGGGTTATCTAGAACTCATGAAATGCAAATGATTGGTTAGCAAGATGTACATGATTCACAATGCTAGAATAGTGATAAATAAGATAGAATGTATGAAATGTAACTTGAAGCAAACGTATAATTGAAACAAATTGAGAATATCATATATCAAACTGACTAGTAAAAACAAGATAAAATGCATCAAGGGTAACCTGAAGCAAGGGCACTATTGAAAAAAAATTGAGAATAACTATATCTAACGGACTAGTAAACAATGTGAAATTAAGAATATCTATGCAAATGATTGCGAGAAATAGGAAACATTAAGTAACAGACCACCCGTAAGCAATGTGTGAACGATGAAAATGCAAAACGTGGGATGGAGTCAGTAAGAACACTATAGACACACAAAGGCAAACCATGAATCAGGCAAAGAGCAAACTAAAAATAATAGGGAGTGAATTAGCTTGGGAATGGAGGAGTGGAACAATGCAAGAGCTTATGGATGGTGTGGTGCTGAGACATGTCAAAGAGTAACAGGGTACCGAGAGCAAAGCAAAAGAGGACAAGATATAAAGTATATTGCAACAAGTGCTATGGGCTTGAGTCTTAAGATACTAAACAGTAAAGGGAAGCAGAAGGTGGCCATAGTAAACCTCCACAAAAACACATGCGACTTCATCAGTGCCTCACGCAGTGCCAAAGTAGCTGAGCAAGTGTCTGTACCCCTCGTACAAAGTTTCTGCTCAAAAACTCATTAGTGCCAAGGCAATCTTGGTTGCTCCCCTAAAAGTGCTGCTCATAAGTAGTGGGAATGCCCAAGAAACAAATGAACAGAAATGGAAGTGTGGAAAGAAAGGGCAAGCAGAAGTGCAGGCATCTAAATAAGCGCAGAGTCTCAGCCACATAATGAAGATCAGGCAAGAAAGAAAAGAATTCACATAAGTGAGAGGAGGGAAGGAATCAAGACATACCTGATGGATCCTTGAAATCACAAACATTCATTAGTAGAGAGAAAATCCAGGACATAGCAATGAGAAATTGTCAAGCAAAGGTTCTTTAGTAATACGAGAGGGGAGCAAGAAACATCAGTGATGCACAGAAGGGACTAGTCTACTCAAATAGGAAAAGCAAAGGCAAAGTGTAAGAAGGAAAGAGTGTAAGAAGGAAAGAACATAGAAGCAAGGAAAAGCCTAAAAGGACCTAGAGCACCACGTTAAAGGGCAAAGAAAATAGGCAAATTTGCCTTGGATGAAGTGATGGACTAGGTGAGCCCACGTATCCATAAGCAAACCTTCAAAGACCACATGGCAGAAGACTGTATGTGAAGGAGATAGTGATGGACAATATATATACAAGTTCAGGAGTCCCATACAATCCTATATATATATATATATATATATATATATATATATATATATATATATATATATATATATATATATATATATATATAGAGAGAGAGAGAGAGAGAGAGAGAGAGAGATGGATATGACGTTCTATATATTTTTCAAGGAGTGCATGAGAGCTTATTATATTAGACGCCAGGGGTACCATTTTCACTCTCCTACTTTGACCAATGTGTATCCATGGCTATACAATGATTATTTGCTGGTGCAATCTATAGGAGAGCAATCACTCTAGATGATGCTTCTTTGGATACTCAAGTAGCTTGTAGACCTTGCAATTGGCATAGCTCAGGTCTCTTAGGTAGGGTAGGGAAGATTTCTCATATAGATATTATTTGGGCCAAGTTCCATTTTACCTCTTTCTTAGGTAGGGCAAATTTCTCCTATCGATATCATTTGAGCCTAGCCCCAATTTACCTCTTTCGGCTCTTGCTTGTGGGGCTTCAGGTCTCTCCCTTGTGGGGCTTGATGGAGTCTTTCCATCCTTCTTGTGTTCTATGTGGCCACCCTTTTCTCTCATTTTACAGGCAATTACCCGATGCGTACCCGAGCTACGTCTCCAAGATAGAAATCTTGAAGACATAGTTTTGTCTCTCTGGTCATTTCTTCCAAATACAGTAGCACTATCCGCAAATAACAATCGGCAAAGCGGTGTCGGAAGCAATTTTTAGGGCTGATTTGGAGACAAAGGTGACCAACAAAGCGGATGCCAACTGGCCATGTATGGAAGGCATTTGTTTGTCCCGTTCCTGCAGGATCGAGGGCAATGAATCTAATCTTCAATGCGAATAGCCTCTTCACGTCATGGAATCTTGACAGATGAAGTATGGGTGACACTTTGACGAACTTGGACCGCACGGGTTGAAGTCTTTGAGCGGGTTTGGAGCGGAGTCCTGTTAGTGGGACACAACAGATTGTCACTTCACAGAGATTCGCATTTATCCTTTGAGTGGGATACGATAGATTATCATTTTACAGGAATTCTCACAAGATCGATTCAGATAAGCTAAGATATTGTATAGTTTCGCAACTTGACTTGCCAGATTACATGTGTGTTATGGTTGAACATGGAAACTCACACACCCCACTTTACTAGTTGAATAAGGAGGATCGATAGCTCAAAATGATACAAACATTGCCTCAGGAAGTTGAGATCTAATGTCAATCCTAAAAGCAAGGCCCAAGCTGATCACTTGCTGGTTGAGACGCAAGTGAGATCTACTCTTTCTCTTTACTGTCCAGTTTTGCCTCGAAGTTACCTGGGTGTAAGTGTGGAGATGCATACTTTGCATTTGTACTGACCATTTGTTTCTTGATTTGAATTTCTCTTGCGAATATTGGTCACTGGCTCTGCCGGTGCTTATTATCAGTCAATTGTGGTATTCATGTGCTGCCAGGTTGTGTATTTCCATCCTTGGCAGATGATACACACATCGTAGGCCCTGTAGATCAGATTAGGCAGGCCTTTGACTACTTGACTACCGAGCTACATCTAGTAGGCCTGAGAGTCAAGGTGTCAAAGTGTAGGGCATGGTCCCCTTTAGGTATCCCTCCCCACCTTGAGCTTCCAGAGGGGTGTATCACATCCACAGAGGGACTTTGTGTTCTTGGAGTGCCAGTAGGATCGGAGGATTATGTCACACGCTTCTTGGATGCTGCCCTTGCAGAGGATGTTCTCCATGTGGATGACCTTCCATTACTAGGAGATCCGCAGGTGGCATTTGGTATACTCTCTTCCAGTATTGCTCGTTGACCATCCTACCTCATCCGTACAGTTCCCCCCTCACCGTCCTTCCTATCACGTCTGAGAGCATTTGATAGGAGGATTATGGGAGTCTTTGGTGATATTATTGGACCAGGGACTTTTGAGTGTGTGACAGGGGATTTGGCACGCAGACAGACGGCTCTACCGATCTCATGTGGTAGGGTTGGCTTGCTTTCTATGGAGGAGATGGCATCTATAGCGTTTTTGGGTAGTTGGGCTCTCTCGGCACCCCTACTTGCCTCTTGTTTTGTGGTTGCTGATAGCCCGGTTTTGGAGACTTATGTGACAAAGGTGGAGGGAGGATCCTTTTCTCTCCAGGTGTTATTGCGGCAGACGAGAGATAGTCTATCTCCACGAGCACGAGAGGGTTTCCCACCATTTGCTTCACTATCGTCAGATTGGACTAGAGGTCTACAGTCTTCCTTGATGGAGCGACAGTGTGAGCATACGCTACATTCTCTCTTAGTTGACTCGTCCATTCCTCAAGCTACTAGAGCACGTCTACGCTCTTACTCCGGCAAGGGTGCAGGCTCGTGGATCCTAGCTCGACCATGCATTAGGTCTTTCCGACTCGCACCGGCTACTTTCTCTACAGCGATGAGGTTTCGCCTAGGTTTGGTCCACCCATCTGCATCTTCACTACTCACTTGTGAGTGTGGTTCTACACTAGATGCAGCGGTGGTCCACATGACATGGTGTCCTTTTTGGAGGACAGAGGATAGCTACCTATGATGCCATTAGAGACATAGTGTTTGCTATGGCACGAGAGAGTGGATACTTGGCTTGGAGGGAGCATTCGTATGCGTTGCAGATGACACGTGTCAGGGCAGACTTATACTTGGTCCGAGATGATCAGGTGACAATAGCGGATGTCGTGGTGACGGACCCTACGCGAGATATAGTTTCGGAGGGAGTGATTACCCATCCCCCTGGATGGGCGGCGAGTGCAGCAGCAAGTCGCAAGGTCTCCAAGTATAGGGGCATGCAGCGAGGTCACCTCTTTGTTCCTCTAGCCTTGGAGTTATATGGAGCGATGGACACGGCATTTGACACATTTGTCAGGGAGTGCGCGAGAGCTTATCATGTTAGGCGTCAGGGGTACCACTCTCACTCTCATACTTTGTAGCTTACTTTAGACAGCGTGTATCCATTGCTCTACAGAGGGCAGTGGCTGGTGCAATCCATAGGAGAGCAATCACATTAGGTGATGTTTCTTCGGATGCTCCAGTTGTGTGTAGACCGTACGACTTGCATAGCTCGGATATCTTAGGTGCGGTAAGACAAATTACCTAATTGTAAAACCTTATGAACTATCAGTCAGGAGGCCACTAGTCTGAACCATCTGCTTGCATGATCATTTGCGTGATCATGCAAGCAGATGATCATTATCATCATGATTTCCATCATCATGATCATTTCCACTTCCGCACCTTTGGTTCCTCAGGAGTGCCGCGAGCAACGAACGGGTTAAGAGTTTTGTTGCAGAAGGGTTTTGTAGTTAAAAATTTTTATATAGAAAATAGAAAAAATTACTTGATTTAAATTTAAAATTTATTTATTTGAATTATTATATATATATATTATTTTTTTAAATAAAATATAAATTTATTCATAACCATAAATTAGTATTATCAATTAGATATAAAGACTCACTGATTTTAAATAATTTATGTGATATATATTTTATTTTCAAAAAATACTATTAATAATGAAACAAAGAGAAATCATGTTCATAAATGCAGATCTAACTTTAAATGATGAGAAGAGCCCGCTTGCAAAACTTTTGTAAAAAGTTTCCCACAATGTCCATAAAGACACTTGTAACACTTGTAATGTCCATAAAGACACTTGTAATGAACTTTAAATGATGAGAAGAGCCGGCTTGCAAATTTTTGTAACAAGTTTTTTTAGTATATCTTTATACACCTTGTCCTTCCTTTCAAGTTTGAGAGCATTTGATAGTAGTATTATAGTAGTCTTTGGTGATATTATTGGACTAATGCCTTTTGAGTGTGTGACAATAGATTTTACATGTAGATATACGGTTTTGCCAATCTCATGTGGTGGGGTTTGCTTGCTATTAATGGAGGAGATGCCACCTATAGTTTTTTGGGTAGTTGTGCTCTCTCGGCACCCCTACTTTCCTCTCATTTTGTGGTTGTTGATAAACCAGTTTTGGAACTTAGATGATAGAGGTGGAGGGAGGACCCTTTTCTCTCCAAGTGTTATTGCGGCCAACGAGAGATAGTCTATCCCCACGAGCACAAGAGGATTTTCCACCTTTTGCTTCACTATCATCAGATTGGACTAGAGGTTTACAGTCTTCCTTGATGGAGTGACAGTGTGAGCATACACTACATTCTCTCTTAGTCTACTCGTCCATTCCTCAAGCTACTAGAGCACGTCTTTGCTCTTGCTCCGGCAAAGGTGCAGGCTCTTGGATCCTAGCTCGACCGTGCATTAGGGCATTCCGATTCGCACCAACTACTTTCTCTACGTGGATGAGGTTTTGCCTAGGTTTGGTCCACTCATCTGCATCTTCACTACTCACTTGTGAGTGTGGTTCTACACTAGATGCAGCAGCAGTCCACATGACATGGTGTCCTTTTTGGAGGACAGAGGATAGCTTCCCATGATGCCATTAGGGACATAGTGTTTGCTATGGCATGAGAGAGTGGATACTTGGCTTGGAGGGAGCATTCGTATGCTTTGCAGACGACACGTGTTAGAGCAGAATTATATTTGGTCCGAGATGATCAGGTGATAGTAGCGGATGTCATGGTTACGGACCCTACGCGGGATACAGTTTCGAAGGGAGTGATTACCCATCCCCCTGGATGGGCGGCGAGTGCAGCAGCAGGTCACAAGGTCTCCAAGTATAGTGGCATGCAGCAAGGTCACCTCTTTGTTCCTCTAGCCTTGGAGTTATATGGAGCGATGGACACAACATTTGACACATTTGTCAAGGAGTGCATGAGAGCTTATCATGTTAGGTGTCGGGGGTTACCACTCTCACTTTCATATTTTGTAGCATATTTTAAACAGAGTGTGTCCATTGCTCTACAGAGGGTAGTGGCTGGTGCAATCCATAGGAGACCAATCACATTAGATGATGTTTCTTTGGATGTTCCAGTTGTGTGTAGACCATACGACTTGCATAGTTTGGATACCTTAGGTGTGGTAGGGCAGATTTCTCACATAGACTCTATTGGTGCTTATCCCCATGTTACCTTCTTTTGTCTCTCCCTTGTACAGCTTGATGGGGTCTTCCCATTCTTCATTTTTCCTCCGTGGTCTCCTTTTTCTGTTTCTTTCTTTAGTATATAGAAATAGGAGAAAAACCATATTAAAAGCATTTATATTAAATGAAGGTTAGATGATGAAAGGATACCGACAAGATATAACCCAAAAGTTTTGGGGCCCGGTTTTGATATGCTAGGTCGCTGGTACCTTTCGAGTAGTCACCTCGGGGCAATTATTATCCAGGGATCTGGTCAGATGTCCAGGGCACATTAGGAGAAAAGACTATAAATTACTATAAACTTTCTTTTCGTTAAAAATCAGTTGTTGTTAGGGTCTAGAGTGCTAGAGTTCTAGACTTGTTTAATTTCACGTCAAGGATTGGAGCGGTTATCAAACTTAAATAGCATATCTGCTAAACTGCATCACTCTAAACTGCATATATGTATTGAGTACTAGTAATGTGCCCATTGACATCTCGACTTCTTTTCAACTTTTCACTTAAAAACTCTTCAATTGCAGAGACTTTAGGTTGTGCTACTCTCAGGAAATTGGGAAAAAATGGAAACAAGGACAAGATGACTCCGCGAAGGTTTTATTTCGTAAATGACTGATGGTAGCAAGAGAGCAAGGTGGTCAATTCTAGGTAGTTTGACTTTGAGAAAGCATCCACTTGAGTCGATCACGAGACTACGTAGGAGTTAAAGGAACAGTTGATTGTCCAGTTCACAGTTTCAAATACTTCTATTGCTAAAACATCCCTCGAAGTTATGAAGAAATTTACTAATGAAACAAGTGATAAATGATAATATGCTCGCTGGTACAGGTCCTACGAGGAAATAATCCTATTGCCTCTGCAATTATATAGTATTCAACATCTAGCTAGAACGACACTTCTTCTGATCTTCCAGCATATTGGTAGTCACTTTCTCCTCATTCTTCCGGGTAAATGGAACTCCGCATTGTCTTACTGAAAAACAGGATGGTGATTTTATACATTTTATACATGTGGAGCTTATACAATTTATATGCAGCTTTTACTCCAAGTTGATAGTTATTCCAACATTCTCGTTTCTAGAAAAGCAGACAAATAAGCACGTGGAAAACTTTACTCACAACGTGAGAAGTTGGGGTAGATCTCCTAGCCATCTTGGCAGGGGCCATGTTAGTAACTTATTACTGCTGAGTGCCCTGAAGCATGAAGGTGAAAATGGGAGTTACTTGAGAGGGAGCCAGAAGGGAGGTGGTAGGGAAAATAACTCCAGACCTCTACAGGCATTCTAGAGCGTTTGTCAAAAGTTATCCGCTGCGAACATAATCTCTGACCTATCTAGGACGACTTACAGAGTATGTAGATCTTGCAGTCCGGCTAGCTCGTCAGGTAACGTACCTGTTAGATTGTTTCTACCTAGTGGTCTGCACTGAGAAAACGATTTAGGTCAAGGTCTGGAGAAAGTTACACCAACCGTGCTGAAAATAGTTTTTCTGGCCCAATTTCTGCCGAGTTAGGAGCCGCATATACATTAAATTGACAAATACAGCATACAGTCAATCAAAATAAGGGGTTCATGAGTTGTCTTACAGGTGCTTCAAGGAGGTGAGCTTTCCTAACTCGGCAGGAATTGGGCTGGGAAAACTGTTGTCAGCCGAGTTTCATAAAGTGATTACCAGCTGTGTACACACTGAATTGACAAAGAGAAAAAGGCGACCTACGGATGAGGTAGGAAGGTCGACAAGCAATACTGGAAGAGAGTATACCAAATGCCACCTGCGGATCTCCTAGTAATGGAAGGTCATCCACATGGAGAACATCCTCTACAAGGGCAATGTCCAAGAAGCGTGTGACAAAATCCTCCGATCCTACTGGCACTCCAAGAACACGAAGTCCATCTGTGGATGTGATACACCCCTCTGGAAGCTCAAGGTGGGGAGGGATACCTAAAGGGGACCATGCCCTACACTTTGACACCTTGACTCTCAACCTACTAGATGTAGCTCGGTAGTCAAGTAGTCAAAGGCCTGCCTAATCTGATCTACAGGGCCTATGATGTGTGTATCATCTGCCAAGGAGGGAAATACACAACCTAGCATGGCCAAAGTAGTAGATAGGAGAGCTCTAAAGTGAGCCATGGCAAATAAGGGGCCCCCCAAAGGATCTCCCTGACGTGTACCAACAATTGACTCCAAGACAATGACTCCCTCCTGTGAACCACCATGCTGGTAGTAAAGGGAAGCAAGAGAGCCATAGAAAGACCGCACAAAAGGAATGAGACTTGCCAAGGATCCACCAGCCTCCCCAAGCTCTCTAAAGATGGATGCACGTGAGACGCTATTAAAAGCGTTCTCAACATCCACCTTTAGGACGACCCACTCCGGATGGATATCTAAGAGTGCTCTAATGCCTAGAGATATAGCCTCACATCCTCCAGGTGTAGCTACTCCAAACTGATGTGGACTAAGGTGCTATCGAAAGTGAGAATGATGCTGAAGGACAATGGTACGGCTGACCAAACGCAAAAAGATCTTTCCAATAGCAATCGGTCTAATGCCTCCCGTGTCCTTCTCCATCGCGAGAAGTTGACTAGCACCTAACACCCGACTAACAGACATAGGAATGCCTCCTCTCGCTACTATTGCAGCCACCTGAAACAACTCAATAAAACCACTAGAAGAATCATCTGCTTGGAAGCAATCTCTAAGGTGCTCATAAACCATCTTTAACAAGCCTCCCAAGGAAAGGCGAGGGGCAGTGCACAATGCTCGTGCAAATAGCGAACTATCAAGACATAAAGGCTGCTCAGGTTGATAATCTAAGACCTCTAGTGGTAGTCCCTCTATTGCTATCGGATGCAATGAGCATAGGGAAGAGATGGTCTCATCAGTAGGACTCGCTATAGACAAAGGGTGTAGCGCTCGTGCTGCTCTACTAAACTCTCCCGCCTGACCCAATGTCCTACATCTTTGTAATCAAGTGGAATCTGTGGTATCCTATGGCGATGCTTGTCTCCTAAATCGTGTAGCCCTAATAGACTCCTCCTGAAGGGCTGCCCGATCCCCCGCTTGGAATCGACGAAATCTGCCGGCACCTCTCTATGCCCCGCATGTTTCCCTCTAGCATAACGAAGACACCATCGAGGGAGTAGGAGGAATAGGAACCATGCTAACTCGTCCAAGGGATCACGTGCCAAACAATCAATTGGTAGGCGAAAAGCCTGTCTAGCCTCATCATGGAATGTGCGGGGTAGCTTATGCAATAGATGTGGACATGGAAAACTAGTCTCAAATAACCCCAAAATGCAACTTGCCTGAGAAGCTAACCACTCCCACGACTCGATCGGTATCCTTGGAACGATCAACGAAGGTATAGACAAATCGTGCGTAATCTTGAGTGTCACTGCTGTCGATGTGGTTGCTCGTCTCACGTGTGCCTCCCAAGTGGTCCAATCATAGTCCTTGTGCATCCTTCTCACATGGGTCTTTACCCCTTGTGAGGTAAAGCGTCGGTGACACACCGGGCATGGTGTATCCCGACCCGCTCTAGGCGACCCCACATGGGAAGGTGTAGCCATGGCTAGCACAAGAATAGTGATCGTAACACATGTTGCTCCTCTCCATATCTCCCCATATCTGCAAAACCACAACCCCTCACATCTCAATTCACATAAAAAAACAATCTCTCCAAACCCTAAAATCTATAAGCTTTCATAACTTTCAATTTTCATCTCCAAAATTTTCAAACTAAATTCCCATGGAACTTAATCATGAAAACCAAGAGATTGGAAATGAAAATTCACAACTCATCACTCTCAATGTATAATGATCACTCTAAACCCTAAAAAAGCTCAAAATCTTCATAACTTTCTACTCCATTTTCCACCGTCTTCAACCTAGGTGCCAATGGAACCGAAATTGAAAAATGAAGAAACCGAAATTGAAAAACTAAGAGAATCGACTATTCACTCAAATGCTACATGCTAGAGAGCTCTCAGAAATTATAAAAATTATCTCCCGTCTCTCCCTCTCCTCTCCCGTCTCCACACTCTCTCTCTCCCTCTCCTCTCCCGTCTCCACACTCTCTCGCAGCTCCCGCACCAAGCTCTCAAATTGACAAATACAACATACATTCAATCAAAATAAGGAGGTCCATGAGGAAGTCGTATAGGTGCTTCAAGGTTTCCTAAGTAGGCAGGAATGGGTGCCGGAGAACTATTATCCTCCAATTCTCTGCAAACAGATAATGCATACCAGCTAATTTGAATAGGCACCGACGAATTTCTGATGGAAGGGTATTAGAACATGAAAGCAGAAGCCGTTCGAAGAAGGGGGGATCCATAACTCTGATGGAAAGGTATCTGGGGCTTGAGTAATAATTTGTTTCATGATCACCAAAACTTTGATCCTGGAAGATACCACCAGCCATTATAACCTTCTCCCATGAAATTTCAAGGGTCCATAACTCCATGAAGTTCCCGCCATATGTGACATTCGGTTATTATGAGAAATATAACCAACGAAAGGCTAATTATTTACTAGAACTTCTCCAATCACTCAGTTAAACAATCAAAGAAATCAAGTGACTAGCCTTGCAGAGTAACTCACAATGTTTCGAGCGTGCTCAAAAAGCCCTATTGATGGACGAATAGGACCTTTGAGTCCACAACCTTTGACAGTGAGGTTGACGAGATTTGTTAGCTCCCCAATTCTCGTCTGACATGACAAGGTCTTAGATGGTGAAATACTTGCCACTGGTCAGCTTCGACTTAACGCAGGACAACGAGATAAAGCAATCAGCGTTATCTCGTGGGACTGCATTCGTTTATCACATCCATAGTGAGCCGCCGAAATTTCGAAATTTCGGCGTTATAAACAAGGTGTGAAGTGGCTTGCTGACTTGCATGAATACCGAGGAAAACAGTAGTATGCGCGGAGCAGGATTGTTTGGGTCATCCAGCCCAGAAACCTAAATGGAGAAGCTGGACTACATTATCTTAAACAGCTATGACAATCATTCTCAGTGCTTATCTTGCAGACATATAGGTTTGAACTACCTCACTGAGAATCTTGAGCTTAAACAACATCATCCTATTCGTGATTTCTACAAGACTTTGATGACCAGCGGTAAACCCACTCACTGGAATTGAAGTCCCGCGGGCGAACATGATCAAGATTACTGAATTTCAAGAAAGCTCTATCTTAGAAGGACGGAAGCAATAGCCTACAGAAATCTCTCATCAAATGTAATATGGAATTCTGAATATTTTAGTCAAGACAGAAGTTCAACTTAGACCTTCCATCAGAAAGAAGTATCTTGCCGATATGCCATTGGCGATTTTTTCACATATACAGTCAATTTAAATAAATTTTGAAGAAAATCTCTCCATTACTGGACTGCTGGCATTCTCAAAGGGTACAGATTACGCATATTTTGCTTGAGTGATAAGCGTAAACATTAGGTACTTGCTCAAACTTCAGTTGACTAATACGCACAAACCGATAACCGTTGGGTTGAACCGTCACATACAACACTAGTCCACCCACATGTTGGTATAGTGCGAAACCAAGGAAGCTACTGCCGGTTACCAAATTTTTCTTTCACTTTAAGCAACACTTCAGCTGTCCACAGGCAAGCCAAGAGTATTTATCAGATGAATTCTACGAAATACGTTCCAGATTTTACCTCGCCATGTGGGCTGGTAGGTGAGCACCTGTATTTGGTAATGCAGAGAGGGATGTCGGTAGATTGGAGATTAGTGACTAAAAATGGAGACATTCATATGCTTTCTGAAACGTTGGAGACAAACAGAAAGGAGATTTTGGTTGATATTGTATTGTCTAATGAAATATTGAGATAAACCGAGGAAGCATAAGTTCACGATAGAAGAAACGAAAACAAAGAGGAAAACAAGTATTGAGTGCTCATATGCGTCCTCGAACAGATGAAGATGCATGAGAAGAGAAAAAAGGAAATGTGAGGAGGTCCGAGAGAAGAGGACAGGAAGCCCTGATCGAAGCATGAAAAGAGAAGGGGTAGCGAATGTGAAAATGCGGTGAGTACTGCAGAACGAAAGCTTGAAGGCAATCCACAAAGTCCAAAGCAGTAGTGGCTAAACAGTAGGCGAGGAGCGCATGAATACTGCAGAAACATGGGAGGGTGGTCATTCATCGCATCGGAGAAGAGAATGACTGTGAGAGGGCGAATCGGGTGTCTCGGCGATTAAAGCCAACAACGAGCCCTGCACGTGAGGGACTGTGGACGAGAGTCAATGCATCCGCACTAAGCATAGCAGTTGTGGAGCACAACAGGTCCCGGACTGTGGAAGAGAGTTAGTACGGATGGACTCTCGGTTTGGTAAAGTGTCATGAAATTCATCAACGGCGGTGCGCACCCGACTTGACTCACCAGATACCATGCATTTGCATGGAAAGTATACCTTCATATCTTGCATTATTACATTCTTAGGTGCGGCGGAGCAGATATCTCATATCCTGCATCTTTAGGTGCGATAGGCTGATTTCTCATGTAGATATTATTGGGGCCAGGATACGAGATATCTGCCCTATCGCACTTGAAAATGTAGCAATGCAAGATGTTACCTTTTTTTCTCTCCCTTGTACGGCTTGATGGAGATTTCCCATCCTTCATTTTTCCTACGCGGTCGCCTTTTTAAAGCAATGCAAGATATGAAGATATATTTTCCATTTGCATGGAAAACATGTCTTTATATTTTACATTGTTACATTTTTAGCTACTGTCAAACAGGTATCTCATATGTCCTCGTATATTTTGCATCCTTAGATGCAATAGGGCTGATTTCTCATGTATGTTCTGCATCCTTTGGTGCTATAGGGCTGATTTCTCGTATAGGTACTATGGGAGCCTAGCTCCAATAATGTCCCTTGTACTGTTATATCTCTCCTTTGTACAGCTTGATGGGGTCTTCCCATCCTTCATGTGTTTTACGTGGCCACCTTTTTCATTGGTACATTATCTCCTGGCATAATCTGCAAAATTTCGAGTTATACTTCACAGAGTCTGAAGATATTCGCATGTCCTCCACAAGACCTCCTGTCATTCGTGTATTGCGTATGCCTTCTTCATTGGTTGGGAAGCTGATCCGCAATCAAGGTACTCCAACCTGTACGCGTTCCAAACGGTCACTCGTGTTCATATCGGTCACCAATTTCGCACAGCCTACGAGAAAATTTAGCTGGGATACCATTGCTAACCGTTAATGGTAATGTTTTCGCATGAGACCGAGTCGCCGCCATAGAAACAAGCCTCGACTGGCAGAGACATATCGGGATACGCAAGAGAAATGAAGAGATGCAGTACAGTAGACCATTTTCGATTTTGTCAGACGTACCAGCTAAGTGGACTACACAGCTGGACCGAACGTCCGTGATCTATCATCCTACTACATGAAAGAAGCAAACCCAGTTGCTAATTTGCAGTCAGTTGAAATTTTAACGCCATTTCATAGTCGCAGTACTTGGCTACGCTTTTGGTTCTGAAACTGAGATGGACAACAAAGAGGAGAAGAACAACACGAATAAAAGATATTATGATGCTCGCATCTTCCTCGTCTAGGGTACTCATTGAGGCACTAAGAGAAATAAAACCAGCAAAATTCCCATTCAAATTTTAGATGAGGAATTTATTAAGCTATGAACCGTGACGTAGTGGGTACGGATTGGGGAGGACGAGAAACACATGCGGCTTACTGGAGTCAATGTACTAAAACACCCTAAACTCCGGTGTTTACTTCCTATCATCTAGATATGATTGTATTATGAACTATAGAAGGTGACCGCAGTAGAAAAAATGAAGGATGGAAAGACCCATCCTTCGTTTTTGCTACGCGGTCAAGCCATACAAGGGAGAGACAAAAAAAGAAGGATGGGAAGACCCCATCAAGCTTCACAAGAGAGAGAAAAAAAAAGGTAAAATGGGGCTAAGCCCCAATAGAGTCTATAAGAGAAATCTGCCCTACTGCACCTAAGATGTGCGAGCTATGTAAGTAGTCCGGTCTATGGTCAACTGGAGTACCCGTATAAACATCACCTAATGTGATTGCTCTCCTATGGACTGCACCAGTCATTGTCCTCTATAGAGCAATGGACACACATTATCTAAGATATACTACAAAGTATGAGAGTGAGAGTGGTACCCCTTGGCGCCTAACATGATAAACTCTCATGCACTCTCTGACAAATGTGTCCAACGTCGTGTCCATCACTCTATATAACTCCAAGGCTAGAGGAACAAAGAGGTGACCTTGCTGCATGCCCCTATACTTGGACACTTTGCGACCTGCTACTACACTCGCCGCCCATCCAAGGGGGATGGGTAATCACTCCCTCCAAAATTATATCTTGCCTAGGGTCCGTAACCATGACATCCGCTATTATTGTTTGATCATCTTGGACCAAGTATAAGTCTGCCCTGACACATGTCATATGCAAAGTATATGAATGCTCCCTTCAAGCCAAGTATCCACTCTCTCGTGCCATAGCAAACACTATGTCCCTAATGGCATCATGGGTAGCTATCCTTTGCCCTCCAAAAGGACACCATGTCTTGTGGACAGCTATTGCATCTAGTGTAGAACCACACTCACAAGTGAGTAATGAAGATGTAGATGGGTGGACCAAACCTAGGCAAAACTTCATCGTTGTAGAGAAAGTAGCTGGTGCGAGTCGGAAAGCCCTAATGCACGGTGGAGCTAGGATCCAAGAGCCTACACCATTGCCGGAGGACTGTAAGGACTCCATCAAGGAAGACTGTAAATCTCTAGTCCAATCTGACAATATTGAAGCAAAAGGTGGAAAATCTTATCATGCTCATGAGGATAGACAGTCTCTTATCTACCGCAACAACACCTGCAAAGAAAAGGATCCTCCCTCCACCTCTATCACATAAGTCTCCAAAACTGGCCTATCAACAACCACAAAACAAGAGGAAAATAGGGGTGCCAAGAGAGCCCTACTACCCAAAAATGCTATAGGTGTCATCTCTTCCATAAATAGCAAGCCAACCCCACCACATGAGATTGGCAGAGCCATCTGTCTATGTGCCAAATCCCCTATCACACACTCAAATGTCCCTTGTCCAATAATATCACCAAAGGCTCCCATAATCCTCCTATCAAATTCTCTCGGACATGATAGGAAGGATGGTGAGGGAGGAACTGTACAGATGAGGTAGGATGGTTGACAAGCAATACTAGAGGAGAGTATACCAAAATGCCACCTACGGATCTCTTAGTAATGGAAGTTTATCCATTATGAACTAAGACAAGGTAAAAGGCAACCACAAAGAACACAAGAAGGATAAGAAGACACCATCAAAAGAATAAAGGAGAGACACAAGAGGTAAAATGGCAAAACCCTAGGCCCCAATACTATTGAGATGAGAAATCTGCACTACCGCACCTAGGATATCCAAGCTATGCAAATCATAAGGTCTATAAACTAATGGAGCATCCAAAGAAGCATCACCTAGAGTGATTGCTCTCTTATGGATTGCACCAACCAATCCTTTCTATAGAGCAATGGACATACACTATCTAAAGTATGCTACAAAGTACAAGAGTGAGAGTGGTACCCCATGGCGTCTAATATGATCAGCTCTTGCGCACTCCCTTACAAATGTGTCAAATGTTGTGTCCATTGCTCCATATAACTCCAAGACTAGCGGCACAAAGAGGTGACCTTGCCGCATACCCCTATACTTAGAGAGCTTGCATGTTGCTACTCCACTTGCCACCCATCCAAGAAGATGAGTAATCATTCCCTCCAAAATTGCATCACGCATAGTATCTGTAACCACAATATTCACCATTGTCATTTGATAGTCTCAGATCAAGTATGAGCTTGCTCTAACACAGGTTGTCTGCAAAGAATATGAACCCTCCCTCCAAGCAAGGAATCCACTCTCTTGTGCCATAGCAAACACTATATCTTGAATGACATCATGGTAGCTATCCTTTGTCCTCCATAAAGACACCATGTCATATCAACCGCTACTGCATGTAGTGTAGAACCACACTCACAAGTGAGTAACAAAAATGAAAATGGGTGGACCAAACCTAGGCAGAACCTCATCATTGTAGAGAAAGTTACTGGTGCAAGTTGGAATGCCCTAATGCATAATCAAGCTAGGATCCAAGAACTTGCATCCTTGCCAAAGCAAGAGCAACAACAAGCTCTAGTGGTCCAAGGAATGTACAAGTCAACTAAGAGAGAATGTAGCATATGCTTACATTGTCACTCCATCAACCTCTGGTCCAATTTGACAATAGTGAAGCAAAGGATGGAAGGTCCTCCTGTGCTCGTGGAGATAGACCATCTCTTGTCTACCACAATAACACTAGGAGAGAAAAGGATCCCTCCTCCACATTGGTCACATATGTCTCCTAAACTGGCCTATCAACAACCACAAATTGGGAGGAAAGTAGGGAGGTTGAGAGAGCCCAATTACCCATAAATGCTATAGGTGCCATCTCCTTCATAGATAATAGGCCTACTCCTCTGTACAAGATGAGTAGAGATGTATATCTACATGCCAAATCCCCTGTCACACACTCAAATGTCCTTGGTCCGATGATATCACTAAAGATTCCCATAATCCTCCTATCAAAAGCTCTCAAACATGATAGGAAAGTCAAGGAAGGGAGAACCGTGTGGAGAAGATAAGTTGGTTGATGGGCAATCCTAGAGGAGAGTATACTAAATGCCACCTGCGGATATCCTACTGGAGGAAGGTCATCCACATGGAGAATATCCTCTACAAGGGAAACGTCTATGAGGCATGTGACAAAATTCTCAGATCCTATTGGCAGTCCACAAATACATAGTCCCATATGTAGATGTGACATATCCCTTTGGAAGCTCAAGGTGGGGAGGAATACTTGAAGGGGACCTTGCTTTGCACTTTGACACCTTGATTCTCAAGCCTAAAAGATGTAGCTTGGTAGTCAAGTGATCAAAGGCTTGCCAAATCTGATCTATGGGGCCTATAGTGTGTGTATTGTCTACTAAGGAGGGAAATACACAACCTAGCTTGGCCAAAGTAGTAGATAAGAGAACTATAAAGTGATCCATGGAAAACAAAGGTCCTCCTAAAGGATCTCCCTATCATGTACCAACAATTGACTCCAAAACGGTGACTCCCTCCTATGACCACCCTTGCTGGTTGGAAAGGGAAGAAAGAGAGCTATAAAATGACCACAGAAAAGGAATGAGACTTGCCAAGGATCCACCAACCTCCCTAAGCTCTCTAAAGATAAATGCTTGAGAGACACTATTAAAAACATTCTCAACATCCACATGTAGGGCAAACCACTCTAGATGGATATCTGGGAGTGCCATAATGCCTAGAGAAATAGCCTCACAACCTCCAAGTGCAACTACTCTAAATTGATATGGCCTGAGGTGCTCTTGGAAGTGAGATTGATGTTAAAGGACAATGGTACAACTAACCAAGCACAAAAAGATCTCTCCAATAGCAATTGGTCTAATGCCCCCTTCCCTTCTCCATCATGAGAATTCAACTAGCCCCTACCACTCAACTAATTGATGTAGTAATATCTCTCCTTGCATTGCTATAGCCACTTGAAACAACTTGGTAAATCCACTAGAAGGATCATCTACCTAAAAGAAATCTCTAAGGTGCTCATATACCATCCTTGGAAAGCCTCATGAGGAGAGGTGAGGGGTAGTGCACAATGCTTGTGCAAAAAGTGACCTATCAAGATATAAAAGCTGCTCAAATTGATAATCTAAGACCCCTAATGGTACTCTCTCTCCTGCCATAAGATGTAGTGAGTGAGGGGAAGAGATAATATCATCAATGGGACTAGCCATAGACAAAGGGTTGTGTCTTTAATCTCTCAGGTAGAAACCACACCCAAAAGAGAGTAACAAGCACGTATTCTTAGTCTTGTCACAAATTAACACTCCATAATCACAACTCCATCAAATCTTTCCAAACAATCTTGATTGTGATGATTTAGGCTCTCCCAAAAATGGCACTTCACTGCAAAACAACTTCGCCTCAGAATTGTGTTCCACCCCTCCACTGAGGGCACAACTTCCTTGATCAAAATTGCTTCACATCAACCTTGCACTACACTCACAAATGCAGAATACTACCAACACTACAATTCCTCTCAGATCTGTCAAGGCATTGCTTTGATTGCACTTCACTTAGGATCAAACACACAGAATGAAGATGAAGGCTGTGGAATCCAACATCCAACAAGCACACTGACTTGCACTTTGAATTTCTCCACACACTCACAAACACAATTGCAAAGCTGATACTCGGAATCAAGCTCAAGCGACGAGCACTGCTTCACAACACTTTGCTTTATCTATTCTCAGAAATTATGAGCACTGAACAATAGTTCTCTACAAATGCCACTCTTAAGTAGTGAAGCAATTGACAGTTATCTTCCTAATGTACCTCTTCCTAATGACTCTACAAACCTGTAGATCCGAAATGACAATGCACCTCTTCATATCTGCCTATACAAATCTCAAATTGGTTACTAATCCAATCCGATGTCTACTTCTTCTTTGGCTTTCAAACTTGAACCCAAAGTAATTTTACTTCCTACTACTCTATCCTTGGGTTTCATATCTTCTACTTCTTCTACCAAATCCAACAATTCTCTTTCCTGATCTGAAATTCCACTAGTGGGAAACCCTTCTAAACCTTCATCTCTCGACCCACTCTTCTCCAATGTCTTCGATGGTAACTCCGAAGACATCTGCACTCCAATGTTATCTACTTCGGGTTTAACTCTAACATCCTTCCAAAGTTTTTCTATCTCCAACTTTACTAAGTCTAATCTAATTGCAATATTATCTTCTACCTCTAATATCTTCCTATCTACACGAGTCCTGAGACTTATCAGCAGCGCATTCAAATCGGTATCTTTCACCTGTCTTTGCCTCGTCTCTGCACCAACAATTTCAACTTGTGCAGCCTTGTCTCTTCAATTCGAACACTGGCCTCTGTACTCAACATCACGTTCATCCTGAGGACAATCTCCTTCAACGGCTCCAATCTCATTTTCCTTTCTCGCTCTCGATCTGCAAGCCAATCCTACCTATACATTGCCAACTCTACTTTGAACTCGGCTTTCACCCTTTCCTTCTCCTTCTACTTCTGTACAATCTTCTCCTCCTGATTACAAAGTAACTCTCATAATCTTTCTTCTTCCCTATATTGTGCTGCTAACTCTCTTTGCCAAAGCTGCTTCTTCTCTTCTACACTCTACATCACCCTATCGAGCCCTTGATCCTTAGCTGCTACTCTCACCATAGCATGGATAAGTTCTACTCTTGAATCAACAAACTGCTGCTTCAAGATCTCATATTCAGCTACTTGCCTTTCCCTTGCTATGTCACTCTTCTTAACAAGCTCTTCTCAATATCTCACTTCTCTCTTCTAGTCTTCAATTACCTGAGTCTTCACTATTGCCTCCGCTCGCAATACTTCACTTTCCTCCTCACCTCGGGTTATGATTTTCTTCAACTCCAAGTTCTTTTCTTCTAATTGCGCTAAGACCTGCAACACAGTCTTCACCTCCGGACACTTTGATTGCATCTCCTTCTTCTTGTATTCTGACTTCACCAATAGAGGATACACAGCCTTCCATAGGTACTCTAGTCCATCGCTTGCTACTACCTCCTCTTGTGTAGCAATCTCCCTTCTCACTTCATGTTCATCCGATACTCGCCTTCTTCTCTACAATCTTTGTATCGGAACTGACACCTCGCTTCTTGAGCTTTTGTTCATTTCTTCTTTTACTTTACTCGGACATGCATCTCATTTCGCCTTATGTCTCGAGCAAAGTCCCCTCTGACCTGCGATCTTCTTCTCTTCAGCCTTGGGTATCTCATCCTCCAACTTTGTGTTGTCCTTGGCCTCGGTCTCCCCCATGCACTTCTTCTTCCTCTGCAACAGCTGGCACCAACGTCATTTCTCCACCTTCATCACTGCTCGTACTCCACTTTGTAGCGTTAGCTCGGGCTCCTCCTCTCGTTCCGAGTCTTTGGACTTGCACTCGACTTCACCTTCCGAGTCTTCATTGTCTGACTCAATCACCACCATGCCTTGCCTCGGGTTTCCTCTTCTGGTCTTCTGAGTTTTTGTCTTATCTTCGGCCTTGCCTTGCCGACTTCTCTTCTTTGATTTTGGAGTACTCACTTCAATCTCCACATTCTTCCCCGTCTTCTTGTAGTACTTGTCGGTGCTTCTGATTTGTAAGATGTACTGCTGCTCCTCTACATTGACCTCCCTTCTTTAATCAGGATAGATATACGACACCATCCGAGTTTGCTCCACCGAGTTCAGCAAATTCAACCCAAAGTAGAAATGAGCTGCAAACGGCACGATGTAATGTGGAAGTGATTTATCCTGTAGATTCCACACCATTTGTTGCGTTCTCCCATGGAAACACCTTGCCCAATTGATTGGTTCCTTGCAAACAATTTGTGAAAGAACACCACTTGGTGTTTCATCACATAGGTTGTTCTCTCCGGCTTCAGGATTGCCATCAGAGCACTCACAATTCCCCTCTTGATAGGATCTTTATAGCTCTTGACTTTGTACCCATTCTTTGTTTGCTTTGACGAGAATGCATCTCTCACTTCTTGGGTTTCTTTGGCTATCTCTCCCTTCCCCAAGAACATGGCACCCTGCTCCGTGCTTGCTTCCTTCCTGAGTACTAATCTCCAATCCGACTCTGTCCAGCGAGCCGGATTTCCTCTCTTTCCTTCTTCCTCGGATCCATCGAGACACTTGCTCTTGATGATCTCAATCATGAAACCTGGAAAACTAACATTCTAGTTCCATGCCAAGAATGTAATCCGAAGTCGGCTCAAGACTTCAATTCTTGTGATTACATCTAACCTCTGAATTGCATGATTCCTCACTACAAATTCAGAGTTTTTTCCTCCTCCCATCTCTCCTGCTTTCTCACTGTCTCTTAGTTTCACTCTTGCGACTTCTCCCTTACACACTAGTGCATCTTCCACTCTATTTCCCTTCCTGCAGGACGACTTCTCAACAGCAAAGGAAAATTGCTTGACATTGCTTCATCGCAAGCTCAATTTTTATAGAGTTGCGCTTTCTTTGTCTCTCTTCAATTTGAGTTTCTACCAAGAAATCACACCTCCTGCATGCACCTATCACTGTCAATCGTACTTCGCACGTATGGGCCGCCAGTTTTGAACGGTCCCTTCTTGACTTTCTCGCCCCGACGAAAGGTTGTTAGACAGACTTCACCTCGGGTTGAGCTCCCCCCGATACAAAGACTCCTTACTTTGGGTTGTATGCTGACAGTGCATTTCCGAGTACTTTGCCTTATGACCCAAAGTCACTTTTCTTTGCCTTCTTTGGCCATACAAGCACAATCCGACTTCTCTATACACTTCTTCTTCTCTATTTTGAAAAAAACAAAAAATGTGGGCACCACAAATACCCTTTTTAAAGGACCTTGTACTTCATATGTTGTCAATGTCCTCGTTGAATGTGGCGACATGCAAAGATACGATCAACTTCATACTCCTCATGATCATTCACAAGGACAGGATGAGGAAGGAGTTGGACTTGAGAGGAAAAAGAAGAGGGGTTAGGAACAAAGGGTTTTAACTTGGAAATCTGAAAGACAGGATGGACGCGCATATGACTAGGCAAGGCAAGTTGATAAGCAACAAGAGAAAAAATTTGGGTGACATCAAAGGGTCCTATCCAATTAGGGGTAAGTTTAGTGGTCAAGTGGGAGGGATAGATTACTAGAGGATAGCATAACTTTATCACCAACTTCAAAGGTGAGATCACAACGATGATGGTCTGCATATTGTTTTTGACAATTTTGAGTAACAAGGAGGTGAGATTTGGCTTGTTAGAGAGATTCAAAGATCGTGGTCAAGAAGGTTGAAGTATGAGGGACCTAAGACAAAGGAGGAGCAAGAAGAGAATATGGGACAAGCGGATCTTGGCCAAAATTGAGAAAGAAAGGAGTGCTTGCCTGCTTGGAATTATTGTAGGCAAATTCTACAACTGCAAGACTTCATCCCAATTGGTATGGTGGACATTGACAAAGGCACACAACATATCCTCCAAGGTACAATTTTCATGTTCTGTTTATCCATCAGTTTGAGGATGGTAAGTTGTGGACAAAGCAAGCTTGGTGCCAAGTATTAAGAAGAGTGCTTGCCAAAACTTTCGAGTGAATAGAGGATCACGGTCAGAGATGAATAAAAGTGGCATCCCATGATGCTTGAAGACATTGTCGACATAGATTTGCATTAAGGTTGGAGCATCCACTGTATCACAAGTTGGTGCTAAGTGGATTTGCTTACTAAGCTTATCCACAAAGACCATGGTTGTTGTGTGTCCTTGTTTATCTTGGGCAAGGATAAGATGAGATCCAAACTCACATATTCCCATTGAGTGGATGGAATAGGGAGTGGTTGAAGGAGTTCACTTGGCTTTTGGTTGCTGGCCTTGTTACGTTGGCAGCTCTTACACGAGCGGACAAACTCTCAAACATCTTGTGTCATGTTAGGCCACCACCATTGGTGTTGGAGGGTACCCAAGGTCTTGTCCACGCCCATGTGACCAGCTATTGGTAAATCATAGACTTCTTGAACGCAAATAAGTCGGAGATCACCTTTGGCTGGAACATAGATCCAATCCTCATGGAATAAAATGCCTTCCTTGAAGGAGAAGGTGTTGTACTCCTTGTCACATGCTATAAGATGACCATGTACTATTTGGAAGAAGGGATCTTGTTGTAGAGCTAACCAAAACTTGTTTTGGACTTTACAGTCAATTGACACCATTGTAATTGTTGTCGTGATGAGAGGAAGAGACTTCAAATCAGATTGCCATGATAAGGCATCAAGGATGACATGGAACCAATTTGGTTTGTACTCAAGTTTGATGTCAAAAAATTGGAGTTATTCCTCTCATTGATGATGTCAACTCTTCATGTGTTCCAAGTGTAAGGTTTACAACAATTTTTTGTGATCAGTTTGCATAATCACTTGTTTCCCCAAGAGTTAATACATCCATACCTTGGTGGCATATACCATTGCAAGCTGTTCTTGATCTCAAGCTGAGAAGTTTCTTTCAGCCATATTGAGTTGGCAAGACACAATGGCAATGAGATGTAGTCCATCTGGGAATTCCTATTGCAACACGGCTCCAATTGCAAAGTTAGAAGTATCAAAATCAACCACACAGGGTAGTTGAGGATCATACGGTTGAAGAATGGGTCTTGAAGATAACATATGTTTCAACTTCTGAAATGCTTCTTTGTGCTTGGTGGTCCACTGGAAGCTCAAGTCCTTTTCCAAGAGGTCAGTCAATGATGCAACCACATGAGCATAATAATGGATGAACCCGTTGGTAAAAACTGGCCAACCCATTAAATGCCTATACTTGTATAGCATCCTTTGGAGAAGTCCAATCAGTAATGTCTTGATTTTCTCCTCTTCCATCCTGATCCCCTCTGGTGAGATCTTGTGACCCAAGAAGGTAACTTCCTTTTGCATAAAGGCACACTTTGACTTCTTGCAATAAAATCTCCATTGTCGTAGTAGTCTTAGAACTTCTCGCACGTGATTCACGTGTTCTGCCTCTATCTTGCTATAGATTAAGATATCATCCAAGAACACCACCATGTACTATGAGCCGGCCTGTCTCTCACTCAGGATGAACCTTTGATGGCTATTATGGTAGCGCACCATGGACTAAGAAGGCAAGGAACCCGAACTCCATCATACTCCTCCAAGGCTAACACTCCAAGACTCAAGACATTGCTCACTAGAGAACTCAATGAGAGAGAGATAGTTGCAAATGAAAGGATGATGAGTACTTCCTCACCACTTGTTTATATACTTGTGAAATAGTTACGTACCAAAGTTACTAATTACCGTAGTAACTCAAGTTACTAGACTAAAAGTCAAGTAAAGTCGAAAAGTAGAAAGGAATATCCATTCACATGGGCATATTCCCCTAAGCATGTGGTCCTATCTTGACCCAACCACTAAGTCAAGGATTCCTTCACATGGGCTATCCTTGGACTAAAGAAGAATCCAAAACAAAAAGGCTTGCGGGCCCAAGAGTTCTCAACTCTTTCCTCAAAGCCAAACACCTAGGAATAATACCAAGTCAACACAGTAAAATCCAAAATAGTGGTGCTCATCTTTTCTACTTCCTCTAAAGTAAGGTCCCCTTTATCCTAGCTATGACTAACTTTAGCTAACCATGACTAATATAGAACCATCCTTTATCTCTATATAAATAATATCTCTTAAGTACTTGTAATACCAAGTTAAATATCACAATACCACACACATGCACATATGGGTATTACAGTACCAATCCAATAGTCCATCCAACATCCAATGCATCTGATCCATGAAGACTACTAGAGAATTTGTGAGCCTAAAAGGTAGAACTCTCCACTCAAAATGCCCATGCCTTGTGCAAAAGGCAGTCTTTTGCACATCTTTCCTATCAAGAGGGATTTGCCAATAGCCACTATGAAGATCTAGCTTGGAAAAGTATTGTGCTCCACTCAATTGATCAAGCAAGTTATCAATCCAAGGCAAGAGATATGCATTCTTCACTGTTTGCTTATTAAGCCCATGATAATCAATACAGAAACAAAGTCCTCTATCTTTTATTGGAAGAAATAGTACAAGTGCTCCCCAAGGAGAGGTACTATGTTGTATGAAGTCCTTCTCCAAAAACTCCGTAAGTGTTGTTTGCAACTCCTCCAACTCCTTTGGTGAGGGCTGACAGATTAGTCTACTCATTGGAGTACTCCCTGGCAATAACTCAATCTTGAAGGACATACCACAATTGGAGGGTAATCCCTTCGGCAAATCATCCAAAGAACACGTCCGCAAACTCCTGAACTATCTGATCAACCATTGCTTGATGAGGCTCTTTGCCCTCCTCAAATTGTCTTTGTGCAATCGGCTTGATCCACACCGCAAAAATAGACTTATCTTCCTCCAAAGCTTACTTTATGGCTGCTTCATTAACAAAATTCTCATCTTAGGGACTCATCTCTCTACAAAGCTTGCTCCCTAGTTGCCTTTTTGGCAAACTTCCCATCTTGGGACTCCTCTCCCTTCAAAGTATGCTCTATGGCTACCTTCTTGACAAACTTCCCATCCCGGTACTAACTATTAGGTGTTTTGCTCAGAGGTGACATACAACCTAATCAGAAATTCCTACCTTGGTGTTGTACTTGAATTTGTCGTCATGTCCAATCAAATTGAACTTTATGATGTTCAAGCCAAGGTAGTCCTAAAATGACATCATAGTGTAGAGGTGCCACTACAAATCTCATACACTCCAAATACTCCTTCCCAATCTTAAAGGTAATAGGATGCAAGGTACCAAATGCAAAACCTTTTCTACCATCTGCCATCATCAATCTACTTCCAATCATCAGCTTGACAGAAACACCCAATTCCTTTGCTACTTGCATAGACATGCAATTCTTTGAACTTCAAGTATCAACCAAAATCCTACAACCTTGATTAGATATTGTACCTTGCAAGTGAAGCAAATTTTCATAGGTCAAGCCTTCAATCCCATTAGAACTAATCAAGCTCCCAATAGATTGCTCAAAATCTCCTACTAGAATTCCTCTTTTCCATGATCATTTTGTTCCACAAACTTTATTTGGGTAACTTGTCGAGGTCGCCCATTCCTAAGTGGACATTCAGCAATGTGATGTCCAACTTGGTGACAATAAAAAAAACTTCCATTTTGTCATATTCTTTCTCTATCCGCTATACCAAGTGGTCTTTGTTGGATAGCATCAATCTCCATTGGTGCCGGTTTCTCCACACGTGCATAGTCTATTGGTAGGCTTTGTGTAGGTCACGGTCAAAACCAAGGAATCAAAGCACTTAGCCAATTGCATGGCTTCTTCCACATTTTGTGGTTCTCGCATGGTCACCTCCAATTTGGTTTGTGACTTCAATCCCCGTACAACTCAATCCTGAGGTAGAGAGTTATCAAAGGTATTGTGCAATAGTGTTGGTATAGAGTTATAGTATTGGTATTTAACTATAGCTCTAAGTAGACCAAGGTAGCAATCTTGCTTTTGGACATTCCAAAGTAACTTTGCAAAGTGGATCCCAGAACTTCACTTTTGTTATTTTGAGTTGTAGATCTAAATTTGGTTTTGGATGTGAAGTCACAAGGGTCATAATCCAACATCTAGACAACATGTCTCAAACTTTGAGACTATACATGAGTCAAAGGTCAAACCTTAGAGTCCACTTGGAGGAACAATATACTATTTTGACTCTTATATGTAATCAGGGTTTGATATGGACATTGTCTAAATTGGCTCAATCACACTTACAATGTCAAAAGAAAATAACTAAGTCATTAAAGTTGTCTGCAAAGTTCCTAAACACACCTTAAACGTGCATTAAGGGTGAATACTCCACATGTATGAGATAGTTATTTTGCAAGTTAGACAAATCTCACCAACATTTTGAAATGAGCCTCTCGTGAGTTCATGGTGAGTTTGTACAATTAACTCATAAACGCTTGAGGGTAATTCCAAGAACAAAATGATCCGCGCCGTCAGCCCTTTATAACTGACCATTAAATATATTATTTCCCTTGAATATACCCATTGCAGTTGTGAGTTTGACGCCCATTCAATTCTCTCATTTTACTTTGCATCATGTCACTTGTGTGCAAGTCTTCACCTTCTTGTATATCTAGAATTTGCATGATGATGTTCTGAAATTGTGTGATGTAGCTCCTTACAAAGCCAATTTGCTTCAACTCTGCAATTTATCTCATGCAGCTCGGGTGGCATTTACAGTTTGAAATTGCCAAGTATTGCATCCTTGAAATTTTCCCATGTCAAAATTAGTGCAACAATCCATCGTTCAGCTCGCTCCACTCAAAATCACCACCAAAGTTTTGCCACACGATCCAATTGGCTAGAAGTCAAGAGAATTTGTTTCTCTTCATCTTGAGGATTTGTGGCTTCAATGTAACGTTCACATTCAAACACAAAATTCTCCACTGTGCTTGGAAGATTCTTGCCTTCAAACACCTTGGGTTTTGGAAATCGGATGTGATCCCCTCCATCTTGAACTGGTGCTCTCTCCATGTGTTCTTATTGTTGCTAGTCTTGGTCATCCAACAATTGACTAAGGTGCTTGATTTGTTACTGCATTGTAAGGATAATGTTTGGTATTGCGGCCATGACTACTACTCTATCCCACTACTCCTAGTTTATCTAATTGATTAACACATAAATGCAACACGTCCACTATTCTCCATAAGTTACAATTGGAAGTATCAAGGGTTCCTCAGACAAGGTGATCATATGCAGAAATCTTGTCCAAAGCATAAGGTAATGAATTGTGTGAAAGAATGCTTAGGTAATATCTGGATACAAAAATCCCAATGGTTTGGCGGAAGTGGATTGGTGGTCCATAAATTCCATCCATCCCATTCTTACTCTCATACCAATGTAAAAGTCCAAGACCAAGGAGAGAAATAGGAGAATGGAAGCTCACATTGGGACACTTGAATTAGGGAAAACTCCAAATGCCTAGCATGAGCTTTGGGTTTGGTATTTATACGTAGCATACAAGGCCCTTGAGAAGCTTCTCAAGAAGCTTCCTTGAGCCGCTTTCTTAGAGTGCAAGCCAACTTAACCAAGAAGCTTTGCAAAAAGCTTCCTTCTAGAAACTGCCTACTTGGCGTGCAAGCTAAGCTAGTTAGAAGCTTCTGGAAGCTTCCTTCTAGAAGCTATTTGCTTGGGGTGCAAGTTAAGCTAATCAGGAAGCTTCCCAAGAAGCTTTCTAGATGCTTTTGGAATATTTTGGGGTAATTTGGCTTATTATCTACTTTGTAGCCTTACTAACTACATTGCTAAACTCCATATTGTTACACATCATGAAGGGGATTCCGGTTCCAAAGGACTTTGTATTGAGTATATGGTTGGCGGCCATGTTGAATGTGGCAATGTTTAAGGATACAATCAACTTCATACACCTTATGATTTTTGTTGAGGATAGGAGGAGGAAGAGGTTGGACACAATTGGAAATGGAAGATGGATTAGAAACAAAAGGTTTCAACTTGGAAATATGAAAGACAAGGTGGATTTGCATATGAACAAGTTGATAAGCAACTAGAAATGATTTGGGTGACATCAAATGGACCTATCAAATTAGGAGCAAATTTACTAACTTGGGTACCAAGTAAGAGGGTTAGGTTGGTAGAAGAAGGGATGACCTTATCATCAAGTTGAAAGGTGAGATCACAATGATGTTAATCTATGTATTGCTTTTGACAATTTTGAGCAACAAGGGAATGAGATTTTGAGCAACACGTAAGTGAGATATTGTGGTCAAGAAGGTGGAGGTATGAGGAACATGAGATGGAGGAGGAGTAAGAAGGGAATGTGGAAAAAGTGGATCTTGGGTAAAATTAAGGAAGAAGAGAGAGCATCGAGTGCCTACATGCTTGGAGTTATTGTAAGTAAACTCAATAGCTTACCACAAGATATTCATCCAATTGGCATGGTAAACATTGAAAAAGGCACAAACCATATCCTCCAAGGTGCAATTTGCATGTTTGGTTTACTTATCAATTTGAGGAAGATAGGCCATGGACAAAGCATGCTTAGTGCCAAGTACCTTGAAGAGTCTTTGCAAAAATTTATTGGTGAATCTAGGATCATGGTCAGAGATGAGTGCACAAAGGCATCCCATGATGCTTGCAGACATTTTCAAGGAGAATTGGGCCAATATTAGAGCATCCACTATATCAAAGGTTGGTGCCAAATGGATTTTTTTACAAAGCTTATCAACAAATACCATGATTGTTATGTGACATTGCTTTTTATTTGGCAAGGATATGATGAGATCTAAGCTCACATGTTCCCATGAGGTAGATGGGATAGGAAGTGGTTGAAGGAATCCACTTGGCTTTTTACTAGCCTTGTTGCATTGGTAACTCTCACAAAATTGGACAAACTCTCAAACCTCTCATGCTATGTTGGACCACCACCATTGGCATTGTAGGTTATCCAAGGTCTTTTCCATACTCATGTGACCAGCAATTGGTAAGTCATGGGCTTCTTGAAGTTGCACAAGTCATAGATCATCCTTGGCTAGAACATAGATCTAGTTCTCATAGAATAGAAGGAGTCTTGTTATAAAGCAATCCTAAACTTAATTTGGACTTTTGAGTCAATTGACACAGTCATAATTACCACCATGATGAGAGGTTCAATTAGAGTCTTTAGATCAGATGATCATGATAGGGCATCAAGGATGACATGGAACCAACTAGGTTTGTATTGAAGTTTGATATCAAACAATTGTAGTAGTTCTTCCCATCAATGATGCCAACGCTTCATGTGCTCCAAATGTAATATCTACAAAGTTTTATGATTGGTTTGCATGATCACTTATTTCTCCAAGATATAATGCTTCCATACCTTGGTGACATATACCATTGCTAGTTGTTATTGATCTTGAGCAAAGTAATTCCTTTCTATGGTGATTAGTCAAAAAAAGAGTCAAAAAGACACAAAGGCAATGGAATGTAACCCATATGGAAATTCTTGCTACAACACAACTCCAATGGCAAAGTTAAAAGCATCAAAATCAACCACAACAGGTTGTTGAGGATGATATGGTTGAGGAATGGGTCTTGAAGACACCATATATTTAGCTTCTTGAATACTTCTTCATGCTTGGTGGTCCACTAAAAGCTTGAGATCTTCTCCAAGAGATTAGTCAATGATGCAACCACATGCGCAAAGTAGTGGATGAATCATTGGTAAAAACTTGCCAATCCATTAAATGCCCACACTTCTATAGCATCCTTTGGAGTAAGCCAATCAATAATGGCTATGATTTCCTTCTCTTCTATCTTGACCCCCTCTAATGAGACCATATGACCCAAGAAGGTAACTTCCTTTTGCTAGAAGGTACACTTTGACTCTTGCAATACAACTTCCATTGACATAGTCATCTTAAGACTTCTTATCTATGATTTATGTGTTCTTCCTCCACCTTACTATAGATTAAAATATCATCCAGGAACACCATCACTTATTAATCCAATAGCCCATCCAACACTTAATGCATATGATCCATGAAGATTATTGGAACATTAGTGAACCCAAAAGGTAGAAATCTCCATTCAAAATGCCCATACCTTGTACAAAGGGTAGTCTTTTTCATATCCTCTCTATGAATGAGAATCTGCCAAAAACCGTTCCAAAGATCCAACTTGGAGAAGTATTGTGCTCCACTCAATTGATTTAGCAAGTCATCAATTCAAGGCAAAGGATATGCATTCTTCACTATTTGTTTATTTAAGATATGGTAATCAATATAGAAATGAAGTCCTCCATGCTTCTTTGGGGCAAATAGTACCAATTCTCCCTAAAGAGATGTAATATATCATATGAAATCCTTCTCCAACAACCCTATCAATGTTATTCAAAGCTCTTCCAACTCCTTTGGTGAGAGTTGATAGATTGGTCTACTCACTAGAGTACTTCTTGGCAATAAATTGATATTGAAGAGCATACCACAATAAACAGGTAACCCCTTTGGTAGATCATCCAAAAGCACATCCACAAACTCTTGAACTATCTAATCAAGCATTACTTGATGAGAGTTTTGGCCCTCATCAAATTCTCCATGTGCAATCGGTTGGATCCAGATTGAAAAAATAGGAAATCTTCCTCCAAAGCTTACTCTATAGATACTTCATTGACAAACTTCCTATCTTGGGACTTATTATTATTAGGTGTCTTACTCAAAGGTGAAAAACAACCTAATTGGTAATTCTTACCTTGGTGTTGTACTTGAATTTGTCATCGTGTCTAATCAAATTGAATCTTATGATTTTTAAGCTAAGGTAAATCTAGAATGACATCATAGTGTAGAGGTGCCACTACAAACCTCATACATTCCAAATACTCCTTTCTAATCTTGATCCTTGAATGTAATAGGATGTGAGGTACGGGATGAAACCACTTTTTACCATCTCCAATATCAATCTACTTCCAACTATTGGCTTGATAAGAATATCTAATTTTTTTGTTAATTGCATGGACATGTAATTCTTTGAATGTCCAAAATCAATCAAAAATCCTACAACCATAATCAGATATCATATCTTGCAAGTGAAGTAAACTTTCAAAGGTCAAGCCTTCAATCCTTTTGGAACTAATCAAGTTCCTAGTAGGTGGCTCAAACTCTCCTATTAGGATTCTTTGTTTCTTGATCATCACTCTCCATTAACTACATTTGCATGATTTGTCAAGGTCATCCATTCTTGAATGGAATTTAGCAATGCAATGTCCAATTTGGCAATAATAAAAGGAACCACCATTTTTCATAGTCTTTTCCTATCTATAGTATCAAATGGTCTCCATTAGATGTTA
This sequence comes from Lunularia cruciata, assembly GCA_948567375.1. Lineage (NCBI taxonomy): Eukaryota > Viridiplantae > Streptophyta > Marchantiopsida > Lunulariales > Lunulariaceae > Lunularia > Lunularia cruciata. The sequence continues at coordinate 52,849,568 of OX419758.1, forward strand.
TTGATCTCCATTGGTGCAGGGTCTTCCACTCATGTATAGTATGATGTCAAGTTCTATAAAGGTCAAGATCAAGGTCAAGGCCAAGTTGTTGCAACCAAGGAATCAAAGTGCTTAGCAAATTGCATCACTTCTTCTATATGTTTGGGCTCTTACATAAACCCTTCTAATTTGGTGCATGACTTCAAGCTCCTCACAAATTGATCTAGAGCTTCACCTTCTAGTATATATAGAATTTGAATTATGGTGTTTTGGAATTGAGTTATGTAGCTTCTCATAGAACCAATTTGCTTAGATTTTACCAATCTATCTTTTATGGCTTGTATAACATTTATAGATTAGCATCTCTTTATTATTGTTCTTGTGAATTGTTCCCATGTTGAGATTGGCACAACACATTTCCATTCAACTTCCTCCACTCTAAATCACTACCATAGTTTTGCCATTCCATCCAATTGGCTTGAAGCCAAGGGAATCTATCTCTATTTATCTTGAGGATTTTTAGCTTCAAAATAATGTTTAAAATCAAACATAAAATTATCCATTGTGCTTGAGAGATTCTTGCCTTCAAATAACTTAGGCTTTGGAAATTGGATTTTCTCTTCTCCTTCTTGAAATGGTGCTCTCTCTCTACATGCTCTTGTTGTTGATGGTCTCTTTCTTCCAACAATAAAGTAAGGAGCTTTATTTGTTGTTGCATGGCAATGATAAATATGTGCATTATCACCATGGCTACTACTCTACTAAAATACATATAATTATCTAAGTTAACACATAGATGCAACACATCTACTATTCTTCATAAGTTACAATCGAAAGCATCAAGGGTTCAACGGACAAGGTGATCACATTCAGAAAATTCTATCCAAAGTGTGAGATGAACTACATAAAATGATGCTTGGGTAGTAAATGGACACAAAAATCCCAATATTTTGGGGGAAATGGATTTGGTGGTCCATAAATTTCATCCATCCTATTCCTACTCTAATACCAATAAAAGATCAACAAGAAAAATAAAAGAATGGAAAATCAGTGTGAAAGATCACATTGTGACTCTTGAATGAGTGAAACTATGAATGCCTAGCATGAGCTTGGGCTTTGGTATTTAAGGAATAAACAAGGCTTTTGAGAAGCTTCCTAAAAGTCTCCTTCTTAGAGTAAAAGCTAATTTAACCAAGAAGCTTCTTGAGAAATTTCCTTCTAGAAGTTGCCTACTTGGCATACATCTTAGTTAATTATTGGAAGGAACTTAATACCAAGAAGCTTCCTTGATGCTTCTAGAATATTCTTATAATTCTTGGCTAATATGATTTATTTGCTACTTTGTTATTCTTGACTAACTTGTCTCTAAACTCTATATTTGGTACGCATTCCAACAATGGAGAATCAACTTGTAGGGCCTATCAATCTGATAATGTGCCAGACTAAACATCACTATATCATAGTCACAATCAACTATGTCACCAAGTAAGCAGAATTAAAACCTTTTATCAACAACTCAGCCGTGGGCAATAGTCATTTAGGTTTTGCACAAAAAACATTACATCCCAATTTGGTGTCCCTTTATCCATTGTCACAAACAATGGGTCACATTTCATGAACAAAGGAGTGTGTGAATGAGAAAGTGCTAGTGGGATCTAACATAAATGGTCCACCTTGTACCATCCTTAGGAAAATGGTTAGGTCAAACACATTAATGGTATTATATTCACCATTCTAAAAAATGGTTTGTATAAACCCTACCAATTGGGATCAAAATTTAGTAGGTGCATTGTGGGCTTACCACACCATAATAAAACTTACTACGTGATTCATCCCATTTCAACTTGTATATAGGCAAGAGGCTATTCTACCCATTGAATTCTTGGTCCCTTCCCTTAGAATCCTTACCTGTCACTTGATTGGGACATCTCATTTTGAGGAGGGAGATACCACAAAGGAATGGGTTTTTGCACTTCATGATCTAAATGAAAGGTGTTTATGGGCATTATACACACAATACACCATTCAAGCCAAGCAAAAACGATATTTTGATAAGAAGACTATAATATTCTGAGGATAGGAGAACCCTCAAGAGAAACAAAAGAGAAGAACACAAGGATTCAACCCTCAATACTCCATTACCCCCAAAGAAGCACCTTGTCTTCATTATATAGCAAGGAGGATCCACTCAAAGAGAGCTCCACCTTTGGGTCAGATACATGGATTGGTGACATGTTAGCAAGCTCCACCCTTAGATTAGTTGGAGAAACAACTAAAGGACCTTGGTTGGTCAGCTTTAATATTATGAAAGACTATATGAGTATATGAAGTAGTGATGGATGGACAAACTACAAATCAGGGAAGTTGCTCAAAGTATTTGTGATATAGATTTGGATGCTTTTGGATTAAAGATAGCTCTTGGGATGGAGTATCCCCACCTTCTCATAGACAAGACACTCTAACCTCTTCTAGATTTTGGAAAATTGCACTCTCAATTGGCTTTGTGACACGCATTACTGCAGGACGACAACATAGAGGGACAAGAAATCTACTTGACATATTCAACTTCCCCTTGCGCAATTGCAATTTTATATAACTCCAAATTGCAGTCATTCTTCAGTTGATTTCAAAATAGACTTCCCTTTCTTCTATGTGTTGCTATTCAGTCATTGTCAAGACATGCTTCTTCTGCCACGGTTTCTTGAAGTGTACTTTCTTGCCATGTAGAAAGGTTGTTAGACAGTCTTTGTATCGGCCTTCTCTTCCCAATCCAAAGATGATGATCTTTGGACTTGTTTCTTTGTACTCCCTTTTTGAGTATTTCCGGTCTCCAACCCAAGGTCGACTTCTTTGGATCTCCTCCAAAGACTCTCCCGTCCATTCTTTCTTTTCCAATTTGGCTTCCTTGCTTACTTCTTCTCCAAATGCTAATAAAACAGACAAAAACAAAAAATGTTGGCACCACAATTACATAGGTGGTTCTATGAGCCGGTATGTCCCTCACTTAGATGAATCTTTGATAGCTATTATGATAGCACACCATGGACTAAGAAGACAAAGAACCCTAACTCCATCACACTCCTCCAAGGCTAACACTCCAAGACAAACCATCGCTCATTAGAGAAATCAATGAGAGAGATAATTGCAAATGAAAGGAGGGTGAGTACCTCCTCACCCTTAGTTTATATGCTTATGAAATAGTTATGCACCAAAGTTACTAATTACCGGAGTAACTCAAGTTACTAGGCTAAAAGTCAAATAAAGTCAAAAAGCTAAAGGAAAATTCATACTCATGAGAATGTTCTCCTAATCATGTGGTCTTATCTTCACCCAGCCACTAAGTCAAGGATTCCTTCATATAGGCTATCCTTTGATTATAGAAGAATCCAAGAAAAGGCTTGAGGGCCCAAGCGTTCTAAACTCTTTCTTCAAAGCCAAACACTTAGGAATAATACCAAGTCAACACACTAGAATCCAAAATAGTGGTGTTCATATTTTCTACTTCTTCTAAAGTAAGGTACCCTTTATCTTAGCTATGACTATATTTGTCTAATCATGACTAATGTAGAACCATCCTTTATCTCTATATAAATAATATCTCTGAAGTACTTATAATACCAAACTAAATATCATAATAGCACATACATGCACAAATGGATGTTACATTTACCCCCAAACTAAGATTTCACTTTGTCCTCAAAGTGAAGATCTCTCTACCTTCTATGATAAATCTTTGACTTATCATAGTTAATCCTATCAAAGTGTCTTCCTCCCAACTCCTTGAGATCATAATTGTAATTGCTCCACACCTTCTCCACTATGAAAGGTCCAAAGTACTTAAGCAAAAACTTCTTTTGCACTCTCTTGAATGGAATGGAATCAAACAACATTACCAATCATCTTCTTTGAAAGGCTCCACCTTCTTCTTGCCTTGCCTCTTGTCATAACTCTCCTTTTCTTTCCTTTGGGCTTGCTGTACTCAAACCATAGCAATTGCTCTTGCCTCTTCCAATTCCATGAGTTGATCCTTCCTTGACTTCTTTGCATCATCTCTTTGTGTTTTCTTCAATCTCCTATGAATGTTTTAGAAGGTAGGAAGATCAAAGTGAATAGATAAGGTAGATCCAATATCATATACTAATTGAATATTTGGTGGAAGTCTTCATTGTTGTCCTTTACTCCCACAAAATTGCATGAATCTTCTTATCCCAATGATATTTAGCCCCCTCCATTTCTGCATATTTGGCCAACATCATGCACAAGGTCTGATTGGTTCTCTTTGCCAAGCCATTGAAATTTGGCTTATAAGATGTAGTTACTCTATATGTGAAAGAGAAATGTTTTAGCATGGCTTGTGAGCCGACCTGTCTCTCACTCAAGATGAACCTCTGATAGCTATTATGGTAGTGCACCATAGACTAAGAAGGCAAGGAACCCCAACTTCATCATACTCCTCCAAGGCTAACACTCCAAGACTCAAGACATTGCTCACTAGAGAACTCAATGAGAGAGAGATAGTTGCAAATGAAAGGATGATGAGTACCTCCTCACCCTTTGTTTATATACTTGTGCAATAGTTACGCACCAAAGTTACTAATTACCATAGTAACTCAAGTTAATAGATTAAAAGTCAAGTAAAGTCAAAAAGTAGAAAGGAATATCCATTCATATGGGCATATTCCACTAGCATATGATCTTATCTTGACCCAACCACTAAGTCAAGGATTCCTTCACATGGGCTATCCTTGGACTAAAGAAGAATCCAAAACAAAAAGGCTTGCAGCCCAAGAGTTCTCAACTCTTTCCTCAAAGCCAAACACCTAGGAATAATACCAAGTCACCACACTAGAATCCAAAATAGTGGTGCTCATCTTTTCCACTTCCTCTAAAGTAAGGTCCCATCTATCTTAGCTATGACTAAATTTAGCTCATCATGACTAATGTAGAACCATCCTTTATCTCTATATAAATAATATCTCTCAAGTACTTGTAATACCAAGCTAAATATCACAATACCACACACATGCACAAATGGGTGTTACAGTCCATCATCCCTATTGGTTGAACTTGTTGCTTGTTTTCCATGCTCACCACAAAGGTTGAAGGTCTAGAGGGTATCATACCCAACTTCTTCATCAACCTCTCTAACATGGCATTCACTATAGATCTTCCATCAACAAGTGCATCTTTGATATTGTGACCATTCACTTTCACATCAATCTTAGAAGTATATTCACAAGTCTCCCATGGTGTTAGTTTAGCATCCACCACCCCCATTGATATTGGAGCTTTTGTTTTCTTCTTCCTCTTGCTTGTTGAAAAACTCAAACCACCTCTAAGCTCCTTTCTCAAGGTAGGATTCAAAGCAACCATTGTGATGTTAACCTTGTGACTACCAACATCCTCCAACACATTGTAGTTCCATTGTTTCTTTGAGATCAAGAAGTCATCCATCCCCAACTTCTTCCTTGGAGTCTTTGTTATTGATGGTGTTGAGGTGCTAGTGCAACTGCTCCAAGTATTCATAGGAGTATCCTTGCTAGCACTAAATCCTTGAGAATGAACATCCTTTTCAAAACAAGCTTTCTTATTTTCTTGTGCCAAAAGCTCCAAATTAAAACCTTTAGAGTTTGAGCCCTCCTCCTTCTCATACTTGCTCTCAACCATATCTATGGATGATATCCCCTTACCTTTTTTTGGATTAGGAGCCACTTGGGTTTCACCACCTCTCTCTTTCCCTCTATTGGCTCTCTCATAACCTCAGTCTTAGAACTTCTCCCTCCCAATCTTGGTGAAGAAGGTCCAACATGGGAAACCCAAGTCAAGTAAGTCTCTCCTTCCCCTCAATCTCTTGCTCTCAAAGGTCAATGGACATGAACTTGCTTTATGTCCCTTCTTTCCACGTAAAAAGCACTTAGACTCACTCTTTCTTGCAAATGGTGTATGTTTTTGGATTCTCTCAACACTCTTCAAATTCTATTCTAAACTCTCTTTTCCTCAAATGCACCCCTACAATCATCTCAAACCCTTGGAGAACCTTGCATAGCCTTAATTTCTACTCTTGTTGACACTCCATGCTTCCAAGATGAGTATAAACACTCAAATATTCTTTTTGTTGCTCCACACTTCTCATGCATGAGATGATAACTCTATGAAATTAACCTCTCCTCACAATCTCACTAAATTCTCTCAACTGGTATGTCAAAATTCTTTGAAATTCTGTACACTGATCACATTCCCAGGTTGTTCTCCCTTGCAAAATTCCAGATCTTTTCATTGAGCTATTTGGCCTAAGCACCTTTTTATTCAAATTTGGTATTAACCACACTCTTCACTTTAAAAACTCATAACACCTTGCAAAAAAATGATCTCTCTCTAATCTTGGGCCAAAAGGTAGGACAGAATGCACTAAATTTTATACAAAGTCTCAAAGCAATACATTTAAATTTGAAGAAATGGCAGACTCTCTACAAATGTCTAAAGAGGATGCGATTTCAGGAGCGATTTATCCTATCAACTTTCAAAAATTCTAGCTCATTGTGTGTACTATCTCTCACAATAATTTTAAGTGTGTTAACTGAAAAATAATCCAAACTATCATGTGTATAAATTTCAATTCTAGATCTTAAACTTGAGATTTATGCCCAAAATTATTGTAATTCTTAAAATCTATAATTCACCTCAAACAATCTCTCCAAATCCTCTCATGTGTACAAGATGTACAATATCATCTCAAAGACATCATAATGAACTACAAGGTATAAAAATAGGTCTTGGTTCTCTAACATAAGTTCAGCTCTCTCCTCCCCTAATATTTTCTCCAAGTGAGCTCTCGTAGCCTCCATTTGTCTAATATAGAATTGTATGCAGAACATTATCCTACCTTCTAGTGAGGTCTTGGCAATGGAACCAAAAATAAGAACCAGCTTGTCTCTCACTTAGGATGAACCTTTGATGGCTATTATGGTAGCACACCATGGACTAAGAAGACAAAGAACCCTAACTCCATCATACTCATCCAAGGCTAACACTCCAAGACAAACTATTGCTCATTAGAGAACTCAATGAGAGAGAGATAGTTGCAAATGAAAGAATGATGAGTACCTCCTCACCCTTAGCTTATATACTTGTGAAATATTTAGACTCCAAAGTTACTAACTATTGGAGTAACTCAAGTTACTAGGCTAAAAGTCAAATAAAGTCAAAAAGCTAAAGGAAAATCCATACTCATGGGAATATTCTCCTAATCATGTGGTCTTATCTTGACCCAACCACTAAGTCAAGGATTCCGTCACATGGACTATCATTTGACTAAAGAAGAATCCAAAACAAAAAGGCTTGAGTGGCCAAGAGTTTTTAACTCTTTCCTCAAAGCCAATCACCTAGGAATAATACCAAGTCAACACACTAGAATCCAAAATAGTGGTGCTCATCTTTTCTACTTCCTCTAAAGTAAGGTCCCCTTCTTCTTAGCTATGACTATCTTTATCTAATCATGATTAATGTAGAACCATTCTTTTTCCCTATATAAATAATATCTTTGAAACTTATAATACCACACTAAGTATCACAATAGCACATACATGCACAAATAGGTGTGGTAGTTTGCTCTAGCTTAAACATCATTGCATTGACTATACCCCTTTGTATTGGATCCCTATAGCTATCCACCTTGTACATGTTCTTGGTGCAAGGGGCACTGAAAGAATTCCTCACCTTGGTTGTTTCTTCCAAAGAATCACACTTCCGATAGAAGGTGACTACCCTCACTTCTCCTTCTTCTCTCCTCAAGACTACTCTCCAATTTGACTCAATCCATGGAGCCAGATTTCCTCTTGTTCCCTCTATCTTGGGACCGTCTTTGCAATTGTTGGCAGAAATTTTTGCCATGAAACCTAGAAAACTCAAATTCTAGTTCCATGCCAAAAAATTGATGCAAAGTCTATTCAAGACTTTGATCCTTGCCACTAAGTATAATCTGCTAGTTGCAAGACTTCTCACCAAACTTTGCTTTTCTCCCTTTGGTGGCATTGTGTGCTTTCTCACTCTTGGTCTCCAAAAGATCAAACCCTTACCAAACCCCAAGATCTTAACTCCTTTGGACAACTATTTATAGGCATAAGATATCCTCGTGACATTTCAAAACTCCCTTTAGGAGGTTTCAATTTTATAGTTTTCACTATGTAGTCATTCTTCAGTCAATCTTCAATTGACACACAAATTTTTCATGTCGGTCTTTATCACTCTCATATCATCTTGATCTCAAGGTAGCCATTTTCTTTACATGTACTTTCTTGATAGGCTGGACCTAAAGAAGGTTGTTACATGTTTTTTGGATTGGGTTGCACATCTTGATGCAAATTTGGGTTTATACTTCCATAAGTCTGACCCAAGTCCTTCTAACTTTGATCCAAGGTCAACTTCTTTGGGTCTATGTTGAACACACAATTCTTCTCTTTCCTTCTTCATTGACCTTCAATTCAGTTTCAACAATACACTTTTTCTTTAAAAATCATCAAAACAAAAATTGTGGGTACCATAGTATCCACATTGTAACCATTTTCTTCCTTGGTGCACTAAAGTGCACCTTCAACTCCTTTGTTTCCTCTGAGGCATCACACTTTTGCTTGAAGGTAATCTCCATTGGCTTCATTGGCTCTCATGCATCATCTCCTAATATGAGTCTCCAATCATCTTTTAACCACTTAGATGGATTTCCTCTTTTTTCCTCCTCTGCTTAACCCCCCTCACAATTGCTAGCTACAATTTCAATCATAAAGGAATGTAAGTCAAAAACTACTAAGGACTTCCAGACTAGCTATCAAAAATCATGTCATATGGAAGGTATGTCAACCTTCCATATGACATGATTTTTAACTAAGATTGTAGAGACCAAACAACTCTCCTTGCAAGACATCTTGACCTAATTGCTCTTACTACCTTTTGCACAAAGCAACCCAACAACTTGCACTACAACTTGACTATGATCTACAAGACTACATGAATTAACAAGATGAATTTGACTAAACATTGCAAAATCCACTATGCCAATTCTCACTTTTATAGCTCTCCAAGTTCTGGTTATTCTTCAATAAAAGATCATACCTAATGCATATTTCCTCATATCACTTTTGAAAATAAGCTTATATGAGGTAGTTGCAAATAGCACCCTTTCTTGGTTGGTATGGCTGGAATCAAGCTTTCAATTAGAGACCATTGGATTGGGGGTCTTCACTTTGAGGCAAAATTTTCTTTCTATTCCATGATTTGATTACTCTTGGCTTGGAACTATCATCATCCCAACTCTGATCCAAAGTCAATTTCCATTTTGATACAAGTTCACCTAACTCAACTCAGATTGGGTTACATACTTTAGATCCAAATCTGATCTCTTTCTTACAACTAACATTCTTTTCTACTTCTAATATCCCTTCTTACTTAAAATTTTATTTTTTTTAAATTTGGGTACCACAACAAGAACTATTCCTAGAGGAGGGTAATGCAACCCACAATGGTAAATTACCAAAAACTAAAATAATCAAATCACTTTCATGAAACATATATCACTAAGGTGCTCCTCAAGGTGATGGTTCAATCTATGTTGACCATCAATGGCCCAAAAAGTCTCTCTTCTCATAATTACCTATGTCATGCATACCACAGAGCTAACAAGAACATTCTAATCTTCCCAAAATGCATTTTGATTGCTATGTAGCAAGTTTGTGATACATTGGAATTTTCATTATACATGGTTTTATGATACTCACAACCATTGTGGATGCTCAACACCTTGCTCCAATTTTTCAGAACCACCAAGGATCCAACACCCCAATCAAGCCTAAATCCCAGCCCGCACTCCAACACTTGAATTTGTACTTAAATTTCCTCACTATTACTCAACCCAATTATTGCAAAACATGCACAATATCAACATTGATACACTTAGCTCTCCATGCATTTAATCAAGACAAAACCCAACTTGCATACACACAAGCAAAAGACTACACATACACAAATTGGATAGAAAAGTTGCCTTGGAATTGCAAAACTGAACTTGCATTATGTTAAGGCAACTCCCCTTATACCCCTTGCTACAAAAAGATGGGGTGCATCCATAGCTATGTGATGCCACAACTCACAATGTTTGACTTTAATGGTCTCCAACCCTAATGATAGTTGACTTTGATGATTTCCCATCATGATGTTATCTCATCATGGTGATGCTTGACTCTTATGGTCTCCTATCATGATGATGCATAACTTTGATGATTGGTACTCACTATACATATCACATAGTCTATAGTTGACAATGTGGTTCCTATTGTGCCAATCCTATTCTACCCTCACCTCCATACCTTTCAATCAACTCTTTGATGTGTTTGTTTACTCCTCATATTCTTTGTGTACATTTGTCAAACCCTTTCTTGAATTTAGCATTGCTATGCTTTTGCCATTGGCTAGCTAACTTATCCAACTACTTTCTCAAGTATGCTTTAGCCTCTAAAGCATAATTCTCCAACTTTAGCTTTCTCAATTTTGTGTAATGAACTTAAGGCATTGCAAACATTTCCACTTGCACTTTAAGTTGATTTGTACTATCCTCTATGATAATAAGAACCCTCATTTATTCTACATCTAGAGTATCTCAAATGGATTGCAACTCCATCTCTACTTCTTGCATGACCTAATGTGACAACCCGGAAAATATCACTTTTGCAGTAATTAGGTAAGTAAAGTTTGTTCCCACAGAGAAATTGGTCAAAAATTTCCAAACATAAAGTCAAATGTCACAAATACTTATTTCATAGCTTTTATTTGTGCAACATGTGGTTCTTCTTAATTTTTTCTTTAGTCTCTTAGGTAGAAACCACACCTAGAAGAGCATAATAAGTGTTCAATCTAGATTGTGAGCCGGCCTGTCTCTCACTCAGGATGAACCTCTGATGGCTATTATGGTAGCGCACCATGGACTAAGAAGGCAAGGAACCCCAACTCCATCATACTCCTCCAAGGCTAACACTCCAAGGCTCAAGACATTGCTCACTAGAGAACTCAATGAGAGAGAGATAGTTGCAAATGAAAGGATGATGAGTACTTCCTCACCCCTTGTTTATATACTTGTGAAAAAGTTATGTACCAAAGTTACTAATTACCGTAGTAACTCAAGTTACTAGACTAAAAGTCAAGTAAAGTCAAAAAGTAGAAAGGAATATCCATTCACATGGGCATATTCCCCTAAGCATGTGGTCTTATCTTGACCCAACCACTAAGTCAAGGATTCCTTCACATGGGCTATCCTTGGACTAAAGAAGAATCCAAAACAAAAAGGCTTGCGGGCCCAAGAGTTCTCAACTCTTTCCTCAAAGCCAAATACCTAGGAATAATATCAAGTCAACACACTAAAATCCAAAATAGTGGTGCTCATCTTTTCTACTTCCTCTAAAGTAAGGTCCCCTCTATCTTAGCTATGACTAACTTTAGCTAACCATGACTAATATAGAACCATCCTTTATCTCTATATATATAATATCTCTTAAGTACTTGTAATACCAAGCTAAATATCACAATACCACACACATGCACAAATGGGTGTTACATGATATACTTGTCACTAATCCACACACTCATAATTACAACATAGCAAATATTTCCAAACAATCTTGACTGTGATGATTCAGTCTTTCTTGAAGATGGATACTTCACTGTAGAGCATCTTTGCACTTTGAGTTCATTCACTACAATTGTATTTCTCTACTTATCTTATACAAATTTCAATCAGAATTGAAATTGAAATGAGGTGTATCCTAGTTAAACTTTTCCTGGTTAAACTTCCTCTAATGCCTCTAACAAAACTCTCAAAGTCACCTTCACTGCACTCTGAGGTCCAACTACCTCAGATCTGGTCACCTTCATCCTGAGGCAAAGAAGCTTCTAACCCGAAGGCTATACATCCAAAGTCATATAGACCCAAAGACATAGACCTGAAGTCCTTCAACTACTCTATACATCTACTATAGAAACTTAAAATGCTTATAACTTCTACTGTAGACCTCCAAACTCAACGATTTTGATAGCAATTGAAAGCCCTGAACAAGACACTTTCAACAAGATATAGCACACAAGGTTTGGACATGTAGTCAATGAGATATAGCCCCCGCAAGAATCTTGACCTGCAAGTTCTATTCCTCCTTTGGGTCTGCCCTCCTTCAATCGGATCTAAGTCCTTCTTCCTTTGAAACTAAGGAAGCTTCTTCCTTGGATTTGACTCAAAGACTCAATTCTTCTTCTTTTGTCTCCATTCAGGTTCAATTCCACCTTGCTTGTACATTTCTTCTTCAAAACACATCAAAACCAAAAAAATGTGGGTGTCGTACTTGCACATGAAGGATTTGCTCCTTTTCTTCATGATTGTTGACAATTGTGGTCAATTCCTCAATGCATATTTAGGCCTTCTTACTATCAATATTATGGGCCTATTGATCCTTAGCACCCTAGAGGTGGAGAGCCTCCAATTCTCATTTTAGGGATGACACTTCTTCATCCCAAGCACTCAACTACTCTTTGTGCTTCTTTTTCATCTCTTTAGCACAATGTTTGGATCTCCTCTACATTGTTAACAAGTTAGAATATTATTGGGTGATCCATGGTTGAGACCCAGTAACTTCTACCTTCATCTAGTGATTTCTTTTTCCTTATTGCTCAACTTCTTCTCTTGAGTTATCTTATAATCCACAAATGCCTTCTTGCACTAAGTTGCACCAAGCTTTAGCATCGTTACCTCACCCTTGGTACTATGCAAATCTTCTTGGTATTTTCCCAATAGGTTTTCATTATCTTTCCTCCATACTATGTAGCTGTGACAGCCCAACAAGTGTCACTTTTGCAATAATAAGCAAGTAATAGTTTGTTCCCATAAAGATACAATTCAGAAATGGTCAAATACAAAGTAAAATATCACAAATAGTTTGTTTTGAGTTTGTCTTTAGTCTTTCAGGTAGAAACCACACCCAGAAGAGAGTAACAAGCACTAGGTCAAAGTCTTGTCACAAAAACATGTCACCAATAAACACAATTTATCAATCTCTTTCCAATTCAACTTTGATTGTGATGATTCAATTCTTCCAAAGAAGGCTACTTCACTCAAAACAACTTTTCCTTGGAATTGTGTTCCACCCCTCCACTGAAGGTACAATTTCCTAGAATAGAGTTGCTTCATATCAATCTAGAGTTGCACTCACAATTGCAGAATACTACCAAGACAATAACACTACAATTTCTCACAGATCATTAAGGCATTGCTTTGATTGTTATCCACTCAAGATCAAACACACAAGATGAAATCAGCACTATGGAATCCAACATCCAACAAGCTTATTGACATGCACTTTTAATTTCTCCACACACTCACAAACACACCTACATGATTGATACTTGGTATTAAGTTGAAACTACAAGCACTTAGTTACATCACTTTCACTTTGCTTTACTCAACTTCAAAATTTCAATACTAAACTAAAATGAATAAACTATAACACTGTGAATGTCTCCTTTAAATAGGTAGATCACTTGACAGTTATCTAACAACATACCATTCTACAACAATTTTACCACCCTATAAATCCAAAAGGGCAAACCACCTCTTCATATTTACCTATTCAAATCTCAAAATTGTTACTAATCTGATCCAATGTCTACCTCAACTTTGGCTTCTAAACCTGAGGTTCCTACAATAACTTCTCCTTCTTTGGCTTTATCTACTACTAGTAATTCCTTTGCTATTTCTATCACTTCTTCAGTATGAATTGAAATTGGAATCATGGCTAGTCTATCTACATTCTTATTCTCTAACCCAATCTCTCCTAATGTCTCTTGTAACTCACCCAAAGACACCTACACTCCTATTTCTACAACTTCACACTTAGTATTTATTTTCATCTCACTACAAATTTTATCTAAGTTTGATCTAACTAAGTCTAGTCTGAGACTTATGTTGTCTCCTACCTCCAACATCTTCTTATCTACACAATCTCTTAAGCAAATCAGAAGATTGTTCAAGTTGATATCCTTTGCCTTCCTCTTCCTTTTCTCTTGCACCAACAACTTCAATTTGTGTAGTCTTGCCTCTTCCAACTTAACTTTGGTATTAGTACTCAGCATTACCTTCAACTCCATAATGATTGCTCCTACTGAATCCAACTCAATCCTCAAAACTATCTTTACTTCTTTCCGTTTCTAACTCATTTCGGTACATCTTCAACTTATCTTCAAATTCCGCCATCAATGCTTCCTTCTCTTCCATATACTAGACTAGTTGAGATTCCACACTTTTGATCAGACCTTGCAATGCTTCTTCCTCTTGATGCCTAATAGTTAACTCTCATTGCCATGCTTGATGCTTCTCTGCTGTGCTCTTTCTTAAACTCTCCAGCTCTTGCTCCATTATTGTTGTAATTTCCTTTGAGTGTATGTTTTCTAACCTCACATTAGTGACTTCATCCTTCATCTTCTTGAATGGCTTCTGCTCCTTCAACTCTTCACTGTGCATCAAGAAATCCTCATGCAAATTATCAAAACTCTTCTTCCAAAGAACTACCTCAACCCAAAGTTCTTTGGCTTCCTTCTTTCCTTGGGTTAACTTACTTCTTAACTCTGAGGTCTTCTCATGCAACTTCACTACTTGCAATTCATCCCTCACTTCAAGATGATCTTCCTTCAACTCTGCATACTTTCTCTATAGCTGCACCAACCAAGGACAAACAATCTTTGATAAATACTTGACTCCAATGTATCTTCCATCATCATCTTTTTTGTCTTTGTCTTTGGTCGGCACTTCTTTGGCTAGTGCTTTACCCTGAAGATGTGATCTTTGTACCTTCAAAGTTACTCCATCCAAGCTTTCTCCTTCCTCTTCAACTTTTCTCAGCCTTGTAGCTACAACTTGCACACTTCTCTTTGATCTTGCTGCCCTTGGGAATGCCTCCTCTCTCCTACTTGCCCATCTTCTAACTCTACTACAAGTAACTCCAAACAAGGCTCATCTCTTCCTTCCATGTGGTTGATTGCCTCGTGGAACTCCCATTCTTCACTCTCACTACTAGACTCCCCACTCTATAGAGTGAACTCTTCTTCTTCTTCTCTAGAGTCCTCATACTTCAACTCGGCTTCTCCTTTTGATTCTTCCTCCAAAGATAGTTCCTTCACTACCACCATCTTTGGCTTTGGATTCAGCCTTCTTGTATTCTGTGTCTATAGTGGCAATATTCTTCCTTTGGGTCTACTTCTCTTTCTTGGCTTGGAGATGTCCACCAACACTATCTTCTCCTTCCCACTCTTGAGGTAGTGCTTATTGCCCCACTTGATGTAGTATTGCTCATCTTCATCCCCATCTCTTTGTAAATTAGGGTGAAAGCGGGACACCATCCTTCCTCTCTCCTCAAGCAGAGTAAGTTTAATCCAAAGTAGAAATTGGCTGCAAAGGGTACAAAATAATGGAGCTGCAAGTCCATTCTCCAATTATTAATCATCTGACCTACTCATTGGTGTAAACACTTTGCCCAATTCACCGTCTCTCTTGCAAACATCCAGTGAAACAACATTGCTTGCTGCATTGTTACATTAGGTGGTTTGCTCTCACTTAAACATGGCTATCATTATGCTAATTGCTACCTTTGTATCAAGTCTTTATAGCTATCCACCTAGTACCCATTCCAGTTGGTGCAAGGTCTACTAAAAGAATTCTTCACCTTTGCAGTTTCTTTTGAAGTATCACACTTCAGATAGAAGGTGACTCCTCCTACTTTCCCCACTTCTCTCCCCAAGACCAATCCAACTCAGTCCATCAAGCCAGATTTCCTCTCTTACCTTCTATCTTAGGACCATCTTTGCAATTACCATAGTAGCAATTTTTGCCATGAATCCTAGAAAGCTAAAATTCCAATTCCATGCTAGAAAGGTGATGCAAAGTCTGCTCAAGAATTTGATCCTTGCACTACATCTAATTGACAGATTTCAAGATCCCTCACCGCATTTTGCTTACTTGCCTTTGGTGGCATCATGTGCTTCCTCACTCTTAATCTTTGAAAGATCAAAACCTGAGAGTCTAACTCCTTTGGGACAACAATTGAGAGGCATGGCATTTCATTGTGACATTTCAAAACTTCTTTGACAAAGTCTCAATCTTATAGTGTTTTGCTGATTGGTCATTCTTCAGTCAATCTTCAATTGACGAGCAAATTTTTCATGTCAGTTTCCTATCACTCCCAACGTTACAAGGTAGCCACTTTCTTTACACATACTTTCTTGATTGGCTGGACCCAAGGAAAAGTTGTTACAAGTTCTTCAAGTTGGGTGCACATCCCGATACAAAGTCTTCTTACTTTAGGTCCATACTTCCATAAGTCCTTTTGCCTCTAACTTGAGGTCAACTTTGGGTCTATTCCAAACATATAATTCTTCTCTTTTATTCCTCATTCAGCCTTCCTTTGGCTTTAACAATGTGCTTCTTCTTTAAAACTTGTAAAAAATGAAAAATTTGGGTACCATAATAGCTCTTTGAGAAGGAATCATACTCTATCTTCTTATAATGCAACTTAGTCTCATTAGCTACAAGTACCATTTCCAATTCCTAGACCTTATACCATCCTCCACTTTTGGCTTCATCTCCACCTTGGTTTTCTTGAACCTGTTCATGTACAAGCCCCATACACTCCTTTGAATTAGGTCATGATTACATTTTCTCTCTTTGTGGGACTCAAGCTTCTTCCCTTCCAAGAAGGTGATCTTGAGTTGTTGTTGGAGACATAAGGATGCTCTCCATTGTTAGCACCACTTTGGAGCTTGTTGCTTTTCCCTTTCCTTCCTCCATGTGTTTGACCACCACTTCTTTAGTTGCTAACATGATCTTGGTAACAACAACTGGTACCATGAACAAGCTATCCAAATCCAAGGACACACTCCTTTTTGGTCATTTATCCTTTTTTCACTTGAGAATCCTCCCCTTTCAATCAATTTCCCTCCACCTGATTGAGCTCATATTGATTGGGAATCCTCAATTATGGATTCCTTGGGTAGATTTTCCACCCTTTGTTCCTCAAGTGGCACAACAATTGGAACCAACATTGTCTCCACTTTCAATTCTTGTGTTAGAGGAATGTGTCTTTGCAATTACAATAATAAGATGTCTTCCTCTTCATCCACTTGAGTTCTTCTTTCATTTGAAGCACACTGAATTGTTATATTTGGCCCCACTATTGCTATGTGAGAAAATTGCACTTCCATACCTAACTTTGCATCACCTCCCTACCATTTGGAAGACAATTCAATTCTAGATAAGGAAGTTGTCAACCTCAAAGGTGATTGCACTATGGTTGGAGACTAATCTTTCTCCTAATTTTTGAGCATTGGTGCTACATAGAAGGAACTTCCAAATTATGGTCATCTCACGCTTCAACTTCCTAACCCCAATTCTAACTCAAAAGGGGAATCATTATCATCCAAAGACTCCACAATGTGGAGATTAGGCTTATATATCTTTGTGTTTGACATTGGCATTATTGCTCGTTCCTCTTGCTAGTACTTGCTCCATCAGTCTTGGCAATGTTAACCAATTTCTTTGTTTGGCAGTATTTGATCAATGCCTCCTTGTACTTCTTGGTTTCCACTGCATACTTGAGTTGAACTTGATGAACTCCCAATGAATAGTAATGTGCAAGGAAGAGCTTGTTCTCTTCCTTCCATATCCCAATGTAAAAATGTAGGATAAATGGGGAAAGAAATGTATTTTTCCACTCATTTGCAACTACTCAAGCATTTTGTGGGTTCAATGGTAGAACATCTTTGCCCAATCAATGGATTTCCTTTCATGTTATAGTTGGAAGAAGATGGCCTACCTATTATTGATGTATGTGGTTCAGGTGAACTTGAAGATTGAAGATCTCCATGTGTGAGGAATATGAGCTGGCCTGCCTTTCACTCAAGATGAACCTTTGATAGTTATTAAGGTAGTGCACCATGTACTAAGAAGACAAGGAATCCTAACTCCATCAGACTGCTCCAAGGCTCAAGACATTGCTCACTAGAAAACTCAATGAGAGAGAGATAGTTGCAAATGAAAGGATGATGAGTACCTCCTCCATCCCTAGTTTATATACTTATGAAAAATTTACACACCAAAGTTATTTATTACTAAAGTAACTCAAGTTGCTAGGGTAAAAGTTAAATATACTATAAAAGTCTAAAGTAATATCCAAGCTTATGGGAATAATCCCATGGGTAGGTAGTCTTATCCTCACCTACCAACTAAGTCAAGGATTCCTTCACATCAGCTATCTTTGGACTAGACAAAAATTTGCATCAATAAGGCTTGTGGCACCAAGAGTTCTGAACTCTTTCCTCAAAGTCAAATAACTAGGAATAATACCAAGTCAATACATTTGAAGAAAAAATAGTGATGCTCACTCTTTTCCCTTCCTCTAAAATAGAGTCACCTTTACTTTAGCTAAGAATAACTCTAGCTAATCATAACTCATGTAGAAGCTTAGCTAAACTCCATATAGATAATGTTTATCCACTACTTGCAATACCAAACTTAATATCCCTATAGCGCATGCATGCATCAACGGGTATTATAAGTCCACATGGTGCATCTAATGGGATTGTTCTACCCATTCCAACCATTCCTTGTCTTCTTGGATTTGAACAAGACCTCAAACTTCCTTGCCATCTCTTCCATCACTTGGAGCCACTCCAACTTCTAGTCAAGGTACATTGCTCCAAGTGTCAAACCTTCTACCAATGCTCCTCAGTTTAGGCAAACACATTTCAAAGCAAGTCGGTGAGATTCAGGTTTGTCTTGTCCTTAATCTTCAATATCATCAAGAGATAAGAGAAATCTCATATCTATAGCAAAAAATACAAGGGCTTTGTGTCAACATACTTTGCATAGTATGAATGTGCCCATTACTCCACTCTTGGAGAGCACAAAGTGATTTGGGTTGCTTGCTTCCTTTTTGGAGACATTGTATTGCCCAATGCTGGAAATTCAAATTTTTGTCACCACTTCTCATTCATGCTCTTGGTCCCAATCACCTTTTCACACAATCTTTTGTGCTAAATTGAAAATACCACTCCATTGCCATGCCAATTTGTTCTAATTTGCTTTTATGATTCTATCAATATTGAATCCTTGGTGGCAGCACAATCCCTAATTTGACTAAACCTTACTCCTTGAGGTGAAGTACTTGTCCTTGTTAATGACATGCATTAATGGTGAAATTTTGTTTTTCCCACATGTATGAAGTGTCACAAGGACTCAAAGTTGCCAAAATCAATTCTTTGTACCATGTGGCAGTTTCTTGCCTGTGTGAATGCCAACATAGACAAATGATTGACTAATGTTGACATGGCAACCCATACTCGTAACCATGATCATCTTTCTTTGATTTTCTTAGGGTAGGTCCACTTTGATGGCCTTGGAATAGTCCCACTTTGATGTAGTGACAACTTCACCATTACTTATGTACATTTTGGCAATACTTGTAGGTAGTTGGAGTACCATCTAGAAATCCTATCTATTGCTAGCATTCTAATCTAAAATCTTAACAAATTACTATAGAAAGAAAGGAAATCCACATAAGGAGACACAAGGTGGGCTAATGTAGGTCCCATGGAGGAAATTGCAATTGATGACTTTGCCATTATAGAGACAAAAGACCGAGAAGGAGAAAGAGGAGAGAAAGCAAGAGAGCATTGTCATGGTATGGTTTGCTTAGTTAATGAAAAAGTAAACTAGTGCTATTTACCTTTGTAATATTGGAGTAGAATGTATGATGAATCTCACAATTGAACCATTTCCATGTAAGCAATCTATATAGATTTAAATGATTGGTCATGTGGATTAAAATCTTGTCCTTTTTTAAGGGCTCTAATGTATATAGGTGGTGAAGACTTGATAGAAGGAGGATGTGTTTAGCTTAGGAGTCTTGAGTAGGAGGAAGAAACTAGAGAGTGAGAGTGCCAAAGCTAGAGCATCAGAAGAAGAGTTTGAACTAGAGATGTTTTAGGCTCTTGATTTGCCACTCCCAAATCCTTTTCTCATCAAGATTTAAATTTTGCAGCATGATCTCTTTTGAGCTTGGATAGTAGCACCTTTTGAGCTTATGTTCATGGCATTGGGGATGGAGACCCTAAGTCTTCTTATCCTTCATGTGCTTACTTATGGACAATATTGGAACTATTTTATGCTTTTGTAGAAGGAGAAGGATTTAATGCTTCAAGGTGGAGTTGTGGGGTCCATATGTCAAAAGGAGAAATGTTTAAGTGACAAAAGATCAAGAAATTAGGTCCTAATATGTGAAGTATGGGGATTTTGACTTTGAGGTTAGAGAAGGGCATTTGGGAAGATAAGACTATAGTTAAAAAAAAGAACAAAAAAGCTATAGTCCTTGTCCTATTAAGTCTTTCCTTCCAAGTTTTCCAAGACCTTGTACCTACACTCAGATTCTTATGTCCATATGATATTTAGTAGGCTCCATGCTCTCCTTACTTTTACAAGCTATCTTGGTAAATGACCAAGGGAGAGATGTCTCTACTTGGACCATATTAGCTCTTATCCTATAGTGGAATTTGCTCCTCCTAGACCATGGGATTACCTCTCAAATTTCAATATTTCTAAAGGAAGGATTGGTTAGCTTTACAAGAAGAGTACACTATACAAGCCCAAGTTACAATGAGATAGCTTACAAAGTTCCCACAACTCCCCACTTGTCCTCTAGAGTATTATCACCTTTGTCATTCCTTGATGTTAGGTCAAGCATGGAAGTATAGACAAGTAGTCCAAACACTATCACCCTCCATACCAACATCCTTCTACACTAATAATTTATTGGCCCTATAAACCTTCCATCCATAGACCACATATGACCTTCCATCTTTTGTCCATGACTACCATCTAAATGAGGAGCTGCAATTTATGGAGTTTTTCTTTGCCCATGCTTTACTCCACTTTCAACTTTTTTGGCAAGAGTGCCTTTGGATTGATTTTGAGCATTTATATGATTTTTGTAAAAGACCAATGAAAATAAATAAGAAAATGAAAGACCGGAGTAGAAGATCACATTGGGACTCTCAAGTGAAGGAAATTCCATATTCCTAGCTTGAGCTTTGCTTGGATATTTATAGGTAACCTAGGTACAAGACTCCCAAGGAGATTCTAAGGAAGGCTCCTTCTTGGAGTCATGTTACTTGGAGTGCAAGCTAAGCTAACTATCAACTTGGTATACAAGTTACTCTACCCTTTGAAAGTTCCTAGAAGCTTCTCACCAAGAAGCTTCTTGTATGCTTCTAAATTATTCTACCCACAAGCTTTCTTGATGTTTCTAGCACATTCTTAGGCTATTTCTACTTCTTTTTCTATATTTAGCTTAGACTACTAACTCATCTAATAAGTCCATATTATTACATATTCCTCTATTGCTAGTTGGAGATGTGCTCATCACCATGGAATCTTGAAACTCTTGTAGGGCTATCTATGCATTGTAGAGATGAGAAAAAGGCTCCAATGTGGCATTATGAAGGAGATACTCTTTCCAAATGACCTTATATTTGGTGTTTGTTGGTTTTAATTTTGAAACATGGAAGATAGGATAGATTCCCATATGACTAGGAAGTTGGTAGGCAATGGGAAAAATGATCTGAATAATCTCAAATGGACCTATCCAATTGTGAGCAAGTTTACAAATTAGGTATCAAGTGGGAGAGGAAGGTTACTTGATGAAAGCATGATCCTACGACCTAATTGAAAGGTGAGATCATGACAATGTTTATTAGCATATTTCTTTTGCCAATTTTGAGCAACAAGAAGATGATAATTGACTTGGTGGAAAGAGTTAGATAACATGGACAAGAAGGTGGAAGTATGCGTGACTTGAAATGGTAGAGGAGCAAGAAAAGAATTTTGAACAAGTGGATCTTGTCCATAATTAAAGAAGAAGAGAATTATTGTAAGAAAAATTTGCATTGCAAGACAAGTATCCCAATCAATGTGGTGAGCATTGACAAAAGCATGTAGCATCTCTTTCAAAGTGAAATTTTCTTGTTTTGTTTGTCCATCAATTTGAGGATGATAAGCTATAGATAATGCAAGTTTGTTACCAAGGAGTTTAAAAAATGCTTGCCAAAATTTACCTAATAAAGTGAGGAAAGCACTCCTTCTCCCAAGGTTATGGGGTCATTTTCCTAGTTCCTTCACCATGGTTCTCTCAAGCTCTATCAAAGATGAGAACCTTTTGCATCTATGGTGCTTGAATACAATGTAAAATTAACTCTAAGCCAACATTGGAGCATCAATTATATCCATAGGAGGAGCCAAATGAATTAATTTGTTGAGCTTATCAACAAACACTACAATGGCTATATGGCCTTGGTTTGTCCTTGGCAAGGATTTGATGAGATCTAAGCTTACATGTTCCTAATGGGTAGATGGAAGTGGTAGTGGTTGAACAAGTCCACTTGACTTTTGGTTACTTGCTTTGTTGCATTGGCAACTCTCACAAGATTGGACAAACTCTAAAACCTCTTGTATCATGTTGGGAAACCACCATTGAAATTTTAGGGAACCAAAGGTCTTGTCCACACCCATGTGACCAATGATTGGTAATTAATGTGCCTATTGAAGCCGCACAAGTTGTAGATCATCCTTGGTTGGAACAAAGATCCGGTTTTCATAGAATAGAAGTCTTTCCTTGAAGGAGAAGGTGTTGCATTTCTTTGTTGTATGTTGCAAGATGGACCTTGTACCAATTGAAAGAGGGTTCTTATTATAAAGTGTTCCTAAAATTGGTTGGGACTTTCAAGTCAACTAATGTTGTGATTGTTGTTGTTATGAGAGATTCAAGAAGAGTCTTTTAATCATGTTGTTGTAAAGAATCTTCAAATCACGTTGTTGTGATATAGCATTGAGGATAACATGGAATTTTCCAAGTTTTTACTCAAGCTTGATATCAAACAACTGTAGTTGTTCCTTCCATCAATCATATTTGTTGTTCATGGGCTCTAAGTGTAAAGTCTACAACAAAGGTTTGTGATTGGTTCACATGATCACTTGTTTCTCCAAGAAATAATATCTCTGTACCTTTGTGACATATACCATTGCTAGTTTTTGTCAATCCCAAGTAGAGTAATTCCTTTTTACACTTTTTAATCAACTAGACACAAAGGTAATGGTATGTAATCCATTTGGAAATTCTTGTTGCAACACAACTACAATGGCAAAGTTAGAAGCATCAAAATCAACCACACAAGGCAGTTGAGGATCATATGGTTGGAGGATGGATCATGAAGACACCATTTTCTTCAATTTCTTAAATTATTTTTTTGTGCTTGTTGGTCCATTGAAAGCTTGATGTCTTCCCTAAGACATTGTTCAATGTTGTGGCCACATGAGCATAGTAGTGGATGAACTGTTGGTAAAAACTTGATAATCCATTAAATGCTTACTCTTCCATGGCATCATTATGAGCCAATTGGTAATGACCTTGCTCCTCTTCCATCTTGATCCTCTCCAATGAGACCTTATGACCCAAGAAGGGAACTTCCTTCTACCAAAAGGTACACTTCAACTTCTTGCAATAAAACTTCCATTGGTAGAGTTATCTGAGGACTTTCATATATGATTTTGTTATTGCATCTCCATCTTACTATAGATTAAAATATCAGCCAAGAACACCATCACATATTGATCCAATATCCAATCCAACACTAGATGTATTTGATCCATGAGTGTAATACCATTAGCTATACATATTATCTAGAGGTGGAATGGATTGGTAACATTTGGAAGGTTATTATATATAAAAGACTAAGAAAATTAGATAGAGGTGTGACCAAAAGAGTATTTTTACTAATAGAGTAGGAGCCGAAAACACCTTGAAAACTTTAGAGTCAATTTGGAGGCCTAGTGACTTGGGTATAAGACTCCTAAAGAGCATCCAAGGAAGGTACCTTCTAGGAGCTGCCTTACTTGGAGTGAAAGCTAAGCTAGTTGTTTACTTGGCATAAAAGCTAAGCTAGATATCAATTTGGCATACAAGTTACTCTACCCTTGGAAAGTTCCTAGAAGCTTCTTAGCAAGAAGCTTCATGTGTGCTTTTAGAATATTCTACCCACAAGCTTTCTTGGTGCTTTTAGCATATTCTTAGGCTAGTTTTACTTCTTTTTTCTATATTTAGCTTAGAATACTAACTCATCAGCTTGTCCTAACTTTTTTGCTAACTCCACATTATTACAATTATCTTTTCCTAGACATGCTAGATTCAGATTTCCTCTTCTCTTTGCATTCTACCAATGCATTGCCTTGGGTCTAGTGCCTTGAGTGTTGCTTGCTTGTATGGTGCTTTTCTCCTTGCTCTATCAAATGATACATCCTATATTTACCTCATAACCATTGGGAATGTGTTTCTATGTCTCTTTGGTCAAAAAGGAGCCAAGTCTGAGACAAAAAGTGTTCTCTATGAAATTACACTAGAAGCACAAGAAGAGGACCTATAATGGAATCCAACTATGCAAGACATACATGAAGGGCCTCCTACAGGCCTAGTAAGTAAAAGTGTGTGGAAGGACTCCTCTACAATATGTATATTAGTGCAAGAACTCTTCTTTGCGGAGATATTAGTATAAGATGAGCACTCTAGGAGACAATGCATTAAGGAAGTATTTAGATAAGTAATTAGCACTAAGATTTTTCTCTAACTATGTTAAGGTTGTAATCTACTAGAGATGAAGAGAGAGAAGCAAACTTGCATTAATGGTGATAATGTGAAGAGGAGATAGTAGCCATAGTAGAAGCAATATTAGGAGATAGAAAATTATTTTTAGGGTTTGGATTCCTAATATATAAGGGAGCTTGCACTGCTTAGTGGAGGTTCATCCACCTATGTTTTAACCATCATTCTCTATGAATCCTTGAATCCTACAATAGGAGGCTATGGTTCCTTCTGTCTTTGAGGGGAGAACCTTGTTTGGGAGTGAATCAAATGTTAGTGAGCTACCAAGGGACTTATGTAATTGTTGGGTCTAGGAACTAAAGTGAATGCTAGTCATGGTTGTAAGAATGCTTATTGTAGCTAACTATTGGCCTAGCTAAGCTGCATATATTATACAAAAACCCATTCTGTCTATTGAATGTTTTGAGTGTTGAGACCAATTTTCAATTCCTAAATGTGTATTAAGTGTAAGTAATGCTCCTCACTATGCTCATTACATTCTTTTTTAGATCACAATTATGCACAAGTACTGCCCATAGCATGTCATTACTAACCCAAAAGGTGACAACCAAGGAAGCCAAAGGAGTCACAAGGGGACAAACTTGCAAGTCAATTCTTGGATTAAGTGTCCAATTGTGGTACCCACATTGTTCATTTTTGACAAGTTTTGAAGAAGAAGTGCATTGTTGAAACCAAATTGAACCCAAATGGAGAAGACACAAGGAGAAGCTTATTTTTTTATCTGACTCAAGGAAGTCTATTTTGTGTCAGAAGGAAGAAGGACTCAGATTGGATTGGAAGGACAATAAGGATACTTCACCTAGGAATGAAAGTTGGAAGGCAGGATTACTGCAGGGCCTTTATCTTAACGACCAAGTGTTAAAATCATGTGTGATATGTCTTGTTGGAAGCTTTTCTTTAGAGCTTTCCGTTGCCACCAAAATCACAAAGTTTGGATGTTTGTAGCAGAAGTTACAAGCATTTGAAATTTTTGTAATAGATGTATGGAGTAGTTGAGTGACTTTGGGTTGGGTTCTTTGGGTTTACACAACTTTGGGTCAAGAGGCTTCACCTGAGGACAAAGGTGACCCAATCCAAGGTAATTAGACATTGGATGCAAGAGTCTTTGGGTCAAATATCTGAAGCGTTTAAAATAGTTAGGATAGAGAAAGAAGAGATAGTTAGGATACCCATGACTTTAATTTCAATTCAGATTGAAGATAGGATAGAAACTGAGAGAGAAATAGTAGTAATGAATGAACCCAAAGTGTAGATCAGATAGCAAGTGTCTTCGGGTCAACTATTGGAGACATTAAGAGAGAGTGGGTTGCAAGATAAAGATGTAAATAGTTTACCCATGTTTTTAATTGTAGTTCAGACTAATAAAATATTAGAACTGGTAGAAGATTTAGTGGTAGTAGATAGATCTGAAGTGCAAGGTACAAAGGAAGTTAATTTGGGTTTGGAAGCAAAAGTAGAGATAGACATTGGATTGGAGTAGTAACAAATTTGAGATATGATGAGGCAAATATGAAGAAGTGGATTGTCATTTTGGATCTATAGGTTGGTAAAGTTGTTGTAGAAAAATATAGTTGGTAGTAACTATTGAAGTGCTCTACCTATTTAAAGGAAGCATTTGCAGTCTTGTGTTGTTCAATATTCATAATGTTTGAAGATAGATAAAGCAAAGTGTTGTTTCTTAGTGCTCGTCGCTTGAGCTTAATTCCGAGTAACAATCTTGTATGTGTGTTTGTGAGTGTTTGGAGAGTTTTGAAGTGCAATTCCATGTGCTTGTTGGATGTTGGATTCCACAACTTTGATCTTCATTCTATGTGTTTGATCTTGAGTGAAGTGCAATTGGAGCAATGCCTTGACAGATCTGAGAGGAATTGTAGTGTTGGTAGTATTCTTCATTTGTGAATGCAACGTGAGTTTGATGTAAAGCAATTTTGATTGAGGGAGTTGTGCCTTCAATGGAGGGGTGGAACACAATTTTGAGGTGTAGTCATTTTGCAGTGAAGTAGCTATCTTTAGAAGAATCTAAATCATCACAATCAAGACTTTTTTGGACAAAATTGATTGAGTTGTGATTAAGGAGTGTCAATTTGTGACAACCCTGCAAGCTAGTGCTTGTTACTCTCTTTTGGGTGTGATTTCTACCTGAGAGATTAAAGATATAATCAAGAAGAACTACACTATGATTGTTTTACTTTGTATTTGAAAATTTTTGAATTGTATCTCTTTGGGAATGAACTTTACTTATTGACTACCACAAAAATGATATTTTTTGGGTTGTCACACCAATAGTTGAGCTAGGATTGCTATGGGATCTTTGCACATAGGTCATCATGGAAACCTTGCCTGTAGATCACTACAGGATCTATTGCTTGCAAATAGTTCTAGGAACTTCCACCCATAGTACATGACAAGATTGACCATACTTCCAGCACCCTACAGCATCCCATACCCTTTCCTATGGGACTAGATTAACTTGCCAACAAACTCATCTCATGCACTATATGTTTACAACTTTATTGCTCCTTTTCATCCTTCTTATCCCCCATCAATATGCAGTAGACACTCCAAGGGGTTGCAAGACTATCATTGTTGGAATAAGAGCTTCCATCACAGTTTGGTGGTTGCCCAAGTAGATGTCCCAAATGCATTCATTAACATTTCTCATCCAACTTTATTTTGGGCTTTGCATTTGGCAAGGGAGTAGATCTCGTCTTTGATCCCTTTTGTGCATACCTTTTGTGGCATTGAGACACCTTTGTTGTATAGCACTATATGGTTCTTATCAAGTGAGGATCAATGTTAAGAACAACCTCTTGAGCATTTCAAAAGCTTTGGCTAAAGTTATGCTCCACATCCAAGTACATTGCCAAAGGAGAAAATACTTGAGGGGGAGTTCTAAGAAATATTATAGCTCCAATAGCTCAATAGCTTTTGATTGCATGCTTAAGTGAATTTTCCATGATCTACTAAGAACTTCTTTCTTCAAGCACTATATTTTAATCTATTGTCTTCATGTAGCCTTTCTTCATAAGATAGACTGCCAAAAAAGGTCTCAATTTCAGATTCTACTACCATATTACCATAGAAGAGTTCACAAAATTGGCATCTACAGGGTGCACATGCCAAGGAGATCCTTTGGGAGGACTATTATTTTCCATAATGCACTACCCGGCTTTGTGGGAAGTTGTAATTGCTTTTCCTTTGTGTTTTTTCCCCTCCGTTGCAAATGATACACATATCATGGGCTATGACGGATGTAGTTTGAGTTGTATTGGCTTGCACTCTCAACCTCAGGGCCTTGAGTTTAGGAGTCTAGACTCATAAAGGCAAGGTTTGGAATCCAATTACAACACTCACTCCCTTAGACTTTCCACCATGGTTCCAATTCTCAATAGGAGGTTTGAGGGTATTGGGCTTTCCCCTAAGGGAGGATGACTTTTGATTTATCTCATAGACTTTGGTACAAGCTACAACACATTCTCATCTCCTCTCTCACTTGAGGAATATCTAGGTGGCCCATTCCATTCTAACATGATTTTATGCCTCCCAAGCCTCCTATCTAGCTTGTACATTCCCTCCAATAGAGGTATTCCTTTGCCATCTATAGGCCATTGATAGCACAATATGTCATAACTTCACCACTCTATTAGGGCCATGCATGCTATCATAGTTACCAGATAAGTGGTGTTGACTAAATATTGCTCTCCCCATAGCCATGGGAGATTTTGGTCTCATATTGCAGGAGGGAAATTGCATCAGTAGCATATCTAGGAGCATGGGAATCAATGACTCTCCTATTGGCGACAAGGTAAATGACCATCCTTTTTTAGTGGCACCTATCATGATAGTTGATTTTGGCACCCATGCATTCCAAACATATTTATGGTTGGCTAGTGACCTATTGCCAAGACAAGCACACACAACACTACTCCCAATCATAGCTTGAGGTCCATGGTAAACTACTCCCAAGTGAACCTAAAATACTCAATCACAAGAGAGGCATAAAGCCAAGCATTAAATCCATTCCCTCCACAAGAGAGAATCCTAGTTCTATCAGGTATCAATGATGCATCAATGAGGATGATGGTAAAGGTGTGAGTGTGTATATGCTCACTAAGATTTGCTTGAATCTTCCTAGAGTTTAGAGATACAAAGTCAAAAATTGTAGTAGTGTTGTGTGTGCTTGTCTTGGCATACTAGGGCACTATGATTGGGATTACTAGGGCTACCAGACCAATGTGTGTGCGGTTCTACTTATGATACACATGTCATCCACATTTTACACTACACCATAGAAAAGGAGCCCACTAGAGTTCACAATGCCATCCAGGATACATGAGCTTAGATCTTACAATCCACTTGTTCCCAAGTTCAAATTGAGCGATGGTTGGACTTGCCGTGACCTTGGAGGGTGAGGGTGGACATAATCTCATTCATGGACACCTGATGCCCCTTGTTTTGATGTGGTTGTTGCAAACCCACTATGACCACAGTTCTTGGTTTGAGCAAGCACACCATGAAAGTTTGGTGACCATTGTCACCAAGAGGAGGAAGACAACTGCGCACCATGACTTGCATCCGACCCCTTCATCCCATTTGCTATGGAGATTTTTGGCCATCTCCATCACCACTTTGATGGTCTCTTTCGCGATGCAGCACTGCACAAGGTTCCTTATAGAAGAGAGGAGCACTAGCTATATCGCTTACCATGTTCACCTCTTACTTTTCCCGGCATGTATCCGTCGCCTAGAGGCCCATGCTCACCCCTTACTTTTGCCGGCATGTATCCGTCGCCCGCAGGCAGCAGCGGGCGACAGCAATAGGAGCTAAACCCATTGGATCTTTCACCTGCGGGCAGCAGCAATAGGAGCTTGCATAAAGTCTAGTTCATTCACTCCCCAGCTATAGATATATACTTTTGGAGTATCTATATCAATTAAAGAGTATGTTAGTTTGTTGATTTGTCCATGTAAGGCTTGGGAGGTAGTTTCTCCTCCGCTTCTAGACCCTTTTGGCCGGGGACTCTTAGCTCGGTTTCTGCATCTGCATTTCTTGGTGCTTTTGTACTCCTTTTTCCTTCTAGGTATACTATTTGGACTTTCGGCAGCTGTTAAGTTGATTAGTGTTGTTGACAGAGATGATTATATTGCCAACCGTGTATTGCGTGTCAGTTCCCTTTAAGGTCATCGCTGACTGGGAGCGTGGCCTTTGATGACGTTATTCTCCGATGCTGTGCTCCCCCCTTGAATCGGTCAACCCGATAAGGCAAGAAGTGAGACAGTAACCACTTCACTCATTTTCATGCCTTTTCCTTTTGTGGATTTGCTTTTGTGATAGTATCAGGGATGTGGAGGCTCCACATCCCTGATACTAGGATACAACCCTGCTGTAGTTAGAAGTGAGAACGCGATAACAAGGTTTGTAACACTGAGGACTTTGTAGCAGTTGAAAAAGCAGAAAAACGTGGAGCTACAAGTTGATGGTTCCGCTGCTATTCCAGTGTCCGAGCACTTATCTGTTCGGGCTCTATGGCTTAGTCATACGATACATAGGACCGGAATCGTAGAACCCGCACAGTGTTCAACACTTTCAAATAGACAAAATACTGCTGTGCCACTTGAATATCTGTTGCAACCGCGTAATAGTTTCTCAAGGGCTCACCCTACGAGAATGACTGCTTGACTGAATCTGAATAATTCTCGATGAGAAGTCTTAGATGACTCAAGTTACCACTCACAAAGACGTCAACCGGACCGACAACCAAAACAATGAAATTTACAGGTTTTGCAATCTCATAGTCAAATCGGGTGCAAGGAAATGTCACCAGCTCCTACATATGAAAATTGAGTTTCAAGCGAGTTTTGATCGTACTATATGTCATAAAGCAATCTGGTGAGGCCATAAAATCCTGATGAGGGTTTCAACGCTCATCACGATTCTATGGCCTCACCAGATTGCTCAACCAGTCTGAGAAGTGGGTACATTAATTTTAATTCTGACACCGTGAAGAATTTGAAATGGAAGGCTGTCTTCATCGTCCTATTAATTGGACATGCCGGAGCACGGGATCCGGAGCAATCAGGAGTTTTAACTTGCGATCGCATTCGCGAACAATGGGCATGAAGATGTTATATTCAATCTTGGGCTTTGGCCCTGCTGTGGGTTTCGTCACACTCTCCATTTTGTGCCACATTTCCACTGTATGGTAAGTTCAATATAGTCCAGCTATATCCCTAATTAAATCTTGAGGGATAAAAAAAAGCAACGTTTTAGGTCTAGGGTAAAATCCACACTTTTATATATAAATATGAGTCTTATTAAAGTGGTTGAATGAATCATGAAGAATAAGAAGCAACGTTTCGATTTCAGGATCCAAGGTATTGATATATTTGACCATTATAAACATTAGATTATGACCAATGTCAAGAGTTGTTTTCTTGTTGACAGAAGTGATAGTGTTTCTTCTACCGTTTTCCTAATATCGTAATTGAAGGTCAGAGGTGTAAGATTAAACCGTTCGACCTTCTGTCTCTAGCTCGTTTGCAGAATAGGAATTAGAAAGTTTTTGAGGACCAAGAACACAAAGCTATGACGAGAGTGCAAGACCAACTTCGATCATCCTACCACCTTCGATCAATCATTACAGATCAGAGGTCACTGAGCAGTTAATATGCATATGCGTGTGGCTTACAGTTTAGTGAGACAGAATTAGTGGAACATGAATTAAAGTAACAATCACCCATGATACATTGCCTTCAACATTTGGTGAATCAGATGTTTTTGGTTGCATAATATATACAGTATTGCAATGACTATGTTACAAATAATGTATCTGTGTAGAGATGTCTAATCTAATGTACATATTCGGATCTAAAAATAAGTTCTCGTTAAAACCACTAAAACTCGCTAGAACTTGGAATTTGATTCACAAAGTTCAGTCATATTAATGGATCCTGCTATTGAATCAGTGTTAAGTGTACATGCAAAAAAGAAACATGTACATGATCAATTTAGTTGCCTAACTGCCGACCCTGTTCATCACAGGGCAAACGAATTGCATAACCCGTTGTTCCCCGCCCACATCACCAACGTAGTACCGTCTTCTAGCAGAGAGAAAGAGAATCAGCAGCAGGCTGTGACTTCCTGTCTCGGGGGAAATGTAAACCTGTCTTGAAGGAAATCGCACATCTGTTTGAGATATGATGGAATCACAAGATGTGGGATTCTCATCCACCACGATTGTTTAGGCTGTTTTGAAGCCAACCTACATGTAGTGCATTTGTCGCCTGGTGCATATCTGCACAAGCAATCACATCTTACTGTGGCAGGGCAGTAGGGGCAACTTGCAGCGCAATCACCTAAGTCGAAAGCTCTTGTTGCATTTGCGTTGGTGAATTTCCGGTCAGAACAGCTGTGTGGAAATAAATTCGATCTCGACATATCCATCCCGGAGTTTGCTGAAACTAAAGCTCCCCTATAGCACACTTTGTTGGCTGGTACTTGTTGCCTTTCCTGACTTCTCCCACATCGGACGTAATGGTTTCCACAGTCACCCGACTCGCATCGGAGGCTGAAACCAGGCAAGCATAGAGAAGAGCTAGAACCTGCAGATTACAGACTATCAATATCCTTTCCCCGGTGTAATGAATCGTAACAAGAAAGCGCTAGTAGATAACAGCCAGCTTGAACACTCGAAATAGGCTCTGAATCTCTGTCCTCGTCAGTCACTTATAATTGTAGCTTAAGCTGTGCTCTCTGTCAACACTCAAGCGTAGATAACAGAGCTGCTATTTTGAACTTACCGGACGTGGAAATGTGGGACAAAATGGCGAGTGTGAGGAAAGCCACAACAGTGCCAAAGCCCAAGATTGATGACATCTTCATTCCCGCTGTTCAAGAATGCAATCGTAAGTTAAAACTCCTGATTGCTCGGGAACCTGTGCTCCGAAATTTCCACTTAATGGAACGACAAAGACAGTCTTCCAATTCGAATTCTTCACGGTGTCAGAATTGAGATCAATGGACCCACTTTCCAAACGTGTTGAGCGGAAACGCTCACCACGATTCTATGGCCTCGACAGATTGTTTGAGAAATGACATACAGTGCAAACAAAAATCGCTTGAAACTCAATTTTCATGTGTGGAGCTGGGGACGTTCTCTTGCAAACAATTTGGCTATGAGATTGCAAAATCTGTAATTTTCGTTGGTCTGGTTGTCGGCCCGGTCTTTATAAGTGGCGAACTGAGTCATCTAAGGTTCCTCATCGAGAATTATTCAGATTTAGTCAAGCAGTCATTCTCATTTGGAGAAACGCTTAAGAAGCTATCACGCGGTTACAGCAGGTATTCAAGTGGCAAAGCAGTTTTTTGTCTTTTTAGAAAACACTGTGCTAGTTCTACTCCTCCGGTCTGATGTTTTGTCTGGCTTAGCCACAGAACGGTGCTCGGCCACTACAACAGAAGCTGACCTAAGACAGTATCAACTTGTAATTCCACGTTGTCTGCTTTTCCAACTGCTGACGGAGTCCTTAGTGGATCAACCCTTGTTATCGTTAACTACTCTTTCTAACTGCGCTTCATTGGGGTTTAGCCCAATTTTACCTCCTTTGTCTTATCCTTGTACGGCTTGAGGGGACCCCCCAAATTTCGTGTTTTTCAACGCGGTCGCCTTTCTCTCTCACTACGCTCCCACAGCCCTGATGCTACACAGAAGCATATCCACAAAGGGGAAATGAATGGAAATGATTGATCTGGTTACTATCTCACTTCTTGCATTCGCGGGTTGACTCATTCAACGGGATTGCACAGCATCTAGGAATGAAGTCAAAGTCATCGATGGCCACACTCCCAGTCAGCAACTACCATACAAGAAACTGGCACATGCAACACGGTTGGCAATATAATCATCACTGTGAACGACACTAATCAACTCAACTACTCCAACGCAGAGTCAGAGATCGCTTTGAAAAACGTTTCTGCTGAGTACTTTTGAAGCAAAAACAGATTAGATGGACCAAATGCGCGAAGATTATGTGTGAAAATTGGTAGATTGAAACTGTAATAAACTATGCTTCTCAGAGATGGAACCTGCAGTAGAAAGCGAAGTACGGTTAGGACTTATCCCTGGAAGTACTACTAAACTACGGTAAGGCCTCAATTGCAGATGCTGATCTTGTCACCGTACTGATTGTGGCACTTGACTGCCTTCCACTGCTGTCTAATACCCTCATGATCGTGTTTTATTTTGTGCTGTGATGTTATTATTAGCGTAAAATTTAATATTGCGTTCATACTTAACAGAAGTTCATAGCAATGAAAAACAGTTCCTCGTTCATAATTTTTGTCTGCAGACGATATGTTTGAATATCTGTTTTAATAAAGGGGTTATTTAAATGAAATGATGCTAACGTCATGAATGATCTTTTTAAAACAAGCCCGAAATTGAAAACTTGAGTAGATCTTCCCACAAATATAGAACAAGTCACAACTACCTATAGTATTTGGGCATGCATGCCTACACGCAATGTTATAATGTAATAAAATGCATTCTCTACGGAACAAAGAATGTGAAAGCGCGGACATTGTAGTTTTTCAAGTGTTTTGAGCTCAAGTTCTCATTGTATGATTACCGAAACTAGCACATATTTACTCTAGACAATGTTTAAATTTCTCTACTTTGAATTTCGATTACCCTCCCGCCAAAGAAAATCCAGAATTCTCTTAAAACTACTAAAAGCGAAAATGCAACTTAAAGCAAAAATGCGACCACATAGACACAACAAGGGAAGACCCCATCAAGCCGTACAAGGAGGTAGAATGGTGCTAGGCCCCAATAGTATCGAGTATAAAACTACAAAAACGAGTTTTTGAAATTAGGCAAGATGGTTAAAAACCGTCTTTATGGGTGTTTTCTTACCTCTCCTTATAGCTACTATTAAGGAGAATTAGATTAAGTGTATATTAAAGACCATTTTTTAGGAAAGAAGGCGACCGCGTAGGAAAAACGAAGGATAAGCAGAAACCCTTCCTGGCTTAATTTCGATTCTGATTTGATCTGGTCGACATTCTGAAATGCTATGAATAAGGTAAGTACGTGTGTATCTACGCAGCCTGATATAGTGCGAGGTTATTATGATCATCCACTCTTTTCGATCATTGTCCAGTTTGACGAATTTCATAGCGTTCCTCTATCGTTCGGGATCGTCTGCCGAGAACGGCATGCAGATTAAAATTCACTTGAACCTGCCGAGAAGTAGTCCGTAGATGTCAACAAATTATGGATGGTCAAGCGGAAAAGGAGAATGTCATGTTATCTAGATTGACATGTAGATTAAGTGACCGAACCTGCCCGGGACTGTAGAGTCCTTGTCCACAGATCCTGGACGTTCTAGCGGGAAATGACAAATGTCCCACGACAGTTTTGTCAGCCAGTGGCTCAGATGGAGGCGTCACTGCTAATATGGACTAGCAAGCACGTGGAAGTATCAGGACTTTTAAGCCCTGACTGTGAAGGTGTTGACCTGCATAAATTGGTCAACAAGAACCTCAAAGACTAGCGGTTATTTAAAGGTCGTAGTTTTGTCTAGAGGAGTCCCCATCTGTACGGACAACATTTGTTTACATTCATTTTTAGAAGCTTTACATACGAAAACGTGACAGCAAAAAGTACTGAATATCTAGTGAACAATATCGTTTTTGATGGAATTTGGATTACAGGAAGGCAAGCCAATGTAGGAGTCTGAAAATGTGTTCATCTTGAGAACGAAGGAGAAGATTTGTTTACTGAACCCAGCCACAGGGTCTACCAACCACATAGCTAACGAGCTCGGGGTGACGTCTATTTCCAGTATTCTTACATTGTCTCTTGCGTATTTCAATTGTGGATTCTACACGGACGTAGTCAAGTTCGTCACAAAAAGCACGCTGAGAACACAGAAGTTTACCGGGTCAGCATATGCGAGTGCTGGGCCGGCCATTCTCAGCCTCTGCGGTCGAGCTGCCCACGGAAGTGGTTGGTGAATAGGATATGGAAACGGTATTGGAAGGTATTTATTCACACCCTGATGAGCACTAGGGGGTTTCAAAAATAGTTTTGAAGAATGTATATTGGATAAATAATAAATTTTGTAATTATTTTTAGTGAATTCTGTAAAGAGAAATGTTATTAATAAATGAATGTTTCATAAATTATTATATGGTATATCGTACATAATTTGCATTCATTTATAAAAATTAAATGTTATATTAAATATGTTTAGGAATTCCATAGTGAAATAAATGATTGTCAAAAGATAAGATATGGTTTCTTGAGAGGGTTGTCATATTTTGCTAGTGGGTGATTCTTAGAGTGTGATTTATGAAATTTTTTGGCGGATCCAAAATGCAGCTCTTGATTATTCAAATTCAAATTCAAATTCACCATATGCAAATGCGAATGTTGTGCAAATGCGAATGTCAATAAACTAAATCGGTGGGTTTTGTAGTTTTGCATTGGTGTGTTGGTTCATACCCATATATATTAGTGTGGTGAGGGAGATAGCGCGAGTTATGGAAAATGATTTGCATCATCTTACGGCAACCAAGAAATTAATTGGAGATCAAGGAATTTTACTCCAAAAGTGCAACAAAAATTTAGCAAAAACTTGATTACAATGTAGGCTCACATTTGGATGCAAAATCAACTTGCACTATCAAGTGACTACCTCCGGCAACGAGCGTCTATCAGCGGCAACCAGCATCTACCAGCGTCTGCCAGCATCAACCAACAGCAACAAGTGTGTACGTGCACCAACAAGCTTTGAGCTTTGAGCGCCATCGAGCGGCTACAAGCGGCAACGGGCGGCAATGGGAGACGACAAATGGAGACGACAAACGGCGACTAGCAGCGACTAGCAACATCCCATTTAACAAGAAAAATCCCATTTAATCCTAAATTAACATATTAAATCCCATATAGATTGTGTTCCCGTTTGTCTAGTGCATAAATTTATCAACTTTTGATTACCATGGGTATTCTCGAACATCATGGATGCTCCCTTTGGTGACCTCGGTCATCTAGTGCATAAATTTGTCAACTTTTGATTACCATGGGTGTTCTCGAACATCATGGATGCTCCTTTTGGTGGCCGCCACTTTCACTCTAACCCTAATAGATAAACTTTATTAACCCTAATACGTAATCAATGCACTACGGAATGATAACGGAAATTCCTTATTCTTTATTTTCTACTAACCACTTCATATGGAGTGCGCTAATAATAAGGAACTTGGCCCGACTTCCCCATCACACACCATACCCATTTAGTGAACTCTTTGTAACTACCTATATGAAAAGTTATGAAACTTCGTATAACTATTTCTGAAACCCTCTACTGTACTGCTAGTGCAGCGAGAACTTTGCCGGTTTAGTTGGTGTACTGAGCCTCCTGATCAGGCAGTACGAACCGCGAGTCCCAGTAAATTTTTTCTGTGACGAGTTCCTATCTAAGGAGAGGAAGACCACCATTTGCAAAGTGACGATAGCACCCAATTCCTAATTTGAAGTTTTCGATCGAAATGAAAACCATCCCAATTGCTATGCGATTGATTTTATAGTCCTGTAGGGATTGTCACGTTGTGAATCGTCGAAGCTTCTTGTTGGGATTTAATGTACTTGTAAAGCATATATAGTTCATATGGATAACGACAATCCACGTAACAGTCAAATGGAAAGAAAAGTCCAACTTCAAGTAAATTCAATTAACGAACTATTCTTCGCTGCTAGCCAGCAGTCCATGTGAATAGTGCGCTTATGTTCATACAATCAAAGTAAACTTTCACATGTCTAAATGAAGGAATCAAAAGCATAGATTTTATACTATAAATAGTTAGGAATTATAATATAAAAATTTTCATAATGAGTTCTTAATCACGAGGTCGAGATCAGCTAAATACTGGAATATCAATATGTATATACAAGTACTAAATTATATTTATAAGTAAATGTAAAACTTCAGTATATTAAACTCAAATAGACAGCCCGAGGGAATTGATTTCAAAACTGTCATCCAGGACACGTTCCTCAATTTCATTCACAATTGTCAATGTTACAAATCGGAATATCTATTAGAATGCTATGTTCTTCTAGTTTTACAAGTTGATAAAAACAAATTTTCAAAACTGAACTCACGGTGATAATAAAAGTATCATCCACCTACCTCCAAAATTTGGAAAATAATCACTGTCACAAGTTTTATTATCTAGTAGAACACTCGCTGGCTTATTGGTGAAGTCCGAGATGGAAATGATTATTCCACCTTATAAAAGTAATCATCCAAATCTTTGACCTTAAGCTCATCAACAACTTAACTGCTTCAAATTTTTTTATCTCTCTATAATATGTTCTTCTGCTTTCAGTCACACTTCTCTAGTTTTCTTTATAGTTGCACCATCCGATCAAATATCCTTACTAGTTAAATTGTGTAACAAATCAGAGATTTTACCTCACATTCCAACTAGGAGAAGAACTTAGCAAAGTCTTTAACATGCATAACAACTAAACTATTACTAATGGTTTTGATATAAAAAAGATTTGTCATATGCATATACATCATTATATAACATATATAGATGTCAACATCATACACTATAGAAGCACAATTCACATATCATCCTAGATGAACTCTAAAGCATCACAATAACCAATTCACTCTTCCACTCAAATCAGATTTGAACTCGATCCTCTTCTCAATAATCTGTGAATAATCAAGCCATACCCACTCTAGCTAAGAGATTCCAAGTAGTGCTCGCCAGCATCTACCCACTGTCGCCAAGAACTCAAAGGCTTGACATCAAAGAAGTGAGTTCTCTTGAACTGCACTTTGAAAGTATACCCATCTACTTGACCTAGGTCTCCAATCCTAATGGTATACCTGATTGTGAAAATGGTGCAAGTGATGGTGGGTCCCACCATGTGATAAATAGCCCTAACATGAAATCTGACCACCATCAAGAAGTCCATGAGCAACTACCATAATAACTATTATTGCCAACACTACCACTCCAACGTTAGAGCAAACCAGCTTTGGCACTTCAAATGTCACTGCAAATTTCACAATTGGATAGTTTTTGAAATTGGAAGCATCATAATTATCCACATCCAAAATCCATATTAGAATTACTATTGTCACACTAATGCATGTTTAAATGTTTAGCAAACCAAAGATTTACCACTATACTTCAATGAGTTGAAATAATTAGGAAAATCAATTACCTACTCATTACCTAAATTATATTTTAAATTTAGCATCTGTCCATGAATCATATTTTACAATATTTTCTTAATTACTTTCTCTGAATTAAATAAAAATATAAAAACTACATAACTCTTTAAAGACATTAAGTCCCTTTCTAATTTATTTTTTATGGTTTAATTATAATAAACTATATTTCTTATTTATCAAGTTGAATTTAGAACTCAGAAAATATTTAACTTATGTAACACCAAATAATGCAAGACCAATGACCTTATTAAGTCCACCTTTTTCTTCTATGCTAATCTTCAAATTTTCAGAACTACAATTAAAATTTACACTACTTTATGTAGTAAATAATCCAAAATTAATTTCATATGTTTATATTTTGTAGTAGAATTAGAAGCCCAAAAGTCTTTATAATCTTCTTTAGAGAAGATTAAGTCAAACCTCTTTTGGTGTAACCATCTATACCTAGAGCATATGGTGTAGAGCTGCCACTTTTAGATGACAATTGTATGATGAAGATAACCACCTCCAAATGATAAAAGATAACAGCCTTATGAGGAGTAGGACATTTGATATACATAAAAAACCAAAGATAATTACAACTCATTTTGTTGTAAATTCAATGCCTATTATGTTTAGATATTATGCTAATAATTTTCCAATAGGTTTGGTAAATATGGGGTTTGAAGATGAGGTAAATATTTGGTGTAGATGGGGCAATGTGAAGAAAATGGTGCAAAAGAAAGAAGTCCAAAGGAGTATAATAACCTTGAAACAATCTCCCTTTATGATGAACTAGGTATACTCTTAAAATTTCAAAGGTACACCCTTAAAAGTTTATCTACCCAGAATCAAAGGAGAATCAAGTGTGTTTTGCTCAGCACAACTTATCCAATGAGTTTGTTATAATTGTGAAATCATGAGATCAATAAATAAGGAGAATCATAGGAGAGGTACAATTATAGAAGAAGATTCTTAAAGTATATCCCAATATTGTATACTCTGTTGTAGCTTTTAAGAATGATATTGCAAGCATTGGTTGAAGAGCACCTAAATAGAAGCCACAACAAGGTGTAAATAAGAAAAAATTGAAGCTCTAAAGGTTACCAAGATGGAAAAGCTAAAAGCCAAAATTGAGGCAATGAAGAATTTGGCTTGGAGAACAAGACAAGAAACGTATTAAATGTTTATTGAAAGAATGCAAGGAAAAAATATAAAGGTTTCATTCTATGATTCTACAATTTCTTATTAAAAAGAGGTTCATGGTATTATCAATTTGTATTTAAAGATAGATACTTGACCACTTTAAAATTATAGTTCTTGGGCCAAATTCCCTTTGGTAGATTATACCTCTTGCACAATGTAAACAATAAGACAAAGCATTACTCTCTAAGCATATCTATGTTGTAATGAGATATTAATTTTTCCCCTTTTAGTTCTTATATTAACCATTTTATTATATATTCACGAACAATTACAACTCTCATGGATGTACTTATATATTCCCTAACTTAGTTGGAAGTTGATAGCCTATGCTTGTTTTGTAAGGGAGATTTTCTAAGATATACAAGTGTGTGCTTTGGGGTTTATAAAAGTGTTGGGTATGCTAGAGAGAGCACTTGTATGTGCTAGAGATTTGACAAGAAGCTTGGATGCAATGCAATGGTATCCATTGTATTTGGAGTATGTTGTGCCTAGTTTTCCCCTTGTTTTTTTTTTCTTTAAGTATGGTTCCAAAAAACACAAGTACAAGTAGAGAAAGAGCAATAAAAATGTGATAGTCATAGGATAAATAATGAGAATATATATATATATATATATATATATATATATATATATGCATTTCTTCACACTATAATTACACAAATTGTGGAGAAGGATGCAAGTCCTCTATAGATAGACATACAAAATAATTATGAAAGGCCCCTATAACTGAATTATAATGAGGAAATAAGTGTTGAGTCCACAAAGTATTATAAGTCTGTGTACAAGTCCTCTCTATGGAAGACAAATGTGGACCCAAAATAAAAATATAGAAAATATATAAGTAAGTAAATAAATAAATATTTGCCAATGCTTTTAATGGATCGATACTACAGTAAGTGAGATGATAAAAACTCTGCAAATCTCCTCATAAGCCAAAGTCGATAGCAAAAATTAGAAATATCTAAATTTACTTAGTAGAGCAACCATGATATCCTAAGAGAAGTATGCAATGCATCTATGCAAGTGTAAGGAGTAAATCTGGGAGGGTGATTAGCATTACGAGTGCAACAGCATGGTAAATTACCACGGTACCTTAGTAAAATTTTGTCACTAGAAACTTATAAAAATTATTCTTAAGAAGTACCAAGTAAAATCCTGCAGAGGAATATTTAGAAGATACCTAGGAAACTGCTACGGACCAAGTAGGCTAGCAAGGTCCTTAGGAACCTTCTTAGTCTCTAAGGTTTTAAGGACCTTTTTTAAGGATTGAGTAATGTGGTTAAGAAATAGCATGATAAAGAGGTTGCTTGGCCAGTAAATGAATTTCTAAATTTGTTAGGAAGAAGGCATGTACCATCTCAAGCATAAATCTATAGGTCTTTGGGTCGTCTCATTCATTCTATGTAGTTCTTGGTTCATCTTTTCTCTTCTACTTTCGTTCCTTGTTCTCTCAAATTCTGGTTCTCTATATTGGTATCAGAGTAGACACAGGAGGGATAACCACTACCAGATCTTTAAGATTTTTGCATCTCATGATATCTAATTACCCCTT
This sequence comes from Lunularia cruciata, assembly GCA_948567375.1. NCBI lineage: Eukaryota > Viridiplantae > Streptophyta > Marchantiopsida > Lunulariales > Lunulariaceae > Lunularia > Lunularia cruciata. The sequence goes on from OX419758.1 coordinate 52,891,321, forward strand.
CTTTTAGTGTCAATTTTTGTCATTTTTAGATCCTACCTTTATATCACATGAACATTCAGTGGAAAACCTAAGACTTTTTATGATCATTTATGATCTAAGATGGACATGAGCCACTTACATTTCAAGTTAGACATTGATTGTTTTATTTATTTCTCTAATGTATTTGATAACAAAGGTAGATATCATGATTCGGACAATGTATTATTAAATTGAATATCTGAGCCGCGTATGGAAAGCAACTACAAAAAGAGCAACATCTAGAAACAATATAAATCATTATTATTTTCTCCAATACCAAGTAAATATTTGCAAATTATTAACTATGTAAATTATGTTGGAACTCCGTTGATCTTCTACTTTTGCACTTTTGAAACATTCTGCACATAGTTGGACAAATAGAAGGACCCATGGAAACAGGTCTCCCCAGCAGTCTCACCAACTTTTCTCATGTTATTTACATCTCAATCATTTACTAGGAAAATGTTTTTTAAGCACTGTACATGAAAACAAACTTGCATTTTTGTCTTCTAATAGAACCTGGCAAGGTACATTTCAAATTCGATAACAAAAATGGAAAAATACGAGGGACCATGACTAAATATGACCATGTCCATCCATGTCAGATGCCACATAATATGACCATGTTCCCTTGCATATTTCCATTTTTGTTATCGAATTTGAAACTTACCTTGCCGGATTCTATTGGGACACAAAAGTGCAAGTTTGCTATCATGGACAGTACTTAAAAACCGACATGGACGAGGTTATCACAAACTGGTTGTGCCATCCGACATGGACGTAAATGGCGATAATGGATGATGTTGATGGAGGTCTTTTGTGACATCCGACATGGATGGTAATTGTGACAAAATATCACCATTTCCATCCATGTTGGATGCGATAACTACTTTGTGATAAATCCACTGGTTTTATAGCGTCTTCTATCTGGACATCATAAATGATTGAATACTAGTGATGTACAAGCTATGCGCCGAAATTGTCTCGACCTGTGCTTGCATTAATTACGTGTAGAAGTACCCTACCATGCACCGTTTAGGGTTTAGACGCCTGCATCAAGTTGACATTCTGACCAATTTGGTGATGGGTGCTTTGGAGTAACAACAGAGAATATGTCTCGCATCATCGAGTTGACACAATTGCAAGTATCAGATTGGTAGGAGTTTACTTCAGAAGGTTACAAAGCGGCAAATTATACAGCCAGATTCAGAAGAGCTCTGTTCCACCTCCCACTCACTTGGAACTTAGATCTCTCCGCAGTCACTTTACAGCACTACCGACTCCTCGCATTTCATTCTACAATCTCATTGTTGCCGCAGCACGTCGGGTTAGTGCTACGGATAGTGCTACCGTCGGGGTGTTCTGGTCTTGGAGGAAAAGTAAACTGGTCTTGAAGAAAATTGCACATGTCTTTGAGACATGCTTTGATCGCAAGATCTCTGATGTTCATCCACCACGCTTGTTTAAGCATCGATTTACAACTACAGTCATTTAGGTATTTGCATGTGCAATAACATCTATTTGTCGCCTCGCATAGTTTACAATAACTTCCGCAATTAGCTTTCAGATTGTACGCTTCCGTCGAATTCACGTCGGTGAACCCCCGACCAGAACAGCTACCCGGGAACAAACTCGACCGGGAGATATGGATTCCCGAACTCGTGGAAACGAGAGCTCCCTGGTAACATACTTTATTGGCTGGAACTTTTTGCCTCTGTTGCCTTCTCCCACATCTTACGTACTCGCTGCCACACTCATCCGGTTCGCACCGTAAGCTCATGTGTGGTATGCATAGAGGAGATGTTGTCCCTGCAGATTTCAGATATTCATCAAACGTCATCCTCGGGGTGTTTGCATCGTTACATGAAGACTTCATGATCTAACACATCACCATAAATACCGGAGCAGGCTATAAGCCTGCACTATAACCATTTGCTAGGGAAAGTAGTGGATAATGAAATCGAAAGCTTTCCCTTCGTGTAGAAAGAAGCTCACTGGCGGACAGATCATAAGGCAATGGTACTTCAGATCGAACTCACCAGAACTGGATATGTGGGTCAACATCAAAATGGCAATTGTGAGAAGACCAGTAGCAATACAAACTCCAAGAACGGAAAATGCCATCGTCACCGCCAAGATACTGAGAAAAACCGATTCCAACCGTCAGCACAACTCCCGAGAGCTTCTGTGACTTTGTAGTCCGGATTAATCGAACGTCGACTTCGATATGAACCCACTTCAAGGATGTGAATCTGTCTTCGATCGGGTGTCGAAAATCTTAACTGTTCAGGTTGCAACTCGAGCTCGAATTCTGTTCGTAATCTGCTGTTATCGGCTCTGAAATTAGATATCTGAAAGCTTATTATATATGTTTTGGTACATGATGCGATTGAGATGTTTATAAGGTGGTGATCGGGGCTCATCCCCTGGCCTTTGTTAAGATCTTTATTTCTAGTGAAGGAATCATTCTATCAGAGACCAAAGTGTCACACGGTTGCAGCTTGAAAGATTGAAATGTCAAAGCTACGTGTTGTCTTCTTCCAATTGTTGATACCATTTTCCACTTTCGGGAGTCTGCTCTGATAGTTTGTGGAGCCTAGCCATAGAGCATGAAATGTCTCCATGCCCAAACGAAAATAAAAGTGATAACTGTATCTACGATTCGCTCATGTGCTTGCTTTTCACCGTTGACGGTCTCTTGTAAGTGCGTCACGTCTTTCTGGAATATGTTTCTTCTTGAAGAATATATAGGCTCAGATTCTAATTCTTCGAAAAAGCCGGGAAAGGTGGAAACAAATATATCCCAGTCGACGAAACTCACCACATTTCTGTTTTCAGGTATTACCAATGGTGTTGACTGAGTAAACAGGATGTAGAACCACCGTAGGCGTATCTGTCAATCGCATCAAGTACCGCAATCCCCACCCTGCCTACCAAGACAGACTCCCAATTCCAGGTAAACCTATGATTGCACTGGCCAGTGGAGCGCAATACGAGATCAAAATATTCTGCTGTAACAAACATTACTTAGTTCGCTAGCTAAGGAAATCTGAGTTTCTTTCTAGCTGACCTTGACTTTTGCTTGCCCATATGACAAGGTTTTACCTTTGAATGTACTTCGAGGACACCAGACCAACAAAACTTTTGCCTTGCTGTGCAATATCCTGTGCTCATGATCAAGGAACAGATTAAAATTACCAATGCTGGAAATCGACAATTTGACCAATTTGCTATCCCCGAATTCAATGAACGATCCGACGTAAATATGCAAGTCAACTCTCAACAGTATGAATCTTATGTCTCAAATACTAGTGAGAAGGTTTACCGCCATGGATTTTGGGGTGTGGGGTCCGGACTGACTTTCTTAATTCGGTCATTCACACGTCAAGTTGGACTTACTTCGTAGCCAGCCTCCTGGACCAGGCTTCCACGTCGGATGTTAACTTCCAGGCTGCTAGTCTAATTTCATTTCGTCTGAATTTTGGAGCGCTCTATGCAAAACAAAGAGGAGAAATCAGCTGCTGAACGAGAACGTTGCGATTGGACAGCAGTGACCCTGAACTTCAAGAGAATTTTAAGGAGGATCTGCATACCCAAGTCGATATCCATGCCCGTCTCAAAACCTACCCTTCTTGTCGCCCTTCGTCTTCAAATGGAGACATTCAACACTTTTTAGTCCTCGACTGGTCAGGGTACTAGGTGAACTCGAGCTCAACGTTGTTCAGGACAGGGTCAACGCGTACGTGAAGTTTCAGGTTCAGAGGCGTGAGAATCTGGTGAGTCTCCAACTCCAGAAGAGGCCGGCTACCCCACGATTCAGTCTAGAACTAAACGAACTATTATAGGTCAACTCCAATTCCACTTCCGCAACTACGACCCATACAACGTTCGTATGCTCTCCACTGTCACATTGGACTTTCTACACTGTCGTCTCAACGTGGAAGGTTTGGACTTACACCAACTGAGATACCGTTCGCATGCTCTCCACTGTCACAATGGACTTTCTACACTGTCATCTCAACGTGGAAACTTTGGACTTTAAACCAATTGAGATACCGTTCGCATGCTCTCCACTGTCACAGTGGACTTTCTACATTAGCATCTCAACATAGAAATTCAGGACGTACACCAATTGAGCTGCATTGAAACAATTAATTCAACTCCAATTATCATCAGAGGAGGGGTGGATGTATCGGGTTATTATGATCATGGAGCTATTTATTTTAGAGTTTAATAAATAAAGAAAAATAATTATTAATAATATAATTTTATTTGATCAAAGTAAGGTATTTAATATAAACAGATATTAGAGTTATATATTAAAGTATAATTTTTTATAGTTAAGATTTTAGATATCTAAAAGTTAAAAATAAATAGTTTTTATTTATAATTTAAACTATTATATAATATAATTTAAAAAAATTGATAAATAAACTAGTAATAATACAGTTAGATGACGCTATATCTATATATCTTAAATAAAAATTTATTTTAATTTCAATAAATAAATATATTATGTTTTAAATGTAATAAAAAGTAATCTAGAATAAATTAAATGTAATAAAAAGTAATCAAGAATATTTAATCAACATTTGTTACCAAAAATTTACTAAAATATACAAATAATTTACTATTCTACCATGACAAGAATGTAGAATGATAATTGATCTGATTTGGGTATTCTACGACGTATTTAACAGTCAACAACGAAGTACTTTTAAAATCATTGGTAAATAAAAATTATTTTTAAAGTTATAAAAAAAAATTTAATTATTGGAATTGAGAATGCCCAACCCCGTGTGGATTCCAAATACATATTTATTTATTGTACTTTAAATTCCAAAATAGGTCTAAAAGTAACTACATACCTCTTAGGATATAATATAAATTCAAAAATATATAATTCAAACACATTTTATCCATTCTTTACCCAATGAAAATGCAGAAATATCTAACAAATATCACACCCAAGTTTGTACCTTTAATGCCACTCTCGCATGATGTTAAAATGACACTTAATGTGTATTATTAATGTTTTTAGATGTAATACATAAATCATCATAAGACACCTTCTTTTTTATTTGCGTATGGAAAATCTCTTGTGTATTTGAGAAAACTAAGATAATAATATTCGAATTATATGAAGGATATCAAACTATTCAATAATACACTACATATTTATCCTTTATATTTTAAAAATCTAAAGATGATCTATATTACATCCATCTTTTATTTGGACTAAAAAATTTGGACTATCTATACTTATTTTCATTCAATAAAAGTCTACAATCTCAAATTGCACTTTACAACTTGTAAGGTTTTTGTCGGTTGAAATTATAATACTAAATGGCAATTTTACTTTTATCATAGTAGAAAGAAGTTGTTCACTCCGGTTGTGTTTTTGTTGCCAATGAGATTCCTCGATTCTAATCCTAATTTTCTCCTTGTTTTAGGAGGAACTTCCAATTTAGTCTTCATAAATTAAGCAAAAGACCTATATGAGAATCAAAGATTCATATTTGAATCTTTTTATAGTTTATAATGATAATTCAAAATCTCATATTACTATTTCTGGAGGATATATACATATATATATATAAATGGAGGAAGACAATTTAAAACTCTGGAAAAACCCAAACTAAATATGTAAACAAGAAAAGCGTAATGCAAGATGAACATCTTAAACTATGTTCATTACTGTAAATATTAAACAAAATAATATGTGAATTTCAGAAAATTAGATCTAAATTATTTTGATTAATGAATATATCTATACATAGAAAATAAAAAAAAATTTCTTTTAAGAGAAAAGCTATTGCAAATTTTGATAGATGATAAGTACACAACTTATTCAAGTATTTAATAAGCTTAGACAAATCAAAGATTTACAAAATGTTGATTCAGTTAAAATGATATTATTTCTTTTCACTCCTACCCTATAACACATTTTCTACTAAGATTTCAATGCCAAAAATATTCCAAGAAGGAAGACTAACCATTCCTTTCCTATAATAATGATTTGTGCTAAGAAGCTTGTGATAATAGTCAATAAGGATATAAGAAAAAATTTCTAACTCAGTGGATATTTTGTATGTCTCTATTAAACTATGGTGTTTGCAAACTTAAATATAGGTATTATAAAGTGAAACTTTCTTCATAAATGTAAGTACATAGGCTATGATTATCAAAGAACTAAGATATGGCTACCAAGGAAAAGTAAAAAAATTTCTTTCGTCTCTTGTATTAAATAATCCCACACACAATGCATCTCAGAGGGGTGATTATTTATCCATCCTCTTGGATAGCCACAAGTGGAGTAGCACATCAAAGCATAGGGGAAGGGGTGTGCAGGAATGCTACATCTTTGTTCTTCTAATCTTGGAGTTATGGAGTTGCGGATGTGGCATTATATATATATATATATATATATATATATATATATATATATATATATATATATATATGTTTATTTTTTTTATTTTTTTTTGTCAAGGAGTACTCAAGAGCATAATAGATGTCTAAGGGTACCACTTTCAATTTCCTACTATGCAGCCTACTTTAAACTACATGTGTCCATTACTCTACAGAGAACACTGGCTGGTGCAATCCATAAGATGATGATGCTTTGATGGTCCATTAGTATATAGACCATACAAATATCTTAGGTGTTACAGAACAAATTTCTCATATTGCTACTATTGGATCTTAACTCTATTTTCCCCCTTGTGAATTATCATTATATGGGCCTTTACACCCTTCTTATTATCTTACGCAATCACCTTTTTTGTCTTATAGAAATTCCAAGTTCTTTTATGCCTATACCTACCTTGATTATAATGAATAAATTATGCAAAGTAAATTTATCCCAACTCTTTTAATATCTTTGATGGATATATGTCTAGATCTAACTAGATTCCAATTATAAGGGATAAGGATAGTATACATTTTTTATGGTTGCAAAGTTGGAACTATTAATGTTCTTAATGGAATTAATTCATTTTCTTGCAATAACAACTTAGCTTATTCTACATATATCTATGCACATATGAAATTCTAAAAAGGCTAAATTGAAGTTGTCCCTAATAAGTTAGTTTTTATTACTATATCTTCCTTTTTTTCTTGTGCTCTCAATGTATATTCCTTTTTTGCATAATAACCTTCTTCTTTCAAAACATATTTGGCTAATTCATATGTGGTCTTTGTATATAGATAACTTCCTTTCCAACTTATCTCCTCTTCATATATTCTTAATTTTTTTTCACAATTACTTTCTTCTTCTACTCCATATCAAAATAAATATATGCATTACCAAACATATAGATTCCAGTGCACCAGAGTTTAAGCTCTACATTATGTTACTTTAGACACACTCTTTATTAGCTTGTTCACTCTCCATAAACTCCCTTCCTATATAATTCATTTCTTATTCAAAGTTAGCTACAATGTTCAAAATATCTTCAATTTCCTTCATCATTTGATGATGCAAGTAGTTCATAGACTTCACTATTGTAAGGGATTTCTTGATCCATACCATCACCATATGTTTTACTTGATGAGATCTTAAATGACTCAACTATATTTAATATCATTGAGCATAACCTTGCCGATTGCATAGAAAAATCTGCTTTGCACATCATGAATTAGATTTGTGGATAGAATGAATGAGAAGTGAACATGTATAACTTCCTATATATATATATATATTCTATTTTGAGTTATCTTGTCTTCAAAAGAATGCTATAGAATACTTAAAGAGGCATGTGTTGCATCTTTTTGTCTAACATATTCTCTTTTTAGTCCAGATCCATCAGGTTTATGAGGGTTTTTTTAAGAACTTGGAGATATCAAAAGCTAAAAGCAAAAATTAAAAAACAAGTGAAGGACATATACTTCTTTAAAAGTATTTGCAAGTAGGTATATAGCTTGGAATCATAATAAATGTCTAGATGTAAAAGTTTAGAATAAATTAGATCAAGAATTATACTTGATTATAAAAGTGATATCAAATGTATTGCATTTTTAAAATTTCACTTCTAAAGTATACTCAAGCTTAGGAACAACTCTAAGGACTAGGAGTAAATATGATTAGGTGCATACAAGGCAACAAAGAGCTTTAGAATTATGTATGTAGGATCACTTGTTGAGTATGCAAGGTGTAAGCAAAGTAAAGTGTGACTTTGGAATCACACCTTGATTTTAAAATATCCTCCATTTTCCAAATTCTAAGATTAAGAATAGATAAACCACATTGTAATCTGAGTATTGAGTGTAGTTCAGCCACATGAATCTTCTTGCAATTAATAGTCTCTATATGAGTATTGGAAAAAGTGGAGACATTAAATACTACTACTACTATACCAACTTGCACTTCCTTAACTTTGATTTGCTTCAATTAGTTATTTGCTTCATTTGCATAACTCATGTCATCTAGAAACTATCTTGGTAAAGGTTGATTTTCATTGCCTTCATTATTGTTGTCACTATTGTAGGATCTCTTTGGCAAATTAGCTACCTCTTAGGCCTCTTTGCCTTCCTTGATGACATTTCTTTAAGTAATGGTTTGTATTGAGATAAGAAATTAATCTAATTCAATGTCACATCATAAAACCTTCTTTGATTATGCTCTTTGATCTATTTCTTGATATATCTTTGCATGCATTGTTTATAGTCTTGGCTTGGTTATAGTCTAACTCTATTCTCTTCTTCTACCTTTGTAGAAATCCCTTAAAAGCACTATAATCTTAACTTTATTGCTTTATATAGCAATCAAAAGAAAAATCTTGAACTAACCGGTTGTAAAATTAGATGTATCAATATTGCAACAAAACATGAACACATATAATTTGTAGCACAAACACTCATTTGAAAATATCTATGGTCAATTTTTATCATTAGATTAGCTTTTGATCATAAAGCTATGTCCCTTGCATTTTTAGAGCTATTAGAAACAACTTGGATCAGGGGTTTGGCTATGTTAAATTAGGAAAACCTATACATGGTACGGCCATGCTTTTGATTAACCAAGTGTGTCTTCTTATCTACTTTCAATTCTTTAGTAGTATTGGTTGATAAAGCCATCTATTAAACATACATAGTTAAGGTCATTATCATGATGTTTAAGGTCCTATGAATTTTCTTAAGAGAAAAAGTTGAGTGATGGAAATATGGGATTACAAGAGTAAGCAATGATATTCTTTTCTTCTTTAGAGCCAAAAATGAGATTATCACATCCATAGAAGGATAATTGATTATCTTAAGTAATTTTTTATGTGTGCCTTCACATAACAAGCTATATAATCAAGACCTTCAATTGCTAAAAGGAAGGTCTAGAGCAATTTTTAACTGACCTCAAGTAACCTAAACATATAATGAAGGTTATTGCAAGTAGGTCAAAGGAGATACTATGAATTTAAAACACCTTTCCAAATTTGAATTTATCCAAACTTGCAAGTTAGACTAGGTGAGGTTTATTATGGAGACTGTAGAATGGTATATATTAAAAATATTAAACTCTTAATTCATTCTTTTTGTGTTTTGGATGTCTATCTTGTATTTCAGGTTGTATCTTGTAATACATATATGCTTAGCTTGATCTTAAGCATATGCCTTGTATTTTAGCTTTAATCTCTTAACACATATACACTTAGCTTGATCTTAATAGCAATGGAAAGCTCTTCTAAAATACTTCACACAAGTTCAAGATTATAAGTTACTTGAGTATAGACTAAGGTAAGTGAGCTTGCACTTAATTGGCTCTTTGTATCCCAAAACTTAGATTAGAGTCAAATAATCCAAAATGAGCTACATGAATATGTGGGGTCTTGGTGGAGCATAGATCTTAAAATTAAGCATATTTGATTCATGGGGAAGCCTTGAAAATTTTATCAAACAAGATAAGCTTTATAAAAAATCCATGCATGAAAGGCATTTATACTTTGGTTATAGTATTCTTATTGAGATATCCTTTGAAGAGATTAGAAGAGTGATCAAGTCTTAGGTACAAAATAATTAAATATACAATGATTGTTTCAATGTGATCTTAGAATATAAACTTAACATTATGGATAGGAGGTGGATTTGGGATCAACATTAACTCTTAGAGCTATAGTTACATGCCAACTAAAACCATAATAAGGATATGTGAGACGGTAATTTTATATTTAGAACTATATCTAGACCTAATGTTACGCTAATAATATGGAGATTGGTGCACAAGTTATGGCAAATTTTGTATTTTATTACCACACAGGCTAACCTTGAAATTTCTTGATACATCTTAAAATGTTTAAAATATGAATTATTGAACATGACAATCCATTTCAAACTAACCAATGGTCAAGTGGACAAGCATAAGATACACAAATTACATTGTTAATAACATCAAATAACATTAAATATACATTCACTACTAGATTTTAAAAACTAAATTTTAATTATGAACTAATATATTAGTAAAATAATCAATAATTACTAGTAATTCATAATTATAGTAAGTAGTAATTATAGTAAATTAATTATAGTAAAATAATGGTTTTGTTATAGACAAAACCATTATTGAGTGATATTCTTTAAATTGAGTCCCACTAAGGTGGTTGCTATGCACCAAACAAACAAAGATCTTGAACTTGGTGGAAAATTCAAGCCAAGTGGTAGCATGATCAATGAGACCAACTTAAGAGAAAGGATTGATGTGAGATAAATGCTATGACGAAGGCATCCAAATTTTAAACTTAGAATCCAAATTAGTACTTGAAGCCTCTTAATGATCCAAATTACTCCAAAATGAAATATCAAATATTTGAAGGGTAAAACTTGAGCTCTCTACCTTTGACTTGAAAATAATTGAAATCCTTTAAAAAAGTTCTCAAGCTCTATATTAGATTGTATTAAAGTTGGACCATGTAACCAAAACTTATATTATAATGGAACTTTTTTAAGGATTTTCTATTAGATTACATTGGAAGGGATACCTATTTTGTGCTTTGCATAATCAAATTGAGTTGGTATATATGAGATATTAAAATCCTATTGGCATGACCAAGTTAGATTACCTTTGGAAATGGAGGTAAATCAAGGTCAATATTGACTTAACCTTATATGATATTAAATTTTAATTAAGAGAAGGTTCTAAATTCATAGGAAATGTACTTGGAAGCTTCCAAAGGGAGCATGCGCTAGAAAAGACCCATTTGAAAGTCTATTTCTATTCCTTTCTCAAAGCAACTTAGTCAAAGTATGGATTTAACCAAGCTACCAAGTGACTCATTATAGTGAACTTTTGTGAGTATATAAGTGGCTTCAAAAATGATAGGAATTCATTTCTTAGTGAGCTTGGATTATTAAGTGAGTGAGTAGAACTATGCTTTGTAAATACTAGCTATATTTGACAAGTAAAGAGTTAGATTTTCTACTTAAGAGTTCAATTATTACCATTGTTGACCTGCAAGAACCTCTAACTCTTGGTGCTCATTTGTTGAGTAAGGACCTCTTAAATTGACATTGGTGAAGTCTTTCCTTATAAGCAATTTTGGACAAGCTTTGAAAATGAGAAAGTGAATGAAAATATAAAGAGTGATTAAGAGATTTACTTTTGAGTTGTTATCCTTAATGGTACTTGATATTGAATTTTTCTTCCTTTTAGCATATGATGCATATGCAAATTATCATTAGAAGTATCCCTTGAGTGAGAAACAAGCATAGAATAATTTCTATCTGTAGTATTTGCTACAATACCTAATAATGAAAATTAAAAAATTTCACTCAACCAGCTCTTGATAAAAATTAGAGGAGATTGGATGTTCTAATCAAGAAGGAATAACATGAAGTAGATATAACCAATGAAAAATTAAAATAATTGAGTTTGGAAAGTAGAAAGCAAAGACAAACTAGTTACTTTAAAATTGGACACCAATCATAGATGAAATCAAGAGACTATGAAGAAAGGAAAGGTGTGCTCTTGACAAAACTTTGATGTAACTTTTATGCCTCAATTCTAAAAGAAGCTTAAGAAGCTATAATTTTAATGGACAAAGATGGTACCTTTGATAATATTTTTGAGTGGAAGCAATCAATTGTTCCACTTATTACCAGAATACATGTGGATGTGAGATGAGATGAGATGCAAAGAGATATTTGCCATGAAAATTTTGGACTTTTCAAGGCTTTACTCTAAACATACATATCAATTACAAGCATATATAGTACTAGAAAATTTTTAAATATTTGTTTTCAAGGTCTAATGGTTGATGTTAAGAGCTTGAATGCAACATACCAAGTATAACTATTTATGACATGGACCTACATATTGATTGGAAAATGAATTGAGGCTGTGGAATTGGAGGCATACAACTTACTACTTGGATCTTATGAATAAAAAAGTAATAATCTTTTTTGGATAAAACAAGAGATGAAGATATGATCAAGAAGCTATTTGTTTAATGGCAAAAGATGGCAACTTTGATAATATTATTGTGTGGAAGTATTTGATTGCTCCAACTATTACTAGAAATCATATGGATGTGAGATGAGAAACATATTTGCCATGCAATTTTTGGATTTTGCAAAGCTTTACTGTAAACATGCATATCAAATACAAGTATATGTAGAACTACAAAAACTATACACATTTGTTCTCAAGGTCCATTTGTTGATATTAAGAGCTTAGATGCATATAAGAAGTCTAATACTCACTATATGGACCTACATATTGCTTGGAGAAATTAATTGAGGTTGTGTAACAAACTGGAGGCATGCAACATGCTATTGAATAAAAAATTAATAAAAATTTAACTAAAACAAGGGATTAACATCTGATCAAGAAGCTATAAGTTTAATGGCAAAAGATTGCACCTCTGATAATAGTTTTGGGTGGAACCAATTGATCTTTCCACCTATTGGTAGAAAACATATAGATGTGAGATGAGAAAACATATTTGCAATGCAAGTTTTTGATTTTGTAAGGCTTTACTATAAATATACATATCAATTACAAGCATATGCAATACTACAAAAATTGTAAATATTTTGTTCCAAGGTTTACTTGTTGATGATGTTAAGAGCTTTGATGTAACATACCAAGTATAATTACTTATAACATGGACCTACAAATTGCTTGGAAAGTGAATTGAGAGTTGTGGAACAAACTTGAAGCATGGAATATGCTATTTGGATCTTACAAGTAAAAGAATTGAATAAAATAAGAGATGAAGATATGACCAAGAAGCTATAAGTTTAATGGAAAAAGATTGCACCTCTTATGATAGTTTTGAGGGGAAGTAGTTAATTGATCCAATTATTATTAGAATATATATGGATGCTAGATGAGAAAACATGTTTGCAATGCAAGTTTTTAATTTGCAATGCTTTACTATACACATGCATATCAATTCCAAGCATGATTAGTACTACGTAAATTGTAAACATTTGCTCTCAAATCTACTTTTTGATAATAAGATCTTGGATTTAACATACCAATTACTACTTATGACATGGAATTATAGATTGCTTGGAAAATGAATTGAGTTTGTGGAAAAAATTAGAGGTATGCTATTTAGGCCTTTTGAATAAAAAGTAATAAAAATAGGACAGAACAAGAAATAAGATATGATCAATGAGAGAGATGATGCAAAACATGGTAAAGTAGATCTACAATCCAAGTTTCTAGAGTAGTTTATCATATGTCATGGTAACTTTGTTGTTGTAATAATACATTATTCACCAAATGTTAGTATTTTGAGGTAAAATAGTTTTTTCTCACAAGAATAAAGTTAGGAATGAAGAGATACTAAGATAAATGTCACTAAATAATACTTTATTGTCACTTCTTTCACTTCTTAGGCAAAACTACTCCCTAAAGAGGGAGGTGACACCTGCCAAGATGCATCATAGAATTTTAAAAAGGGTAAAATCACTCACACTCAATATCATATAAATCTAATCAATTCCTAAAAGTGTTGTTTCAATTCATGGTCTTATTCCTTCAAGAGACTTCCTTAACTTCTCTTCCCAAAAGTTTGTCTTCAACTTCAAAGGAATTCTTTTCAAGTCAAAGGGCAACCTTAGATCCAAGGGCATGACATTGCTTCAAAGGACTTAATTTGCCTATCCAAAGGTCTGCAAATCTTTTTGAAGGCACAAAAACCTTCCAAGAAATAGATTACCTTCCAATTTAAGCCTTGCATATACAATTCTTATTCCTCTAATTTTAGCTCTTGCCTACTTCCAACACTATAGCCACTCTTAAGGCATTACTTCACCCACACTCTCAAGGTGTTACTTCTAAATGGTTATTTTTGCCTTCTACAATGCTACCACACATGTTTTTATCGTTCCTTCGCCTCTAGCAATGTTTTATACTCGGCATCTTTCTTGGCTAACCCCTATTTAAGCCTTGCTTTCATGAAATTTATCATAACTCTAATCTCTAAAGGATTTCCACTTTCTCCTTTAGAATTTCTATCTCCTCTTATTATGCTACAAGTTTAGCCTTTAAGGTTCTATTCTCTTCCTTCATCTTGTTAGATTTTCCCTTATTGATTGCATTGAAGATTATCTTGCATGATTTTCTCTTTGCTCATTGTCTAACTCTTTCTAATGTATTGGAATCTCACTCTACCACTCCTTTAAGGTGTTATGCATCCATCTTGGTAAGTCACTTAAGCTCTCTACTCCTATATTCCTCATAGATATTTGTCAAAAAATCTATAATAGGAATTACACCAATCATTAACATTTCTGAGATAGTTTGGCCATCACTCAAAAGTTGCTCTTGCCCCAATGGTTTTATGTCTCCTTTGGGTTCAACCAAAACCCTTGCCCCTTTTTGGAAGGATATCTTCAACCTTGGCTTCTCTGCTTCCTTGGGTGTTCCTTCTTGCTCATTGGTGCTACATTGCACCTCCATTGGTAGGTAGCCTTCTAGAAATAGATTATTTGTTCCCAAATCTCCTAAGTGCTGATCAACTTTAATATCTTCCATCCTTGGTGTTGTCAATTTATTGAGGTCCCCTTTGGATGGTCTTCCTTGACTTAGCACTAGATATGATCATAGATGATATCTCCTGAACATCTTTCATAGGGCCGCCTGATCTGCATCTTTCTTTGCCTACTTCTTTGGTCAAGAGGTTATTGCCTCCAAAGATTGGGTCATCTTCTATTTCCCTAAAGTAATCTGGCTTGTAGCTAGACTCACTTCTGCTTCCTTTAACTTATCATGTTCCTCATCATTTCTCTTATACTCTACCAATTGAAAGTCCATGTCTTCCTTTTACAACTTTCTTAACAATGTTAACCATCCAAGCTAGCTTTTAAAGTATTTCTTGTCTAGTCTATGGCTAAGAAATGCCCTTTTTTCTTCATCTAGTAACACCAAACTTGTGTAAAAATCAATGATAAAAGGAATTAGATAATGGGGTTCCTTCTTGCTAAAAGAGTTGTTCAAAAAACTGATGAGAGTTACAACAACATGTAGATTACAAGTGAGTTCACACATCATACGGGAATACATGGTTCACCTCAATGTGAGGCTACATCCACTAGAAAGCTTTGTGGGAATTCTTTACTCACCCAGGCTCCTATCATATGCAAGTCCAGTACTACCTCCTTCTCAGAGTCCACTCTCACTATCAACTTGAGAGTGAGCCAAAATCTTGAATATAGGGAACCCTAAGGCATAAGAGTAAAACCTAACAAACTCCTCCTTGACTCTTATCTTGGGGTTAGTAACCTTGCAACAATTTATCACTCAGTGGGAAGTTCTAGATAGACAACCAATCACTTGACCCCTCCTTTAAACTAGGATAAACTAGAACTTATATCCGTAGTCCATACAGGGATAGAGTAATCAAAACAGCCAAGGTCACCCTACTCATGCTCCACTTGCACAACCTGCAGGGTAGCATGATGCCTAGAGAAACTTCTAAAGGTATGACTTTGGTAAAGGCATCAGCCGGGTTGAGCTTACCATCAATCTTGACTAGATCAAACATTTTCTCAGATGCAACTTGCCTAAGAAAGTGATATCTGATGTCTATATGCTTAATCCTACTACCCATCACCTGATTTTCAGCTAGGTGTAAAGCACTTTGATTATCACAATGAAGCATTACATTACCATGCATTAGCCACATCTCAGCAACAAGTCTATCCAACCAAATTGCTTCCTTTGTTGCTTCCATTGCTTCCACATACTCAGCTTCTATAGTAGACTGTGCAACACACTTTTGCAAGGTAGATCTCCAACCACAACTGACCAGTGCCCAAGTTCCTCTTGATCTCCATGCCTTATATCCTTGTGGCCAACCCTAGATCTTTCATCCTTAACTCCGGACTCAAGAGCGTGTTGAGCTTGTTCACCTCAGATCTATTCTTGGCAGCTATCAACATGTCATCCACATACAACACAAGAATAATAGAACCAAAGGTCTTATTATTCACTAGTTTTATGTACACACAAGGATCAAACAAAATCCTTTTGAAACCCTAAGCGTGCACAAATACATCAAACCTCTTGTTCTATTGGCAAGGTGCTTGCTTCAATCCATAAAAGGACTTCAGCAATCTGCATACCTTGTCTTCCCGGCCTTTCTTCAAAAATCCCACAGGTTGTCTCATGAAGATCCTCTCATCTAAGGTGCCATAGAGAAATGCCATGACAACATCCATTTGATCTAAAGTAAGACCAAATAATGCAACAAGCATACATAATAGATGTAGTGTGGATGTAAAAGACCAAGACCAAGGAGAGAAATAGAAGAATGGAAACTCATATTGGGACACTTGAATGAGGGAAAAATCCAAACACCTAGCATGAGCTTTGGCCTTAGTATTTACAGGTAGCATACAAGGCCCTTGAGAAGCTTTTCAAGAAGCTTCCTTGAGCTGCTTTCTTAGAGTGCAAGCCAAGTTAACTAGTAAGCTTCTCAAGAAGCCTCATTCTAGAAGCCGCCTACTTGGCATGCAAGCTAAGCTAGTTAGAAGCTTCCTTCTAGAAGCTACCTGCTTGGAGTGCAAGTTAAGTAGTCGGGAAGCTTCCCAAGAAGCTTCCTAGATGCTTTTGGAATATTCTAGGCTAATTTGGCTTATTCTCTACTTTGTTAGCCTTACTAACTACGTCGCTAAACTCCATATTGTTACATATTCCCCCACCGCTAGTTGGTGACATCCTTGTCGCCATTGAAGCTTCAAACTCCTAGATGGCCGTTTGTGCATTCTGGAGGTGAGAAAGAGGTTCCCAGGTGGCATCATGAAGGGGATACCCTTTCCAAAGGACCTTGTACTCCGTATGTTAGCGGCATGCAAGGAGACAATCAACTTTGTACTCCTCATGATCATTGATAGGGATAGGGGGAGGAGGAGGTTGGAATCAAGAGGAGAAAGAAGAGGGGTTAGGAACAAAGGGTTTTTAACTTGGAAACATGAAAGACAGGATGGATGTGCATATGAAAAGGGAAGGCAAGTTGATAAGCAATAAGAGAGACAATTTGGGTGACATCAAAAGGTCCTATCCAATTAGGGGCAAGTTTACGTACTTGGGTATCAAGTGGGAGGGGTAGATTACTAGAGGATAACATAACTTTATCACCGACTTCAAAGGTGAGATCACAACGATGGTGGTCTGCATATTGTTTTTGACACTTTTGAGCAACAAGGAGGTGAGATTTGGCTTGTTGGAGAGATTCATATATGGTGTTCAAGAAGGGTGAAGTATGAGGGACTTGAGACAAAGGGGGAGCAAGAAGAGAATATGGGACAAGTGGATCTTGGCCAAAATTGAGAAAGAAAGGAGAGAATCCAATGCTTGCCTGTTTAGAATTGTTATATGCAAACTCCACAATTGCAAGACATTCATCCTAATTGGTATGGTGAATGTTGACAAAGGCACAAAGCATATCTTCCAAGGTGCAATTTGTACGTTCAATTTGTCTATCAATTTGAGGATGATAGGTTGTGGACAAAGCAAGCTTGGTGCCAAGTATCTGGAAGAGTGCTTGCCAAAACTTTCCGGTGAAGCAAGTATCACGGTCAGAGATGAGTACACATGTCATACCATGATGTTTGAATACATTATTGAAGTAGAGTTGCGCCAAGGTTGGAGCAGTATCAACATTATCAACCGTTGGTGCCAAATGGATTTTCTTACTAAGCTTATCCACAAACACCACAAATTTTTGTGTGACCTTGTTGTGTCTTGGGCAAGGAGGTGATGAGATCTAAGCTCACATGTTCCCAATGAGTAGTTGGAATGGGAAGTGGCTGAAGGAGTCCACTTGGCTTTTGGTTAGTGGCCTTGTTGCATTGACAACTCTCACACGATTAGACAAACTCCCAAACATCTCGTGTCATGTTGGGCCACCACCAATGACTTTGGAGGGTACCTAAGGTCTTGTCCATCCCTATGTGACTAGCTATTGGTAAATCATGGGCTTCCTAAAGGCGCATAAGTTGGAGATCACCTTTGGCTGAAACATAGATCTAGTCCGCATGGAATAGAAGGCCTTCCTTGAAGGAGAAGGTGTTGTACTCCTTGTTGCTTGTCAGACGACCATGTACCATTGGAAGAAGGGATCTTGTTGTAGAGCTGACCAAAACTTGTTATGGACCTTTGGGTCAATTGACACCGTCGTAATTGTCGCAGTGATGAGAGGAAGAGACTTCAAATCAGGTCGTTGTGATAGAGCATCAGGGATGACATTGAACTAACCTGGTGTGTACTCAAGTTTGATGTCAAAAAATTGGAATAGCTCTTCCCATCGATGATGTAGACTCTTCATATGTTCCAAGTGTAAGGTTTGCAACAATGGCTTGTGATTAGTTTGCATGACCACTTGTTTCCCCAAGAGGTAATGCCTCCATACCTTGGTGGCATATACCATTGCAATTTGTTCCCAATCTTGAGCAGAGTAGTTTCTTTCAGTTGTATTTAGTCGGTGAGACACAAAGGCAATGGGATGTAGTCCATCTGGGAATTCTTGTTGCAACAAAACTCCTATTGCAAAGTTAGAAACATCAAAATGAACCACACAAGGTAGTTGAGGATCATATGGTTGAAGAATGGGTCTTGAAGACACCATATGCTTTAACTTTTGGAATGCTTCTTCATGCTTGGTGGTCCACTGGAAACTTGAGTTCTTTCCCAAGAGGTCAGTCAATGGTGTAGCCACATGAGCATAATAATGGATGAACCTACTGTAAAAACTTGCCAATCTATTGGATGCTTGTACTTTTGTAGCATCCTTTGGGGTAGGCCAATAAGTAATTGGCCTTGATCTTCTCTTCTTCCATCTTGATCCCCTTTGATGAGATCTTATGACCCAAGAAGGTAACCTCCTTCTGCCAAAAGGCACCTAGACTTCTTGCAATAAAATTTCCATTGTCGTAGTTGGCTTAGGTCTTCTCGCACATGATTCATGTGTTCTACCTCTGTCTTGCTATAGATTAAGATATCATCCAAGAGCACTACCACGGACTGATCCAATAGTCCCTCTAACACCCAATGCATTTGATCCATGAAGACTATTGGAGCATTAATGAGTCCAAAAGGTAGAACTCTCCACTCAAAATGCCCATACCTTGTGCAAAAGGCAGTCTTTTTCACATCTTCACTTCCAATAGGAATTTGCCAATAGCCGCTATGAAGATCCAACTTGGAAAAGTAGCGTGCTCCACTTAGTTGATCAAGTAGGTCATCAATCTGAGGCAAGGGATATGCATTCTTCACGGTTTGCTTATTGAGTCCACGGTAATCAATACAGAAATGAAGTCCTCCATCCTTCTTTGGAACAAATAGTACCAGTGCTGCCCAAGGAGATGTACTATATTGTATGAAATCCTTCTCCAACAACTCTGTAAGTGTTATTTGAAACTCCCCCAACTCCTTTGGTGAGAGCTGATAGATTGGTCTACTCACTGGAGTACTCCCTCACAATAACTTGATCTTGAAGGGCATACCTCAATTTGTAACACCCATTTGTGCATGTGTGTGATATTGTGATATTTAGCTTGGTATTACAAGTACTTAAGAGATATTATTTATATAGAGATAAAGGATGGTTCTATATTAGTCATGGTTAGCTAAAGTTAGTCATAGCTAAGATAGATGGGATCTTACTTTAGAGGAAGTAGAAAAGATGAGCACCACTATTTTGGATTTGAGTGTGTTGACTTGGTATTATTCCTAGATGTTTGGCTTTGAGGAAAGAGTTGAGAACTCTTGGGCCCGCAAGCCTTTTTGTTTTGGATTCTTCTTTAGTCCAAGGATAGCCCATGTGAAGGAATCCTTGACTTAGTGGTTGGGTCAAGATAAGGCCACATGCTTAGGAGAATATGCCCATGTGAATGGATATCCTTTCTACTTTTTGACTTTCCTTGACTTTTAGTCTAGTAACTTGAGTTACTACGGTAATTAGTAACTTTGGTACGTAACTATTTCACAAGTATATAAACAAGGGGTGAGGAGGTACTCATCATCCTTTCATTTACAACTATCTCTCTCTCATTGAGTTCTCTAGTGAGCAATGTCTTGAGTCTTGGAGTGTTAGCCTCGGAGGAGTATGATGGAGTTGGGATTCCTTGCCTTCTTAGTCCATGGTGCGCTACCATAATAGCCATCAGAGGTTTATCCTGAGTGAGAGACAGGCCGGCTCACATTTTTGGTTCCGTTGCCGGGACCTCTCTAGAAGGTAAGATAATGTTCCGTGTTCAATTCTACATTAGGCAAAAGGAGGCTATGAGAGCTCACTTGGAGGGAACATTAGGAGAGGAGAGGGCTGAACTTATGTTAGAGAACCAAGATCTATTTGTATACCCTATAGGTCATTATGATATCTTTGAGTTGATTTTGTACATCTTGTACACATGAGAGGAATTGGAGAGATTGTGTGAGGTGGATTGCAGATTTTGGAGATTAAGGTGATTTTGGGCAAAATCTCAAGTTTGAGATCTGGACTTGAAATTATTGTGAGAGCTACTATGCGCACTGGGCTAGAATTTTTGAAAGTTGATAGGGTAAAGTGCTCCCGCAACTGCATGCTCTTTGGAAAATTTTACAGAGTCTGCCATTTCTTCAATTTTCAGTGAATTGTCCTAAACATTTCCAAGAAAATTCAGTGCATTGTATCCTACATGTTGCCACAAAAATTAGAGAGAGATTGTTCTTGCGCAGGGAGTTATGAGTTCTTGAAGTGAGGGGGGTGGTTTTGAGACCAAATCTGAAATATGTGTGCTGAATAGAAAGGTGTCTAGGCCAAATAGCTTGATGAAAAGATCTGAAATTTTCCAAGGAAGGACGCCCTAGAGTTGTGATCATGTGTGAAAAATTTCAGAGGATTGTGACATATTGGTTGGGAGATTTGAGTGACATTGTGAGGAAGGGTCAATTTTGCAAAGTGGAGATCTCATGCATGAGGAGTTTGAGATCAACAAAAAGCATGTTTGAGTGTTTAGATTCATCTTGGGAACATGGAGGGTCATCAAGAGTGGAAATTGAGATTATGTAAGGTTCCCCAAGGGTTTGAGGTGATTGTAGGGGTAGATTTGAGGAAAAGAGAGTTTACAATAGAATTTGAAGAGAGTGTTGAGAGGATCCAAAATACTACACCACTTGGAGGAAAGAGTAAGTCTAAGTGCTTTCTATGTGGAAAGAAGGGACATAAGGCAAGTTCATGTCCATTGACCTTTGAGAGCAAGAGATTGAGGGAAAGGAGAGGCTTACTTGACTTGGGTTTGCATGTTGGACCTTCTTCACCAAGATTAGGAGGGAGAAGATCTAAGACCAAGGAGTTGTCTGAGGTTTGTGGAGTGGAAGGACTTCCAAAAGGACATGAGTGTAGTGGAGTAAAAGCACTTTTGGAGACTTTGGTGAAGGATCTTGGAGAGAGTCTTAGTACAACTACAGAAATACTACCACCTTCATCAGCTAGTTCTCAAGATTAGTGATGGAGATAATCTTTCAACTTATGGATAAACTATCCATGAGAGTTAGATTAATATGCACTCTAGGATTTGATGTTGCTATAGAAATCTTGGAGCAACCTGAACCTTTTGTGTTCCCTAGAGTGGATTATTATCAAATGGTGTTAGTCATGTATATACTCTATTAGTAATAGAGTGAGAGAAAAGAAAAGAAAAAAAAAATTTGAGAGAAAGAAAGATATTGAGAGGTTAAGATGGAGAAACTTCCGGTTTTCTTTGGCAAGGATGGAGAAGATGTGGAGGCCTTTGTGAGAGACTTCAAGAGAGCTTGCATAGGAAATAATGAGAGGAGGAAGAATGAGCGGGCCTCATTATTACCAGATTTCTTTGAGGATGCAACACTTACATGCTATGAGTCAAAATACCAAAAGAGAGAGAGGAGAGATGGGGAAGAGGAGTCTTGGGAGACTTTGACTTCAGCACTCATTGAGAACTTTCTTCCTGATGAGAGTTATGAGAGATTGATGAGTGAGGTTACATTTCTCAAGCAAGGAGGAGAGAAAGTGAGAGTCTATGTGGAAAGAGTGGAAAAGTTAGAGTCCAGATTTTGCATAGTGTTGAGGAAGGGTGGGGATGATGTGGAGACTACAATGATTGGCATAGGGGCCATGTTCACCAAGAATTTTGTGGGAGGGTTGAGACCACAAATTAGAAGCAAGGTGAGATATGAGAAACCTTCTTCCAAGGTTGAAGCTATCAAGATCGCAATTCGTATGGAGGAGAGTTTGGAAGGAGATGAGAGTGATTTGGTGGTGAAGGAGGTTGTGCATCCTCCTCAAGGCTACAAGTATGGTGGAAATTTTGATACTTTGGTGGCAAGGGTTGCACCATAAGTAGTGGTTGCTCCAGTTCTTGCACCTCCACCAAAAGATCCACTTCAAACCATCACAAAACAACTTGTGGATCTCAAGATCAATATGGTGCAACTATGGGAGAAGAGAGAGGTGGATCAGAATGTAGGGAGAGGGGCTAGGAGTTATAGAAACTATCCATATAGAGGAGGCCAACCAACCAACAATTTCAATGATAGAAATTGTTTTGGTTGTGGAGGAAGAGGCCATATCCAAAGGAATTGCCCAAATTCCACTTACCATGGAGGAAGGGGTTATGAGAGAGCCAATAGAAGGAAAGAGGGAGGTAGTGAAACCCAAGTGGCTCCTAATCCCAACAAAGGTAAGGGGATAGCATCCATAGATGTGGTTGAGAGCAAGTATGAGAAGGGAGAGTGCTCAAACTCCAAGGGTCTTAATTTGGAGCTTTTGGCACAAGAGAAGAAGAGAGCTCGTTTTGCAGAGGATGTTCACTCTTCTCAAGGATTTACTCCAAGCAAGGATACTCCTATGTCTACTAGGAGCACTCGCACCTCAACACCATCAACAACAAAGACTCCAAGGAAGAAGTTGGGGATGGAGGACTTCTTGATCTCAAAGCAACAATGGAATTACAATGTGTTGGAGGTTGTTGGTAGTCACAAGGCTAACATCACAGTGGGCCAATTGATTGCTTTGAACCCTACCTTGAGGAAGGAGCTTAGAGTGGTTTGAGTTCTACAAGGAGCAAGAGGAAGAAGAAGGCAAAAGTTCCAATATCAATGGGGGTGGTGGATGCCAAGCCAGCACCATGGGAGGCTTGTGAATATGCCTCCAAGATTGATGTGAGAGTGAATGGTCACAACATCAAGGATGCATTGGTTGATGGAGGATCAACAGTAAATGCCATGTCAAAAAGGTTGATAAAGAAGTTGGGTATGATACCCTCAAGACCTTCAACATTTGTGGTGAGCATGGCAAACAAGCAACAAGTTCGACCAGTAGGGGTGATGGATAAAGTGGTAGTTTCAGTTATGGGAGTTCAAAATCTCATGACTTTCCAAGTCTTGAAGGATTCAAGCTATGACTTACTTCTTGGGAGGCCATGGTTGAGAGCAACATACACAACTGATTGATGGCACAAAGAGTACTTGAGGATTGGGCCATCAAACCATAGAGTCATAGTTCCTATGACTAACACCACCAACACTTCACATTTGGATACACCATCTTCTGATTATTGGGAATCAGATTCTGAAGAAGGAGCTTCAGGTGTGGATACAAGCATGGATGAGACTTCCACGGAGGAGGATAAATCTGAATCTGATTCAGATGTGCATCCTTTGTGTGCTATGGATTTTGCACCTAAGCCAAAGGTTTTGAAGGACCCAGATAAATCACCATTGACACTTGAGGAGGTAGAGAGAAGGTTATCTACCCTCAAGTATGGTCCAAATGTTACCAAGAAGGAGAAGGTGAGATTTGAGGAGATTTTCCGCAAGTTCATCCATGTGTTTGCTTTTAGTTACATGGATTTGAAGGAAGTCACCTTGGAGGAGCAAAAGATAGAGGTGGAGTCACATGCAAGACCAATCCGCCAAAAGCAATGTCGCATTAGCCCACCAATATCTTTGGTTGTTAAGGAGGAGATTGATAAGCTCAAGGAAGCTGGATTTATCTTTGAGGTAGAGAATTCAGAATGGGTGTCTCCAATTGTCATTGTGAAGAAAAAGAATGGCAAGCTTCGGGTATGTGTGGATTACAAGAAGCTCAATGCTGTTACCAAGAAGGACTACTACCCATTGCCATTCATTGATGAGATCTTGGAGGAGGTTGCAGGTCATGAGAGGTACAGTTTTGGAGATGGTTATAGTGGATATAACCAAATCAAGATTGCACCAGAGCATCAACAACTCACCACATTCACCACACCTTGGGGAACTTACACTTTCAAGGTCATGCTTTTTGGGCTTTGCAATGCTCCAGCCACATTCCAACGGTTCATGAACAAGGTATTTGAACCTTTCATTGGGAAATTTGTGAGAGACTTCATTGATGACTTTTGTGTCTATGGAAGCAAGGAGGAGCACTTTGAGCACCTAATCAAAGTCTTGCAATGCTTGGATGAGGCAAATGCATCACTCAACCCAGGGAAGTGCATTTTTGGATGTGAAGAAG
Organism: Lunularia cruciata; assembly: GCA_948567375.1. Classification (NCBI taxonomy): domain Eukaryota; kingdom Viridiplantae; phylum Streptophyta; class Marchantiopsida; order Lunulariales; family Lunulariaceae; genus Lunularia; species Lunularia cruciata. Next base: position 52,916,295 of record OX419758.1, read on the forward strand.
GTCTTCTTTTGAGGCACATCATCTCCAAGGATGGAATAGCAGTTGATCCTGAGAAGGTGAGGAAAATCTTAGGCCTTCCATTCCCTTCAAGCTTGACAAAGTTATGCCAATTCTTGGGGATGGTTGGATACTATAGGAGGTTCATCTTCTCATTTTCCAACAAGGCTTATGCATTGACCATCTACATGAAGAAGGGTGTAGATTACATGGTGATTTTGGAGGACAAGGAGGCTCTCAAAGCTTTTGAGGAGCTCAAGCAATCCCTTGTTGTAGCTCCAATTCTTGCTAAACCTGATTGGAGTAAGCCTTTCATCCTCTACACTGATGCTTCTAATGTAGCTATAGGATGCACTCTTAGTCAATTAGACCAAGATGGGCACGATCATCCAATAGCTTATGCTAGTAGGAGATGGTTTCAGCAGAGAAGAACTACTCTGTCACGGAGAGAGAAGGGTTGGCAGTGATCTTTGGTCTCAAGAAGTTTAGACACTACTTGATTGGAGGGAAAGCCACCATTGTCACGGATCACAAGGCTTTGAAGTACATCTTCAACAAGCCTAATGTTGAAGAGAGACTAGCAAGGTGGATGATACTCTTGTCTGAGTATGACTACACCATTGAGGATAGGCCAAGAAAGAAACATGCAAATGCTGATTTGTTATCTAGAGCCTATGATCATATGGAGATGAGCCAGTGGATGATTCCTTCCCGGATGAGGAGCTCATGAAAATCTCAGTCACTCAAGAGGTTCCAATGGAGTACAAGGAGATTGTGGATTTTATGACAAGAGGTAACTATCCAGAAGGGATGCATGCTAGGAAGAGGAAGGCCCTTGCAGCAAGATCTAGACCTTACACAATGGTGGAGGATATTCTTTTTCACCAAGGAGCAGATGGTCTACTTTGAAGAGCAGTGGGTAAGGAAGAGTCTATCCTACTCATAAAGGAGTTTCATGAAGGTTTAGTATGTGGAGGACACTTTGCAGGAAAGGTGACTGCTTTCAAGATTCTAGATGCAGGTTACCATTGGAGAGGGATTTTCAAGGATTGTTTTGATTATTGCAAAACTTGTCATGTTTGTAAAGCTTTTGCTAGAAAGTCTACATCCACTCCACCACTTAGATCAATTCCATTGCTAGGACCTTTTGAGAAGTAGGGAATTGATTTTGTAGGTCCTCTCAATAGAACCCCAAGGAACAATTGGTACATTGTGGTAGTTACTGATAACCTTACCAAGTGGGTTGAGGCTAGACCATTGAGGGACAAGAATGAAGATGAAGTGGGTAGATTTCTTTATGAACGCATTATCACTAGGTTTGGATGCCCTTTGGAGTTGGTTTCTGATAGAGGAGGAGAGTTTACAGGAAACATTACTATAGCCATGCTACGACATTTCTCTATCACACATAGAGTAACTACATCCTATAAGCCAAATTCCAATGGCTTGGCAGAGAGAACCAATCAGACCTTGTGCATGATGTTGGCCAAAGATGCAAAAATGGAGAGGGCTAAACATCATTGGGACAAGAGGATTCATGCAGTTTTGTGGGAGTATAGGACAACCATGAAGACTTCCACCAGATATTCTCCATTTCAATTGGTGTTGAGTATTGAGTCTACCTTACCTATTCACTTTGATCTTCCTACCTTCCAAAGCATTCATAGGAGATTGAAGAAAGCACAAGGAGGTGATGCAGAGAAGTCAAGGAAGGATCAACTCATGGAGTTGGAAGAGGCAAGAGCAATTGCTATGGTTTGAGTGGAGCAAGCCCAAAGGAAACAAAAGGAGAGCTTTGACAAGAGACAAGGCAAGAAGAAGGTGGAGACTTTCAAAGAAGGTGATTGGGTAATGTTGTTTGATTCCATTCAATTCAAGAGAGTGCAAAAGAAGTTTTTGCCTAAGTACTTTGGACCTTTCATAGTGGAGAAGGTGTGAGGCAATTACACCTATGATCTCAAGGAGTTGGGAGGAAGACACTTTGATAGGAATAACCATGATAAGTTGAAGATGTACCATAGAAGGTAGAGAGACCTTCACTTTGAGGACAAAGTGAACACTTAGTCCGGGGGTAAATGTAACACCCATTTGTGCATGTGTGTGGTATTGTGATATTTAGCTTGGTATTACAAGTACTTAAGAGATATTATTTATATAGAGATAAAGGATGGTTCTATATTAGTCATGGTTAGCTAAAGTTAGTCATAGCTAAGATAGAGGGGACCTTACTTTAGAAGAAGTAGAAAAGATGAGCACCACTATTTTGGATTTTAGTGTGTTGACTTGGTATTATTCCTGGGTGTTTGGCTTTGAGGAAAGAGTTGAGAACTCTTGAGCCCGCAAGCCTTTTTGTTTTGGATTCTTCTTTAGTCCAAGGATAGCCCATGTGAAGGAATCCTTGACTTAGTGGTTGGGTCAAGATAACATCACATTCTTAGGAGAATATGCCCATGTGAATGGATATCCTTTCTACTTTTTGACTTTACTTGACTTTTAGTCTAGTAACTTGAGTTACTACGGTGATTAGTAACTTTGGTACGTAACTATTTCACAAGTATATAAACAAGGGGTGAGGAGGTACTCATCATCCTTTCATTTGCAGCTATCTCTCTCTCATTGAGTTCTCTAGTGAGCAATGTCTTGAGTCTTGGAGTGTTAGCCTTGGAGGAGTATGATGGAGTTGGGGTTCCTTGCCTTCTTAGTCCATGGTGCGCTACCATAATAGCCATCAAAGGTTCATCCTGAGTGAGAGACAGGCCGGCTCACAGATCGGAGGGTAATCCCTTTGGTAGATCATCCGGAAACGTGTCTACAAACTCTTGAACTATCCTTTCAACCATTTTCTGATGAGGCTTCTGAGCCTCCTCAGATTGTTCTTGTACAATTGGCTTGATCCACACCGCAAATACAAACTTCTCTTCCTCCAAAGCTTGCTCTATGGTTGCTTTACTACCAAACTTCCCTTCCAAGGACTCATCTCTCTTCCAAGCTTGCTCCATGGTTGCCTTCCTCGCAAACTTCTTATCTTGGGACTCATCTTCCTTACAGATTTTCTCTATTGCTACCTTCTCAACAAACTTCCCATCTTGGGACTGACTATTTTTAGGTGTCTTACTTAGAGGTGCCAGACAACCTAATTAGAAATTCCTACCTTGGATTTATTGTCAGGTCCAATCAAATTGAACCTTATGACGTTCAAGCCAAGGTAGACCCAAAATGATATCATAGTATAGAGGTGCCACTACAAACCTCATACACTCCAAATACTCCTTACCAATCTTGAAGGTCACATGATGTGAGGTGCGGAGTGCAGAACCCTTTCTACCATCCGCCATCATCAAACTAGTTCCAAACACTAGCTTGATAAGAATACTCGATTCCTTTGCTACTTGCATAGACATGCAATTCTCTGAACTTCTAGAATCAACCAAAATCCTACAACCCCAATTAGATATCGTACCTTGCAAGTGAAGCAAACTTGCATAAGTTGAGCCTTCAATCCCATTGGAACTTATCAAGCTCCCAATAGGCGGCTCAAAATCTCCTACTGGGATTCCTTGTTTCCTTGATCATTTTGTTCCACAATCTCCATTTGGGCAACTTGTTGAGGTCGTCTATTTGTGACAACCCGGCAAATATCATTTTTGCGGTAATCGGGTAAGTAAAGTTTGTTCCTGCAGAGATACAAGTCAGAATTGGTCAAATAAAAAGTCAAATAGTAACATGTAGTTCTTCTTGGTTGCGTCTTTAATCTCTCAAGTAGAAACCACACCCAGAAGAGAGTAACAAGCACTAACTCGTAGTCTTGTCACAAATTAACACTCCATAATCACAACTCCATCAATTCTTTCCAAACAATCTTGATTGTGATGATTTAGGCTCTCCCAAAAATGGCACTTCATTGCAAAACAACTTCGCCTCAGAATTGTGTTCCACCCCTCCACTGAAGGCACAACTTCCTCAATTGAAATTGCTTCACATCAACTTTGCACTGCACTCACAAATGCAAAATACTACCAACACTACAATTCCTCTCATATCTGTCAAGGCATTGCTTTGATTGCACTTCACTCAGGATCAAACACACAGAATGAAGATCAAGGCTGTGGAATCCAACATCCAACAAACACACTGACTTGCACTTCAAATTTCTCCAAACACTCACAAACACAATTACAAAGTTGATACTCGGAATCAAGCTCAAGCAACGAGCACTGCTTCATAGCACTTTGCTTTATCTATTCTCAGAAATTATGAGCACTGAACAACATTTCTTTGTGAATGCCACTCTTAAGTAGTGAATCAATCGACAGTTCTAACAACTATACCGTTCTACAACAACTCTTCTAACCTGGAGATCCAAAATGACAATGCACCTCTTCATATCTGCCTCTTCAAATCTCAAATCTGTTACTAATCTGATCCGATGTCTACTTCATCATCGGCTTTCAAACCCGAACCCAAATTAAATTTACTTCCTACTACTTTTTCCTCGGGTCTCATATCTTCTACTTCTTCTACCAGATCCAGCAATTCTCTTTCCTGATCTGAAATTGCACCAGTGGGTAATCTATCTAACTCTTCATCTCTCGACCCACTCTTCTCTAATGTCTCTATCGGTAATTCCAAAGACATTTTTACTCCTATGTTATCTACTTTGGGTTTTGCTCTAACATCTTTCCGAAGTTTTTCTATCTCTATTTTCACTAAGTCTAATCTAATTGAAATGTTATCTTCTACCTCTAAGATCTTTCTGTCTACACAAGTTCTAAGACTAATTAACAAGGCATTCATATCTATATCCTTTGCCTGTCTTTGCCTTGTCTCCTGCACCAACAACTTCAACTCGTGTAGCCTCGTCTCTTCAATCCGAATGCTGACCTCTATACTTAGCATTGCATTCATCCGGAGGACTATCTCCTTCAATGGCTCTAATCTCATCTTTCTTTCACGTTCCCGATCTGCAAGCCAATCTTCTCGGTACATTGCCAACTCCACCTTGAACTCGGCTTTCACCGACTCCTTCTCCTTCTCCTTCTGGACAACTCTCTCCTCTTGATTATGAAGTAACTCTCGTAATCTGTCTTCTTCTCTATATCGTGCCGCCAACTCTTGTTGCCAAAGTTGCTTCTTCTCCTTGACACTCTCCATCACCCTATCGAGCTCTTGATCCTTTGCAGTGACTCTCGCCATAGCATGGATAACCTCTACTCTTGAATCAGCAAACTGCTGCTTCAAGATCTCATACTCAGCTACTTGTCTCTCCCTTGCTATGTCACTCTTCTTCACAAGATCCTCTCAATAATTTACTTCTCTCTTCAGGTCTTCAATTACTTGACTTCTAACTACTGCCTCCACTCGCAGTACTTCTCTTTCCTCCTCACCTCGGGTTATACTCTTCTTCAACTCTGAGTTTTCTTCTTCCAGTCTTGCTAATACCTGCAACACAATCTTCACCTCTGGACAAGTCGACTGCATCTCCTTCTTCATGTACTCTAACTTACTAACAACGGGCACACAACTTCTCACAGGTACTCCACTCCATCATTGGCAACTACTTCATCCTATGGAGTGATCTCCTTCTTTACCTCTTCTTCTCCCAATACTTGCCTTCTTCTTTGCAGTCGTCGTATCGGAATAGACGCCTCGCTTCCCGAGCTTTCAGGTGCTTCTTCCTTCACTGTACTTGGACCTGCTTCCCACTTTGCCTTGCATCTCAAGCAAACTCCTCTTTGCATTGCAATCTTCTTCTCTTCGGGCACAATTACTTTGTCTTCCAACTGTGTGTTGTCTTCGGCTTCAAATTCTGCCTGCACTCCTTCTTCTTCATATTCTTCAGCCACCGGCACCGATGTCATTTCTCTTCCTTCATCGCTGTCGCTACTTGTATCTCCACTCTGTAGCGTTAGCTCAGGCTCCTCCTCGTGTTCCGAGTCTTCTGTCTTGAGCTCGGCATCACCTTCCGAGTCTTCATCCTCCGACTTGATCACCACCATACCTCGCCTCGGGTTGCCTCTCCTGGTCTTCCGAGGTTTCTTTGTGTCTTTGGCTTTGCCTTGTCAACTTCTCTTCTTTGTATTTGGGGTACTTACTGCAATCTCCACGTTCTTTCCTGTCTTCGTGTAGTAGTTGTTGGTGCTCCTGATTTGCAAGATGTATTGCTGCTCCTCGACATTGACCTCCTTTCTCAAATCAGGATGGAAGTGCGACACCATCCGAGTTTGCTCCGCCGAGTTTAGCAAATTTAGCCCGAGGTAAAAATGTGCTGCAAACGGGACGATGTAGTGTGGAGGTGATTTATCCCGCAAATTCCACACCATTTGCCTTGTCCTCCCATGGAAACACCTCACCTAATTGATCGGTTCTCCTGCAAATAGCTTGTGAAAGAACACCGCTTGGTGTTTCATCACATAAGTGGTTCTCTCTGGCTTCAGGATGGCCATCAGCGCGCTCACAATTCCTCTCTTCACAGGGTCTTTGTAGCTCTCAACTTTGTTCCCATTCTTCGTCCGCTTTGATGAGAATGCATCTCTCACCTCTTAAGTCTCTTGAGCTATCTCTCCCTTCCCCAAGAACATGGCCCCCTGCTCCAAGCCTGCTTCCTTCCCGAGTACGAGTCTCCAATCCAACTCTGTCCTGCAAGCCGGATTTCCTCTCGTCCCTTCCTCCTTGGGTCCATCGAGACACTTGCTCTCGATGATTTCTGTCATGAAACCTGGAAAGCTCACATTCCAGTTCCATGCCAAGAAAGTGATCCAAAGTCGGCTCAAGACTTCAATCCTAGCGATCACATCTAACCTCCAAATCGCATGATTTCTCACTGTGAATTCAGAGTTCTTCTTTCCTCTTCCCATCTCTTCTACCTTCTCACTATCTCTCGATTTCACTCTTGCGACTTCTCTCTTACACACTAATGCAATTCCAACTCTATTTCCCTTCCCATGACCACCTGCAAGACGACTTCTCAACGGCAAAGGAAAATTACTCGACATTTTGTCATTGTGAGTTCAATTTTTATAGAGTTGCGCTTCTTTGTCTTTCTTCACTTTGAGTTTTTATCGAGAAATCACACCTCCTGCATGCACTTGTCACTATCAATCAACCTTTGCGCATATGGGCCGCCGGTTTTTGAACGGTCCCTTCTTGAATTTCTTGCCCTGACGAAAGGTTGTTAGACTGTCTTTGCCTCGGGTTGAGCTCCCCCCAATACGAAGACACTTTACTTTGGGTTGTATGCTAACAGGGCATTTCCGAGTACTTTGCCTTACGACCTGACGTCACTTTACTTTGGGTTTCATCTCGAAGACTCTTTTCTTTGCCTTCTTTGGCCATACAAGCACAATCCGACTTCTTTATACACTTCTTCTTCTTTATTTTGAAAAAAAAAAACAAAAGATGTGGGCACCACACTATTCCTAATTGGGCATTCAGCAATGCAATGTCCAACTTGGCGATAATAAAAAAACCTCCATTTTGTCGCAATCTTTCTCTATCCACTATACCAAGTGGTCTCCGTTGGATAACATCAATCTCCATTGGTGCCGGTTCTTCCACCCGTGCATAGTGTACTAGTAGGCGTTGTGTAGGTCGAGGTCAAGACCAAGTTGTCACAACCAAGGAATCAAAGTGCTCAACCAATTGCATGGCTTCTTCTATGTTTTTTGGTTCCTGCATGGTCACCTCCCATTTGGTTCGTGACTTGATCCCTACACAAATCGATCCAAAACTTCACCTTCTTGTATATTTGGAATCTACATGATGATGTTCTAAAATTGTGTGATGTAAATCCTTACTAAGCCAACTTGCTTCAGCTTTGCCAATTTATCTCCTATGGCACGGGTGACATTTATAGTTTGAAACTGACCTAATATTGCATCCTTGAACTCTGCCCACGTCAAAATTGGTGCAACAATCTGTCGTTCAGCTTGCTCTACTCAAAATTGCCTCCAAAGGTTTGCCACACCATCTAATTGGCTAGAGGCCAAGAGAATCTATTTCTATTCATCTTGAAGATTGGTGGCTTCAAAGTAACATTTGTAGTCAAACAAAAATTCTTTATTGTGCATGGAAGATTCTTGCCTTCAAATACCTTGGGTTTTGGAAATTGAATGTGATCTTCTCCATCTCAAATTGGCACTCTCTCCATATGTTCTTGTCGTTGCTGATTTTGTTCATCCAACAATTGAGTAAGGTGCTTGATTTGTTGCTGCATTGCAAGGATAACGTCTGGTATTGCCACCATAGCTAATACTCTATCCCACTACTCCCACTTTATCTAATTGATTGACACATAGATGTAGCATGTCCACCGTTCTCCATAAGTTACAACTGGAAGTATCAAGGGTTCCTCTAACACAATGATCATATGTAGAAAATCCTGCCCAAAGCATGAGGTGATGAATTATGTGAAACAATGCTTGGGTAATATCTAGACATGAAAATCCCAATGGTTTGGCAGAAGTGGATTTGGTGGTCCATGAATTCCATCCATCTCATTCCTGCTCTGATACCAATGTAAAAGACCAAGACCAAGGAGAGAAATAAGAGAATGGAAACTCACATTGGGACACTTGAATGAGGGAAAACTCCGAATGCTTAGCATGAGCTTTGGCCTTGGTATTTATAGGTCGCATACAAGGCCCTTGAGAAGCTTCTCAAGAAGCTTCCTTGAGCCGCTTTCTTAGAGTGCAAGCCAAGTTAACTAGGAAGCTTCTCAAGAAGCTTCCTTCTAGAAGCTGCCTACTTAGCATGCTTCAGCTAATTAGAAGCTTCTAGAAGCTACCTGCTTGGAGCGCAAGTTAAGTAGTCAGGAAGCTTCCCAAGAAGCTTTCTAGATGCTTTTGGAATATTCTAGGCTAATTTGGCTTATTCTCTACTTTGTTAGCCTTACTAACTACGTCGCTAAACTCCATATTGTTACAGTGGAATACTTTACAACATGAGAAAAGACCTAATTGTAGTCCACTCTGTTCTCTTGAGTGAACTCCTTTGCTACCAACCTAGCCTTGTAGATCTTTAATCCCTCCTTAGGAACCTCCTTCAACTTGTAGATCCACTTGCAATCTATCACTTGTTGATCCTTAGATAACCTAACTAGCTCCCAAGTCTTGTTATCCCTCAAGGATTCCATCTCCCTCTCCATAGAACCAAACCACTCATCCCTTTCACTAAAAGAACATGCCTCCTTGTAGGATGAGGGTTCACCTTCTTTCAAGACCAAAGCATGAGCATCATCCCTATAAGTCAAATCATCATCCAACAACTTTGTTGAATCAATCCATGTACCATATCTGTTTGGAACTCAACTAGCATGCCTTGATGACCTCCTAGATGAACTCTCAACTTGATCTCCATGTGTAGGTCTAGTGTGAGACTGACCTAGCACATTTTTTTGCTCACCAACACCTACTTGCTCCACTTGTTCTTGCTCCTCAAGAACTTGCTCTACTATAGGAGCACCTCCTTCCTCCTCATCACTTAAGTGATCAATCTCCCCCTCAACTACATCTAGGTTGGGAGACTTGACTTTGTTTGTGCAGGGAGTCTAAGCATTCTCTCCCTCCTTGAATGATCTAGATTCATTAACAGGATACATCCCTACTGACCACAACCTTACACACTATTGGATTCCGTAACCTTTAATCTTTCACTCCACTTGCATAGCTAAGAAAAACACATTTCTTGACTTAGCATCCAACTTGGACCTATTCTCCTTAGATGTGAGTGAATATGCATCACAATTGAATCTTCAATCTACCATAATCAGCTGGTTGCTGATGCCTCAACTCATATGGTATCTTGAAGTTCATGGCACTAGATGGAGAAATATTTACCACATATGTTGTTGTGTTTATAGCTTCAGCCCAAAACTCATTATGGAAACTTTGATCCACTCAACATACTCCATGCATGTTCCAACGATGTCCGGTTGAGCTGCTCAGCAATACCATTATGCTATGGAGTGTAAATTGTGGTTAAGGTGGCAAGTTATCCTCTATTTTGTGCAATATTCATGAAACTCTCTAGACACATACTCCTTATCATTGTTTGATCTTAGACACCTCACCTTCTCCTCAATCTGAGTCTCCACTTGGGTCTTCCACTTCTTGAAAGTGGCAAAGACTTCAGACTTGTGGTGCATGAAATAAATACACACAAACCTCAAGTAATCATCAATAAATGTTACATAGTAATTTTTTCTGGAGTGTGAGGGTGTAAAGGATGGTCCCCACTCATCACTATATATATACTCAAGAAGATCCTTGGAACTGTGGGTCCCCACTGCAAAAACAGATCTAGACTTAGACATTGACTTGGCCTTGCTTTTCCCCTTTTCACCACCATTAGTCCTCCATTGAGGTCTCCCATGTTGGATAACAAAAGCATTGCCATGAGTAGAAGATAGCACTAAGATTGCAACAAGTTTCTATTGCAAGTCATTTGTAAGTAGAGCTGCTCTCACCTCTTCAAAGTAATAGTCTTTTTCTCATGGTGCAACAAAACTCGTGAAAGTGACTGATAGGATGGCCGCAAGGAGCTCAGCAAGTGCAGCACCTTCCGCTCCTCATTCAAGTCCTCTCCCAAGTTTGTCAAGTCTACTACTAGGTCACAAAATGCATCCACATGGTCTCTAATGTTGGTCCTTGGTTTCATCTTGAATGTGATTAGTTTGAGATTGATGTACAATCTATTTGACAATTCATTCTGATGATACTTGCACTGAAGTGCATCAAACAAGGAGGTACAATCAGAATGCTTCCCCACTTGCTTGATCACATGGGGCTGAAGGTGAAGCAAAACAGTATTCAAGGCTTGCTCTTGCATATTATCCCAATCACTTTGTCTCACATCCTTAGGTTTCTCCCTCAAGAGCTTACCCTTTACCAGTTGTTCTTGATACTCCTTTCACCTACCATTTCTAGAACAAGTAATCCATGCAGCCATTGAACTTCACCACATCAAACTTGGGTCCACCAAGCTTCAAAGTACCCATCTTGACTTTCTTTTGCTCCACAAGTACTATTGAGGCTATTGTTACACTTAGAGACTCATCTTGAGCCCTTGAACCTTCTACCTTAAAAGTCCAATACTCAAGAGAGTGGGTCATAAGACGGAAATTGTTTATAGAAGCTCCTTCAAATTCTCAACATCAACATCTAGTTGCATCAACTTGTAGTTGTGAAGATAAGCTTTCCAACACACTAAGCAGATTATTCATCCGAGTCTTGAGTCAAAAGTTATGAAATGAATTCAAAAGAGGGGGGAGGGGGAGGTAAAACCTTGGATTCTATATCACATTCATAAGTCTTTGGGTCTTTACTTCTTGCTCTTCTTTGTCGGTCCAATAGCAAACCTTTAACTGAGGAAGAGTTTTTCCGGTATAATTACACAAACGTTAACTACAGGACTTGCTCAAGAAATCTGGATAAGGATTGTGCAAATCTTTGGACTTTTGACAGTGAATAATCAAGTAAGTAAGCAAGTACATTCACCATAAGCAATAAGCAAGTACATTCCTTGGCATGGTCGCCATCTCCTCAAGATTTCAGCTCCTACCTTCCTTTTGTTCCAACAAGAATTTGGCAGTAATGTGATAAAAATCCTTTTGATCCTTCCTTCCACCAACTAATTCTTCTTCATTCTAGGTCAATCTTCACCAGCTCCTCCTTCACCACGGCGGAGCTATTGCTTCCAATGTTTGATCCTTCTCATCGGTAAACTTTAGGAAGAGTTGACGTATGAGGGTCCTTGTCTACCTTTCACACTTGCTTGCATTGTCCTTCCAAGGCCTGGACGTCCTGCTAGCCTTTCACTAAACATCTTTGATGTCTTCATGACGAGTAAGTTGAGTATATGGCTTCACAACAATCATCTAGAGGTGCTAAAAACCTTCTCAAGGCTTGATCACTTTGTTTCTCACAAATTGCAAGGAGTGATATTCACCTGCTTTGACAAGGTCAAACTACAATCACAACCTAGTTTTCAGTTAATGAACTGCCTACTACAAAGGCTCAAAGTAGAAATTTATGTCTCCACATCCTTCTGTTGTCCATTTTTTTAATCACTCTTTATAGTTATACTCCAACTACTAATCCACTGACTATTCAAATAAAGAGTTGCCTTATCTTTAACATCAGCGGAAGAAGTTCTTGTAAACTCAATATTGCTTGATTGCATTCCACAAATGCAGATCATACAATGAGTCACGGGGCAAAAATAAAGACTATGAATTCTCTTTTCTTCTTTCACCTCTTGACTCCTCCAACACTTCTCCTCTATGCACTAGTGAGAAAAGTCTAGTCAACTCCATAGTGCAATAGCACTAGGAGCAGGAGGAGTAGCAAGGGAAGAGGATCTATCCATCTTAGCAACAATCAATTGGATCCTCCTAATACCTCATCTCCACATGCCAAATTTCTCCTCCTATCTGCAAAAATCCCTTCACTTCCACTCCACATCCTCTCTTTTCCTTCCTTGTGTCTCACTCCCTCCTTGTCAAATGCTAATCAAGCAACTCCCGCTTGAGAATGTCGTTTTGAGGTTGGCTACCCTCCTCCTCGTCTTGTTGACTACATCAATGTATGAATGTTGGAGAATCATTTGTGACCATTGTGGGAATGAAGCAAATAAGAAGGTTAAGGGAGGGATTGAAAGGAAGCAATCTGAAAGCTATATGCACTGCTGATCTTGCCGCTCTAATAACAATTGTTAAAAAAATTGACAAGAATTACAACAACATGAAGATTACAAGTGAGCTCACACATCACATAAGAATTGCAGGAATTCTTTACTGACCAAGGCTCTTGTCATATGCAAGTCCAGTACTACCTCCTTCTCACAGTCCACTCTCACTATCAACCTGAGAGTGAGCCAAAATCCTGAATATAGGGTAACCCTAAGGCATAAGAGTAAAACCTAACAAGAGTGACGCATTTGCAAGGTGCATTGATAAAATATCATTGCACAATCCACTACCTTCTTGGTGAACATGTGCTCAAAGAAAAAATACGATTGAAAATTACATATATATTCTTACTTGATTTGAATATCTCAGGAGGTTTAGAACAATATCCCTATGGGCAGGATCATGATAGCTATGAACTGCTCACCCATTCTTGGAATCCTTTAGAATGCTGAACAGATGGGCTAGTAAGTCTACTAGTTTCTTGGCATCGAGTAATTGAGAATTCCACCACAATCCACCCTCTACACTTGCATCTTTACCTAGTACTTCCCTTTAATGACTTTACATCCATCGATGTAGAATTCCTTTCATGCCAAGTTGATCTCAAATGGATCCTATTTGATTTCTTGCCCTATCTCAATGGATAAGTAGGACTAGTTCCACAATAGGAACAACAATCCTTTACTTTTTAGGAATGCCTTTCTACCATACATCTCCCAAATGTCCATTTTTAGAAATTTCAAGTTTAAATGTGGATCTCTTCCCCAAACTCTACCTATAACTATTTGTGGTTGAGCCATGGTGCTAGTCAGGAAGTTTATGCCTTGGGACCTACTCTTACCTTTGGATTCTACTTTGCACTCTCTTTACTCCACAAAACCTATTGCACTCTTCTTTGCTAGATACGCTCAAAGGTGCAAAAGCAAATGTGGACCAAAAAGAGGATTGGCTCTCAGATACATCTACTTTTGCTTGTCCTTTGCATGCATGGGTAGTTGGCTGATTTGTGTCTATCATTTCCACATCTTCTTGATTGAAAACAACATGTTCTCTATTGCTGGCTCTTCCCAAGAATTGTTGAGGTTTTGAAAGGTCTATCTTTTCATCATATTGGGTACTTTCTTGAAACAATACTTCAAAAGGTGTTCTAGCTTCCACACATGAAATTACCAGCCATTGTTGTACCATGTGCCAGCCAGCCATTGTTGGCTAGCACATGGTACTTCATATCCTATTCCAAATGGCCGATGAGCCTGTCATTTCATTCCAAGGATCACTCTTCAAAATGCCTTTGCACAAGAAATCCATTCCTTTGGAGTTGTAACTCCAAAAGCTAATGTCTCTCCTATGTACTTTGAATCAAGGATAAAGATGTTAAAATAAAAAAACTTAACAACTTAAAAATTTCCAAGTACCAAAATTGCCTTGGTCATGGAATCAAACTCTGAATTTGATTTTGCTTTTGCTACATATGGGATAAAGAGATAATCAATGAAATGGTTGCATGAAGAAAATTTGAAATAAAGTAGAAACCAACTTGACTTATTTTTGCTACAAGGATATTAAAGGTGGAGTAGTCAAGAATTTTATTTCATTACAACTCTAGAGGTTGTATCTGGTACTAAGTTTAAAAATTTGTATGTATTGATACAAAGTTTCAAAATAGCTTGGAGAAGTCTTATCCATTTAGTGGTTTTTGACTTCTTTATCAAGAAGTGAACTTTGTTATTTCCTTATAACCAAATATTATCTTGTTTGCCTAATCTCCTAGTATCAATGACCATGTAAGCATTTTAAGGGGTAGGCAAGATATCTTATAATATTACTTGACTGATTACAGACATATTTCAAGCTTGTGATTGCTTAGATATTCTTTGATATTTCTATAATATAACATTGTTCAAAAATAATAATATTGCAGACATGATTGAGTTTGGATGCTTATGTTTTATGATTTTTGTATGTTCAATGATATATAACCCTTCTAAAAGACTTAACATGCCAATTAGTTTAGGTTGTATAGAGAGGTTCAAACTTAACAACATTCAAGTGCACATGGACATATATAAATGTTATGTGGATTGATTTCTTCTAAAATACATTCACATCATCTAAATTTTAGGAATATACCTCTTAACTTGAGATGCTTTTATATTCCTCTACCTACTTATGAGGACATGCATCAAATCATCCTTAAGAGCACATTTGACATTATTATCAACATATAACTGTCTTGTATACGTAAAAATATATTTCTTACCTAAATTTAGTATATAGAATGACTCAAGTGGAACTTAATAAACTTAAGTATTGCTATTATAGTGTTCTAAGGACAAGAGAACCCCAAGAGAGACTCATGAGAAGAAATACAAGAGAAACACAAGGCTTCATCCCTCAATACTCTGATTCCCCAAAGGAGCATCTTGTCTTATTATATAGCAAAGAGGATCTACTCAAAGGGAGCTCAACCCTTGGATTAGACACATAGAATGGTGACATGTCAGCAAGCTCTAAATTTAGGTTAGTTGCCATGGGTGACAATCTTGTCTTATTTGGCTGGTCAAACAAGTTTCACCAAAGATAATCTTTGGGGAGTCTTCATATAAGAAACTCAAAATAGCATTGGTGAGACACCATTGGAAAGATCTCAATGAGACAAATAGGGGAGAGAAAGTAACACTTTTTTCCCCTAAGGAAAATTATATACTTTATTTTTTGAGGCCTAATTCATCTATTTAGACCTCCAAAATTGGCTCCAATGTGTTTAGGATGTTTTTAACCTCTACCCTATTTAGTGAAATGGCTCTTTTGGTGACACCTCTATTTGATCTACTTAGGCCATCATATATAACATCACTCAAGATATTACCAAGCCAATTTCCATCTCTAGATAATATGTCTAGCTAATGGTATTATAAACTTTCCACATTTTAAGATGCAATGTCCTTTGTTGTGAAGTTATTGCTCAAAAGATTTCACTAACACTGATGCATTGGTCAAGTTAGTAGTTGGCTCCCATGTTATCTCATACAATGGGTACTCTTTCCAATATACAAGATTTCACATGCAGATGGCAAGTATCACAAATGTGTTTTAGGAGAATGCATTCAACTTCATATTCCTCCATTCCGTCAATGAGTGTTAGATAAGGTCTAACCTCTTGTATGGAAGGAAAGTGGGGCAATTTGGGTGCATATCTATGTTAGAAAACATGGAACATTATATGGATCTTCATGTGTAGTCATAGCATGAGGTGATAGACCATTACACCAATTTGATGGAGGATAGAGAAAGGCCCAATAAAATGAGATTTGAGCTTACAAGGGCCAACTTATGTAAGGTTGATTGTGGACAACCACACTTGATCCCCAACTCTAAACTCCATGCTATTATGATATGCATGTGCATATTTTTTTTCCAATTTGGATTGATTTGCAACCTATGCTTGGCGTTCTCCACACCCTATTAGATTTTGGAAACAAAAGTGTTGACATCATCAACTTTTGTAATCATTGGGCGGATCTTTAAAAGCTTGAAGATGTCAAAGGGTGTTCTCTATACATGAGGAAGAATGGTGTGACTTAGGTAGATGCATTTACTAAATTTTTATAGGCAAATAGGCAAATTACACCAATGTAAATAAGGTATCCTACCTTACTTTCTCCTCTAAAGTGAAGCCCTAGATCATGTCTTCAATAATGCAATTTGTATGCTCTATTTGTCCATTGATTTGTAGATGGGATGCCATGGACACAACAAGTTTGGTTTTGAAGATACCAAAGAGTGTTCTCTAAAACAAACTAGTGACTTGAGTGCCAATCAGTAATGAGCATACGTGATAAGCCATAGTGAGAAAAGATTACAAATAAGTACAATTGAGCAAATTGTGGAGTAATCACATCCTTGGTTGTAGGATATATATGAATCATTTTGCTTAGTTGGTATAAAAAGGCTACAATGGAGTCAAACCCTAAGGTGATCTTGGGCAATTCACAAACTAGATCCATATTGATCTACTCCAAACATTGTGTAAGAGTAGGGAGAGGTTGAAGGAATCATGTGAGAGCTTGATAAGAGGCTTTATTTTGTTGATAGAGTAGGAAGCTTGAATGTACTCTATCATATTGTTGCTCATCTTGGGCCATCTTGGGCTAATAATAATGGCATTTGACTACATCTAAGGTCTTGTCTACTCCAACGTGACATGCAATGAGAAAATTATGACATTCTGCTAGGATGGTGGTTCTTAGGTCTAAGGCATCTGAGATCCTTGACTTGCCATCATGAAAGATGAGTCCTTGGGTATTGCTTACGCCTTTGGATGATTGAGCTCCTACAATATATGGGTCAAGAATCCTGGGCCAGAATTCTAGGTTCATCTTGACCTCTACCACTCTATTGTTTGCCATAAACATTTGGATAAATGCATCTACAAGTTTCTTCTTGCTTTCCATATATGGGATTGTCATATTGAATTATTGTCTCCACTTTGCACAACAAATCTATCAATGGGATATGTGGTACCCACATTTTTGTTTTTTTCTTAGTTTTGAAGAAGAAGTGAACAGATGAAGTCGTATTGCGTTTGTATGGCATCAAAAGGTAAAGAATGGTGTATTTGGGTTATAACCCAAGGTAAAGTGACTTTGTGTCAGAAGACAAAGTACTCGGATTGGTCCTGTCAGCATTCAACCCGAAGTAAGGAGGCTTCGGCTTAGGGGCACTCAACCCAAGGCGAGGACAATGTAACAAATTTCCTTTGGGGTTAGACATTCAAGAAAGTACGTGCTTCCATCAATGCACGGGACAAATGGTGTGGAATTTGCAGGACAAGTTGCCTCCACACTACATTGTGCCGTTTGCAGCCCATTTCTACTTGGGATTAAATTTGTTGAATGCGGCAAAAAGACACAAGATGGTGTCGCATTTCCATCCCAACTTAAGAAGAAATGTTGATGCGGAGGAGCAGCAATACATTTTGCAGATCAGAAGCAGTGACAAGTACTACGTGTAGACGGGGCAGAGCATGCGATTGAAGGTGAATGCTTTGAAGTTGAAGAAGAGAAGTCAACTAGAAGAAGAAGAAGTAGCGGCGATGAGACCTCAGAAGACCAAGAAAGTAAACCCAAGGAAGGACCTGGTGGTAATTGCATCATGCGGAGAAGAATCAAAAGGGAAAGCCAAGTACAAGTCAGAAGACTCAAAGAGAGAGGAAGAACCTGAACTCACATTGTAGAGTGGTGAAGCAAGTAGGGAGAGTGAAGATGGAGTGGAGATGCAGCCAGTACCAAAGGAAGAAGAGTGAAAGTTGGAGATAACCCGAGACAAGAAGATGAAGGAAGAGAAGGAAGAGAAGAGGGTGATCATTCAGAGAGGTGTCTGCTCCAGAAAGGTGATGTGTGAGGTAGGGCCAAGTAGAAGAAGAGAAATGGAGAGTGGAAGTTCAGGGAGCAAAGAATCCATTCCAATAAGGTGACTACGGCTGAGAAGAAGAGTGTCAAGTGAAGAAGAAGCAAAGAAGGAGAAAAGCCTACAAGCCAAAGTGAATGAGAGCAAAGAGTAGAGTATTTGTGGGAGATTGTTTGCCTATTGTTAATGAAGTTGGAGGAGAAGAAGATAGTAGAAGAAGATAACCCGAGACAAGAAGATGAAGTTCCAGAGAAGGAAGAGAAGAGGGTGATCATTCAGAGAGGTGTCCGCTCTAGAAGAAAGGCAACTTGTGAGGTAGGGCCAAGTAGAAGAAGAGAAATGGAGAGTGGAAGTTTAGGGAGCAAAGAATCCATTCCAATAAGGCGACTACGGCTGAGAAGAAGAGTATCAAGTGAAGAAGAAGCAAAGAAGGAGAAAAGCCTACAAGCCAAAGTGAATGAGAGCAAAGAGTGGAGTATTTGTGGGAGATTGTATGCCCGTTGTTAATGAAGTTGGGGGAGAAGAAGAGAGAAATGCAGTTAGAGTGTCCAGAGGTAAAGACTGTGTTGCAAGTGTTGGCAAATTTAGAAGAAGAGAACTTGGAGTTGAAGAAGATCATAACCCAAGGAGAGGAGTAGAAGGAAGTACTACAAGTAGATGTAGTAGTACAAAACCAAGTAATTGAGAATTTAAAGAAGGAAGTGGAAAGTAAAGCAAGAGTAATAGAGCAGAATGCCATAGTGAGAGTAAGATAGATAGTTGAGTATGAAATCCTGAAACAACAGTTTGCTGATTCACGATTAGAAATCATCCATGCTATGGCAAAAGTAGCAAAGAAGGAGCAAGGGCTGAATAGAGTGATGGAGAGTGTAGAAGAGAAGAAGCAACTCTGGCAAAGAGAGTTGACAACAAGATTTAGAGAGGAAGAAAGATTAAGGGAGTTACTTTGTAATTTGGAAAAGAAGATTCCTCAAAAGGAGAAGGAGAAGGAGAAAGAGATTGTGAAAGCCAAATTTGAGGCGATGTATAAGGAAGATTGGCAGGCAGGTCGAGAACATGAGAGAAGGATGAGGCTTGAGCCACTAAAGGAGATCATAGTAAAGATGATGTGATATTGAGTATAGAAGCCAGTGTGAGGATTGAAGAAACTAGATTGCATGAGTTAAGGTTGTTGGTGCAAGAGACAATGAGAAGAAATGTGAAGGATAAAGATTTGAATGCTTTGCTGATTGGTCTTAGAACTTGTGTAGATAGGAAGATATTGGAAGTGGAGGATAATATCACAATTGGATTAGATTTAGTTAAGTTAGAGATATAAACTTTGGAAGGATGTAAGAGCAAAGCCCAAAGTAGATGAGATAGGAGTACAGATATCTTTGGAGTTACCATTGGAGATATTAGAGAAGAGTGGGCTGGGAGATAAAGAATTAGAAAGGTTACCCATGAAAGGAAGGGTAGATCAAGAAGTAGAAGTGTTAGAATTGGTAGAAGAATTAGTAGTTGTGAAACCTAAGGATAGAGTAGTGTGTGAGGTTACTTCAAGATTGCAAGCCAAGGACAAAGTAGACATTGGATTGGAGTAGTAACAATTTTGAGATTTGAGAGGCAGATATGAAGAGATCTTTAGGTAGGGAAAGTTGTTATAGAACGGTATAGTTGTTAGATAACTACAGAAGAGCTTCATTTTTTAAAGGTGACATTTGCAGTTTGTTGTTGTTCAATGCTCATAATTTATGAGAATAGATAAAGTGAAGTGTTGTAATGCAGTGCTCATAACTTGAGCTTGATTTCGAGTATTAGTGTTGCGTGTGTGTTTGTGAGTGTTTGGAGAATTCTGTAGTGCAAATTTGTGTGTATTGGATGTTGGATTCTGCATTTTGATCTTCATTCTGTGTGTTTGATCTTGAGTGAAGTGCAATTAGAGCAATGCCTTGATAGATCTGAGAGGAATTGTAATGTTGGTAATATTCTACATTTGTGAGTGTAACGTAGTGTTGACGTGAAGCAATTTTGATTGAGGAAGTTGTGCCTTCAGTGGAGGGGTGGAACACAATTCTAAGGTGAAGTCATTTTGCAGTGAAGTGCCATTTTTAGGAGAGATTGAATCATCACAATCAAGATTTTTTGGAAAGATTTGATGGAGTTGTGATTAAGTGTGACATTTTTGTGTGAAGAGATTGTGAGTCAATGCTTTTTACTCTCTTCAGGGTGTGGTTTCTACCTGAGAGACTAAAGAAGAAATTAAGAAGAACCACATTTGTGACATTTGACTTTGTATTTGACCAATTCTGAATAGTATCTCTACGGGAACAAACTTTACTTACCTAATTACCACAAAAGTGATATTTGCCAAGTTGTCACAAGATAGATCGTTTTGTGTCTTGAGGTAGACCAGAGGTTTGTGATCTATCTCCACTACAAATGCTTCCTCACCAAGATAGTGCTTCCAATGCTTGGTTGCAAGGACAATAGCCAACTCATCTCATTTGGTGGTATGATAGTTGCACTCTACCAATGATAGCTTTTAAGAGAAATATGCAACTTGGTGCAATTCATCATTCTATTCTTATCATAGGAGTACTTCTATTGCAACATGTACTACATCTATAGCCAACTTGATTGGACATTTTAGATCATACTATTTCAAAATTGGTGCATGTAGTAATGCATCTTTCTTTTCATGAAAGGCCAATTCCTCTATGGTTCTCCACATCCACTTCTTCTTCTTTCCAAGTAGTTTTCTTAGTAGTTGTGTAACCTTGGAGAAGTCCTTGACAAATTGATGATACAACCCTTTCAATCCCAAGAAACTCTTGAGTTGAGTTTGATCTTCTAGAGAACTCAATTTTTGAATGACCTCTATTTGATCAATTACAAATTGGATACCTTTTACACTTACACTATGCCCCAAATAATCTACTTCAGACTTACCAAACTTGCACCTCAAGACTTTGGCATACAATTGGTTCTATTGCAGAATCTAGAGGAATTTTTGTAGATGTTGCTTGTGTTCCTTCATTGTCTTGTTGTAGACTAAGATATAATCAAGGGATTAATAATAGAGTTATCCAAATATGGATGAATATGTTATCTATCAAACTCATGAAAGTGGTTGGTGCATTGGTGAGGCCAAATGGCATCACAAGGCATTCAAAGTGACCTTACCTTCTTTGAATGGCAATTTTGTGTACTTATTCCTTTGTAATCATGATTTGGTTATAACCACTCTATAGATCAAGTTTGGTGAAGTGTTTTGCCCCCATTGAGTTGATTAAATAGGTCATCCATGCAAGGTAATGGGTATTTGTACTTCACCATTTGTTGATTTAGGTTTTGGTAGTCAATGCACATGTACATTGTATTGTCTTTCTTCACAAATAGGACAAGAGCTCCATGTGGTGATACATTGGGTTAGATAAACTCTTCCTAGAACATATCCTTGATTTGAGCCTTGCATTCCTCCAACTCATGAGTTGATAGTCTATACGGGGCTTTACAAGGAGGTGTCTTCCCAACAAGTATCTCAATTTGAGATTAAATCATCAAGAAAGACATCTTGAAACTCACTGACTACATCTTTCAAATTCTCAAGAATTTATCTATCAAGTTTTGCACTCTGCACTTCTCTTATTAGACCCATGAAAAATATATCTATCTTATTGATAGCTATTGTCCTTATGACATAGAGAGGTAATTTTTGCTTTTGTGATCTTTGTCACACCATTTGTAGTGTTGCATCAAGATTGCTTGGACATTGGAGTTGAAGTAATAGTATTTAGAGGTATTTTAGTAGTCATTCATAGACTACTTTCTAACAATCAGATTTTGTGTTTGGAGTATTGACTTCATGGTGGGTCCCACTATCACTTTCCACCGTTGGGTGTGCCATCAAAGGGACCATTAGGGTTTCAGACCTAGCTCAAGTCCAAGGGTATACTTTCAAAGTGCAGCTCTAGAGAGCTCACTTCTTTGATGTTGAGCCTTTGAGTTCTTGGCTATGGTGGATAGAGGCCGGTGAGCGTCACCTGGATTCTCTTAGCTAGAGTGGGTGTGATAGATCAAGTATTGATATGAGTTAAGTTGAATTGAGTGGTGTAAGCAAATTGCTTATATCATAGAAGTGAGGTAAGGGGGAAATTGGGTGCATGAACTACGAGTGTTGGTGGTATCTTCAAGCTTGGTGGATTGTTGGAAGCTTGATCAAAGTTCAAGTTTTCCCTGGTGTGCAAAAGCTCATTGTTTGATGTAGAGTTGGTATTGAAGTAGACGATGAACAGAAGCCTTGGCCAAATTTTGAGCAAAGAGAAGCAAATTTTGAGCAGTGGTTGTGATTTTGAGCGCAAGAGGTGAAAACATGACCAATTTGTTGCAAATTGGGCTCAAAAGGTGAAATTGAAGGTGGAGTTGAGAACCTATCCTTGTGAATTTGTGATTTGGAGAAACTTGATTTTTAAATTTGGCTTGATTGAAGAGTCAACAAAGGATTTGGCGGTCAGCCAACTTTAGGGTTTACATGAAATTTTGGCCAGATTTGAAGAAGTTTTGCAAATTTGGAGGAGTTTTGCCAGATTTAGAGAGGGTTTGAAGTGGCAAGAAGAAAGGCCTCATTTGGCATTAAGAGGCTTTGCGGCAAAAGGCTGTGGGCTATGAAGGCCTAGAAGGCCAAACAGCCGGCTTGCTGGCGTGAGGCTAGCTAGTTTAGAGTAGATCTTGGTCATTGTTTGGCAAAATTTGCACATCTTGCTAGATTGTGCATAATAGGGATTGACCCTTAGATCTCTGGTTCCTAGATTGGTGGCCTAGCCAACTTGTCCATCCTCACTTGTTGTCCTAGTGATTGGCCCACTATTATCTATACACTTATAACTTTGGCTAGGAGAGGCAGTTTGATCCCATTCTTGGTGATCCTAATAGCTTGGGACGTAGATAGGAACTCTTACTATGTCAAATGCCAAATAATGGCAGAGTCAGTCCCATGTTGCTTTATGAGATGAAGGGTTTTTGTTTAGATTTCTTGTGATTGGACTCCCCCATTCTCTACTTCAAGTTTGTGCACCATGTTTGTGTGAGGTGCCCTAAATTTAGAGCATTGGTGCTCTAGTGTGCTCTTGGTGGTGAGGTTGGAGTGATGACTAATTAGACTACCTTTGTTTCTCTCCGGTGAGGCAAGAAATGATGATCTGCAGATTGTGAGAGTGCATGTTTTGATGATAGGTTATAGGTCACCCTTTCCCCTAGTGTAGTTGTCTCAATTAGAATTACATTAGTGGATAATGTTCCGTATGTATTGGCACTTGGTGGTGCTCAATTGGTGTTAGTACTTGGTGGTGTTGGTTCTTGGTGGGGTACTTGCGGTTGGCAGTTTGTGGTTACTTTGTCACGACGGAGTTCTTTGAGGATTCCAAAGGAGAAAGCCTTGAATTACACAATAGGTTTACTCAGAGCGGTGCTTGATATTAGCTTGTATCTCAAGTCCTAGTGAGGGAGGAGATTGACTCTTAGTTGGAGTTTGACATAAGAGCTGATTTAGTTGAGTGCACTTAGGTGTGTCCTCACCATTGTTGTAGAACATGGATGAGAGGATTTAGAGAGATTGTGTGAGGTGGATTGCATTAGGGTGAAGCAAAACCCTTTTTCTTTTCTCTCAATTTTTCTTTTTCTCTTTTCTTTTCTCTCACTCTATAACTAATAGAGTATGTACATGACTAATACCATTTGAGAGTAATCCACCCTAGGGAACACAAAAGGTTCAGGTTTCTCCAAGATTTCTATAGCAACATCAAATCCTAGAGTGCATATTAATCAAACTCTCATGGATAGTTTATCCATTAGTTCAAAGATTATCTCCATCACTAATCTTGAGAAGTAGTTGATGAAGGTGGTAGTATTTATGTAGTTGTACTAAGACTCTCCAAGATCCTTCACCAAAGTCTCCAAAAGTTCTTTTACTCCACTACACTCATGTCTTTTTGAAAGTCCTTCCACTCCACAAACCTCACACAACTCCTTGGTCTTAGATCTTCTCCCTCCTAATCTTGGTGAAGAAGGTCCAATATGCAAACCCAAATCAAGTAAACCTCTCCTTTCTCTCAATCTCTTGCTCTCAAAGGTCAATGGACATGAAATTGCCTTATGTCCCTTCTCTCCACATAGACAGCACTTAGAATCACTCTTTCCTCCAAGTGGTGTAGGTTTTTGGATCTTCTCAACACTCTCTTCAAATTCTATTCTAAACTCTCTTCCCTTCAAATCCACCCCTACAATCACCTCAAACCCTTGGGGAACCTTACATAGTCTCAAATTCCACTCTTGGTGACCCTCCATGTTCCCAAGATGAGTCTAAGGATTCAAACATACTTTTTGATGCCCTCACACTCCTCATGCATGAAATCTAAACTCTACAATATTGACTCTTCCTCACAATGCCAGTCAAATCTTGCAATTCGTATCTCACAATCCTCTGAAAGTTTTTGCACTTGATCACAACTCTAGGAAGTTTTTCCTTGAAAAATTTCAGATCTTTTCATCAAGCCAGTTGGCCTAGACACCTTTCTATTCAGCACACATATTTCAGTTTTGGTCTGAAAACCACCCTCCTCACTTTAAAAACTTATAACTCTGTGCTCAAGAATGATCTATGTCTAATTTTTGTGTCAACAGGTAGGATAAAATATAATTAAATATCTTGAAAAGTTTCACTACAATCCATTGAAAATTGAAGAAATAGTAGACTCTATATAATTTCCAGAGAGCATGCAATTGAGGGAGCAATTTACCCTATGAACTGTCAAAAATTTTGGCCCAATGCGCATAGTAGCTCTCACAATAATTTCAAGTGTGCTCACTAAAGAATAACCCAAGCTACTATTTGTTGAAATTTCAAGTCCAAATCCCAAACTTGAGATTTTGCCCAAAATCACCTTAATCTCCAAAATTTGCAATCCACCTCTCACAATCTCTCCAAATCCTCTCAAGACCATAAGAGATTGACAAAAGCACAAGGAGGTGATGCAAAGAAGTCAAGGAAGGAACAACTAATGGAGTTGGAAGAGGCAAGAGCAGTTGCTATGGTTTGAGTGGAGCAAGCCCAAAGGAAACAAAAGGAGAACTATGACAAGAGGCGAGGCAAGAAGTAGGTGGAGCCTTTCAAAGAAGGTGATTGGGTAATGTTGTTTGATTCTATTTGATTCAAGAGAGTGCAAAAGAAGTTTTTGCCTAAGTAACTTTGGACCTTTCATAGTGGAGAAGGTGTGGGGCAATTACACCTATGATCTCAAGGAGTTGGGAGGAAGACACTTTGATAGGAATAACCATGATAAGTTGAAGATGTAACATAGAAGGTAGAGAGACCTTCACTTTGAGGACAAAGTGAAAACTTAGTCCGGGAGTAAATGTAACACCCATTTGTGCATGTATGTGATATTGTGATATTTAGCTTGGTATTACAAGTACTTGAGAGATATTATTTATATAGAGATAAAGGTTGGTTCTACATTAGTCATGATGAGCTAAAGTTAGTCATAGCTAAGATAGAGGGGACCTTACTTTAGAGGAAGTGGAAAAGATGAGCACCACTATTTAGGATTCTAGTATGTTGACTTGGTATTATTCCTAGGTGTTTGGCTTTGAGGAAAGAGTTCTCTTGGGCATGCAAGCCTTTTTGTTTTGGATTCTTCTTTAGTCCAAGGATAACCCATGTGAAGGAATCCTTGACTTAGTGGTTGGGTTAGGATAAGATCACATGTTTAGTGGGATATGCCCATGTGGATGAATATTCTTTTCTACTTTTTGATTGTACTTGACTTTTAGCCTAGTAACTTGAGTTACTCCAGTAATTAGTAACTTTGGTGTGTAACTATTTCACAAGTATATAAAAAAGGGGTGAGGATGTACTCATCATCCTTTCATTTGCAACTATCTCTATCTCATTGAGTTCTCTAGTGAACAATGTCTTGAGTCTTGGAGTGTTAGCCTTGGAGGAGTATGATGGAGTTGGGGTTCCTTGGCTTCTTAGTCCATGATGCACTACCATAATAGCCATCACAAGCTCATCTTGAGTGAGAGACAGGCCGGCTCATAGGCCATTCCTCAAGGGAAATCAGATTTGGGTGCAGAGGCTTCCACCTCATATGCTGGTGATAGAGATGCTTTGGACTTCATGAGCCGAGTAGCATAGGTGGATGCATCTACAACAATGACTAGGAGTGCAATACATGCTCCAAAGCCTAGAGGAGCATCAATGGAATTGGACCCATAGAGAGGATAGGTTGGGAGACAAGTCAAACTTCCCTACTCTTTCATGCTCTTTGAAGCCCTACAAATGTCATCCATGGCTCCTAGACATCCTAGTGCAGGTGTGGTAGGTGGTGATGGGGTACATGATGGACTACCTACTAGTCAACCACCTGCTACTACATAGATTGAGTCTAGGATGATGTTGGTGGTGGCTCAATTGATTATGTGCTATTCTTTATTTTCAGCTAGGGACATGTGCACATTGGGAGTTGACCCAATCCAAGTGTTCAGATTGGCTACCACACTTTGTGAGAGTAGGAGTGATGTGGTTCCTACTACTAGAGCAGGAGTGGTTGATAGTGGAGCTGACTTGGTTGAGGAGCATGGGATCTGCTCAACAACCAGTGGTTTATAGCAAGTAACAATAGTTAGATTGGAGGAGTTGCCAACTAGACCAACCTTTGAGAGAGCATGGTTCACACATGGTGTTGTCATATTGGATAACTAGAGGGGGATTTTTTGTTTAGTGGAACCTTTAGAGAAGGTCTATACACCACAAAGAGTCTTATTAGACTCTGGTGCATAGCCTCTTATGTTGGGGAAGGTTGCAATTTTTGGTCTAGGGTTACGGAAGACCGATGTGGAGAGATGTCCATTTTAGATCTAGACATCTCTAAGAGGTGGTTTGACATAGTACATCATACATGGGAGCTAGTTGTTCAGATTCAGCTTGGTCATCCTACTAATAGCTTGGTGGTGAGAGCTTAGGCTATTACATTAATAGTTGAGTCATATGATGTGCTAGTTGGTGGAGCAATGCTAATACCCCATAGGTTTCAGTATTGACTATTGGGAGGAGACAACCTCCTATAGACTAGGTTGGCAGTCAGGTGAGGGATGAGTATGTCACCTACTAGTACGCTTTAATAGTGGTAGTCTTGGCTCACTACAATCCGGGACCATGGCAACATCAATTTTAGCTTTCAATGGTGTAGTTACTTGGCCTAGTGATTTATTGGAGGGGAATGCCCATGTAGAGGATACTCCAATAGCAAGGGAGATCAATCAGATT
Source organism: Lunularia cruciata (assembly GCA_948567375.1). Lineage (NCBI taxonomy): Eukaryota > Viridiplantae > Streptophyta > Marchantiopsida > Lunulariales > Lunulariaceae > Lunularia > Lunularia cruciata. The sequence goes on from OX419758.1 coordinate 52,943,693, forward strand.
TGGAGTACAAGTGGGATTGTTCCATCCACCTTGGATGTTCCATTGTGGAGTTCAAAGGAGGCATTGTAGCATCATGTAGATCGATTGGTACAATAGGCTTGGAGTGGACCCTTGGAACCACCAAGAGATGAGTGTGAGGATAAGCCTCCAGAGGAGATTACATTTAAACCTCTAGATACCATCTCACTCATTGCTTGGCAATATCCAATACAGGGAGTATGTCTATTGGAGTTGTTTGGTGGGATTAGCACCAAACTATTATGTAATACAGGCAGGTAATACAGGCAGGTATACAAGTACAGAGGTACTTGTATGTGGAGGGAGATGATATTGCTAGGCAAGTATTTCTCCATCATGTGGCACACTTGGCCTATTGGTATCTTGGGTTATTACCAATTGAGCAATCAAAGGTTACTGGAAGGTCCTACTAGCAAACATTTCCTTATTGGGGGTGCATGATCTAGAGAGACATAGGCATGTCCATTTGGTGATATCTGGATGGCCATATCAAGGATATACACATGTTGGTCAAGATTTGGGTCTTTAAGGTCCCCGTTTTGGTGTGTTTTGGGTGATGTTACAGATACTACAACATCTCTAGGTTCATCAGACCGTTTCTCAAGCTTACATTTTGGAGAATGTCCCTTTGAGGGGTGATTTATGCACCTGCATGGTAGCAAGTACACATTAGGTCCAATCTTGGATAAGACTTGTTGTTTTGTTAGATGGAGCTAGAGTGGGATCACATGCTCATCATCTTTGTCTTTGGTGGATGAACCTCTTACTTAGGTCACTTATGACACTGGTGAACCCAGTTGGATAGCCTAGTGCCACTTTTCCCATAGTTATGAGTTTCCCAAGCTCCCATGCTTTTTGAGAATGAGGTCTTGGACTTGTTTGGGACTCACATTTATAGCAGTTGGTGGAGCCCAACACCAATGAGAGAGAGCGGGTGATGGATTTTTGCGCTAGTATTACCGCTGTTCTAGCAATTTTAGAGGCATCTCGGTGTAAGGTGTTAGGTTAGGCTATGGACCTCAATTTTTTGGCCTAGATTGTGAGCCTTGGCTTGGTAGAGCAACATAGGATGCACTTGATAGGCATAACCACTCTGACACTTGTGAGCCTTGTGCCTATTGAGATGATTCAGGCACATGCTGGGGGCGATGGATTGAGTGGATATGGTATTCTTGGGACACAACTAGTAGCTACTAGGGAGAGTGGTCACTTGGAGTACATCCACATGAGCGTGGGCTACTTTGATTACACTCTTGGTCTACTTGGGATGCTGCTAGAGGACGTGTGGAGCTTGCAGCCAAAGTGGGGGGAGTTTTTCACATTGAGGTGGGGACCTCTAGTGCTGGGGGGCATGAAACTATTGCTCCCAAGCTCTAGTGTAGCAGCCAGTCAACACGACTTCCACTCCTACGACAATTATAGAGGATACTTGGGAGCCAAATCTTGGACCCAAGCTTGTAGGAGAGGAAAGACAAAGGGTTTGGAGGTTCTTGAGGAACTACACAAGTTGTTTTGCCTTCAATATGAAGGATTTGGGTGCTCTAGAGGGACCTAGTATACGGATTGAGCTGACAAGCAATACACCAGTTTTTCAATGTCCTTATGGACATAGTGATATAGAAAGGACATTGGTTCAAAGACAAAGTAGTGATCTTTCTAAGGCTGGTTTGGTGGAGATTTCACATGGAAAGTATGCATGAACTACAATGATGCTAGCCAAGAAGGATATGCATGGCAACTACATAGATAGGCGGATGTGTGGAGATTATTTTCCTATCAACCAACAAACTAGGGCTGATTGATATGCTATGCTTACACCTGAGGAGATCTTTGATGCAATTGGGCATGCAAAGGTCTTCAATACGTTGGATCGTCAAGTAGGATATCATCAATAGCCAATCAGGAAGGAGTATAAGTCCAAGACAACATTTTGGGCTATTGATCCTCATGACAAGGATGTGTTATATCAATGGAGGTTCTTACCATTTGGTTTAAGGAATGCTCTTGTTGTTTTCTAATGGGTCATGGATAGAATCCTAGCTAGATTGGATTTTGCTTGGTGCTATATTGATGACATTTTGGTCTATAGTACTACTATGGAGGAGCATGAGAGACAATTGTTGGAGGTGTTTGAGAGACTGAGATCTCATGGACTCAAATTACATCTTGGGAAGTGTAGGTTCTTCCATGAGTAGGTTGAGTATTTGGGTCACACTATCTACCTCAAAGGACTTGGTGTTTAGTAGACCAAGGTGGAGGCCATTTTGCGTATTCCTTGGCCTACGGATGTGAGCACAGTGCAAGCATTCCTTGGGTTGGCAAACTCTTATTGCCACTATGTTAGAGGAGAGCTTTTGTAGAGCTCAAGGATAGGTTGACATCTACTCCTATTTTGAGGAGACCAATCAAAGGATGACCATTTTAGGTTCACATTGATTAGAGTATGTTGGGGCTTGGAGTAGTGCTCACCCATCATGATGATGAGGGGAAAGAGTTTATGGTGGCCTATGCTAGTTGCTCCAATAATTTAGCAGAAGGAAAGTATAGGGGAGAGTGCTTGATAGCAATTTGGGTAGTAGCACATTTCTGATGTTACCTATGTCTAGGATGATAACCCATTTACTCTCATTGCTGATCATCAGCCATTGAAGTGGTTGATGGAGTCCAATTTGCTTTTAAGGAAGCTTGCACGATGGGCTCTAATTTTACATGAATATGATTTCATGGTTATTCATAGACATGGAGTGGTGAACTATGATGCAAATGGGTTGATTAGAAACCCATGCCCCAACCAGCAAGATCAGACCGGAGCATGTTGGCATGGTGAGACAGATGAGGAGATGGTGTCAAGTTGGCATATATCTGTCTTTCTTTGTATATTTTTTGAGACTTTGGTGGTCTCTTTCTTAGCGCATACCTGAGGAGTTGTTGAGGTCACAGATCTAGAGAGTGGAGATAGTGGTATTGTGTTACTCACATTTTTCATTTTGGACAAGTTTTGAAGAAGAAGTGCCTTGTTGAGACCAAATTGAAACCAAATGGAGAAGAAATGAGGGGAAACCTGTGTTTTGATCAAGCCCAAGGAAGTCAACTTTGAGGTAGAGGAAGAAGGACTCGGATTGGATCAGACCCAAAGAAACTTACTTCATGTCAAAGGAAGAGGAAGAAGGAGGTCAAACGCCAAAAGAGGTTATTTCACATGGGAATGGAGGTTATAGGGCAAGATTATTGGGGGGGGGGGGGCTATATCTCAGTGATGGCATGTCCAAATCAAGCGTGCTATATTTTTTTGGAAGCATCTCGTTCAGGGCTTTCCATTGCTACCAAAATAGTAGAGTTTGAAGGTCTGTAGCAGAACTTACAAGCATTTGAAGTTTTGGGAGTAGATGTATAGAGTAGTTGAGTGTCTTTGGGTTCATGTCTTTTGGTCTATATGACTTTGGACTTTGGACTTTGGACTTTGGGTTTACACAAATTCAGGTCTAAGGACTTTGCCTCAAGATAAATATGATTTAACCCTAGGTAGTTAGTCATTGGATGTAAGAGTCCTCGGGTCAGATATTTGAAGCATTTAAAATAGTTAGGATAGAGAAAGAAGATATTTAGGATATCCATGATTTCAATTTCAGTTCTAATTGAAGATAAAATAGAATTAGAAAAGAAATAGTAGTAGTGCATGAACCCGAAGTGCAAGATCAGACAGTAAGTGTCTTTGGGTCAGTTACATGAGTGATTAGGGGGAAAGTGAGTTACAAATTGAAGGCATAGATAGTGTACCCATGCTTTCAATTACAATTCTTGATGAGGATATAGTAGAATTAGTAAAGGAATTGGTAGTAGTGAAACCCAAAGTAGCAAAGATAGGAGTACAGATGTCTTTGGAGTTGCCATTGGAGATATTAGAGCCAAATGGGTTGCAAGATAAAGAGTTAGGAAGGCTACCCATGAAGGGAATTGTGGATCAGGAAGAAGAAGTAGTAGAAATAGTGAAGGCTTTAGTAGAATCAAATAGACACGAGGACAAAGAAGTGTGTGAAGTTACTTTGGGATCGGGTTTGGAAGCTGAGGAAGAGGTAGACATTGGATCGGAGTAGTAATAATTTTGGATCTGTAGGTTGTTAGAGTTGTTAGGAAGCAGTTTAGGAAGTTAGTTAATTGTTGAAGTGCTTCACTATTTAAAGGAGGTATTTGCAATCATATGTTGTTTATTGCTCACAATTTTTGAGGATAGATAAAGCAAAGTTTTGTGAAGTAGTGCTTGTTGCTTGAGCTTGATTCCAAGTATAAATATTGTGTTTGTGTTTGTGAGTGTGAGGAGAAGTCTGAAGTGCAAGTCAATGTGTTTGTTAGATGTTGGATTCCACAGCCTTGATCTTCATTCTATGTGTTTGATCTTGAGTGAAGTGCAATTGGAGCAATGCCTTGATAGATCTGAGAGGAATTGTAGTGTTGGTAGTATTTTGCATTTGTGAGTGAAGAGCAGTGTTGATGTGAAGCAATTTTGATTGAGGACATTGTGCCTTCAGTGGAGGGGTGGAACACAATTCTGAGGCAAAGTCATTTTGCATTGAAGTGCCATTTTTGGAAAAGACTAAATCATCACAATCAAGATTGTTTGGAAAGATTTGATGGAGTTGTGATTATGGGTGACTAATTGTTGCGATGAGATTGCAAGTTAGTGCTTGTTACTATCTTCTGGGTGTAGTTGCTACCTAAGAGATTAAAGAAGAACCCAAAAAGAACTACTTTTTACTGTTTGCTTTGTATTTGGAAATTTCTGACAAATATCTCTACAAGAACAAAATTTACTTACTTGATTACCGCAAAAGTGATATTTGCCGGGTTGTCACAGGTATAGTTCAGTGGGAAAGTCATGATGATGTCTTAGTGATAGACTATCTTTGCATTGGTGTTGTGGGTGGCACGATTGGGGCCAAGGAGAAGGACCGTGTTCTTTAGCAAGCTAGGCGGTTCAGATTGGAGTGCAAATACCTTTTGTGTGTATGGGAGGATGGTAGAGTGAGAGTAGTACCGTTTCCATCTTAGAGACTATAGTTGGTCTATAATGCTCATAAGGAGCTAGGACATTTTGGAGTAAAGTGTACATATAGCTTACTCCAAAGTCATTATTGGTGGCACGGTATGCAAATTGATGTATAATAGTTTGTTGCCAAATTTGTGGTTTGTGACCAAGTTAGAGCATCATTCAATGCTCTTATGCCACAATTACACCCATTACCTGTCATGGGATTGTGTTATTGCTAGAGTTTAGACTTTGTTGGACCTTAACCATTATGAGACATCATCAATACATATTGGTGATGGTGGAGCACTTCTCTAAGTGGATTGAGTTGGTGGCACTTCTTGACAAGTCCAGTGAAGGGACAGTTTACTTGTTCATGGATCGGGTTCTTAGTCATTTTGATGCATTAGTTGAGGTTTTGACTGATCAAGGTATAGAGTTCTTGGGAGAGTTTCAAGTCTTGTGTGATAAGGCTTTGATTGATCATTGTGCTACCTCTTGAGATCACCCTGAGGCAAATAGCTTAGCAAAGAGAGTGGTTCAAACAATGAGGAGAGGATTGCAAAAGTATGGTTTGCAAAGAGGCCACTTGGGAGATTGGGATCTCTAGTTACCTTGGTTGGCCACGGGCTATTGGTTCAGCTAGCAAGCCTACTTAGCATCCTTCTCTCCATACTTTCTACTCTATAGACGAGATCCAAATTTCCTTACAACCATTTTTCAAGATGCTATTGTAGTTTTGGACTTGGATAATCCAGATGTATGGATGAGCGCATGTTCTCAATGGGCAGAGATCTTTTGAAGAATGATGCCGATGGCCTTTGAGAACTTTGCAATTGCTTAGCATAGAGATACCTTACAATATGCTTCTATTCAAGGAGGAGGTTATAGACCCTTGATCCATCAATTTCATCCAAGGGATTGTGTATATCTACAACAAACATCACCAACAACACTTGATGTTTCTACAAGTTGCACTACCTTGAGAGTGCATGAGGTTTTTCCATCTAGAGTCCTTGTGTTGGAAGGACGTGATATTTTTGTAGAGAAGGATCATGTGTGTAATTGTGCGCCATGCCACCTCCAAAACATTGATGGTATTATGGACCCAAGCTTGGCACTTGTATGTGCAGGCTTGAGGTGTATGTTATGTGGCTCTTCTGGTGAGCTACTACTATGTTAGTGTGTGATAGCTATTTGAGAGGATGGCATATAGCATGTATGACTCCTCCTTCATGGTGGTTCCTCAGGAATAGTGGTTATGTCCTAGATGTACTTGACCTATAGCTAGTTCATCCTTTATATGGTATAGATTGCAGATAGGTGACTAACGGTGGGGCTCAATAGCACCCGGCCTCCTAATCTTTGCACATCATAGGGTATACCATATACTTGGAGTAGATGGCTATTTGGAGTTAGAGGGACCTAACTGCCAACTAGGGGGCAATTGTGGCACTTTAGAGTCTATGTATGACTTATGTGTGAGTTATATGTCTATAGTGTATGATGTTGACAGTGATGTATGTTGTGTAGCAATGTATATACGCATGATAACTATCACGCCATTTATAGTGTTTCATCTAGATTGCTCGTACATTGGAGCTGTAGTGATAGTAGTTAGAGGTATTTTAGCAGTCATTCATAGACTACTTTCCAATTGTCAAATTTTTTGTTCAAGGTACTTACTTCACGATAGGGTCCACTGTCACTCTGCACCATTCACACCATTGGGTGTGCTGTTAGTGGGACCTTTAGTTTTAAGACCTAGCTCAGGTCCAGGGGTATACTTTTGAAGTGCAGCTCCAGAGAGCTCACTTCTTTGATGTTGAGCCTTTGAGTTCTTGGCTATGGTGGATAGAGGTTGGTAAGTGTCACCTAGATGCTCTTAGCTAGAGTAGGTGTGGCTTGATTGTAATCAGTGCCCAATTGTTGACATATAGAGTGACAAATCAAGTACTGATCTAAGTTGAGTTGATTTGAGTGGTGTAAATGAACTGATTATTGTGGCACTTTAGAGTCTTTGTATGACTTATGTGTGAGTTATATGTCTATAGTGTATGATGTTGACAACAATGTTTGTTGTGTAGCAATGTATATACACACGACATTTTTCTCTATCTCCAATGATCTTCCATTAGCTAATTCTCACTATTTTCTTTCTCAAATTAACCATGGGGTTGTAGTGCTCCATCCATGGCATGCCTCAAATCAAATTATAATAAGCTAACCATATCATTCACCACTCAATTTCTTCTTGATACTCTCCTATAGAGAGTGCTACCTTTCTAAGTACTGACTCAATCCTCTCTACTTGACCATTAAGTAACTCTACTTCTTCATTCTTATCATTCTATAGTTCCATCTCTAACCTTATTGCAATAGAGCAAGATAAGAAATTCTCTATTACTCTAGGTCTATCAATGCTCTCACCTGATTGCCTTCTAGAACTCCATTTACAACAATTAGTTTTTCAATGTGATTTTAGCACCCTCCTCTTCAATTTGTCTCTCCAAGTTGTTCAAAGGTTGCTTGTGTGGAGGCTGAAGGCCTCTAGGAAGGGAAGCACAACAATTGATAGGCTATGTGCCCAACTCAACTATAATTGTAATAGTATTATTGTTTTGCTCCAGCCCCTTCCTCTCATAGGACTCCATCTCTCCTTTCTTTGACCTATCCCCATCCTCCTTGGAATGATCATGCTTCTTGGTCTTGGAAACAAATGTTGCACAATTCTATAAGAACTAGTCCACCAAAGTGTGATGTGTCATGACATTGTAGTGCCAAAGCTAGGTTGCTTAGAAATTGGAGTGGTAGTGTTCATAGTCACACTCAAACTCCAATGCCCCAAAGGAGCACCTTCTCTTTATTATATAGCCAAAGAGGATCTCCTCCAAGGAATCTCCACCATAGGATTAAGTACATAGATAAGTGACATGTCAGCAAAATCCACCCTTAAATTACTTGTTTGGATAGAGGACATGTTGGTCTTGATCCTATCTGGTTGGTCAAACAAGCTTTGATAAGAGAAAATCTTTTAGGGAATCTTCTTATAGGAATCTCATAATCACGTAGGTGACATACCTTTGGAAAGCTCTTGACAAGAAAAACCTAGGGGGAGGGAAGGCCAGCCTTCCATTTGTTGGGGGAGGGGGAAACTACACATTTTTGAGGCCTAGTTCATCCGTTTAGGCCTTCAAATTGCCTTCAACAATTTCAAGCATAGTTTTGTTCTTGCTCTATTAGTAGAAGTCTCCATTTGGTGATACCTCTTTGTGATCTATTTAGTCCTTCATGTGTAATATCCTTCCTGATGTTACCAAACCAATTCTCACTTCTAGATCACATGTCTAGCTATTGATTCTAAGGTTTTCAAGTCTATTTTGGTTTTTGCCCGATTAGTAGAAGTACTCTTTTTGGTGTTACCTCTATTTCATCTATTTTGTTGATCATGTGTACCATTCTAGATGCCACCAAACCAAATTTCACATTTGGATCATATGTTGAGGTATTATATTGGCGGTCCAATTTTATGTTAGGGCTACTTATCACATGGTGGGACCCACTAACACTTGCACCTCTCGTACCATCAGATGTGCCATCAGCGGTAGTGTTAGGACTGGAGTCTTAGGTCAAGTAGAGGAGTAACCTTCAAAGTGCAACTCCAAAGAGCTCATTTCTTTGATGTTGAGTCTTTGAGTTATTGGCTATGGTGGATAAAGGTTGACAACATCACCCAAAGTCTCTTAACTAGAGTGGGTGTGGCTTGACTATAATCAGTGCCCAGTAGTTGGTAGAGTGTTGAGTGAAGGATTGAGTACAGATCTATTTGAGTGTGATTTCAGTGGAAGAACAAATTGATTACATCAAAGAATTCCGAGTCAAGGAGAAATTGGGTGCAAGAATTGAGGGTGTTGGTGGTATCTCCAAGCTTGGCTAATTGTTGGTATTTTGATCATGGTTCTAATTTCCTTGAGAGTGACTATGTATAGAAGCTCTTTGTGATTTGATGTTAATTTGGTAGTGGCGCATATGGTGAGCAAAAGTATTGGCCAAATTTTTGAGAATGGAGTCAATTTGAGACAATGGTGTTCAATTTGAGTCCAAGAAATGAAATTAGGGTCAATTTGGTGCAAATTGAGCTCAAAGTGAAAATTGAAAGTGGGAACCCATCCCCTAGAATTAAGGATTTGGAGATCCCCATCATCCCAATTTGGCTTGAGTTGAGATTTAGCAAAGGATTTGGTAGGTAGCCAATTGTAGAGGAGGTGCATAAAATTGGTGTAGGTTGCCCAAAGTTAGAGGAGTTGTCCCAAAGTGCCCTAACTAGTGCTTGAGTTGGCCATAGTTGGATGAAGCTTGGCTAGATTTAGAGAGGGTTTGAATTGGCAAGAAGAAAGTACTCATTTGGGTGTTTAGAGGCTTTGAGGCATAGGGCTATGAGCGAGACTATGAAGGCCTAGAAGCATAATCAAGCTAGCATAAGACTAGCTAGTTTAAATGAGTTTTTGGTCACTATTTGACAAAATCTGCCCATCCTTCTAGGTTGTGCATAAGTGCAATATGAACCCTAGATCTTTATTTTCTAGAATGTTGCCTTAGCCAATTTGTCCACCTTCACTTGTTGTCCTAATGATTGTTCCATTGATACCTATACACATGTAGTTTTAGCTAAGAGAGGTAGTTTGATCCCATTCTTGGTGATCTTGGTAGCTTAAGAAGTAGATAGACATTTCTATTATGTTAAATGCCAAATGGTGATAGAGTCAATCCGGTTTTGATTTATGAGATGGAGGATTTTTTTTTACACTTTTTGTGATTGGATCTCCTTCATTCTCTACTTCTTGTTTGTGCACCATGTTTGTGTGAGATGTCCTAACTTTAGAGCTTTGATGCTCTTGTGTAACAGACCAAGACCAAGGAGAGAAATAGAAGAATGAAAGACCAAAGTGGAAGATCACATTGAGACACTTGAATGAGGGAAACTCCAAATGCCTAGCATAATCTTAGGCTTTGGTATTTATAAGGAGCATAGAGGACTCTTGAGAAGCTTCTTAAGGAGCTTCCTAAAGTTTCCTTCTTGGAGTGCAAGCCAAGTTAATAAGGAAGCTTCTTAACAAGTCTTTGTGACAACCCAACAAGTATCACTTTGGTGGTAATCAGCAAGTAAAAGTTTGTTCCCACAAAGATACAAGTAAAAAATAGTCAAATACAAAGCAAATAGTAACAATTCCCTTCTTCTTGGTTGCGTCTTTAATCTCTCAAGTAGAAACCACACCTAGAAGAGAGTAACAAACACTAATTCATAGTCTTGTCACAAATTATACACCCATAATCACAATACTCTCAAATCTTTCCAAACCAACTTTGGTTGTGATGATTCAGATCTTCTCAAAGACGGCTACTTCACTATAAGGCGACTTCATCTCAGAATTGTGTTCTACCTTTCCAATGAAGGCACAACTTCCTCAATAAAAAGTTGATTCATATCAAACTCACACAAATGCAGAATACTACCAACACTACAATTCCTCTCAGATTTGTCAAGGCATTGCTTCAATTGCACTTCACTCAAGATTAAACACATAGAATGAAGATCAAGGCTACGGAATCCACATCCAACACACACACAAACTTGCACTTCAAAATTCTCCCAACACTCACAAACACAAGCACAAACTTGATACTTGGATTTAAGCTGAAATGATGAGCATTGAGAATCAATACTTCACTTTATCTATCTTTAGAAATTTGGAATATTGATCAACATTGGACTGTTAATGCCTCCTTTAAATAGGCTGAGCACTTGACAGTTATCTAACTAACATACCATTCTACAACAACTTTACCAACCTGCAGATCCAAAATGATAATGCACCTCTTCATATCTGCCTCTTCAAATTCTCAAAACTATTACTACTCTGATTTGATATCAACCTTGACTTTGGCTTCCAAACCCAATGCTTCCCCTATCACTTCTCTTTCTTTGGGTCTCTCTAATTCTACTACATCCTCTACTAATTCTATCACTTCTTCACTATAATTTGCAATCTAGACCATAGATAATCTATTTATGTCTTTACCCCCTTATTTCTAATGCCTCAAATAACTGATCCAAAGACACCTACACTCTTATGTTTGTTACTTTGGACTTGTTATCTATCTTCACACTACTCTAAAGTTTCTCTAACTCTGAATGTACTAAATCTAATCTAAGATACACATTGTCTCCTACTTCTAATGTCTTCCTATTTACTTGATCTCTTAAGAAAATTAATAATTCATTCAAATTGATGTCTTTTGCTTTCTTCTTCCTTGTCTTCTGTACCAACTCATGCAGTCTCAATTCCTCTAGTTGACACTCAAACATCATTCTAAGCATCTCTTTCACCCTCACCACTACTTCTTCAACTATCTCCTACCTTGGCGTCTGCAACTTCTCTCTTTGCTAACAACTCTTCATGATACATCTTTACTTCATCTTCCAACTTGGCCTTCAAAGCTTCTTTCTCTTTCACACTCTACCCAAGTTGCTCTACTATTCCTTTGATTAAACCACACAATCGCTCTTCTTCTTGATTTCATGTAGCTAACTCTCTCTACCATGCTCTATCTTTCTCTGCCGCACTTGCCTTCAAACTCTCCAACTCTTGCCCTATTATTGCTGCCATTGCTTTCAAGTGAATGACCTCCACTTGCCTGTCATGCACTTCTGCTCTCAAGGTCTCAGTCCTCTCCATTTACTCCCTTCTTTCTTCCTCTTGCTTTGCCATGGCTTTGCCTCTCTTCACAAAGTCTTCTGTCAAGCTTTCAATCTCCTTCCTTCTAAGCTCTACTTCAGTCTTGAGTTCTTCTAACTCCCACTCTCCATGGATTAACTTTCTTCTTGTCTCCAAACTTTCCCTTCTCATATAATACACTATTGCAAATTCATCTTTCACTTTTGAGTGATCTCTCTTTAGCTCTTCTCTCACCTTCTTTAATTGCAACAGCAAAGGAAAACTACTTGCAACAAGTACTCTACTCCATCAAAGACCCTTGAACTCTCAGATTCTTTTCTCCTCACTTCTTTTATCGGAGCTTCACTCTGAAGTCTTAACCTCCTCACTCTCAAGGGCATATCATCCAAGCTTTCCCCCTTCTCCATTACCAGGCTTACATTGCTTGTTTCTACACCCATAGTAGGAAAACTCCTCCTTGATCTACTACCCTTCTTGTAACAATATGGAGTTTAGCGACGTAGTTAGTAAGGCTAACAAAGTAGACAATAAGCCAGATTAGCCCAAAATATTCTAGAAGCATCTTGGAAGCTTCTTGGGAAGCTTCCCAACTAGTTAACTTGCGCCCCAAGTAGGTAGCTTCTAGAAGCTTCTAACTAGCTTATCTTGCATGCCAACTAGGCGGCTTCTAGAAAGAAGCTTCTTGAGAAGCTTCCTAGTTAACTTGGCCTGCACTCTAAGAAAATGGCTCAAGGAAGCTTCTTGAGAAGCTTCTCAAGGGCTTTGTATGCTACCTATAAATACAAAAGCCAAAGCTCATGCTAGGCATTCGGAGTTTTTCCTGCATTCAAGCGTCCCAATGTGAGCTTCCATTCTCCTATTTCTCTCCTTGGTCTTGGTCTTTAACATTGGTATTAGAGTAAGAATGGGATGGATGGAATTTACGGACCACTTCCGCCAAACCATTAGGATTTTCATGTCCAAATATTACACAAGCATCATTTCACACAATTCATCACTTTGTGCTTTGGCCAAGATTTCTACATATGATCACCGTGTTTGAGGAACCCTTGATACTTTTGGTTGTAACTTATGGAGAATGGTGGACGTGTTGTATCTATGTGTTAATCAATTATATAAATTGAGAGTAGTGGAATAGAGTAGTAGCTATGGCGGTAGTACCAGACGTTATCTTTGCAATGCAACAATAAATAGAGCATCTTACTTGATTGTTGGATGAACGTGACTACCAACAAGAAGAACATATAGAGAGAGCACCTGTTTGAGATGGAGAAGATCACATTCAATTTCTGAAACCCAGAGTTTGTGGAACAGAATGATCAGGGAAACAAAAACTCCTAGTAGGAGATTTTGAGCCACCTATTGGGAGCTTGATTAGTTCCAATGGGATTGAAGGCTCAACCTATGCAAGTTTGCTTCACTTGCAAGGTACGATATCTAATTGGGATTGTAGGATTTTGGTTGATTCTAGAAGTTTGGAGAATTGCATGTCTATGCAAGTAGCAAAAGAATTGGGAATTCCTATCAAACAACTGATCAGAAGTTGATTGATGATAGCGGATGGTAGACAAGGTTTTGCATTCCGTACCTCACATCCTATTATCTTCAAGATTGGGAAGGAGTATTTGGAGTGTATGAGGTTTGTAGTGGCACCTCTACACTATGATATCATTCTGGGTCTACCTTGGCTTGAATGTCATAAGGTTCAATTCAATGACAAATTCAAGTACAACACCAAGGTAAGAATTTCCGACTAGGTTGGCACCTCTGAGTAAGACACCTAAGAATAGTCAGTCCCAAGACGGGAAGTTTGTCGAGAAGGTAGCCATGGAGCAAACCTTGAAGGAAGATGAGTCCCAAGATGGGAAGTTTGTCGAGAAGGTAGCCATGGAGCAAACCTTGAAGGAAGATGAGTCCCAAGATGGGAAGTTTGCCAAGAAAGCAACCATCTAGCAAGCTTGGGAGGGAGATGAGTCTCTGGAAGGGAAGTTGGTTAGTAAAGCAGCCATAGAGCAAGCTTTGGAGGAAGATAAGTCTGTATTTGTGGTGTAGATTAAGCCGATTGCACACAAACAATCTAAGGAGGGCCAAGAGCCTCATCAAGCAATGGTTGATTGGATAGTTCAAGAGTTTGTGGACATGTTTCTGGATGATCTGCCAAAGGGATTACCCTCCAATTGAGGTATGCCCTTCAAGATTGAGTTATTGCCAAGGAGTACTCTAGTGAGTAGACCGATCTATTGGCTCTCACCAAAGGAGTTGGAGGAGTTGCAAACAACACTTACAAAGCTGTTGGAGAAGAACTTCATACAACATAGTACCACTCCTTGGGGAGCACCAATACTATTTGTTCCAAAGAAGGATGGAGTACTTTGTTTTTGTATTGAGTACCGTGAGCTCAATAAGCAAACCATGAAGAATGCATATCCCTTGCCTTGGATCAATGACTTGCTTGATCAACTAAGTGGAGCACGCTACCTTTCCAAGTTGGGATCTTTGTAGTGGCTATTGGCAAATTCCTATTGATAAAAAGGATGTGCAAAAGACTACCTTTCACACAAGGCATGGGCATTTCAAGTGGAAAGTTCTACCTTTCAGACTCACTAATGCTCTAGCGGTCTTCATAGATCAGATGCATCAGGTGTTGGATGGACTATTGGATTGGTCCATGGTGGTGTTCTTGGATGATATCTTAATCTATAGTAAGAAAGAGGCAGAACACGTGAATCATGTGCGAGAAGACCTCAGACGACTACAACAATGGAAATTTTATTGCAAGAAGTCGAAGTGTGCCTTTTGGCAAAAAGAGGTTACCTTCTTGGGTCATAAGATCTCATCAGAAGGGATCAAGATGGAAGAAGAGAAAATCAAGGCCATTACTGATTGGCCTATCTCAAAGGATATTACAGAAGTATGCGCATTCAATGGATTGGCCAGTTTTTACCAACAATTCATCCACTATTATGCTCATGTGGCTGCACCATTGACTGACCTCTTGGGAAAGAACTTGAGCTTCTAGTGGACCACCAAACATGAAGAAGCATTCCATAAGTTAAAGCATATGGTGTCTTCAAGACCCATTCTTCAATTGTATGATCCTCAACTACCTTGTGTGGTTGATTTTGATGCTTCTAACTTTGCAATTGGAGATGTGTTGCAACAAGAATTCCCCAATGGACTACATCTCATTGCCGTTGTGTCTTGCCGACTAAATACAACTGAAAGAAATTACTCTGCTTGAGACCAAGAACAACTTGCACTGGTATATGCCACCAAGTGGGTTTGGGTCTCTTGGGGAAACAAGTGATCATGCAAACTGATCACAAGCCATTGTTGCAGACCTTACACTTGGAACACATGAAGAGTCAACATCATCGATGGGAAGAGCAACTCCAATTTTTTGATATCAAACTTGAGTATAAATGTGGTACCCACAATTTTTGTTTTTTATGGTTAGTAGTGTTTAAGAGACGAAGTAAGCATGGAAAATTTGAATTGCGGACAAAGAAGAGGCGGAAGTAACTTCAGAGGAAAGCCGAAGAAGCTGACATCGGATCCAATGATGGAGGTACTCGGAAGAGGAGTACGCCGGAAGCAAGCCGAAGATCATCGTCTTTGGGTTGGAAAACATAGGAATGATGAAGACCATTTAACAACCTTGGTACGTGGCAAGAAAGTACATTTCAAGAAACGGCGGGGGCAAAAGAAGCATGTCTTGATAGTGACCGGGAGTGCACGCAGAAGAGAGAAACACACAAATGAAATTGACTAAAGAATGATTGCAATTCGGGGCAATATAAAATTGCGAATGAGCAGGGGGAAGTTGAATTTGCTGAGTAAATTTCCAATTCCATTGAGTAGTCATCCTACAGGAATGCGTGTCCGGAAGCCCGTCGAGAGTGAAATTTTCCAAAACCTTGAGGGAGTTAGAGTGTCTTGTCCAGGAGAGGGGCTGATCTTCCAACAACGTAGAACGAGAGAACAAATCATGGCGAAGAAGGTGGCGAACGCGCTGGCAGTGAGAGGTTTTGCAATTCGAAGGGTAGATGTAGTAGTGAGGATCAAAGTCTTGGTTAGACTTTGTATCACCTTTTTAGCCTGGAACTGGAATTTCAGTTTCCCGGGAGTAATGGCAGAGATCGTTGCCAGTAATTGTGAGGAGGGTCCCGAAGTGGAGGGGAAGAGAGGCAATCCGGCTCGATGGACTGAGTCCAATTGGAAGTTAGTCCTGGGAAGAGAAGCAGGAGAGCCGATAGGAATCACCTTCTATTGGAAGTGTGATGCTGTAGAGGAGATGGCGGAGATTTGTAATTCATTTTTCACTCCAAGAACTACGAATGGTTACAAGGTGGAGTCCTATCGGGACCCGATCCGAAGAAGTATCGTAGGAGCGATGATGGCCATGTTCAAGCCGGAGTGAACAACGTACGTAACCATGCAGCAGGCGGTTTCTTCCACCAGATGTTTGCAGGAGTACCCATGAATTGGGCAAAGTGTTTCCATCACCGAACCAGACAAATGGTAGTGAATTGGCAAATGGGCTCGCCACCGCATTATTTTGCACCATTTGCAACACATTTCTACTTTGGCCTGAACTTGCTCTCTGAAGATGAGAGGCATCGTATGGTCTCCCACATGCCCCCTGATTTGAGACGAGAAGCCGACAAAGAGGAGCGACATATATGCTTCAGCTGCGGGCGAATGACGAGTTCTTTGCGAGAACAAGACAATGAAAGATCAAAGATGTAGCTAGTCCAAAGACAAAGAAGCAAAGTAAACCCGAAGAAGCTAAACCATTGCTCATCCAACGCAAGACTCGGAGGCTGATGTTGAAGACCACTAACATCGTGAGAAGAGCATCTTTGGGATCGGAGTTGGATGAAGAAATTGAGTTGCAAGAAGAGGACTCAGAAGAAGAAGAGCTCACATTGAAGAGTGGGGAGTCGGGTAGCGAAAGTGAGGGAGAGCCTGAAGTCCAGCAATCGGTGGTGGTGAGTGAAGCTGGCGAGGCAATGGTGGAGAACTAGCCAAAACCCAAAGCAAAGAAGGAATATCCCGCGGGGCCGAGTTCAAGAGGCCAAGACGAAGATAGCGCTGACACTATGAAGATACAAAGATCGCAACTTCGGATGAAGGAGCCAATGACACAGGAAAAGACTCCAAACAAAGGAGGCAATGATGAAGAAGAAACTTTTGGTGGGATAGCATATTTGACAAGGGTGATCACACCTATGCTCGAGCTATTGAAAGAACATCGTATGGGAATTGACCAAGATCGAGTAAAAGGGATGAATGAGCTGCAGGTGGTGGAGCATCTGTTGAAGGAAGTGCAAGAGCTGCAGGAGCATCAAATCCGAAGAAGTGTGGAAATTGAAGATCTTTGGAGGGAGGAAGACTCGAGGAAGAAATTGCTAAGCATGTTACAAGAGAGTTGCGTAGAGAAGGAGAAGGACCTGCAAAAGCAAGCTGGAGAGTTGAAGGAGCAGGCAATGTGGCTTAGCAAGATGGAGGAGGAAGTAAGTAATGTGCGCATCGAGAATGTCCATTTTAAGGCGATGAACATCGTGATGGAGCAAGAATTAGACATCTTGAAAAAGAGTGCCGCAACAAAAGATCAAGCATGGCAAAGAGAATTGGTGTCCAGGCAAGAAGAAGAAGAGCATTTGCGTGAACTTGTCAAGAGTGCGGAGCAGCAAAAAATGCAATATGCAGAGGAGAAGAAGATGCTCACTGCAGAATACGAAGACGGGTTGCAGATGTATCGGGAAGAGTTGAAGGTGGAGGATTCTCAAGGATACGCATTGGAATCAGTAGGAGACATTGCGGGGAAGCTACGAGCAATTTTAAGCACGGAGGCTGAAGGAAGATTGGAAGAAGCTTGTCTCCATGAGTTGAAGTTACTTGTGCAAGAGACTCGGAAGCAAAGAGCCAAGGATGTGGACATGAACACATTGCTGATTCGGTTGAGAGAACGCGTAGATAGAAAAATGTTGGAAGTAGAGAATAATGTGAGTCTTAGATTGGATTTAGTCAATTCAGAGTTTGAGAAAACTCGGAATAGTGTGACAGTAGAGAAGAAACCCAATGTCATAGAAGTAGGAATTCAGGTGTCATCAGACTTGATAATTGACACATTAGAGAAGAGTGGGTCGGGAAATAAGAGTGTAGATGGAGTAACCCGGATTTCAATTACAGATTGTAGTGAAAAAGTTGTAGAATTAGTAAAGAAATTAGTAGAATCAGTCATACCCGAAGAAGTTGAAATAGCAAGAAGATCATCGGGTTTGGAAGCCAATGATGAGGTCGACATCGGATCGGGATAGAAGTCGATTTTGAGATAGGAAGGGTCAGGTATGAAGAGATAGATTGTCACTTGGGATCTATAGGTAGGAAGGGATGTTAGGAAGCGGTGCTAGATAGGCAAGTCTGCCGTTTGCTTCAGTATTTAAGTGAAGCATTCGCAGTACAATGTTATTCACTATTCAACTTTCTGAAGATAGATAAAGCGAAGTGTTGTTCTCAGTACTCGTCGCTTAAGCTTAATTCCGATTGTCAATTTTTTGTTTGTATTTGTGAGTGTGTGGAGAATTCCAAAGAGCAAGTCAGTGTGTCTTTGGATGTTGGAATCTACAGCCTTGATCTTCATTCTGTGTGTTGGATCCTGAGTGAAGTGCATCGGAGCAATGCCTTGACAGATCTGAGAGGAATTGTAGTGTTGGTAGTATTCTGCATTTGTGAGTGCAACACGAAGTTTATGTGAAGCAATTTTGATTGAGGAAGTTGTGCCTTTAGTGGAGGGGTGGAACACAATTCTGAGGCAAAATCGGTCTTTGTAGTGAAGTGCCGTCTTTGGGAGAATCTGAATCATCACAATCAAGAGTTGTTTGGACAGAATTTACTATGATGTGATTATATGTGCATATTCGTGACAAGTTGTCAAGTTTGTGAGCTTGTTACTCTCTTCTGGGTGTAGTTTCTACCTGAGAGATTAAAGAAGCCATCAAGAAGAACTGCAATTGTGACTTTTGACTTTGTATTTGACCAATTCTGGGTAGTATCTCTGCGGGAACAAACTTTACTGACCCGATTACCGCAAAAGTGATATTTGCCGGGTTGTCACAATAAACTAGGTCGGTTCCATGTCATCCCTAATGCTCTATCATGACAACCTGATTTGAAGTCTTTTCTTCTCATCATGATGGCAATTATGACGGTGTCAATTGACCCAAGGTCCATAATGAGTTTCGGTCAGCTCCACAACCATATCCCTTCTTCCCAATGGTACCTTTTGAAATTTGATATCCTTGCTTTAAGATCAAGGAATGTTGGTGCACTATATACATAGTAAAGTATGACTCACCAATAGACGCTTGTAAAACTCATTAATTCATTAATAATCAATAAAATATTGTGAAACCATTAATACATTAATAATCAATAAAAGCTGAAGAACCCATTAATACATTAACAATCAATAAAAGCTAAGAACCCATTGATTCATTGAATATCATTATCATCCCTTGGAGAGACAAATCTATGGCAGCCTTATTTCTTTCTTATCTATCTTGATACTTATATGTGAAGCCTTGTGATTCAAGGGAATAACTTTCTCTTTTGAAAGATGAAATTGAAATTTATTATAAAAACTTCTTATAAATTTTTCTTATAGGACTTGGTCAATGCAAGTATGATGCTCTACTTTTGTCTTATTATAGATTATTATAGATGATTGTATCATGTAGAAACATGTCGGTATGGTTGTCCAATAATAGGCAACAAGGAGTACAACACCTTCTTCTTTAAGGAAGGCCTTCTATTCCATGCGGACCGGATCTATATTCCAACCAAAGGTGATCTCCGACTTGTGCACCTTTGAGAAGCCCATGATCTACCAATAGCTGGTCATATGAGGGTGGACAAGACCTTGGGTACCCTCCAACACCAATGGTGGTGGCACAACATGACACAAGATGTTCAAGAGTTTGTTCAATTGTGTGAGAGTTGTCAATGCAACAAGGCCAGTAACCAGAAGCCGAGTGGACTTCTTCAACCACTTCCCATTCCAAGTACTCATTGGGAACATGTGAGCTTAGATCTTGTCACCTCCTTGGCCAAGACACAACAATGTCACACAACAATTGTGGTGTTTGTGGATAAGCTTAGTATGCAAATCCATTTGGCACCAACGGTTGATACAGTGGACGCTCTAACATTGGCACAACTCTACTTCGATAATGTATTCAAGCATCATGGGATGCCACGTGTACTCATCTCTGACCATGATCCTTGCTTCACTAGAAAGTTTTGGCAAGCCCTCTTCTAGATACCTGGCACCAAACTTGCTTTGTCCGTAGCCTATCATCCTCAACTGATGGACAAAATGAAGGTGAAAATTACACCTTGGAAAATATGCTCTGTGCCTTTGTCAACATTGACCATACCAATTGGGATGAATGTCTTGCAGTTGCGGAGTTTGCATACAACAATTCTAAACAGGCAAACACCGGATTCTCTCCTTTCTTTCTCAATTTTGGCCAAGATCCACTTGTCCCAGATTCTCTTCTTACTCCTCCCCCGTCTCAAGTCCCTCATACTTCAACCTTCTTGACCACCATATCCAAATCTCTCCAACAAGCCAAATCTCACTTGTTGCTCAAAATTGTCAAAACCAATTTGTGGACTACCATCATCGTGATCTCACCTTTGAAGTTGATGATAAAGTTATGTTATCCTCTAGTAATCTACCCCACCTACTTGGTACCCTAGTTTGTAAACTTGCCTCTAATTGGATAGGACCTTTTGATGTCACCCAAATTGTCTCTCCTATTGCTTATTGACTTGCCTTGACTTCTCATATGGGCATCCATCCTATCTTTCATGTTTCCAAGTTGAAACCCTTTGTTCCTAACCCTTCTTCTTTTTCCTTTCAAGTACAACCTCCTCCCTTCCCTATCCCTATCAATGATCATGAGGAGTATGAAGTTGATCATATCCTTGTGCATCGTCACATCCAACAAGGACGCTGACAACATACGGAGTACAAGGCCCTTTGGAAAGGGTATCCCCTTCATAATGCTACATTGGAACCTCTTTCTCACCTCCAAAATGCACAAATGGCCATCCCATTATTGAAGTTTTTTAAGGACGCGACTTCCTTTACAGCTATAGGGGAAGTCGGTGTATTGGGCCGTAATGCATATGTTTGGCCACTCGAGTCTTTCTTCTTTTTGGACAAAGAGGGGGATGCAAAGTAGCCTTGCCAACTGCCTTTGTGTTTCTTGTGGTCAAGTTCTCGCAAGGCTTCTTGCACTTCATGAAGGAGTTGAAAGTCCAATGCCTCTTGTTTGGTTTTGTCAGAAGTGGATGGGACTTTCAAATGTTTGTCTTCTTTCGCTGCAATGCTCGTCTTTGAGCTCTCTCTTCCCATTGTTCTCTTGATGCAGACATTCATATTGTGTTGATACCCAATTTTGAATTTGGCCTTGTATTCTTCCACTTCCGAGATTTGTATCCCTAGCAGCGGCGCCAAAAATCATGTGACAACCCGGCAAATATCACTTTTGCGGTAATTGGGTAAGTAAAGTTTGTTCCAGTAGAGATACTAGTCGGAATTGGTCAAATATGAAGTCAAAGAAACAATTGCAGTTCTTCTTGGTTGCATCTTTAATCTCTTAGGTAGAAACCACACCTAGAAGAGAGTAACAAGCATTGATTCACAGTCTTGTCACGAATTCACACTCCTTTATCACAACTCCATCAATTCTTTCCAAACAATCTTGATTGTGATGATTCAGGCTCTCCCAAAAATGGCACTTCACTGCAAAACAACTTCACCTCAGAATTGTGTTCCACCTCTCCACTAAAGTCACAACTTCCTCGATTGAAATTGCTTCACATCAACTTCGCACTGCACTCACAAATGCAAAATACTACCAACACTACAATTCCTCTCAGATCTGTCAAGGTATTGCTTTGATTGCATTTCACTCAGAATCAAACACATAGAATGAAGATCAAGGCTGCAGAATCCAACATCCAATAAGCACACTTACTTGCACTTTGAATTTCTCCAAACACTCACAAACACAATTGCAAAGCTAATACTTGGAATCAAGCTTAAGCAACGAGCAATGCTTCATAGCACTTTGCTTTATCTATTCTCAGAAATAATGAGCACTAAACAACAATTCCTTGTGAATGTCACTCTTAAATAGTGAAACAATTGACAATTAATTTCCTAATGCACCTCTTCCTAATAACTCTACAAACTTGTAGATCCGAAATGACAATGCACCTCTTCATATCCGCCTATTCAAATCTCAAATCGGTTTCTTATCCAATCCAATGTCTACTTCTTCCTTGGCTTTCAAACCCAAACATGAAGTAATTGTACTTCCTACTACTCTGTCCTCGGGTTTCACAACTCCTACATCTTCTACCAGATCCAACAATTCTCTTTCCTGATTTGATATTTCACTAGTGGGTAATCTATCTAACTCCTTATATGCTGACCCACTCTTCTCTATTGTCTCCAATGGTAACTCCGAAGACATCTGCACTCCTACTTCATGTACTTTGGATTTGGCTCTAACGTCTTTCCAAAGTTTATCTATCTCCAATTTTACTAAGTCTAATCTAATCGTGATATTGTCTTTAACTTCCAATATCTTCCTATCTGCACGAGTCTTGAGACTTATCAACAACGCGTTCAAATCTGTATCCTTTGCCTGTCTCCTCCTCATCTCCTGCACCAACAACTTCAACTCCTACAGCCTCATCTCTTCAATTCCAATATTGGCCTGTGTACTTAACATCACATTCATCTTATGACAATCTCCTTCAATGGCTCCAATCTCATCTTCCTTTCACGTTCCCGATCTGCAAGCCAATCTTCTTTGTACGTTGCCAACTCTGCCTTGAACTCGGCTTTCATAGTTTCTTTCTCCTTCTCCTTCTGCTCAATCTTCTCCTCCTGATTACGAAGTAACTCTCGTAATCTCTCTTCTTCACGATATCTTACTGTCAACTCCCGCTGCCACAGTTGCTTCTTCTCTTCTATACTCTCCATCACTCTATTGAGTTCTTGTTCCTTTGCTGCTACCCTTGCCATAGCATGGATAATTTCAAGTCTGGAATCAGCAAACTATTGCTTCAAGATTTCATGTTCTGCTACCTATCTTTCCCTCGCTATGTCACTCTTCTTCACAAGTTCTTCTCGATACCTCACTTCTCTCTTCAAGTCCTCAATAACTTGATTCTGTACTACTGCTTTGCCTTGCAGTACTTCCCTTTCCTCCTCACCTTGGGTTATACTATTCTTCAACTATGAGTTCTCTTCTTCAAATCTTACCAATACCTGCAACACAGTCTTCACCTCCGGACACATTGACTGCATCTCCTTCTTCCTGTGCTCCAACTTCACCAACAATGGACACACAATTTCCTGCAGGTACTCCACTCCATTACTCACAACTACTTCCTCTTGCATAGCAATCTCCTCTCTTACCTCTTCTTCTCCCGATACTTGCCTTCTTTGCTGCAATCATCATATCGGAATAGACGCTTCACTTCCCGAGCTAGCATTCACTTCTTCCTTTGCTTTACTCAGACCCGCTTCACACTTTGCCTTGCGTCATGACCAAACTCCTCTTTGAATTGTGCACTTCTTCTCCTCGGGCTTGGGTATCTTGTCTTCCAACTTTGCATTATCTTCTTGCTTGAGCTCCACCCGAACTTCTTCCTCTTCTTCAGCAGCAGTAGGTACCGACGTCATCTCTCCACCTTCATCACTATTGCTACTCGTATCTCTACTTTGCAGCGTGAGCTCCGGTTCTTCCTCATGTTCCGAGTCTTCGGACTTGCACTTGGCTTTGCCTTCCGAGTCTTTGTCTTCTTATGCAATCACCACCATGCCTCTCCTTGGGTTTCTTCTCGTGGTTTTCCAAGGTCTTGTCTAATCTTTGGCTTCTCCTTGCCAACTCCACTTCTTTGACTTTGGAGTACTTACCTCTATCTCCACGCTCTTGCTTGTCTTTGCATAGTACTCATCTGTGCTTCAGATTTGAAGGATGTATTGCTGCTCCTCCACGTTGACTTCTCTTCTCAAGTCGGGATAGAAGTGAGACACCATTCTATTGCGCTTCGCCAAATTGAGCAAATTCAACCCAAGGTAGAAATAAGCTACAAACGGCACAATGTAGTGTGGAGGTGACTTATCCCGCAAATTCCACACCATCTGTCTCGTCCTCCCATGGAAGCACCTCGCCCAATTGATAGGTTCTCTTGCAAACATCTTATGGAAGAACACCGCTTGGTGTTTCATCACATAAGTCGTTCTCTTTGGCTTCAGGATTGCCATGAGAGCACTCACGATCCCTCTCTTCAATGGATCTTTGTAACTCTCAACCTTATACCCATTCTTCGTTCTCTTCAAAGAGAAAGCATCCCTCACTTCTTGGGTTTCTTCTGCTAATCTTCCCTTCCCCAAGAATGTGGCACCCTGCTCCGTGCCTACCTCTCTCCCGAGCACTAATCTCCAATCGGACTCTGTCCAGTGAGCCAGATTTCCTCTCTTCTCCACTTCCTTGGGGCCATCAAGACACTTACTCTCGATTATCTCTGTCATGAAACCTAGAAAACTAACATTCCAGTTCCACGCCAAGAAGGTGATCCAAAGTCGGCTCAAGACTTCAATCCTTGCAATCACATCTTACCTCTGAATTGCATGATTTCTCATTGCGAATTTGGAGTTTTTTCTTTCCTCCTCCCATCTCTCCTATTTTCTCATTGTCTCTCAGTTTCACTCTCTCAAATTCTCCTCTACATACTAGCACGTCTTCAACTCTACTTCCCCTCCACGATCTGCAGGACAACTTCTCAATGGCAAAGGAAAATTGCTCGACATTACTTCATTGTTAGCCCAATTTTTATAGAGTTGTGCTTTCTTTGTCTCTCTTCAATTCGAGTTTCTACCGAGAAATCACACCTCTTGCATGCGCTTGTCATTGTCAATTGTACTTCATGCGTATGGGCCGCTGGTTTTGAACAGTCCCTTCTTGAATTTCTCACCCTGACAACAGGTTGTTACACTATCTTTGCCTCGGGTTGAGCTCCCTCCAATACAAAGATTCCTTACTTCGGGTTGTATGCTAACAGGGCAAATCCGAGTACTTCACCTTATGACCCGAAGCCACTTTACCTTGGGTTTCATCCCAAAGACTCTTTTCTTTGCCTTCTTCAGCCATACAGGCGCAATCCGACTTCTCTGTACACTTCTTCTTCTCTATTTTAAAAAAAAAATGTCGGTACCGCAGAAATGTAGAGAGGGAGTAAAGGAGAAGACGGCGTTGGTCAAAGTGCTGAAGAGTGAAATAGCTGATGCACAAGTGGAGGTAATACATTCAAAGGTGAGTGCAATAGTCATAGAGTAGGAGTTGGAGAGTTTGAGGAAGAAAGTGGGAGATAAGGTCCAAGCTTGGCAGCGGGAGTTGACAAAGCGTAGTCAAGAGGAAGAACAATGCAAAGATTGTTGAGAGGAGTGGAAGATCAATTCATGCTGAATAAACAAGAGAAGGAAGCATTGAAGGTTGAGTTCTAGGATGAGTTTGTGATGTATTGCAATGAGTTGAAAGAGGAGAGAAAGAAAAAGAAAGAAGAGCCGATTGTAGAGTCGGACGCAATAGGAATAGTTGTAAACAAGTTGAGGGCGTTGCTTATTACTAAAGTTGAAGGAAAGTTGGAAGAAGCAATATTGCACAAGTTGAAGTTGTTGGTGGAGGAGATGAGGAAGAGGAAGGCAAAGGGTAAAATTGAATAATCTTCTGATTTGTTTGCAAGATTGTGTAGATAGGAAGACGTTAGAGATAGGAGACAATGTTTGTCTCAAATAAGATCCTATTAGATCAGACTTGGATAGAATTTTTAGTGAGATAAAGTTAGAGAAGAAGTCCAAAGTAGTAGAAGTAGGAGTGCAAGTGTCTTTGGATCAATTACTTGAGACATTAGAGAAGAGTGGGTCAAGAGATAAAGAGATAGAAAGGTTACCCATTAGTGAAATTGTAGTTCAAGGTGAAGAAGTAGTAGAAATAGTGGAGGATGTAGTAGAATTAGAGAGACCCGAAGAAGGAGAAGTGATAAGAGGATCATCGGGTTTGGAAGTTGAAGTTGAGATTGACATTGGATCAATTAGTAATAGTTTTGAGGTATGAAGGGGCAGATATGAAGAGGTGCATTGTCACTTTGGATCTGTAGGTTTGTAGAGTTCTTGTAGATTGGTATTTTTGTTAGTACTTATCAATTGCTTTACTATTTAAAGGAGGCATATGTGGTGTATTGTTGTTCAATATTCATAATTTCTAAAGATAGATAAAGCAAGGTGTTGTGAAGCAATGCTCATCACTTGAGCTTAATTCCAAGTATCAAGTTTGTGTGTGTGTGGAGAATTTTGAAGTGCAAGTCAGTGTGCTTGTTGGATGTTGGATTCTGTAACCTTGATCTTCATTCTGTGTGTTTGATCTTGAGTGAAGTGAAATCAAAGTAATGCCTTGATAGATTTGAGATGAATTGTAGTGTTGATAATATTCTGTATTTGTGAGTGTAGTGCAAGATTGATGCAAAGCAATTTTGATTGAGGAAGTTGTGCCTTCAATGGAGGGGTGGAATATAATTCTGAGGCAAAGTTGTTTTGCAGTGAAGTAGCCGTCTTTGGAAGAATCTGAATCATCACAGTCAAGATTTGTTTGGACAAAATTGAATGAGTTATGATTGAGTAGTGTTACTTTGTGACAAGATTGCAATCTAGTGCTTGTTACTCTCTTCTGGGTGTAGTTTCTACTTGAGAGATGAAAGACAAAACCAAGAAGAATTGTTTGTTTGAATTTAACTTTGTATTTGACCAATTTTGAATTGTATCTTTGTAGAACAAACTTTACTTACCTGATTATTGCAAAAGTGATATTTGCTGGGTTGTCACAACTATGCTTACTAAGAAGCTTCCCAAGAAGTTCCTCCGAGAAGTCACCACTTGGCATGCATGTTACCCAATACTTAGAAGGTACCAAATAGCTTCTTAGATACTTCTAGAATAATCTAAGCTAATTTGGCATATTTGCTAGTTTGCTACCCTTGACTAACTCATTGGTAAACTCCATATTGTTATATTTGGTATGTGCTTGGTAGTGAGGCTGGAGTGATGACCAGTTAGACTACTTGTATTTCTCTTTAGAGAGGTATGAAATGAAGACCTATAGATTGTGAGAGTGCATGCTGTGATAGCAAGTTACAAGTTGCCCTTTCCCATAGTGTATTTGTTGTAAGAGCCACCTTAGTGGGTGGTGTTTAGTTGATATTGGCACTTGGTGGGGTATTTGTGGTGGTTACGGTTGCAATTTGAGTTACATTATCATGACAAAGTTCTTTGGGAATTCTAGAGGAGATAGCATTGTAGTACACAATAGGTTTACCTAGAGTGGCACTTGGTATCAACTTGTGTCGCAAGTCCTAGTGAGAGAGGAGTTTGACTCTAATTTGGAGTTTGATACAAGAGTTGATTCAGTTGAGAATGTACTTTGTGTGTTTGCACCATTATTGTGAGAAATGGACAAGATTTATGGGGCATCCAAAGGCCCTAAACACTACTCCAGTACAATGGATACTATTGACTTGGATGACTTCATCTAAGAGTTTTATAGTTGGTGTGATCTATAGCAAATGCGGAACCCAACTTTGCTTACACCCGTCAAGGCATGGAACAAGTTTTTTCAACACTTAAACGGTTTGCCAATGGATGACTATCATGAGTTCAAGAGAGCTTACTTAGAGGAGATCAAGCCACATGGATAGTATTGGTCTTTGAGCTATGTCTCCATCACTTAAAGCTTGGTTGCTAAGGGTAGATTGGTAGTACTTTCAAGTTCTAACTTTAGTAGCATTGGTGGACCTAGTAAAGGTGTTCTAGTTGGAGATGGTATTGCTATGAGTGGAAGTACCACTATAGGAGATGGTGCAATACTAGGGTTGAACCTCATGGTGGATTTCTTCCCATGCTTGAGGCAGAACTACTATGACGTGCGGATTGACAAGTTAAGGAGCTTGCAAGAGTTCCAAGAGAAGGTTAGAAAGAGCCTACATGAGGCACATAATAACATGAGACAGTTGATCTTTTTCACTCAAGGAGTTATTAAGGCCCAAAGCAGTTCTATTTTGGTATGGGATCCTAGCCAAGGAGATGCAATGTAGAGGACATGATACTACATTGTTATATGCTACTTCACCTACTTTGGAAGTGGTCTTTAGTTTGGCTGAGCACATTGAGCTCAACATGGTGGAGGAGAGAGTGGTGACATCTGGATTTGGGAAGGAGACCTCATCCACAATTGTCACTTCTTCTAGAGTACAACATAGTGCAACATGCCATGTTGGCTTCCAAGGATAGAGTGGATAGCCTAGATCCTATGGAACAAGTGGAGTGCCTAGTGTAGCTAGAACCTTACTTTCATTTTCAAGTCAACAATAACAAATGAGTAGTAGTATTGCTTGTTAGACTTGTGATGGACCTCACCACAAGAGAGAGTGCAGTTAGGGCAACAAATATGATACCTTTGGAGCATCACATCCAACACAAAGACAATGTGATCATTGCAAATTTGACCATACTAATGATCAATGCTTTGACCTTCACCTTGAGTTATAAAAGGGTAGGGCTACTATGGCAGGTAGTAGAGGAGCTTCAAGTCATGGAAGACAAGGTAGTAGAGGTGGTGGTAGAGGATCCACACCTGGTAGAGGTGTAGTACTTGCCCTTGCTTATGATATAACCATGGCTACTCGGATTGAGTAGTTGGAGCAGAGATTGGCTAGCACGACCATAGCTTAGAGGAGATCAAATTTGGGTGTTAAGGCTTCCACCTCTTATACAGGTGATAGAGACATCTTGGACTTTATTTGCAAAGCAACACATTTAGATGCATCTTTCATAGTGAATAGGAATGCATTACATGCTCTAGAGCCTAGAGGAGCATCAATAGAGTTGGACCCAAAAAAAAGGAGAAGCTAGTAGACAAGTCAAGCTCCCCCCATCTTTCACACTCTTTGAGGCACTACAAACATCATCCATGGCTCTTAGATGTCCTAGGAAAGGTGGTTGATAGTGGAACTGACTTGGTTGAGGAACATGGGATTCACTGAACAACTAGTGGTTCATAGCATGCAACAATAGCTAGATTGGAGGAGTTCCGAACTAGATTGCCTTTGAGCAAGTGTGGTTCACACCTCAAGTTGTCCTATTGGATAACTAAACGGGGAAATTTTTTGTTTGGTGGGACCTTCAAGGAACATTTATACACCATAGAAGGTCTTACTAGACTTTGGTGCACAATCCCCTTAAGTTGGAGAAGGCTATATTTGTTGGTCTAGAGCTACCAAAGATTGATGTGGAGAGTTGTCCATTTAAGATCCAAACATCTTTAGGGGGTGGTTCTACACAATACATCACATGTGGGGAGCTCATTGTCTAGATTTAGCCTAGTCATTTGACTGATAGCTTTGTGGTGAGAGCTCAAGCCATTGTGATAGTAGTAGAGTCATTTGATGTGCTAGTTGGTGGAGCAATGTTATATCCCATGGGTTTTGGTATTGAATATTGGTAGGAGACAACCTCCTATAGACCAGGTTGGCAGTCAAGTGAGGGATGAGTATGTTGTCTACCAATACTCTTTAGTAGTGGCAATCTTGCCTGACTATAGTCAAGGACCATGGCATCAATTTTAGCTTTATTGGTTCTATTACTTGGCTTGGTGAATTATTTGAAGGAATGCCCATATAGAGGATAGTCTAGTACTAGAGGAGATAACTTGGATATGGAGTAAAAGTGGGATCATTCTATCCACCTTGGATGTTCCATTGTGGAGTTTTGAGGATGCATTGTAGCATCATGCAAATCAATTGGTGCAATAGGCTTAGAGTGGATCCTTTATATCACTATGAGACTAGTGTGAGGATGAGCCTCTTGAATCTATTACCTTGTCACCTTTGGATACCACACTCATTGCTTGGTAGTATTTAGTAGAAGGAGTATATCTATTGGAGTTTTTTTGGTGAGATAAGCACTAGAATTTTTATAGTATTATAGGTAGGTATATCAATACAAAGGTACTTGAATATGGAGAGAGATAAGATTGCTAGGTAAGTCTCTCTACACAGATTGTAAAGGTAAGTCTCTCATGTGGCACACTTGGCCTAAAGGGTATCCTAAGTTATTATAGATGAAAACAATCAAGGGTTACCAAAAGACCCTACTAATAGACATTTCTTTGCGGGGGCACATGATTTGGAAAGGCATGGTCCCATTCATTTGGTATTTTTGGATGGCTATGTTAGGGATATACCCATGCTGGCCCGGGTGAAGGTCTCCAAGATCTCTGTTCCAATGTGTTTTGGGAGACGTTACGTATGCTACAAAATCTTCAAGTTCATTAGTCCATTTCTCCAACATAGATTTTGGAGAACATCCCTTTGATGTGTGATTCATGCACTCAAGTGGTAATGAGTACACATTAGGTACATTCTTAGATGGGACTTGTTGTGTTGTTAGATGTAGCCAAAGTGAAATCATGGGCCCATCATCTTTGTCTTTGGTGGATGAACCTCTTACCTAGAAAGGTTCTACAACGTGGTTATAACAAGATTCAAAGACTAGACCACCTTACTATTTATGACATTTGGGATGCTGGGTTCTAGTCTTAGATGGTAGTAGTAGCTGATAGGTCATCTATTGTAGAGGTGGACCTTGTTGGATAGCCCAAAGTCCCTTTACCCACACTTATGATTTTCCTAGGCTCCCATGATTTTTGAGAGGGAGGCCTTGGACTTTTTTGGGACTCATAGTTACAATAGTTGGTGGAACCCAATGGAAATGAGACAAAGTGGGTGATTGTTATTCATACCACTATTACAATAATATAAGAAGCATCCAAGCTTTGGGTGTTAGGTCAGGCTATGGATTTGAATTTTTTGACTTGGATTGTGAGCCTTGGCTTGGTAGATCAACATAGGATGTGCTTGACATGCATCAACAATTGGACACTTGTGATCTATGCTTATCAAGATGATTCAAGCACATGTTGTGGATGATGGTCCGAGTGGGCAAAGTATCCTTGGGACATAACCGATGGCTACTAGTGAGAGTGGTCTATGAGCCGGCCTGTCTCTCACTCAAGATGAACCTCCAATGGCTATTATGGTAGCACACCATGGACTAAGAAGGCAAAGAACCCCAAATCCATCATACTCTAAGGCTAACACTCCAAGACTCAAACCATTGCTCACTAGAGAACTCAATGAGAGAGAGATAGTTGCAACTGAAAGAATGATGAGTATCACCTCAACCCTAGTTTATATAATTGTGAAATATTTATACATCAAAGTTACTAATTACTAAAGTAACTCAAGTTACTAGTGATGGTTGTAGTGATGCTCCTTGTAAACTCTCCTCCTCTTTCAAAAACCAACTCCAAAGGGCACCCAAACCTAATGATAATGTGTTCATAAAGAAATCTACCAACTTCATCTCCATTCTTATCCCTCAATTGTCTAGCCTCAACCCACTTGGTAAGATCATCTATAACTACCACAATGTACCAATTGTTCCTTGAGGTTCTATTGAGAGGACTTACAAAGTCAATTCTCCACTTCTCAAAAGGTCCTGGTAATGTAATTGGTCTAAGAGGGGGAGTGGAAGTTGATTTTCTAGCAAAAGCTTGACAAACATGACAATTTTTGCAATAATCAAGACAATCCTCAAAAACCCTCTCCAATAGTAACCTGCATCTAGAATCTTGAAAGTAGTCAACTTTCTTGCAAAGTGTCCCTCACACACTAAACCTTCAGGAAATTCCTTTTAGGAGTAGGATAGACTCCTCCTTACTCATTGCTCTTTGAAGTAGACCATCTATTCCTTGGTGAAAAACAATATCCTCCACTATTGTGTAAGGTCTAGATCTTGCTGCAAGGGCCTTCCTCTTCTTAGCATGCATCCCTTTGGGATCGTTACCTCTTGTAACAAATTCTACAATCTCGTTGTACTCCACTGAAACCTCTTGAGTGATTGAGATTGTCATCAACTCCTCATCTAAGAAGGAATCATCCATTGGTGCAACTCCATCATGATCATAGGCCCTAAATAACAAATCAACATTTTCATGTTTCATCCCTATCTTATCCTCAATGGTGTAGTCATACTCAGATAAGAGTATCATGCATCTTGCTAGCCTCCCTTCCACATTAGGCTTGTTGAAGATGTAATTCAAAGCCTTGTGATCTATGACAATGGTGGATTTCCCTCCTATCAAGTAGTGTTTAACTTCTTAAGACCAAAGATCACTACCATACCTTCTCTCTCCATTACAAAGTAGTTCTTTTTTGCTTAAACCATCTGCCTACTGGCAAAAGCTATTGGATGATCATGCTCATCATGGTCTAATTGACTAAGAGTGTATCCTATAGTTACATTTGAAGCATAACTATAGAGGATGAAAGGTTTTCTCCAATCAAGTTAAGCAAGAATTGGAGCTACAACCTGGATTGCTTGAGCTCCTTAAAAGCTTTGAGAGCCCCCTTGTCCTCCAAAATCACCATGTATTCTACACACTTCTTCATGTAGATGGTCAATCCATAAGCCTTGTTGGAAAATGAGAAGATGAACCTCCTATATTACCCAACCATCCCCAAGAATTAGCATAACTTTGTCAAGCTTGAAGGGAATGGAAGGTCAGACATTTTCCTCACCTTAGGGTCAATTGCTATTCCATCCTTGGAGATGATGTGCCCCAAAAGTAGACCTTCTTCACAACCAAAAATTCAGTTCTCTAGGTTGAGTGATGCGTTTTCTTCATCCAAGCATTGCAAGACCTTGATCAGGTGCTCAAAGTGATCCCCCTTGCTCCAATAGACACAAACATCATCAATGCAGTCTCTCACAAATTTCCCAATGAAAGTTTTAAACACCTTGTTTATGAACCATTGGAATGTGGCTGGAGCATTGCAAAGCCCAAAAGGCATGACCTTTTCCAACAACATCTTTTGCTCTTTCAACTCTTCAGCTTGATAGTGCATCTCTCTTCCCCGCTTCTCAAAACCCTCTTGAAAATTCTCTATAAAGTCTTCTTCTTCAAGATTGTATCCACTTGACGCTCCTTAACTTCTTCTTCTCTTCAGGTTACACTTTCCCGCAATCCTTTCACTTTTTTTAGAAGATACTTCACCGCCTGCAACTCATTCTTCACCTTCATACAATCTTGCGGGATTACCTTTTGCTGCACCTTCAATGGCTCCAACAATGGAGTCACAATTTGCATTAGATAATATTCTCCTCCAAAGTTCTCTTTGTCTTTGGCTCCATCTTCATACTTTGTCTCTTCCATTGGCTCCTTCTCCCAAAGCCTTGATCTTCATATTTTCAGTGATATTGCTTTGAGCTTCCTTCTTCCTTACTAGCTGAACTTGGTCTTGTAGAGTCTTTCATTGTTGCTGCCTTGTCTTTGCCTCCCTTGTGATCTTCATTCTTTGGCTTTGCATCCATCTTCTCCATGACCAGTTCTAAACAAGGATTATCTCTTCCCTCCATACGGTCAATAGCCACATGAAAGGATTCATATTCTTCCGTTTCAGTCAATTGCTGAACTTCCTCTTCACCATCACTCTCATGGCCAGATTGCCCACTTTGTAGTGTGAGCTCCGCTTCTTTTGATTCTCCTCTTCTGGACTCTAACTCTCCTTCAAACTCTATTTCCAATGTCTCCTCCTTCACTGCCTTCTTACCTTGCAGAGTAAGTCTTTGGGTCCTTTGTTGTGTTTGAGGCAACACTACCTCTCTTGGTTTAGTCTGCTTCTTTGTCTTTGGACTTCTTCCTTCCACCCTCTTGGTCTGTCCTGTTCTGGTAAAGTGATCATCTTTGGCTTGTAGGTGTGACATGTAATGTTGCTTCTCTTCATCTGCTCCTCATCGTAGATCAGGTTGGAAATGTGACACCATGCAATGCTTCTCCTCTACTATCAGCAAATTCAATCCAAAGAAGAAGTGTGCTTCAAAATGGTGAAAAATAATGTGGAGGCAAATTGGTTCTCCAATTGACAATCATCTGCCTTGTTTGCTGGTGGAAGCACTTTGCCTTGTTCACCTTCACTCCTGCAAACATCTGGTGGAAGAAGATTTCCTGCTGCATGTTCATGTATGTTGTTCATTTGGGTTTGAACATGGCCATTATTGCTCCTACAATACTTCATTTAATCGGGTCCCAATAGGACTCCACTTGTAACCATTGGTAGTATGTGGACCAAAGAATGAATATTGGATTTTTGTAGTCTCCTCTGCATCATCACACTTTTGATAGAAGGTGATTCCAGTTGCCTCTCCTGCTTCCTTCCCCAATACTAACCTCCAATTTGACTCAATCTATCAAGCCCAATTTCCTCTCTTCCCCTTGACTCAAAGCCTTCCTCACAATTACTAGCAATTATCTTCCCGAGAAACTGAAATTCAATTCCATGCTAAAAATGTTATTCAAAGTCTATTCAAGACCTCCATCCTTACTATGACATCTAACTCCCAAATTGCAAAACTCCTCATTGCAAGTGCGTTCTTGGCCTTCTTTGCCATGATTTTCTCTCAAGTTCTTTGGCATTGGAAAACTATCCCCTCTCTTAGATGCGACACTCTAACCCCTTTTGGAATTTGGAAAATTCACTGTCGATTGGCTTCTTGACACGCATTAGTGTAGGATTAGTACTCAAAGGAACAAGATATCTATTTGACATATTTGATTTCCCCTACGCAATCGCAACTTTATATTACCCCAAAGTGCAATCATTCTTCTATCAATTTCAAAATAGACTCCCACTTCTTCTATGTGTTAGCTTCTTGTCACTATCAAGGCCTTCTTCTCCTACCTCCGCTGTTTCTTGAAGTGTACTTTCTTGCCACATTGAAAGGTTGTTACACCGTCTTTGTATCAACCTTTGCTTCCCAATCCAAAGATGCTCTTCTTCAAACTTATCTCTTTGTAACCCCATCCGAGTACTTTTGGTTTCCAACCCCAAGTTGACTTCTTTGGGTTTACTTCAAAGACACTCTAGTCCATTCTTTCCTTCACAATTTGGCTTTCTTACTAACTTCTTCTTCAAAAATTTAACAAAACAAAAGAAAACAAAAAAGTGGGTACCGCAGTAGTTGTACTAAGACTCTCTCTAAGATCTTCCACGAAAGTCTCTAAAAGTGCTATTACTCTACTACATTCATGTCTTTTGGAAGTCCTTTCACTCCACAAACCTCACACAATTCTTTCATCTTAGACCTCACACCTCCCAATCTTAGTGAAGAAGGTCAAACATGCAATCCCAAGTCAAGTAAGCCTCTCTTTTCCTCAATCTCTTGCTCTCAAAGGTCAATGGACATGTGCTTGCCTTATATCTCTTATTTGCATATAAAAAGCACTTAGAATCACTCTTTCCTCCAAGTGATGTATGTTTTTGGATCCTCACAACACTCTTCAAATTCTATTCTAAACTCTCTTGTCCACAAATCCACCCCTATAATCAACTCAACCCTTAGGGAACCATGCATAGCCTTAACTTCCACTCTTGGTGACCCTCCATGTTCCCAAGATGAGTCTTAACACTCAAACATGATTTTTGGTTGCTCTTACATTCCTCATGTATGAGATCTCAACTCTCTAGAATTGACCCCTCCTCACAATGTCACTAAATTCTCTCAACAAGTATGTAACAATCTTTTTAAATTCTGCACTTTTAATCACAACCTAGGATGTTCTACCGTACAAAATTTCAGATCTTTTCATTTAAACCATTTGGCCTAGGCACCTTTCTATTTATTAGCACACATATTTCAGATTTGGTCTAAAAGCCACCTCCTTTCTTCAAAACTCATAACTTCTTATACAAGGATGATCTCTCTATAGTTTTTAGGCCAAAAGATAGAATACTATGCACTAAATTTTCTTGGAAAGTTTTAGAATAATCCAATGGAAAATTAAGACATGGCAAACTATGTACAAAATTCCAGACAGCATGCTATTTGTGGGAACAATTTACCCTACCACCTTCCAAAAATTCTAGCCCAATGCGTGTAGCAACTCTTATAATAATTTTAAGTGTTCAATGTAACACATAATCCAAGCTATCATCTTTTAAAATTCAAGTCTAGATCTCAAACTTGAATTTTTGCCCAAAATCACCGTAATTCCCAAAATCTGCAATCCACCTCACACAATCTCTCCAAATCCTCTCATGTGTATTGTATGTATAATATCACCTCAAAAACATCATAATGAACTATAGGGTAAACAAGCAAGTCAAAGTTCTCTAAAATAAGTTCAGCCCTCTCCTCCTTTAATGTTCTCTCCAAATGAGCTCTCATATGCTCCTTATGTCTAATAAAGAATTGTACACGGAACATTATCTTGCCTTCTAGTGAGGTCTTGGTAATGGAACCAAAACTGTGAGCCGGCCTATCTCTCACTCAAGATGAACTTCCGACAAGTACAAAAATTGTTCTTAGCAAGTATGCTTCCCCGGTCTATGAGCTGGCATGTCTCTCACTTAGGATGAAACTCTGATGGTTATTATGGTAACACACGATGGACTAACAAAGCAAAGAACCCCAACATCATCATACTACTCTAAGGAGAACACTCCAAGACTCAAACAATTGCTCACTAGAAAACTTAATGAGAGAGAGATAGTTACAAGTGAAAGGATGATGAGTACCTCCTCACCCTTAGTTTATATACTTGTGAAATAGTTACACACCAAGCTTATTAATTACTAGAGTACTCAAGTTATTAGCTTGAAAGTCAAATAAAGTCTAAAGTCTAAAGGAATATCCATACTCATAGGAATATTCTCCTATGCATGTGGTCTTATCTTGACCCAACCACTAAGTCAAGGATTCCTTTACATGGACTATCCTTGGACTATAGAAGAATCCAAAGCAAAAAGGCTTGTGGATCCAAGAGTTCTGAACTCTTTCCTCAAAGCTTAACACCTAGGAATAATACCAAGTCAATACACTAGAATCCAAAATAGTGATGCTCATCTTTTCCACTTCCTCTAAAGTAAGGTCCCCTCTTTTTTAGCTTTGAATAACTTTAGCTAATCATGACTAACGTAGAACCATCCTTTAACTTTATATAAATAATATCTCCCAAGTACTTATAATACCAAACTAAATATCACAATAGTACATACATGCACAAATGGGTTGTTAGAGGCCTACTTGG
Organism: Lunularia cruciata; assembly: GCA_948567375.1. Lineage (NCBI taxonomy): Eukaryota > Viridiplantae > Streptophyta > Marchantiopsida > Lunulariales > Lunulariaceae > Lunularia > Lunularia cruciata. The sequence continues at coordinate 52,980,760 of OX419758.1, forward strand.
AGTCCATCCAGATGAGTGTGGTCTAGGAATGTGGGATGCAACTAGAGGATGTATGGAGCTTGTAGCTAGAGCAGATGGAGTTTTTCACTTTGAGGTTGGGAACTCTAATGGCTGGGGGCATGACAAGTTTACTTCCAAGGGCTGAATTGTAATACTCCAAGGATAGTAGACCTGAAGAGAAACACACCAAGAGAAACACACACTTTCACATTCAAACTTTGATGCCCCAAAGAAACACCTTCTCTTTATTATTTAGGCAAAGCGGATCTCCTCCAATGAAGCTCCACCATAGGATTACGTACATAGATAGGTGACATGTCAGCAAGCTTCACCCTTGGATTACTTACTTGGATAGGTGACATGTCAGTCCTGGTCTTATCTGGTTGGTCAAATAAGCTTTGACCAGAGGGAATCTTTTAAAGAATCTTCCTATAGGAATCTTAGAATCACATGGTACCATTGGAAAGCTCTCAACAAGACAAAGCAGGGGGGAGGGAAGGCCAACCTTTCTTTAGTTGGGTGGGGGGGATCTACACATTTTTGAGGCCTAATTCATCCGTTTAGGCCTCCGAAATTGCCTTCAAAGATTTCAGGCATATTTCAATTCCAACTCTATTAGTAGAAGTCCCCTTTTGGTGATACCTCTTTCTGTTCTATTCAGTCCATCTTGTGTAACATCCTTCCAGATGTTACCAACCCAATTCTCACCTTCAAATCATATGTCTAGCTATTGGTTCTAAGGTTTTCAAATCTATTTCGGTTTTCTGCCCTATTAGTAGAAGTACCCTTTTGGTGATACTTCTATCTAATCTATTTTGACCATCATTCCAAATGTTACCAAACACAATTTCACATGTAGATCATATGGTTAGCTCTTGGTTACACCAATATAGCAACTAATTAATATGTCTTCCACTCCTACATCAATTATAGAGGATACTTGGGAGCCAAATATTAGACCCAAGCTTATGGAAAGGGAAAGATAAAAAATTTGGAGGTTCTTGAGGAGTTAAATGAGTTGTTTTGCCTTTAGTATGAAGGATTTGAGTTCTTCAAAAGGACCTTGTATTTGGATTGAGCTTACTAGTGATACACTAATTTTTTGACATCCATATAGATATAGTGACATGGAGAGAGCATTGATTTAGAGCCAGAGTAGAGACCTTTTTGAGTCTAGTTTGGTAGAAATTTCACATGAAGAGTATACTTTAGCTACAGTGATGCAAACTAAGAAGAACATGAATGGCAACTACAAAGATAGGAAAATATGTGGAGATTACTATCCTATTAACCAATAGACTAGGGTTGATTGGTATACCATGCCTACACCAAAGGAGATCTTTGATGCAATTTGGCATTCAAAGGTCTTTTGTGCTTGGATCTTTTGAGTAAGATATCATTAGTTGCAAATTAGGGTAGAAGATAAGTCCAAGATAGCATTTTGGGCATTGATCCTCATAGCAAGCATGTATTATATCAATGGAGGTTCTTACTATTTGGTTTGAAGAACACCCTTTCTGAGTTCTAATATGTCATGGACAAGGTCCTAGCAGGATTGGATTTTGCTTGGTGCTATATTGATAACATTTTGGTCTATAGCACTACTATGGAGGAGCATGAAAAACATTATTTGGAGGTGTTTTAGAGATTGAGATCTCATGGACTCAAATTACATCTTGGGAGGTATAGATTCTTTCATGAGTAAGTTGAGTAATCACACTATCTACCTTAGAGGACTTGGTGTTTATCAAACCAATGTGGACACATTTGCACATTTTCCTTAGCCTATGGATGTGCGTAGAGTGCAAGCATTCCTTGGGTTGACAAACTTCTATTCCCAATATGTTAAAGGATTTAGTGCCATTGCAAAGTCCTTGACAAAGCTGACCAAGCTTACAAAAGAGTGATGTTATGAAGATGAGCAAGAGAGAGATTTTATAGAGCTCAAAGAGAGGTTGACATTTGCATCTATTCTTAGGAGACCAATCAAAGGATGACTATTCCAAGTTCACACTAATTGGAGTACATTGGAGCTTGGAGTACTGCTCAATCAATATGATGATGAGGGGAAGGAGTTTGTGGTGGCCTATACTAGTCACTCCAAAAATTCAACAAACGTGAAGTATAGTTCATATTAAGAAGAGTGCATAAAAATAGTATGGGTAGTAGCACATTTTTATGTTACTTATTTGGTACTCCCTTCACTCTCATCATTGATCATCAACCACTAAAGTGGTTGATGAAATACGATAAGCTTTCAAGGAAGCTTACATGCTGGGATTTGATTTTGTAGTTATTCATAGACCTAGAGTGGTGAACTTGATGCAAAAACCTATGTCCCAACCAATAAGATCAGACCGGAGCACATTAGCATGGTGAGACATATGGGAAGATGGTGTCAAGTTGGCATGCATCTACCTTTCTATGTATACTTTTTGAGGTTGTAGTGGTATCTCTCAACACATACAAGGAGAGTTATTGAGGTCACATATCCAAATGGTGTAGATATTGGTACAATTTAGCAAGACATTCATGATGATATCTTTGTGATGGATTATCTTTGCAGTGGTGTTATGGGTCACAAAATTGGTGCCAAGGATAGAGACCATGTTCTTCAACAAGCTAGGTGGTTTTGATTGGAGGTAAAACACCTTCTTCATATATGGGGGGATGGTAGAGTGCAAGTAGTATTACTTCCATCTTAGAGACCATAGTTGGCCCATCATGCTCATGAGGAGCTAGGACATTTGGAGTAAATTATACATGTAGCTTACTCTAGAGTCATTATTGGTGGTGTAGTATGTAGAACAATAATTACAATAGTTTGCTGCCAAATGTGTGGTTTGTGACCAAGTTAGAGCATCATTTAATGCTCCTACACCATAGTGATACCTATTATCTATCATGGGATTGGGTTACCATTGGAGTTTGGACTTTGTTGGACCTTTACCATTGATTGTAAGATATCACCAATATGTTTTGGTTATGGTAGAGCACTTCTTAAGTGGATTGAGTTGTTGGCACTTCTTGACAAGTCTAATGAAGGAATGGCTCATTTGTTCTTGGATTGGGTTCTTAGTTATTTTGGTGCACAAGCTGAGGTCTTGACTAATCAGGGTACAAAGTTCTTGGGGGAGTTTTAGGTCTTGTGTGACAAGGCCTTGACTGATCATTTTATTACCTCCCAAGATCACCCTAAGGTAGATTGCTTGGCAAAGAGAGTGGTTCAAATAGTGAAGAGAAGATTGTGTAAGTATGGTTTGCAAAGAAGCCATATGGGAGATTGGGGTCTCCAATTACCCTGGTTGGCCATGGGCTATCAATTCAGCTAACAAGCCTCCTTAGCATTCTTCTCACCTTAATTTCTACTTTATGGACAAGATTCAGATTTACCTACATCTATTGGTCAAGATACTACTATAGTTTTGCACTTGGATGATCCCGACATATGGATGACTGCATGTTTTCAACAGGCATAGATCTTTTAGAGAGTGATGTTCTGGCCTTCAAGAACTTGGCAATTGCTTAACATAGGGATATCTTATGTTATGCTACCATTCAAGGAGGAGGTTATAGACCCTTGGTCCATTGATTTTATCCAGGTGACTATGTATATCTACAACAAACAACACCAATGACACTTGGTGTTACTACAAGTTGTACTATCTTGAGAGTGCACGAGGTTTACCTTTTGGAGTCCTTGTATTAGAAGGATATGATGGTGTAGTTTGGAGGGATCATATCCAAAATTGTGGGCCATGCCACGTCCCAAACATTGATGGCACTATGGACCCAAGCTTGGCACTTGTGTGTGCAGGCTTGTGGTGTATGTTATGCGGCTCTTCTATATCAATGTGTGATAGTTATTTGAGAGGATGGCATCTGTCACGTTTGACTCCTCTCTTCTCATGGTTCCTCAAGGAAAGTGCTTATGTCCTATAATACCCATTTGTGCATGTGTGTGATATTGTGATATTTAGCTTGGTATTACAAGTACTTGAGAGATATTATTTATATAGATAAAGGATGGTTCTACATTAGTCATGATTACCTAAAGTTAGTCATAGCTAAGATAGAAGGGACCTTACTTTAGAGGAAGTGGAAAAGATGAGTACTAATCTTTTGGATTCTAATGTATTGACTTGGTATTATTCCTAGGTATTTGGCTTTGAGGAAAGAGTTGAGAACTCTTGGGCCTATAAGCCTTTTTGTTTTGGATTCTTGTAAAGTCCAAGGATAGCCCATGTGAATAAATCCTTGACTAAGTGGTTGGGTCAAGTTAATATCATATGCTTAGTGGAATATGCCCATGTGGATGAATATTCCTTTAAACTTTTTGACTTTACTTGACTTTTAGCCTAGTAACTTGAGTTACTATGGTACATTAGTAACTTAAGTGCATAATTATTTCACAAGTATATAAACAAGGTGTGAGGAGGTACACATCATCCTTTCATTTGTACCTATCTCTCTCTCATTGTGTTCTCTAGTGAACAATGGCTTGAGTCTTGGAGTGTTAGCCTTGGAGGAGTATGATGGAGTTGGGATTCTTTGTCTTCTTTGTCCATGGTGCACTGCCATAATAGCCATCAGAGATTCATTCTGAGTGAAAGACATGCTGGCTCACAATCCTAGATTTTCTTGATCTATAGCTAACTCATTCTTTATTTGGTATAGATTGCAAACAAGCAACTAACAAAGGGAATCAAAAGCATCCGGCCTCTTGATCTTTGCATACAATAAGGTATACCACATACTTGGAGTAGATGGCTATCTAGAGTTAGAAGGACCTAACCATCAGCTAGGGAGGCAATTGTGGCACTTTAGAGTTCATGTATGATAGATGTGTGAGTTTTGCTTCTATAGTGTATGATGTTGATAATGATATATATTGTGTCGCAACGTATATATGCACAATAGTTGTCACACCATTTGTAGTGCCAAATTTAGGTTGCTTGGATGTTGGAGTGGTAGTGTTGGTAGTCATAGGTATTTTGGTAGTTACTCATAGACTACTTGTTGGTGGACAAATTTATGTTAGGGCTACTGATCAGATGGTAGGACCCACCATATGATCAATTGTGACATAGAGCTAGAGACCATATGACAATGCATTGTTTGCATTGTTGGAAGTTCCATCAATGGTGCTAATAGGGTTGGAGACCTAGGTTGAGCGGAGGGATATACCTCCAAAGTGCAGTTCCAAAGAGCTCACTTCTTTGATGTTGAGCCTTTGAGTTCTTGGCTATGGTAGATAGAGGCTAGCATCACCTAGAATCTCTTAGCTAGAGTGGATGTACCTTGATTGATTATTATAAAATTTCCATCCATGTGATCTCTCTTCCTTTAGCCAACATTGATGAGTCCTAAGCATCATACATTGTGAGGGCTTTATTGGTTAGGTACCCACATGCAAACATGCATGTGGAATGAACGGTGATCTCATCTATGAATAATTTTCAAAGTATAGATTCATTTTTGAAATCTAGTTTTCCACTACTTCCATGGAATGTTGTTCCTTGTAAGGCTCAATGTTGCACATCTTCTTCATCTATAGTAACAATGTGGCTTCATTGTTGACTGAGGTCAATGTTATTGGCATGAGTGACTCTCAAGGTACTTTGGCCATTATGGTTCTGGGATGGTTCCACTTCTTGCATTTCATGATCATTCATGAAGGTAAATACTTGACTTTTCAATGCCTCCATTGTCATCTTGATCTCCCAAAACTTGTTCAACATCCCATGCATTCCTTGCATTTGATCCTACAATTGTAGTACCATGACCCGTATACATGGTAAATGCTCAATTGCTATTTCCTACTTCAATATATAGTTAATATGATCACTTAAGAGGAAGCATGGACAATTAGGACTATCATTTGGATATTAAAGGCTATCACTCATTGATAATATTCCTCACCAAAATTGTGGATTAAAAAATCCCTAAATATCATTTTGGTCTAACTACATAATGGATTTCTACTTGAGTGTTGAAAGGGAGAGAATTTGGGTATTCAGATCCATTGCATCATAAGAAAATATAGATTGTCAAATCCCACTTTCTATCATATCTCACCACTACTAGAATCATTGAGTTCGGTGAATTTATTACTATGTCTATGAACTATGTTCCAAGATGATAAATGAGATATACTCTCACTTGTTCATGTTAAATTACATAACCTTGATGTTGGATGGATTCAAGAATGGAAAGTGAGGTGCAAAAAATTTCCTTCTACAAACTTTCATCCCATCTTATCTCTAAACACCTCCAATCTATTGATTACATTATGTTTTCTCCCCTTTAAATTACCAAGTCTTAGTAGCACATGTGACTTCAAGAGGAGTGATCCACTCTCTTGGATTAAAATTCTTGCTCTAATACTATTGTAATTTTCTAAGGATAGGAGAACCTTGAAGAGAAACAAAAGAGAAGAAAAACAAGAGAAACAAAAGGCTTCATCCCTTAATACTCCAATGTCCCAAAGGAGTACCTTGTCTTTATTATATAGCAAAGAAGATCAACTTAAAGAAAGCTCCACCCTTGGATCAGATACATAAGTTGGTGACATATCAGCAAGTGCAACTCTTAGATTAGTTGTATGGATTGGTGACATGCCAATCCTTGTCATATGTGATTGGTCAAACAAGTTTGACCAGATGCAATGTTTGGTGAATCTTCTTATGAGAAGCTCATAGTGGCATGGGTGAGGTACTATGGAAAGCTCTCAATGAGACAAACATGTGGGGGCAAGGGGAGGAGTGGGAGAGAAGACAACATCCTTTGCTACAAAGGGAAGAATTGGTTCATTTTTTGAGGCGTAATTTGTACATTTAGGCCTTTGAAATTGACTCTAAACTTTTTTGAGTGTTTTTTACCTTTGCCCTATTAGTGGAGATGTTCTTTTGGTAACACCTCTATCTGATCTACTTAGATCATCATCATCATCATCATCATATATATATATATATTTCATCTCTCAAGATATTACAAAGCCAATTACCATCTCTAGATAGTATGTCTAGTTAGTGGTATTACAATTATACTTGTAAATCTACGTCTCAAACTAATGCTATATATATGCTCATATATAATTTTTTCTTCTTATTGAAATAGTATTCCTAAAAGATGGAGGAAAGAAATACAAAAATAGAAGATCATAATGGAAGGTCACATTGGAAACTCTCAAGCGACTGAAGCTCTAAATGCTTAACATGAGCTTAGGCTTTGGTATTTATTGAGAAGCAATATAAGATTCTTGAGAAGCTTCCTTTTAGAAACCATCTACTTGGCATAAGCTAAGCTAGTTGTTAACTTGATGTAGAAGTTATCCAATAGTGGGAAAGTACCTAGAAAATTTTCACCAAGAAGCCTCTTGGGTGCTTCTAGAACATTCTATCAAGAAACTTCTTGAATGCTTCAAGAACATTCTTAGAATTCTTATTTGTATATTTTTAGCTATATTTTGCTTATTTTAATAAATTATTAGCCTCTAATAAATTACTACTAGCTCTATATTATTACATACTCCCCCACTATGAGCTATTGATGTCTTTGTTGAAATGGAAACTTCAAAGTCTTGTTTGGCCATTTGATCATTTTGGAAATGAGAAAGAGGTTCTCATGTGGAATCATGAAAGGGATATAGTTTCCATGTGACCTTGTACTTAATGTGTCATTTGTGGCCATGTTGGATGGCTCTTTGGGCAAGAATATAGTTGACTTTGTATTTTCATGATTGTGAACAAGGATTGGAGGAGGAGGAGGAGGAGGAGGAGGAGGAGGAGGAGGAGGTTTTTGGTTATAATTAGTAAAAGAAGATGGGTTAGAGTCAAAAGGTTTTAATTTTAAAACATGGAAGATAGGATGGATCCTCATGTGAGTAGGAAGTGCATGTTTGTAGATATCAAGAGAAATGATCTAAGTGATATCAAATAAACATATCCAATTGGGAGCAAGTTTATAAACTTGGGTGTCAAGTAGGAAAGGAAAGTTATTGGAACTGTGAGCCGGCCTGTCTCTCACTCAAGATGAACCTCTGATGGCTATTATGGTAGCGCACCATGGACTAAGAAGGCAAGGAACCCCAACTCCATCATACTCCTCCAAGGCTAACACTCCAAGACTCAAGACATTGCTCACTAGAGAACTCAATGAGAGAGAGATAGTTGCAAATGAAAGGATGATGAGTACCTCCTCACCCCTTGTTTATATAGTGGTGAAATAGTTACGTACCAAAGTTGCTAATTACCGTAGTAACTCAAGTTACTAGACTAAAAGTCAAGTAAAGTCAAAAAGCAGAAAGGAATATCCATTCACATGGGCATATTCCCCTAAGCATGTGATCTTATCTTGACCCAACCACTAAGTCAAGGATTCCTCCACATGGGCTATCCTTGGACTAAAGAAGAATCCAAAACAAAAAGGTTTGCGGGCCCAAGAGTTCTCAACTCTTTCCTCAAAACCAAACACCTAGGAATAATACCAAGTCAACACACTAAAATCCAAAAGACTGGTGTTCATCTTTTCTACTTCCTCTAAAGTAAGGTCCCCTCTATCTTAGTTATGACTAACTTTAGCTAACCATGACTAATATAGAACCATCCTTTATCTCTATATAAATAATATCTCTTAAGTACTTGTAATACCAAGCTAAATATCACAATACCACACACATGCACAAATGGGTGTTACATTTACTCCCGGACTAAGTTTTCACTTTGTCCTCAAAGTGAAGGTCTCTCTACCTTCTATGGTACATCTTCAACTTATCATGGTTAATCCTATCAAAGTGTCTTCCTCCCAACTCCTTGAGATCATAGGTGTAATTGCCCCACATCTTCTCCACTATGAAAGGTCCAAAGTACTTAGGCAAAAACTTCTTTTGCACTCTCTTGAATCGAATGGAATCAAACAACATTACCCAATCACCTTCCTTGAAAGGCTCCACCTTCTTCTTGCCTTGCCTCTTGTCATAGCTCTCCTTTTGTTTCCTTTGGGCTTGCTCCACTCGAACCATAGCAACTGCTCTTGCCTCTTCCAACTCCATGAGTTGATCCTTCCTTGACTTCTCTGCATCACCTCCTTGTGCTTTCTTCAATCTCCTATGAATGCTTTGGAAGGTAGGAAGATCAAAGTGAATAGGTAAGGTAGACTCAATACCATACACCAATTGAAATGGAGAATATCCGGTGGAAGTCTTCATGGTTGTCCTATACTCCCATAAAACTGCATGAATCCTCTTGTCCCAATGATGTTTAGCCCCCTCCATTTTTGCATCTTTGGCCAACATCATGCACAAAGTCTGATTGGTTCTCTCTGCCAAGCCATTGGAATTTGGCTTATAGGATGTAGTTACTCTATGTGTGATAGAGAAATGTCGTAGCATGGCTGTAGTAATGCTTCCTATAAACTCTCCTCCTCTATCAGAAACCAACTCCAAAGGGCATCCAAACCTAGTGATAATGCGTTCATAAAGAAATCTACCCACTTCATCTTCATTCTTGTCTCTCAATGGTCTAGCCTCAACCCACTTGGTAAGGTAATCAGTAACTACCACAATGTAGTGATTGTTCCTTGGGGTTCTATTGAGAGGTCCTACAAAATCCATTCCCCACTTCTCAAAAGGTCCTAGCAATGGAATTGATCTAAGTGGTGGAGTGGATGTAGACTTTCTAGCAAAAGCTTGACAAACATGACAAGTTTTGCAATAATCAAGACAATCCTTGAAAATCCCTCTCCAATGGTAACCTGCATCTAGAATCTTGAAAGCAGTCACCTTTCCTGCAAAGTGTCCTCCACATACTAAACCTTCATGAAACTCCTTTATGAGTAGGATAGACTCTTCCTTACCCACTGCTCTTCGAAGTAGACCATCTGCTCCTTGGCGAAAAAGAATATCCTCTACCATTGTGTAAGGTCTAGATCTTGCTGCAAGGGCCTTCCTCTCCCTAGCATCCATCCCTTCTGGATAGTTACCTTTTGTCACAAAATCCACAATCTCCTTGTACTCCATTCAAACCTCTTGAGTGACTGAGATTGTCATGAGCTCCTCATCCGGGAAGGAATCATCCACTGGCTCATCTCTATCATGATCATAGGCTCTAGATAATAAATCAGCATTTGCATGTTTCTTTCCTGGCCTATCTTCAATGGTGTAGTCATACTCAGACAAGAGTATCATCCACCTTGCTAGTCTCCCTTCAACATTAGGCTTGTTGAAGATGTTCTTCAAAGCCTTGTGATCTGTGACAATGGTGGCTTTCCCTCCAATCAAGTAGTGTCTAAACTTCTTGAGACCAAAGATCACTGCCAACCCTTCTCTCTCCGTGACAGAGTAGTTCTTCTCTGCTGAAACCATCTGCCTACTAGCATAAGCTATTGGATGATCATGCCCATCTTGGTCTAATTGACTAAGAGTGCATCCTATAGCTACATTAGAAGCATCAATGTAGAGGATGAAAGGCTTACTCCAATCAGGTTTAGCAAGAATTGGAGCTACAACAAGGGATTGCTTGAGCTCCTCAAAAGCTTTGAGAGCCTCCTTGTCTTCCAAAATCACTATGTAATCTACACCCTTCTTCATGTAGATGGTCAATGCATAAGTCTTGTTGGAAAATGAGAAGATGAACCTCCTATAGTACCCAACCATTCCCAAGAATTGGCGTAACTTTGTCAAGCTTGAAGGGAATGGAAGGTCTGAGATTTTCCTCACCTTCTCAGGATCAACTGCTATTCCATCCTTGGAGATGATGTGCCCCAAAAGTAGACCTTCTTCACATCCAAAAATGCACTTCTCTGGGTTGAGTGATGCATTTGCCTCATCCAAGCGTTGCAAGACTTTGATTAGGTGCTCAAAGTGCTCCTCCTTGCTCCCATAGACACAAAAGTCATCAATGAAATCTCTCACAAATTTCCCAATGAAAGGTTCAAATACCTTGTTCATGAACCGTTGGAATGTGGCTGGAGTATTGCAAAGCCCAAAAGGCATGACCTTGAAAGCGTAAGTTCCCCAAGGTGTGGTGAATGTGGTGAGTTGTTGATGCTCTGGTGCAATCTTGATTTGGATATATCCATTATAACCATCTCCAAAACTATACCTCTCATGACCTGCAACCTCCTCCAAGATCTCATCAATGAATGGCAATGGGTAGTAGTCCTTCTTGGTAACAACATTGAGCTTCTTGTAATCCACACATACCCAAAGCTTGCCATTCTTTTTCTTCACAATGACAATTGGAGACACCCATTCTGAATTCTCCACCTCAAAGATAAATCCAGCCTCCTTGAGCTTATCAATCTCCTCCTTCACAACCAAAGATATTGGTGGGCTAATGCGATGTTGCTTTTGGCGGATTGGTCTTGCATGTGACTCCACCTCTATCTTGTGCTCCTCCAAGGTGACTTCCTTCAAATCCTTGTAACTAATAGCAAACACATGGATGAACTTGCGGAAAATCTCCTCAAATCTCACCTTCTCCTCCTTGGTAACATTTGGGCCATACTTGAGGGTAGATAACCTTCTCTCTACCTCCTCAAGTGTCAATGGTGATTTATCTGGGTCCTTCAAAACCTCAGGCTTAGGTGCAAAATCCATAGCACACAAGGGATACACATCTGAATCAGATTCAGATTCATCTTCCTCCGTGGAAGTCTCCTCTTCCATGCTTGTGTCCACACCTGAAGCTCCTTCTTCAGAATCTGATTCCCAATAATTAGAAGATGGGGTATCTGAATGTGAAGTGTTGGTGGTGTTAGTCACAGGAATAGTGACTCTATGGTTTGATGGCCCAATCCTCAAGTACCCTTTGTGCCATCGATCAGTTGTGCGTGCTGCTCTCAACCATGGCCTCCCAAGAAGTAAGTCATAGCTTGAATCCTTCAAGATTTGGAAAGTCATGAGATTTTGAACTCCCATAACTGAAACTACCACCTTATCCATCACCCCTACTGGTCGAACTTGTTGCTTGTTTGCCATGCTCACCACAAATGTTGAAGGTCTTGAGGGTATCATACCCAACTTCTTCATCAACCTTTCTGACATGGCATTCACTGCTGATCCTCCATCAACCAATGCATCCTTGATGTTGTGACCATTCACTCTCACATCAATCTTGGAGGCATATTCACAAGCCTCCCATGGTGCTGGCTTGGCATCCACCACCCCCATTGATACTGGAACTTTTGCCTTCTTCTTCTTTTTGCTCCTTGTAGAACTCAAACCACCTCTAAGCTCCTTTCTCAAGGTAGGGTTCAAAGCAATTAATTGGCCCACTGTGATGTTAGCCTTGTGACTACCAACATCCTCCAACACATTGTAGTTCCATTGTTGCTTTGAGATCAAGAAGTCCTCCATCCCCAACTTCTTCCTTGGAGTCTTTGTTGTTGATGGTGTTGAGGTGCGAGTGCTCCTAGTAGACATAGGAGTATCCTTGCTTGAAGTAAATCCTTGAGAAGAGTGAACATCCTCTGCAAAACGAGCTCTCTTCTTCTCTTGTGCCAAAAGCTCCAAATTAAGACCCTTGGAGTTTGAGCACTCTCCCTTCTCATACTTGCTCTCAACCACATCTATGGATGCTATCCCCTTACCTTTGTTGGGATTAGGAGCCACTTGGGTTTCACTACCTCCCTCTTTCCCTCTATTGGCTCCCTCATAACCCCTTCCTCCATGGTAAGTGGAATTTGGGCAATTCCTTTGGATATGGCCTCTTCCTCCACAACCAAAACAATTTCTATCATTGAAATTGTTGGCTGGTTGGCCTCCTCTATATGGATAGTTTCCATAACTCCTAGGTCCTCTCCCTACATTCTGATCCACCTCTCTCTTCTCCCATAGTTGCACCACATTGATCTTGAGATCCGCAAGTTGTTCTGTGATGGTTTGGAGTGGATCTTTTGGTGGAGGTGCAAGAATTGGAGCAACTACTACTTGTGGTGCAACCCTTGTCACCAAAGTATCAGAAGTTCCACCATACTTGTAGCCTTGAGGAGGATGCACAACCTCCTTCACCACCAAATCACTCTCATCCCCTTCCAAACTCTCCTCCATACGAATTGCGATCTTGATAGCTTCAACCTTGGAAGAAGGTTTCTCATATCTCACCTTGCTTCTAATTTGTGGTCTCAATCCTCCCACAAAATTCTTGGTGAGCATGGCCCCTATGCCAATCATTGTAGTCTCCACATCATCCCCACCCTTCCTCAACACTATGCGAAATCTGGACTCCAACTTTTCCACTCTTTCCACATAGACCCTCACTTTCTCTCCATCTCCTTGCTTGAGAAATGTAACCTCACTCATCAATCTCTCATAACTCTCATCAGGAAGAAAGTTCTCAATGAGTGCTGAAGTCAAAGTCTCCCAAGACTCCTCTTCCCCCTCTCTCCTCTCTCTCTTTTGGTATTCTGACTCATACCATGTAAGTGCTGCATCCTCAAAGAAATCTGGTAATAATGAGGCCCACTCATTCTTCCTCCTCTCATTTTTTCCTATGCAAGCTCTCTTGAAGTCTCTCACAAAGGCCTCCACATCTTCTCCATCCTTGCCAAAGAAAACCGGAAGTTTCCCCATCTTAACCCCTCACTATCTTTCTTTTCTCTTAATTTTTTTTTTCTCTTTTCTTTTCTCTCACTCTATTACTAATAGAGTATATACATGACTAACACCATCTGAGAATAATCCACTCTAGGGAACACAAAAGGTTTAGGTTGCTCCAAGATTTCTATAGCAACATCAAATCCTAGAGTGCATATTAATCTAACTCTCATGGATAGTTTATCCATAAGTTGAAAGATTATCTTCATCACTAATCTTGAGAACTAGCTGATGAAGGTGGTAGTATTTCTGTAGCTGTACTAAGACTCTCTCCAAGATCCTTCACCAAAGTTGTCCCTTCTCTCCACATAGAAAGCACTTAGACTCACTCTTTCCTCCAAGTGGTGTAGGTTTTTGGATCCTCTCAACACTCTCTTCAAATTCTATTGTAAACTCTCTTTTCCTCAAATCCACCCCTACAATCACCTCAAACCCTTGGGGAACCTTGCATAATCTCAATTTCCACTCTTGATGACCCTCCATGTTCCCCAAGATTAATCTAAACACTCAAACATGCTTTTTGTTGATCTCAAACTTCTCATGCATGAGATCTCCACTCCACAAAATTGACCCTTCCTCACAATGTCACTCAAATCTCCCAACCAATATGTCATAGTCCTTTGAAATTTTGCACACTTGATCACAACTCTAGGGCGTCCCTCCCTGTAAAATTTCAGATCTTTTCATAGAGCCATTTGGCCTAAACACCTTTCTATTCAGCACCCATATTTCAGATTTGGTCTAAAAACCACCCCCCTCACTTCAAAAACTCATAACTCTTTGCGCAAAAATGATCTCTCTCTAATTTTTGTGGCAGCAGGTAGGATCCAATGCATTGAATTTTCTTGGAAATTTTCAAGACAATTCACTGAAAATTGAACAAATGGCAGACTCTGTACAATTTTCCAAAGAGCATGCAGTTGCGGGAGCACTTTACCCTATCAACTTCCAAAAATTCTAGCCCAGTGCGCATAGAAGCTCTCTCAATAATTTTAAGTGTGCTAACTGAAAGATAACCCAAGCTATCATGTGTAGAAATCTCAAGTCCAGATCTTAAACTTGAGATTTTGCCCAAAATCACCTTAATCCCCAAAATCTGCAATCCACCTCACACAATCTCTCCAATTCCTCTCATGTGTACAAAGATGTACACATGAGAGGTACAAAATGTACAAAGATATACAAAATCACCTCAAAGACATCATAATGAACTACAGGGTATACAAATGGATCTTGGTTCTCTAACATAAGTTCAGCCCTCTCCTCTCCTAATGTTCTCTCCAAGTGAGCTCCCATAGCCTCCTTCTGCCTAATGTAGAATTGGACGCGGAACATTATCTTGCCTTCTAGAGAGGTCCCGGCAACGGAACCAAAAATGTGAGCCGGCCTGTCTCTCACTCAGGATGAACCTCTGATGGCTATTATGGTAGTGCACCATGGACTATGAAGGCAAGGAACCCCAACTCCATCATACTCCTCCAAGGCTAACACTCCAAGACTCAAGACATTGCTTACTCGAGAACTCAATGAGAGAGAGATAGTTGCAAATGAAAGGATGATGAGTACCTCCTCACCCCTTGTTTATATAGTGGTGAAATAGTTACGTACCAAAGTTGCTAATTACCATAGTAACTCAAGTTACTAGACTAAAAGTCAAGTAAAGTCAAAAAGTAGAAAGGAATATCCATTCACATGGGGATATTCCCCTAAGCATGTGATCTTATCTTGACCCAACCATTAAGTCAAGGATTCCTTCACATGGGCTATCCTTGGACTAAAGAAGAATCCAAAACAAAAAGGTTTGCGGGCCCAAGAGTTCTCAACTCTTTCCTCAAAACCAAACACCTAGGAATAATACCAAGTCAACACACTAAAATCCAAAATACTGGTGTTCATCTTTTCTACTTCCTCTAAAGTAAGGTCCCCTCTATCTTAGCTATGACTAACTTTAGCTAACCATGACTAATATAGAACCATCCTTTATCTCTATATAAATAATATCTCTTAAGTACTTGTAATACCAAGCTAAATATCACAATACCACACACATGCACAAATGGGTGTTACAGAACAAAGCATGATCTTTTTACCTATTTGAAAGGTGAGATCATGATGAAATCTATAGAAATATTGCTTTTTCTTGTTTTGAGTAACAAAAAGATTAGACTTAGCTTGGTGTAAGTATTGAGAACAAATAACATACATGGATAAGAAGGTGTGTGGTACACACATTTTTCATTTTGGACAAGTGTTGAAGAAGAAGTGTCTTGTTGAAACCAAATTGAAACCAAATGGAGAAGAAATGAGAAGAAACTTGTGTTTTGATCAGGCTTAAGGAAGTAGACTTCATGTAAGAGGAAGAAGGACTCAAATTGGATCAGACCCAAAGAAACTTACTTTGTGTCAGAGTCAGACGCCCAATGAGGTCACACACTGAAGGAGTGTTACTTTGTATCGGAATGGAGCTTACAAGTCATGATTACTATGGGGACTATATCTTAGTGATGGCATGTCCAAATCAAGCGTGTTATATTTTTTTGGAAGCGTCTTGGTTAGAGCTTTCCATTGCAACCAAAATTATACTATTTGGAGGTTTTTAGCAGAAGTTACAAACATTCAAATTTTTGAGAGTAGATGTATAGAGTAGTTGAGTGTCTTTCGGTTCCAGGACTTGGGATTTCTACGACTTTGGGTCAAGATACTTTGCCTTAGGTGAAGGTGACTAGATCCAAGGTAGTTGGACCTTAGAGTGCAGTGAAGGTGACTTTTGGAGTCTTTCCAAAGGCATTAGAGGAAGTTAGAGTAGGGATAGAAAATATTAAGGATACCCATGATTTCAATTTCAGTTTTGATTGAAGATAAGATAGAATTAGAAGAGAAATAGTAGTAGTGAATGAACCCAAAGTGCAAGATCAAGATAGGAAGTGTCTTTGGGTCAGTTACATGAGCAATTAGGGGGAAGTGGGTTACAAATTGAAGGCGTAAATAGTGTATCCATGCTTTCAATTACAATTCTTGATGGAGATATAGTAGAATTAACAAAGGAATTGATAATAGTGAAACCCCAAGTAGTAGGAGTAAGAGGGCAGATATCTTTGGAGTTATCATTAGAGATATTAGAGAAGAGTGGGTCGGGAGATAGAGAAGTAGAAAGGTTACCCATAATCTCAATTGTAGTTCAGAGTGAAGAAGTAATAGAAATAATGAAGGACTTAATAGAATTAGATAGACCTAAAGAAGGAGAAGTAATAGGAAGATCATCGGGTTTGGAAGCTGAGGAAGAGGTAGCCATCAGATTGGAGTAGTAATAGTTTTGAGATTTGAAGAGGCATATATGAAGTGGTGCATTGTCATTTTGGATCTATAGGTAGGAATATTTGTTGTAAAATGGTATTTTAGTTAGTAACTATCAAGTGCTCTGCCTATTTAAAGGAGGCATACATAGTGATATGTTGTTTAGTGCTCATAATTCTTGAGAATTGATAAAGCAAAGTGTTGTGAAGTAGTGCTTGTCGCTTGAGCTTTATTCCGAGTATTAACTTTGTGTTTGTGTGGAGAATTTTGAAGTGCAAGTCAGTGTGTTTGTTGGATGTTAGATTCCACAGCTTTGATCTTCATTCTATGTGTTTGATCTTGAGTGAAGTGCAATCAAAACAATGCCTTGATAGATTTGAGAGGAATTGTAGTGTTGTTAGTATTTTGCATTTGTGAGTGCAGTGCAAAGTTGATGTGAAGCAATTTTGATCAAGGAAGTTGTGCCTTTAGTGGAAGGGTATAACACAATTCTAAGGCAAAGTCATTTTGCAGTGAAGTGTTGTTTTTGAGAGAGATTGAATCATCACAATCAAGATTGTTTGGAAAGATTTGATGGAGTTGTGATTAAGTGTGACAAATAGTTGTGACAAGATTGCGAGTCAGTGTTTGTTACTCTTTTGGGTGTGGTTTGTACCTAAGAGATTAAAGAAGAACCCAAGAAGAACTACTTGTTATTGTTTGACTTTGTATTTGACCAATTTTTATTTGTATCTCTATGGGGACAAACTTTACTTACTTGATTATCACAAAAGTGATATTTTCTAAGTTGTCAGAAGGTGGAAGTATGGGAAATAAGATATGGTGATGGAGCAAGAAGAGAATTGAGAACAAGTGGATCTTGCTTATAATTAAGGAAGAAGTCAAAGAATCTATTGCTTATTTGCTTTGGCAAATAAGTAGATAAACTTGTAAGCTTGAATACAAGAATCTCAATTGGTATGGTGAACATTGATAAAGGCATGTAACATGTCTTCTAGAATGTGATTTTCTTGTTTTTTTTTCCTATTAGTTTAAGGATGATATGCCATAGAAAAGGAAAGCTTGGTGCCAAGTAGTTTGAAGAGTGCTTGCCAAAGTTTACCAACAAATCAAGGATCATGATCAAAGATAAGAACCCTTGGCATCCATGGTGCTTGAAGAAGATGATGTCAAAGTAAATATGCGCCAATGTTGGAACATTTGTAGTATCCATAATAGATGCCAAGTGGATCTACTTGCTAAGCTTAAAGATAAACACCAAAATTGCTATATGATTGTGATCCATCTTTGGTAAGGACATGATGAGTAGTCACATGTTCCTATTAGGTTGATGGGATTGGGAGTGGATGGAGGATTCCAATTGGTGTTATAATTTGCCTCTCCTTTTGGGAACATACTAGGAGCCTAGCTTTGGAGCTTAAGGATAAGAGGTTGTGTGTATAATTGTCACTAATAGTTTGAGCTACTTGCTTGCATCACCACCAGGACCTTCTACCCTTATTTCTAGTGCTCCTTCTATCAAGTAGGAGAATAAAGAGAAACCTAAGCTATCATCACAACATGTACTCTTGGTCTATTGGTCATCACTTCTAGCATTGCCAAGGAGAAATATACAACAGACCTATAAGGAATGCAAACACACAAATTCAAGCCAACTCGGCATACAATGAAGCATGCAATCATGGAAAGAATCCAAACACAAGAAGCTTAGCAAAAACTCTCCATGCTTTTTGGTAGAATTGTGTTGTAGAGATTCCTTGCTCTATCCAATGGCTGCTCTCACAAGTATTATGACAACCCAATGTTGACATACTAATAGTATAATTGGTAACAATAGGTGGTTCACACAAGGATACAAGCTGGCAATGACTAGTAATGAAGATAAAGTGTCACTAGTTGTCTATTCTTGACTATTAAACCTCTTGGGAAAATACCACTCCTAGAAGAGGATAGCAATACCTAATGGAGCATCCTACAAAAAGAGAAAAGAGTCCCTTCCCATAGGTATATCTCATCCTAAATTTTGGTTTTCAAGCCAAAAGTCAATTTTTAAGCCATAGGTTCTTTCACCCAAGTGCCATTGCTGACCGCATGCATCTATTCCCAATAAAAAAAATCCCAAAAAAATCCCAAATTGATTATCTACTTAGCTTTTCCATTCCTTGGTACTCTAAAGTGTTCCATCATTCCTTAACCCTTTCCTCAAATTGACTTTCTCATTCAAAATGTCAAGGGTAACTTCCTTGATATTGGGAAAATTTCCTACATATGCACTCAAGTACTCATTTGTGCTATGTGACAACCTGGCAAATATCACTTTTGTAATAATCAGGTAAGTAAAGTTTGTTCATGTAGAGATACTAGTCATAATTAGTCAAATACAAAGCAAAGTAACAATTTCATTTATTCTTGGTTCCTCTTTACTTAGGTAAAAACTACACCCAAAAGAGAGTAACAAGCACTAACTCGTAGTCTGGTCACAACAATTTGTCAGCCATAATCACAAGTCCATCAAATCTTTCCAAAAAATCTTGATTGTGATGATTTAGATTCTCCCAAAAATGGCACTTCATTGCAAAATGATTTCATTTTAGAATTGTATTCCACCCCTACACTGAAGGCACAAATTCCTTGATCAAAATTGCTTCACATCAACACTACGCTGCACTCACAACTATAGAATACTACCAACACTAAAATTCCTCTCAGATATTTCAAGGCATTGCTCTGATTGCACTTCACTCAGGATCAAACACACATAATGAAGATTAAGGCTATGGCATCCAACATCCAACAAGCACACTGACTTGCACTTCAAAATTCTCCACACACTCACAAACACACACATAGTGTTGATACTCAGAATCAAGCTTAAGCAACGAGCACTAAAATCAGCACTTTGCTTTATATATTCTCAAAAATAATGAATATTGAACAACATATGATTGCAAATGCCCCTTTTAAGTAGTAGAGCACTTCAGCAGTTAACTAACTTCCTAAACTGCTTCTAACAACTCTAACAACCTGCAAATCCTTAATGACAATGCACCTCTTCATATCTGCCTCTTCAAATCTCAAATCTATTTCTACTCTGATCCAATGTCTACCTCTTCTTCAGCTTCCAATCCCGAAGTAACCTCACATACTACTCTATCTTTGGGTTTCACAATTACTAATTCTTCCATCAATTCTAACACTTCTTCACTCTGATCTACAATTCCCTTCATAGTTAACCTTCCTAAATCTTTCTCCCCCGACCCACTCTTCTCTAATATCTCCAATGATAACTCTGAGGATATCTGTACTCCTATCTCTTCGACTTTGGGCTTCGCTCTTACATCCTTCCAAAGTTTATCTATCTCTAACTTAACTAAATCTAATATAATTGTGATATTATCTTTCACTTCCAATATCTTCCTATCTACACAAGTTTTAATCAGAAAAGTGTTCAAATCCTTATCCTTTGCATTTCTCCTCCTTGTCTCCTACACCAACAACCTTAACTTGTGTAATCTCATTTCTTCAATCCGCACATTGGCTTATGTACTCAACATCACATTCATCTTTCACCATCTCCTTCTCCTTCTCCTTCTGAACAATCTTCTCTTCCAGATTACGAAGTAACTCCCTTAACCTCTCCTCCCCTCTATACCTCACTATCAGCTCTCTTTGCCTGAGTTTCTTCCTTTTTTCTAAACTCTCCATCACTCTATCAAGCTCTTGCTTCTTCTTTGCTACTCTTGCCATAGCATGGATGATTTCTAACCTTGAATCAACAAACTGCTATTTCAAGATTTCATATTCAGCTATTTGTGTTTCCCTCGCTAGGACATTCTGCTCTATAGCTTACTCTTTACTTCCCACTTCCTTCATTGGATTCTTAATTACTTGGTTCTATACTACTGCATCTACTTGTACTACCTCCTTCTGCTCCTCTCCTTGGATTATGATTTTCTTCAACTCCAAGTTCTCTTCTTCTAACTTTGCCAATACTTGCAACATAGTTTTTACCTCCGGACATTCCGATTGCAATTCTCTCTTCTTCTCCTCTAACTTTATTAACAACGGGCATACAACCTCCCAAAGATACTCTACTCCTTTGCTCTGATTTACTTTGGCTTGCAGACTTTTCTCTTTCTTCACTTCCTCTTCACTTGACTCTTCTTCTCAACCACAATTGCCTTATTGGGATAGATCTTTTGCTCTCCAAACTTCCACTCTCATCTTCTCTTCTTCTACTCAGCCCCACCTCACATGTCACCTTCATTCTAGAATGGACACCTCTCTGAATGGTCACCCTCTTCTCCTCCTTCTTTGGAACTTTGTCTTCTTGTCTCAAGTTACCTTCTTCTTCCATCTCAAGCTTTCCTTCTTCCTCCTCTGGTACCAGCTGCATCTCCACTCCATCTTCACTCTCACTACTTGCTTCACCACTCTACAACGTGAGTTCAGGTTCTTCCTCCTTCTCCGAGTCTTTTGACTTGTACTTGGCTTCCCCTTCTGGTTCTTCTCCTAACAATGCAATCACCAACAGGTCCTTCCTTGGGTTTATTTTTCTGGTCTTCCAAGGTCTCGTCACTGCTACTTCTTCTTCTTCTTCTTCTTCTTCTTCTTCTCGTCGGTTCCTCTTCTTTGGCTTTGGAGTATTCACCCCCAAATGCACGCCCTGCTCCATTTGCACGTAGTACTCATCACTGCTTTTGATATATAGAATGTATTGCTGCTCCTCTGCATCAACATCTCTTCTCAAGTCGAGATGGAAGTGCAACACCATTTTGTGTACTTCCGCCACATTCAACAAATTCAATCCCAAATAGAAGTGGGCTGCAAATGGCACAATGTAGTGTAGGGGCAACTTGTCCCGCAAGTTCCACACTATTTGTCTCATGCACTGATGGAAGCACTTGGCCCAATTGATTGGTTCCCCTACAAATATGTTATAGAAGAACATCGCTTGATGCTTCATCACATAAGTAGTTTGCTCCGGCTTGAAGATAACCTTCATTGCTCCTACAATGCCTCTCCTCACAGGCTCTTTGTAACTCTCAACTTTATAACCATTCTTTGTGCATTTTGAACAAAAGGCATCTTGCACTACTTGGGTTTCTTTAGCTACTTCTCCTTTCCCCAAGAATGTGGTTCCTTGCTCCTCACCCACCTCTCTTTGAAGTCCTAACCTCCAATCCAACTCTGTACATCTAGCCAGATTTCCTCTCTTACCCTCTGCCTCGGGTCCATCAAGAAATTTACTCTTTATGATCTTAGTCATGAAACCTAGAAAACTAAGGTTTCAGTTCCATGCCAAAAATGTGATCCAAAGTCAGCTCAAGACTTTGATTCTTGTGATCACATCTAATCTCCAGATCACATGATTTCTCATTGTGAATTCTAAGTTCTTCTTTCTACCTCCTATCTTACTCTCTTCCACTTTGGGTTGGTGACGACTCTTTTGACCGACTCCCAGACTGCCCCTCCTGACTTCTTCTTGATGCACCAGCGCGTCTCTTACTACACTTCCTTTTCCACAATCTCGGTGGTACCCACATTTTTGTTTTTTATTTAATTTTGAAGAAGAAGTGTACAAAAGAAGTTGTATTGTGCCAATATGGTAGAAGAAGGCAAAGAAAGGTGTCTTTGGGGTGTAACCCAAGGTAAAGTGACTTCATGTCAAAAGGTGAGGTACTTGGAATTGCCCTATCAGCATACAACCCAAAGTAAGGAGACTTTGTCTTGGGGGTGCTCAACCCAAGGCAAGGACAGTGTAACAACTTTCCTTTGGGGTGAGACATTCAAGAAGGTACTGCTCACAAAAACGGTGGTCATACGCATGAGGAAAAATTGATAGTGACAAGAGCATGCAAGAGGTGTGATTTCTCGGTAGAAACTCAAAGTGAAGAAAGACAAAGGAGGCGTGCCATAATAAAATTTGGACTAGAGATGAAGTGATGACAAGCAATTTTCCATCACAATTAAGAAGTTGCCTTGCAAGAGATCATGGGAAGGGAAGGGTAGTTGAAGATACGTTGGTGTGTCAAGAGGAAGTCGAGAGAGTTAGTCCGGGCATCAATAGGAAGAATAGTCCCCAATCCAGAGTGGAAGAGAGAAAGATGGGAGGTGGGAAGAAGAACTCCAATTTTGCAGTGAGAAATCATGCAATTTGGAGGTGGGATGTGATTGCAAGAATCAAGGTCCTGAGCAGGCTTTAGATCACATTCTCGGCATGGAACTAGAATGTTAGTTTTCCACGTTTCATGACCAAGATCATTGAGAGTAAGTGTCTTGATGGCCTTGAGGAAGAAGGGAAGAGGGGAAATCCGGTTTGATGGACAAAGTTGGATTAGAGATTAGTACTTGGGAGAGAAGCAGGCACAGAGTAGGGCACCACATTCTTGGGGAAGGGCGAAGTAGCCAAAGAAACTTAAGAAGTGAGAGATGCCTTCTCTTTGAAGCGCACGAAGAATGGCTACAAAGTGGAGAGCTATAAAGATCCTATCAAGAGGAGGATTGTGAGTGCTCTAATGGCGATCTTGAAGATGGAGAGAATAACCAATGTGATGAAGCACCAAGCGGTGTTCTTCCATAAGATGTTTGCAAGAGAGCCAATTAATTGAGCAAAGTTTCTTCATCAGAGGACAAGACAGATGGTGTGGAATTTGTGAGACAAGTTGCTTCCACATTACATTGTGCCATTTGCAGCCCACTTCTATATGGGGCTGAACTTGCTCAATGCGGTGGAGAGACACAAGATGGTGTCCCATTTCCACCCCAACTTGAGAAGAGATGTTGATGCAGAGGAGCAGCAGTACATCTTGCAAATCAGAAGTAGCAACAAGTACTACGAGCAGACGGTGCAGTTGAAGGTTAGCACTCCAAAGTCAAAGAGGAGAAGTTGACAGGGAGAAGAAGAAGAAGTAGTAGAGAAGACGTGACCTCGAAAAGCTAGAAAGGTGAACCCACGGTTGAATGAAGAGTTGGAAGGGGAGGCTAAGTGCAAGTCCAAAGACTCAAAGAAGGAGAAAGAACCCGAGTTCACGCTTCAGAGTGGGGACATGAGTAGCGCCAATGATGATGGAGTAGAGATGCAGTCAGTACCCAAAGAGGAGGAAGCCAAGATGGAGACAGAGGAAAAAGGTAACTCAAAACCTGAAGATGAAGTTTTAGAGCAGGAGGGAAAGAGAGGTACAATTCAGAGGGAAGTCCGTTCCAGACATAAGGTAAAGTATGAAGCGGAGCCAAGTAAGGTAAGGGAAGGGGAGAGTGGAAGTTTGGGGAGCAAAGAATCCATTCTTAAAAGGCGATTGCATCTAAGAAGGTGAGTGTTGAGTGAGGAAGAGGTGAAGAAGGAGATAAGTCTGCAAGTCAAGGTAACTCCAAGTGAAGGAGTAGATTATCTAAGGAAGATTGTGTGCCCGTTGTTAGTGAAGTTAGAACACAAGAAGAAGGAGATGCAGTCAAAGTGTCCAGAGGTGAAGACTATATTGCAGGTGTTAGCTCGATTGGAAGAAGAGAACTCAGAATTGAAGAAGAGTATAATTCAAGGTGAGGAGGAAAGAGAAGTGCTACGAGTAGATACTATAGTGCAAAATCAAGTAATCGAAAACTTGAAGAGAGAAGTGAGGAGTAGAGAGAATAATAGAGCAAAATGTCATAGCAAGGGAGAGAAAAGTAGTTGAATATGAAATCTTGAAATAGTAGTTTGCTTATTCAAGATTAGAGATTATCCATGCTATGGCAAGAGTAGTAGAGAAGGAGCAAGAGCTTGATAGAGTGATGGAGAGTGTAGAAGAGAAGAAGCAACTCTGGCAAAGAGAGTTGACAATGAGATATAGAGAGGAAGAAAGATTAAGAGAGTTACTTTGCAATCTAGAGGAGGAGATTGTGCAAAATAAGAAGGAGAAGGAGACCGTGAAAGCCAAGTTTGAAGCGGAACTTGCAATGTATAGAGAAGATTGGCTTGCAAATCGAGAACGGGAGAGAACAATGCGATTGGGGCCATTGAAGGAGATAGTGACAAAGATGAACGCGATGTTGAGTACAGATGCCAAAGTGCAAATTGAAGCAACAAGACTACACGAGTTGGAGTTATAGGTGCAAAAGACAAGGAGGAGAAATGCAAAGGATAAAGATTTGAATGCCTTACTTATCAATCTCAAAACTCGTGTAGATAGGAAGATATTGGAAGTGGAAGACAATATCACGATTAGATTAGACTTAGTGAAATTGGAGATAGATAAACTTCAAAAGGATGTAAGAGTGAAACCCAAAGTAGATGACATAAGAGTGCAAATGTCTTTGGAATTACCATCAGAGGTATTAGAGAAGAGTGGGTCAAGAGATAAAGAGTTAGATAGAATACTTACTAGTGTAATTGTAGATCAAAGTGAAGTAGTAGAATTGGTAGAGGAATTAATAGTTATGAAATTCAAGGATAGAGAAGTAAGTGAAGTTACTTTGGGATTGAAAGCCAAGGAAGAAGTAGACATTGGATCGGAGTAGTAACAATTTTGAGATTTGAAGAGGCAGATATGAAGAGGTGCATTGTCATCTTGGATCTATAGGTTAGAAAAGTTGTTGTAAAATGGTATAGTTGTTAGCAATTGTCATTTGCTTCACTATATAGGGGAGGCATTTGCAATATTATGTTGTTAAGTGCTCATAATTTTTGAGAATAGATAAACCAAAGTGCTGGGAAGTAATGCTCACCGCTTGAGCTTGATTTTGAGTATCAATTTTGTGTCTATGCTTGTGAGTGTGTGGAGAAATTTGAAGTGCAAGTTAGTGTGTTTGTTGGATGTTGGATTCTGTAGCCTTGATCTTTATTCTGTGTGTTTGATCTTGAGTGAAGTGCAATCAAAGTAATGCCTTGATAGATCTGAGAGGAATTGTAGTGTTGGTAGTATTTTGCATTTGTGAGTGTAACACAAAGTTGATATGAAGCAATTTCAATTGAGGAAGTTGTGCCTTCAGTGGAGGGGTAGAACAAAATTCTAAGGTGAATTTCTTTTGCAATGAAGTGCCATTTTTGGGAGAGCTTGAATCACCACAATCAAGATTGTTTAGAAAGATTTGATGGAGTTGTGATGAAGGAGTGTGAATTCATGACAAGACTGCAAATCAGTGCTTGTTACTCTCTTTTGGGTGTTGTTTCTACTTGAGAGACTAAAGACGCAATAAAGAAGAACTACAGTGTGACATTTGACTTTGTGTTTGGACATTTCTGACCAGTATCTCTACGAGAACAAACTTTACTTACCTGATTATCACAAAAGTGATATTTTCCGTGTTGTCACAATCTCCCTCAAGATGACTTCTTAATGGAAATGGAAAATTACTTGTCATCTCTTCGTCTCTATCTCCAATCTTATAGTGGCATGCCTCTTCCATGTTTCTTCACTTCAAGTTTCTACCAAGAAATCACACCTCCTGCATGCTCTTATCATTGTCAATTGTCACCTGCCCATAGACCAACCATTTTATGTGCATTACATTCTTGAATGTTCAACTCCAAAGACAATTTGTTATGCTGTCCTCACCTTGGATTGAGCACCCTCGAGCCAAAGTCTCCTTACTTTGGGTTGAATGCTGACAAGTCCAATCCAAGTACTTCATCTTTTGACATGAAGTTACTTCACCTCGTGTTACAACCCAAAGACACTATTCTTTGCCTTCTGATGGCATACAAGCACAATATGACTTCATCTGTACACTTCTTCTTCAAAAATGAGAAAAAAACAAAGATGTGGGTACCACATGCTAAATGCCGAGAGTAACTTCCTTGATTCAATGCAAATATCCTAAGCAAGTACTCAAGCACTCATTCTTTTAGAAAGATTCCTCACCTATATGTTGGCATGTAGGACCTGACCTATAGATTGTCTATGGGGCAATGTGGGATAGAGGAATTGTGGGACAGATTTTATGTAGCCAGCCGTTCTCTGGGCTTGGGGAGGAATTGTGGGTAGGATTCCCATAGTGCATATAGCCATCCTATGGGACCAGGTCTACCTTATGACACTCAACCTTGGAAATAGCTCCCAAGTTTGACATCCTTGAGAACCCATTGGCCTCCTTGGTTGTCATTCGCTACTCACTAAGCAAGAGGAAGCCTTTGTCAAGTTAAAGGTTAAGTTGTAGAAGCTCTGGTACTACGAGCTCCAAATTGGCACCACCCTTTTCATGTATACATGGGCATGTCATTTATGGCCATGAGTGTCATCTTAAGTCAAAAGGACAATAGGAAGAAATATTACCTAATTTATTATGCAAGTAGGTAAATTGTCAGTCCTAGAAAAGAATTATTCCAGAACCAATTGAGAAGCATCAGGCATGATGCATGATTATAAGAAATTTTGACATCATCTTTTAGGTTATGAGTTTGTATTTCATATTGACCATTATGCCTTACAACATTTGCTCAAGAAGGCTGACCTTTTTGGGAGAATTGCTCATTGGATCTTGCTACTTCAAGAATTCACATATACTATGCAAGTGTAGAAGGGATTGTCACATCATAATACAGATTATTTGTCTTGGCTAGTGTGGTACCCACATTTTTTGTTTTTTTTATGGTTAGTAGGGTTTAAGAGACAAAGTAAGCACGAAAAAGTTGAATTGCGGATAAAGAAGAGGCGAAAGTAACTTTGGAGGAAAGCCAAAGAAGCTGAGATCGGATCCGATGATGGAGGTACTTGGAAGAGGAGACGCCGGAAGTAGGCCAAAGATTATCGTCTTCGGGTTGGAAATTGCAAGAATGATGAGGACCGTTTAACACCCTCTGTACATGGCAAGAAAGTCCATTTCAAATAATGGCGGGGGTAGAAGAAGCATGTCTTGACAGTGACCAGTAGTGCACGCAGAAGAGAGAAATTCACAGACAAAATTGACTGAAGAATGATTGCGATTTGGGGCAATATAAAATTGCGACTGCGCAAGGGGAAGTTGAATTTGCTGAGTAAATTTCCAATTCCTTTGAGTAGTCATTCTACAGGAATGCGTGTCTGGAAGCCCGTCAAGAGTGAAATTTTCCAAAACCCTGAGGGAGTTAGAGTGTCTCGTCCAGGAGAGGAGCTGATCTTCCAACAGCGTAGAACGAGAGAACAAATCATGGCTAAGAAGGTGGCCAACGCGCTGGCAGTGAGAGGTTTTGCAATTTGACGAGTAGATGTAGTAGCTAGGATTGAAGTCTTGGTTAGACTTCGTATCACCTTTTTAGCATGGAATTGGAATTTCAGTTTCCTGGGAGTGATGGCAGAGATCGCTGCCAGTAATTGTGAGGAGGGTCCCAAAGTGAGGGGAAGAGAAGCAATCCGGCTCGATGGACTGAGTCGGATTGGAAGTTAGTCCTGGGGAGAGAAGCAGGAGAGCCGACAAGGATCACCTTCTATCGGAAGTGTGATGCTGCAGAGGAGACGGCGGAGATTCGCAATTTGTTTTTCGCTCCAAGAACGCGAATGGTTATAAGGTGGAGTCCTATCGGGACCCAATCCGAAGAAGCATCGTGGGAGCGATGATGGCCATGTTCAAGCTGGAGCAAACAACATACGTAACCATGCAGTAGGCAGTCTTCTTCCATCAGATGTTTGCAAGAGTATCCGTGAATTGGGCAAAGTGTTTCCATCACCAAACAAGGCAGATGGTAGTGAATTGGCAAATGGGCTCGCCACCGCATTATTTTGCACCATTCGCAGCACATTTCTACTTCGGCCTGAACTTGCTCTCTAAAGCAGAGCGGCATCGTATGGTCTCCCACATGCACCCTGATTTGAGACAAGAAGCTGACAAAGAGGAGCAACAGTATATGCTTCAGCTGCGGGCGAATGACGAGTTCTTTGCAAGAACGGGATAGTGGAAGATCAAAGATGTTGCCAGTCCAAAGACAAAGAAGCGAAGTAAACCCGAAGAAGCTAAACCATTGCCCATCCAACGCAAGACTTGGAGGCTGATGTTGAAGACTACTAACGTTGTGAGAAGGGCATCTTTGGGATCGGAGTTGGATGAAGAAACTGAGTTGCAAGAAGAGGACTCAGAAGAAAAAGAGCTCATGTTGAAGAGTGAGGAGTTGGGTAGTGAAAGTGAGGGAGAGCCTGAAGTCCAGCAATCAGTGGTGGTAAGTGAGGCTCGCAAGGCAACAATGGAGAACAAGCCAAAACCCAAAGCAAAAAAGGAGTATCCCGCGGGGCCGAGTTCAAGAGGCCAAGACAAAGATAGTGCCGACACTATGAAGATACAAAGATTGCAACTTCGGATGAAGGAGCTAATGACGTAGGAGAAGATTCCAGACGAAGGTAGCAATGATGAAGAAGAAACCTTCGGCGGGATAGCATATTTGATGAGGGTGGTCACACCTTTGCTCAAGCTATTGAAAGAACATCGTATGGGAATTGCCCAAGATCAAGTGAAAGGGATGAATGAGCTAAAGATGGTGAAGCATCTGTTGAAGGAAGTGCAGGAGCTACAGGAGCATCAAATCCAAAGAAGTGCGGAGATTGAAGATCTTCGGAGGGAGGAAGACTCAAGGAAGAAAATGCTGAGCGTGCTACAAGGGAGTCGTGCAGAGAAAGAGAAAGAACTGCAAAAGCAAGCCGGAGAGTTGAAGGAGTAGGCGATGTAGCTCAGCAAGATGCAGGAGGAAGTGAGTAATGTGCATGTCGAGAATGTTCATTTGAAGGCGATGACCATCGTGATGGAGCAAGAGTTGGCCAGCTTGAAGAAGAGTGCCGCAGCAAAAGATCAAGCGTGGCAGAGAGAATTGGTGTCCAGGCAAGAAGAAGAAGAAGAGCGTTTGCGAGAACTTGTCAAGAGTGTGGAGCAGTAGAAAATGCAATATGCCGAGGAGAAGAAGATGCTCGCTGCAAAATACAAAGACGAGTTGCAGATGTATCGGGAGGAATTGAAGGTGGAACGTTCTTGAGGATACGCATCGGAATCAATAGGGGACATTGCGGGGAAATTACGAGCAATCTTAAGCATGGAGGCTGAAGGAAGATTGGAAGAAGCTCGTCTGCATGAGTGGAAGTTACTTGTGCAGGAGACTCGGAAGCGAAGTGCCAAGGATGTGGATATGAATACCTTGCTAATTTGGTTAAGAGAACGCGTAGATAGAAAAATGTTGGAGGTAGAAAATAATGTTAGTCTTAGGCTAGATTTAGTCAATTCAGAGTTAGAGAAAATTAGGAATAGTGTGATAGCGGAGAAGAGACCCGATGTCGCAGAAGTAGGAATTCAGGTGTCATCGGACTTGAGAATTGACACATTAGAGAAGAGTGGGTCGGGAAATAAGAGTGTAGATGGATTACCCATGAGCTCAATTGGAGATTGTAGTGAAGAAGTCGTAGAATTAGTGAAGAAATTAGTAGAAACAGTCATACCCAAAGGAGGTGAAATAGCAAGAAGATCATCGGGTTTGGAAGCCAATGATAAGGTAGACATCGGATCGGGATAGAAGTCGATTTTGAGATAGGAAGAGTTAGATATGAAGAGATAGACTGTCACTTAGGATCTGTAGGTAGGAAAGGATGTTAGGAAGTGGTGCCTAGGTAGGCAAATCTGCCGTTTGCTTTAGTATTTAAGTGGAGCATTTGCAGTACGATGTTATTCAGTATTCATATTTCTGAAGATAGGTAAAGCGAAGTGCTGGTTTTAGTACTCGTCGCTTAAGCTTAATTCCAATTGTCAATTTTGTGTTTGTGTTTGTGAGTGTGTGGAGAATTCCGAAGAGCAAGTCAATGTGCTTGTGGATGTTGGAATCTGCAGCCTTGATCTTCATTCTGTGTGTTGGATCCTGAGTGAAGTGCATCAAAGCAATGCCTTGATAGGTCCGAGAGGAATTGTAGTGTTGTTAGTATTCTGCATTTGTGATTGTAGCACAAAGTTGATGTGAAGCAATTTCAATCAAGGAAGTTGTGCCTTCAGTGGAGGGGTGGAACACAATTTTGAGGCAAAATTGGTCTTCACAATGAAGTGCCATCTTTGGGAGAATCTGTATCATCACAATCAAGAGTTGTTTGGACAGAATTGACTATGATGTGATTATATGTGTGTATTCGTGAGAAGTTGTCAAGATTGTGAGCTTGTTACTCTCTTTTGGGTGTAGTTTCTACCTGAGAAATTAAAGAAGCCATCAAGAAGAACTGCCATTGTGACTTTTGACTTTGTATTTGACCAATTCTGGATAGTATCTCTGCGGGAACGAACTTTACTTACCCGATTACCGCAAAAGTGATATTTGCCGGGTTGTCACATGATTTTTGGCGCCGCTGCCGGGGATACAAATCTCGGAAGTGGAAGAATACAAAGCCAAATATGAAACTGGGTGTTCACGCAATATAAATGTCTACATCAAGAGAACAATGAGACGAGAGGGCTTGAAGACGAGCGGTGCAGCGTGAAGAAGATGAACGTTTGAAAGCCCCATACACTTCAGACGAAATCAAACGAGAAGAATTGGACTTTCAACTTCTCCACAAAGTACAAGCAGCCCTGCGCAAACTTGATCAAAAGAGACGCGAAGGAGGTTGGCAAGGCTACTTTTTATCTTCCAAGATCTAGAAAGGCTCGAGCAGGCAAACATACGCGCTACGACCCAATACACCAACTTCCTCTAAAGCTGTAAAGGAAGTTGATTTCATTAAGAAGTTTGTTTGAGAAAAGACAGCGCAAACACTTACGGAGGAAGAGTGTCAACATTTGGTACAAAAAATTCCTCGGTTATCCTAAAAAGAAGATTTGAAGATCAGACGGAAGCTGTGGACCCTCTTACTTCTGATCGGGTTGAAGTTGACACCACTAGAGAAGAAGAAATTGTTGAAGACGACCCCAATTTGAACCCGACGAATTGGAACCCGTGGGTAGACAACACGGCATCCATACCAAGTAGCTCTACGGTTCCCGTAAGTTCAAACTTACCACACCCAAATCTGCCGCACCGAACGATGTCTTTGTTACCCGTGACCCGACATGCTTATCAAAAGTACAAAGGTACAAAGCAAGACGAAGATCCTGACAAATTCATTGAGGAATTTGAAGTCATTTCTTTTGCCAATAAGGAACATGACTCTGCAGATCGACTGCGGATTTTTCCAAGTTTGCTCCAAAAGAAGGCTCGGAGCTGGTATACTCATGTAATGTAGAAGGGATTTACCCCAGCGGACTGGGCAGACTTACGGAATGGCTTCCTGGAATGATTTTGGGAAGTGGATTATGATACAAGTGTCTTCGCGACACTCAATGATTTGGATCGAGGAAAGAAGGAAAAATTGAGAGATTACTCTGAGCGGTTCATGGCCTTATTGAACCAAGTTCTGAAGCAATCCGGGGTGGTGGGGTATTCCGATGCCCAAGCCATTACCTGGTTTCTTGGTGGACTTTCACCGGAGATTTGAATCTTTGCCAGGGAGAGAAATGTAACCTCTCTAGACAAAGTCCTCAAACATGTCGCCCGATATGAGGCAGCTCATTCTAACTCGTCCAGTAATCAAAGAAATTGTGAGAAGAAAGGCAAAAAGCCAAGACAAAGAGCTTCACGTAGTACTTCTCCTTCTTCAGTAGAATTCTCCACTTCTTCTAGTTCTTCTTTGGAATCTGACGAAGAACCCAAGCCGAGAAAAATACGAAGACATGGGAGAAAGAAGCCCGTAACACCGCTAGTAAAGAATACATCCAAGGCGGATCAAAAGTTGGAAACTCTAATTAAAGAGTTTGTGGATTTTAAAATTCAGATGATTGGGGCAAAGGACCAAAGAAAACCCCCGTCATTTGGACGACCAAATGTATGGTGCACTGCGTGTGGTAAATCCGGCCACGCTAATACGGAGTGTTTAACTCGCACGGCATTTCCAGTGCAACAAATAGATTGGGTTCTTGGATGGGATCAAGGCGAAGAAGAAGATATGGTATATCAAACCCAAGATACACAGCCTCCATCAAGCCCATCA
Source organism: Lunularia cruciata (assembly GCA_948567375.1). NCBI lineage: Eukaryota > Viridiplantae > Streptophyta > Marchantiopsida > Lunulariales > Lunulariaceae > Lunularia > Lunularia cruciata. The sequence continues at coordinate 53,013,583 of OX419758.1, forward strand.
TATCAAGGTCCTAGGTTTGGACCACGGGAGTACAATCCTACTGTTCCTCCACGAAGACCCCCGATGGGTGGTCAGAATAGACCTCAAGATGTGGCACCGGGTGCTTGTTACAATTGTGGCTCAATGGGACATTGGTCTCCAAATTGTCCGGAGCCAAGACGACAAATTGGGTACGTACCCCTTTGTGGGAATTGTAAAGGATCGGGGCACACAGGAAACCAGTGCCCGCAACCACCAATCCAAAGCCCCCTGTCAAGTATGTTTAGACTCCTGTTGAGCATGCTGCGCTCCAGGCTAAGGGGGACACTAACGTCAATTGTATTACACTCGAGGAAGAGAGGCCTCAAGAAGGGAGTCCAGCTTCAAAAGAGGATTGGCCGGACCTCAAAATTTTGAAGGTAGAAACTCACGCGGAGAGAAAGAATTGAGGTTCCAAAGAAACAAGTATGTCGGCATCTTCCTCCCGGAAAATTAAGAGACTGCGACCAAAAGCTATCCTCTCCGCAAAAGAGGAAAAGGTCCTAGAAAAAGCTTTGCAGAAAGAAATTAAGGAAGCAGTACTACGCACACGGGAGATGAGTGTGGAGGCCAATGCGAAGACGCAAACCCCCATATTTCCGGCAGATATCAGGTCTGAAGTAAAAGACCTAATCCAAGCCGAAGTTGGTCAACCCGATGATCATCAGGTCAACCACTTACGCACACTGGTTACCATCTTCAAGCATCCCAAAGTTCATTTTGAATAGGCACACAACTCAGAACCAAAGCCAAGGACGAAGCAGGTGAAATTGGGAGGAGTCCCACAATACGATATTGTGGCAAATATGGCGTCTACAAGCGCGAATGTCACATTTAAGCAATTATGGGAGGACAATAAGCTCTATAAAAAGCAGCTAAGCTCAACTCTCAAGAAAGTAAGGGCGATGACAAAGAAGGACTTGCCCGCAATTTATCATATTGAACAGGAAGACTTAGGATCTCCCGAGGTGGATGCGGAGATAGCAAGCTGCATGATTACATCCATACCCATTGATTCGGGGTCGGGTGTTATTTTCATGACAAAAGACATTGCACATCGACTGGGGTACACAACATTTGAACCAGCACCCCGGATTCTTAAGTTTGCGGATCAAACCAGGAGATGGCCCTTGGGCATGCAGTCAAATATTACCATGATTATCGGAGGGGTGCCTTTTAAATAAAATTACATTGTGTTAAGACCGGTAACCAAAATAGGCTACCCTCTCTTGATTGGGAGACCTTGGTTGTACAGTGCCCAGGTTATGGTGGATTGGCACTAGCAAAAATTACGATTTAAAGACATTTTGTCTAAAGAACAAAAGCTGGTGACGGTAAGTTGGATGAAGGTTCCTCATCTTGGGGAAACTACTTTGTCAGAAGACAAGGATGAATCCAAAGATTCATTGTCTTCGTCTTCTGAGGACTCCGAAGCCGACGTCCAAGTAAATTATTTGGAATGCTACGAGGTAGAAGTCGACGATGAAGACTCATACGACATCGCCTTGGGTAAACAAGACTTGGAGGAAGAGGGTTTGACGGCAGTACGACTCGGGTTGAGCCAAGTAAGTCACGTAGAAGGTGTCATTAACCGCGATGACTGTCAAGATGTGGTCTTGACGGAAGAAAAGATTTTAAAAATTTCAAAGACAGTCACCATAGAGAAGTTGGCAGGATACACTGCACTGTTTATAGAATTCCAGGATGTATTCACCTGGTCTATTGACCAAATGCCGGGAATTCCACGAGAATTTGGCGAGCACCGGATTGATCTGGTCGAAGGTGCAGTTCCGGTTCGGCAAAGACAATACCGCCTGAACCCGAAGTACTCCCTCCTAGTAAAAGATGAAATTGATAAGTACTTAGGGGCCGGAATAATTTTCCCTATTCTAAGCAGTGAGTGGGTTTCACCCATTGTCATCGTTCCAAAGAAGAAGACTGGGAAAATTTGAGTATGCCAAGATTTTCACAAACTGAACACAATCACCAAAAAGGACCATCATCCTTTACCATTCACAGACACAATTCTGGACCAAGTAGCTGGTCATCCATGCTATATTTTTCTCGATGGATTTTCAGGATACAATGAGGTATCCATTCGAGAAGAAAAAAGGACAAAACCACATTCACGACGGATTGGGGCACTTTTGCTTACAATCAAATGCCCTTTGGGTTGTGTAATGCTCCTGCTACTTTCCAAAGGATGATGAATTCAATATTCAAAGATTTCCTGTGAAAATTTGTGGAGGTCTTCATTGATGATTTTTGTGTGTTTGACCGAAGAGATGTACATATAGATCACCTTCGCCAAACTTTCAAAAGGTGCTATTTTGCCGGTTTGTCATTACACCCGGAGAAATGCTTCCTCGCAATGAAGGAAGGAATTCTTCTGGGGCATCGGGTGTCAAGCCGAGGAATTGAAGTGGATGTTGAGAAGGTTAAAGTAATTACAGCTTTGGAATCCCCGAAGAACCTTTGGGAGCTGAGAGCCTTCTTAGGACATGTTAGATACTACAGACGGTTTGTGTCAAACTATGCCGTGCTTGCTACACCACTTACCAAGCTGCTGAAGAAATCCAAAGATTATCTGTGGGAAGCAACTCAGGAAGAAGCTTTCCAAGTATTGAAAAAGAAACTGGTTGAAGCAGCAGTCATGAGGGCCCTAGATTGGGACGCCCCTTTTCATGTGTATGTGGACACTTTGTCCATGGCCATCGAAGTTGTCTTAAGTCAAAAGGACAAGAAGAAAAAAGACTACCTGGTGTATTATGCCAACCGACAACTTTCTATTTCTGAAAAGAACTATTCAACAACTGAAAGAGAAGCCCTCGGTATGGTGTATGCCTATTTTGTCACTATCTGTAAGGATACAAGTTCGTCTTCTATGTGGACCATTATGCACTGCAACACTTGGTCAAGAAGGCGGATTTGTCTGGGCGAATTGCACAATGGATCTTGTTGTTACAAGAATTCACATACACTGTACAAGTAAGGAAAGGAGCTTTGCATTCAAATACGGACTTCTTATCCAAGTTGGGAACTCAAGACCAAGATTTGGAAATCGATGATTGGTTTCCTGATGAAGAGCTATATCATTTAATGACGGTTCAAAGTACACGGTATGCGGCAGAATATGAGTATTTGCATACGTGCCATTGTCCTGAGGGGCTGGATCTGGAACAAAGGGCAGTCTTCCTTTGGAAAATGGGACCGTACCAATTAAAACACAACATTTTGTTTAAAATGGGCAAAGATGAGATACTTCAGAGATGCCTGGAAGCATACGAAGTAGGAGGAGTCATGAAATCCTTGCACTCGGAAGCATCGGGGGGACATTATGCCCTGAAAAATATGGTGAAGAAAATTCTTTTGGCAGGATATTGGTGGCCTATGATGTATAAAGATACGCATGCCCATATTTGGAGTTGTGATGCCTGTCAAAGAACAAGGAAACCGACGGCGACTTCCTAGTGGCCTTTGAAACCAATTTTGCCTCTGGCCCCATTTGAGAAATGGGGTATTGATTTTGTGGAACCTATTCAACCAATAACCCGTATCACAAGGAAGCGGTACATCTTAGTATGTACGGATTATGCCACCAAGATGGTGGAAGTAGAGGCAACACGAAGAGATGATGCAAAGATAGTAGCAGAATTTTTCTTCCGAAACATCATTTCCCGTTATGGGTGTCCTCTGGAATTGGTCAGTGATCGGGGAACTCATTTTTTGAACTCAATGGTGGAAGCGTTAACCAAATACTTCCAAATTAAGCATCGAAAGACCACACCTTACAACCCAAAAGTGAATGGACTCACGGAGAAAGCCAATGGATTGCTGTGTAAAATTTTAAATAAGGAGACAGTCAATTATGCCTATGAGTGGGATACAAAGTTACCTGCAGCCTTATGGGCATATCGGACAACGGAAAAAATTACTACCAAGCAAACTCCTTATTTTTTGACATACGGATTGCATCCCATATTACCAATTGAGTTTGAAGTACCAACATATAGAATACTTTGCAAAGAACGTTTGTCAGAGGAAGAAAGTCAAGATCTTTGGATCCATCAATTGATGTGGTTGGAAGAGAAAAGGGACGATGCAATGCAAACTACAAAGGAAATTCAAGAACTACGGAAAGTTCGGCACGATAAAAGAATCAAACCTGTGACTGTTCAAGAAGGAGATCTGGTATTATTATATGATAATTGCCGCCTACTTTTTCCAGGAAAATTACATCTGAGGTGGATGGGACCGTATCGTATGATGCACATTTATGATAATGGTTCTATTCAACTCGCAGACCTGGATGGCAATCCTTTTGCAACTTGCATCAATGGTTGGAGGGTTAGAAAATATTGGACCCCAAACCCGACTTTGTATAAAAACCCGATTGTCGGTGTTTGCGGGGACGCTCACATTTGAGAGAGGGGGTATGTGGTACCCACATTTTTTGTCTTTTTTATGGTTAGTAGGGTTTAAGAGACAAAGTAAGCACGGAAAATTCGAATTGCGGACAAAGAAGAGGCGAAAGTAACTTTGGAGGAAAGCCGAAGAAGTTGACATTGGATCCGATGATGGAGGTACTCGGAAGAAGAGTACGCCAGAAGCAGGCCAAAGATCATCATCTTTGGGTTGGAAAATGCAGAAATGATGAGGACCGTTTAACAACCTCTGTACATGGCAAGAAAGTACATTTCAAGAAACAGCGGGGGCAGAAGACGCATGTCTTGACAGTGACCGGTGCACGCAGAAGAGAGAAATTCACAGACAAAATTGATTGAAGAATGATTGCAATCCGGGGCAATATAAAATTGCAACAGTGCAGGGGGAAGTTGAATTTGCTGAGTAAATTTCCAATTCCTTTGAGTAGTCATCCTGTAGGAATGCGTGTCTAGAAGCCCGTCGAGAGTGAAATTTTCCGAAACCCTGAGGGAGTTAGAGTGTCTCGTCCAGGAGAGGGGCTGATCTTCCAACAGCATAGAACAAGAGAACAAATCATGGCTAAGAAGGTGGCCAACACGCTGGCAGTGAGAGGTTTTGCAATTTGACCAGTAGATGTAGTAGCTAGGATCAAAGTCTTGGTTAGACTTCATATCACCTTTTTAGCATAGAATTGGAATTTCAGTTTCCCAGGAGTAATGGCAGAGATCGCTGCCAGTAATTGTGAGGAGGGTCCCGAAGTGGAGGGGAAGAGAGGCAATCCGGCTCGATGGACTGAGTCGGATTGGAAGTTGGTCCTGGGGAGAGAAGCAAGAGAGCCGATAGGGTGATATCACCTTCTATCGGAAGTGTGATGTTGCAGAGGAGATGGCGGAGATTTGCAATTTGTTTTTTGCTCCAAGAACGACGAATGGTTACAAGGTGGAGTCCTATCGGGACCCGATCTGAAGAAGCATCATGGGGGCAATGATGGCCATGTTCAAGCCGGAGCAAACAACATACGTAACCATGCAGCAGGCAGTCTTCTTCCATCAGATGTTTGCAGGAGTACCCGTGAATTGGGCGAAGTGTTTCCATCACCAAACAAGGCAGATGGTAGTGAATTGGCAAATGGGCTCGCCACCGCATTATTTTGCACCATTCGCAACACATTTCTACTTCGGCCTGAACTTGCTCTTTGAAGCCGAGCGGCATTGTATGGTCTCCCACATGCACCCTGATTTGAGACAAGAAGCCGACGAAGAGGAGCGATAGTATATGCTTCAGCTGTGGGCGAATGACAAGTTCTTTGCAAGAACAAGACAGTGGAAGATCAAAGATGTTGCCAGTCCGAAGACGAAGAAGCAAAGTAAACCCAAAGAAGCTAAACCATCACTCATCCAACGCAAGACTCGGAGGTTGATGTTGAAGACTACTAACGTCGTGAGAAGGGCATCTTTGGGATCAGAGTCGGATGAAGAAACTGAGTCGCAAGAAGAGGACTCAGAAGAAAAAGAGCTCACATTGAAGAGTGAGGAGTCGGGTAGTGAAAGTGAGGGAGAGCCCAAAGTCCAGCAATCGGTGGTGGTAAGTGAGGCTGGCAAGGCAACGATGGAGAACAAGCCAAAACCCAAAGCAAAGAAGGAGTATCTCATGGGGCCGAGTTCAAGAGGCCAAGACGAAGATAGTGCCGACTATGGTGCCCACATTTTTTGTTTTTTTTCAAAATAAAGCAGAAGAAGTGTATAGAGAAGTCGGATTGCGCCTGTTTGGCCAAAGAAGACAAAGAAAACTATCTTCGGGGTGAAACCCGAAGTAAAGTGACCTCGGGTCATAAGGCGAAGTACTCTGAAATGCCGTGTCAGCATACGATACGAAGTAAATTGTCTTGGCTCGGGGGGAGCTCAACCCGAGGCAAAGATAGTCTAACAACCTTTCGTCGGGGTGAGAAATTCAAGAAGGGGCCGTTTCAAAATTGGCGGCTCATACGCGCGAAGGTGGGGCGACAGTGACAGGTGCATGCAGGAGGTGTGATTTCTTGGTAGAAACTCGAAGTGACGGAAGACGAAGAAGTGCAACTCTATAAAAATCAAAACTGCAACGACGAAATGTTGAGCAATTTTCCTTCGCCGTTGAGGAGTCGTCTTGCAGGTGATCGGGGAAAGGGACATAGCGTTGGACTCGTGTTAGTGCGTAAGGGAGAAGTCGAGAGAGAGAAATTGAGAGACCGAAAGAAAGCAAAAGAGATGGGAGGAAGGAAGAAGAACTCCGAATTTGCAATGAGAAATCATGTAATTCGGAGATTAAATGTAGTAGTGAGGATCAAAGTCTTGAGCCGACTTCGGATCACCTTTCTGGCATGGAATTGGAACGTAAGTTTTCCAGGATTCATGACAGAAATCATTGAGAGTAAATGTCTCGATGGTCCCGAGGAAGAAGGGAAGAGAGGAAATCCGGCTCGCTGGACAGAGTCGGATTGGAGACTCGTACTCGGGAAGGAGGCAGGCTCGGAGCAGGGGGCCACGTTCTTGGGGAAAGGAGAGATAGCTCAAGAAACGCAGGAGGTGAGAGAAGCCTTCTCGTCGAAGAGGACGAAGAATGGGTATAAAGTTGAGAGTTATAAGGACCCAATGAGGAGGGGAATTGTGAGTACACTAATGGCCCTCCTGAAGCCGGAGAGAACTACCTATGTGATGAAACACCAAGCGGTGTATTTTCACAAGTTATTTGCAGGAGAACCGATAAATTGGGCAAGGTGCTTTCACGAAAGAACGAGGCAGATGGTGTGGAATCTGCGAGATAAGTCGCCTCCACACTACATCGTACCATTTGCAGCCCACTTTTACCTTGGGTTAAATTTGCTTAATGTGGCTGAGCGTAATCGAATGGTGTCTCATTTCCATCCTGATTTGAGAAGAGAAGTCGACGTGGAGGAGCAGCAATACATTCTCCAAATCCGGAGCGCAGACGATTACTACGCGAAGACAGGGAAGAACGTGGAGGTTGTTGAAAGTACCCCGACAAATAAGAGAACTCGGCAAGCAGACGCCGAAGAAAACAAGAAACCTCGGAAGATGCAGAAAAATAACCCAAGGCGAGGAATGGTGGTGATTGAGTCGGAAGATGAAGACTTAGAAGGCAAAGCCGAGCTCAAGATGGAGGACTCGGAACGTGAGGAGGAACCTAAGCTGACACTGCAGAGTGGAGATACAAGCAGTGACAGTGAAGACGGTGGAGAAATGACCTCGGCACCAGCGGCTGAAGAATACAAAGAAGAAATTCAAGCCGAAGTTAAAGCCGAAGACAATGCGGCACTGGAAGACGAAGTACCGGTGCTCGAGGAGAAGAAGATCGCAGTACAGTGAGGAATTCGCTCGAGACGTAAGGCGAAGGGTGAAGCGGGACCGAGTAGAGTGAAGGAAGAGGTAGAAGGAAGCTCGGGCAGTGAGGCATCAATTCCGATACGAAGACTCCAGAGAAGAAGGCGAGAATTGGGAGAACACAAAGAAAGAAGAGAGACTACTCCGTGGGAGGACGAAGGTATCAATAATGGAGTAGATTACCTGCAGATGGTAGTCTGCCCGCTGTTGGTGAAGTTGGAGAAGAAGAAGAAGGAGATGCAGTCGACTTGTCCAGAGGTAAAGACTGTATTGCAGGTGGTATCGAGATTAGAAGAAGAAAACTCGGAGTTGAAGAAGAGTATAACCCGAGGTGAGAAGGAGAGAGAAGTACTGCAAGCGGAAGCAGTGGAGAGAAGTCAGGTAATCAAAGACCTGAAGAGAGAAGTGAGCTATCGAGAGGATCTTGCGAGGAAGAGTGACGTCGTAAGGGAGAGACAAGTAGCTGAATTTGAAATCTTGAAGCAGCAGTTTGCTGATTCAAGAGTAGAGCTCATCCATGCTATGGCAAGAGTAGCATCGAAGGATCAAGAGCTCGATCGAGTGATGGAGAGTATGGAGGAGAAGAAGCAACTTTGGCAGCAAGAGTTGGCTGCGAGATATGGAGAAGAAGAGAGATTACGAGACTTACTTCGTAATCAGGAAGAGAAGGTTGCACAGAAGGAGAAAGAGAAGGACGCGGTGAAGGCCGAATTCAAAGAAGAACTGGCGATGTACAAAGAGGAATGGCTTGCAGATCGGGAACGAGGAAGGAAGACAAGATTAGAGCCATTGTAGGAGATAGTCCTCAGGGTAAACGTGATGTTAAGTACAGAGAACAACGTTCAAATTGAAGAAGCGCGTCTGCACAAGTTGAAGCTGTTGGTGCAGGAGACGAGGCGAAGGCAAGCGAAAGATACAGAATGAATGTCTTGTTGATTAAATTGAGAACTTGTGTAGATAGGAAGATCTTAGAGGTAGAAGACAATATCGCGATTAGATTAGACTTAGTAAGAATAGAGTTAGAAAAGCTTCGGCAGGATGTTAAAGCAAAACCCGACGTAGATAACATCGGGATCCAAATGTCTTTGGAGTTGCCCTCAGTGACAATAGAGAAGAGTGGGTCGAAAGATGAAGAGTTAGATAGATTACCCACTAGTGCAATTTCAGATCAGGAAAGAGAATTACTGGATCTCGTAGAAGATGTACGAGTTGTGAAACCCGAGGTTAGAGTAGTAGGAAGTAAGATTACTTCGGGTTTGGGTTTGAAAGCCGAGGAAGAAGTAGACATCAGATCAGATTAGTAACCAATTTGAGATTTGAAGGGGCAAATATGAAGAGGTGCATTGTCATTTTGGATCTGCAGGTTAGAACAGTTGTGGTAGAACGGTATAGTTGTTAGAACTGTCGATTGCTTCACTATTTAAGAGTGGCATTTGCAAGAAATTGTTGTTCAGTGCTCATTATTTCTGAGAATAGATAAAGCGAAGTGCTATAAAGCAGTGCTCGTCGCTTGAGCTTGATTCCGAGTATCAACTTTGCAATTGTGTTTGTGAATGTTTGGAGAAATTCTAAGTGCAAGTCAGAGTGCTTGTTGGATGTTGGATTCCATAGCCTTGATCTTGATTCTGTGCGTTTGATCCTGAGTGAAGTGCAATCGAAGCAATGCCTTGACAGATCTGAGAGGAATTGTAGTGTTGGTAGTATTTTGCATTTGTGAGTGCAGTGCGAAGTTGATGTGAAGCAATTTCGATCGAGGAAGTTGTGCCTTCAGTGGAAGGGTGGAACACAATTCTGAGGCGAAGTCATTTTGCAGTGAAGTGCCGTTTTTGGGAGAGCCTGAATCATCACAATCAAGATTGTTTGGAAAGATTTGATGGAGTTGTGATTAAGGAGTGTGAATTTGTGACAAGACTGCGAGTCAGTGCTTGTTACTCTCTTCTGGGTGTGGTTTCTACCTGAGAGACTAAAGAAGAACTCAAGAAGAACTGAAATTGTTACTTTGCTTCATATTTGGACATTTCTGACTCGTATCTCTGCGGGAACAAACTTTACTTACCCGATTACCGCAAAAGTGATATTTGCCGGGTTGTCACACCGACACTATGAAGATACAAAGATCGCAACTTTGGATGAAGGAGCCGATGATGCAATAGAAGACTCCAGACAAAGGTGGCAATGATGAAGAAGAAACCTTTGGCGGGATAGCATATTTGACAAGGGTGGTCACACCTTTGCTTGAGCTATTGAAAGAACATTGTATGGGAATTACCCAAGATCGAGTGAAAGGGATGAATGAGTTGTAGATGGTGAAGCATCTGTTGAAGGAAGTGCAGGAGCTGCAGGAGCATCAAATCCAAAGAAGTGCGGAGATTGAAGATCTTCGGAGGGAGGAAGACTCAAGGAAGAAAATGCTGAGCATGTTACAAGGGAGTTGCACAGAGAAAGAGAAAGAACTGCAAAAGCAAGCCGAAGAGTTGAAGGAGCAGGCGATGTGGCTCAGCAAGATGCAGGAGGAAGTGAGTAATGAGCATGTCGAGAATGTTCATCTGAAGGCGATGACCATCGTGATGGAGCAAGAGTTGGACAGCTTGAAGAAGAGTGCCGCAGCAAAAGATCAAGCGTGGCAGAGAGAATTGGTGTCCAGGCAAGAAGAAGAAGAAGAGCGTTTGCGAGAACTTGTCAAGAGTGCGGAGCAACAAAAAACACAGTATGCCAAGGAGAAGAAGATGCTCGCTGCAGAATACGAAGACGAGTTGCAGATGTATCGGGAGGAATTGAAGGTGGAACGTTCTCGAGGATACGCATCGGAATCAATAGGGGACATTGCGGGGAAATTACGAGCAATCTTAAGCACGGAGGCTAAAGGAAGATTGGAAGAAGCTCGTCTGCATGAGTTGAAGTTACTTGTGCAGGAGACTCGGAAGTGAAGAGCCAAGGATGTGGATATGAATACCTTGCTAATTCGGTTGAGAGAATGCGTAGATAGAAAAATGTTGGAGGTAGAAAATAATGTTAGTCTTAGGCTAGATTTAGTCAATTCAGAGTTAGAGAAAATTAGGAATAGTGTGACAGCGGAGAAGAGACCCGATGTCGCAGAAGTAGGAATTCAAGTGTCATCGGACTTGAGAATTGACACATTAGAGAAGAGTGGGTCGGGAAATAAGAGTGTAGATGGATTACCCATGAGCTCAATTGGAGATTGTAGTGAAGAAGTTGTAGAATTAGTGAAGAAATTAGTAGAATCAGTCATACCCGAAGAAGGTGAAATAGCAAGAAGATCATCGAGTTTGGACACCGATGATAAGGTAGACATTGGATTGGGATAGAAGTCGATTTTGAGATAAGAAGAGTTAGATATGAAGAGATAGACTGTCACTTAGGATCTGTAGGTAGGAAAGGATGTTAGGAAGCGGTGCCTAGGTAGGCAAATCTGCCGTTTGCTTCAGTATTTAAGTGGAGCATTTGCAGTATGATGTTATTCAGTACTCATATTTCTGAAGATAGATAAAGCAAAGTGCTGGTTTTAGTACTCGTCGCTTAAGCTTGATTCCGATTCTCAATTTTGTGTTTGTGTTTGTGAGCGTGTGGAGAATTCCGAAGAGCAAGTCAATGTGCTTGTGGATGTTGGAATCTGCAGCCTTGATCTTCATTCTGTGTGTTTGATCCTGAGTGAAGTGCATCGGAGCAATGCCTTGACAGGTCCGAGAGGAATTGTAGTGTTGTTAGTATTCTGCATTTGTGATTGCAGCACAAAGTTGATGTGAAGCAATTTTGATCAAGGAAGTTGTGCCTTCAGTGGAGGGGTGGAACACAATTCTGAGACAACATTGGTCTTTGCAATGAAGTGCCGTCTTTGGGAGAATCTGTATCATCACAATCAAGAGTTGTTTGGACAGAATTGACTATGATGTGATTATATGTGTGTATTCGTGACAAGTTGTCAAGATTGTGAGCTTGTTACTCTCTTCTAGGTGTAGTTTCTACCTGAGAGATTAAAGAAGCCATCAAGAAGAACTGCCAGTGTGACTTTTGACTTCGTATTTGACCAATTCTGGATAGTATCTCTGCGGGAACAAACTTTACTTCCTTGATTACCGCAAAAGTGATATTTGCCGGGTTGTCATCGCTAGAAATCCAATAACAAAGCAAGGATTTGGATGATGTCTTTATGGATGACAAACTATATAAGTTAACCATGATGGGAGGACCTCAATATGCACAATATCAATACTTGTGGATGTCTTGATGCCCAAGAGGTATGGATCTAGAGCAAAGAGCAGTTTTTCTAAATTGAATAGGTCTGTACTAATTAAAGCTCATTGTCTTGTTTAAAATAGGACTAGATAAGGTACTTCATCAATGTCTAGAGTCATACGAAAGCGGGTAGGTTCATTGAGGCACTTCACATTGAGGCTTATGGGAGACACTATGCCTTTAAGAATGTAGTTAAGAAAATACTCACTTCAAAGCATTGATAGCCTACAATATACAAAGACACACATGAATACATCAAGCAATGTGATGCTTGCCAACATGTTGGCAAACCTACACCATCTACCCAATGGCTATTGCAACCAATATTATCCTTAGCCTTATTTTAAAAGTTGGAAATAGACTTTGTTGGAGCCATTTAACAAGTGATAAGGGCTACATATAAATACTACATTTTGGTATGTATCAATTATGCAACAAAAATGGTTGAAGCAGAAGCAACAAGAAGGGATGATGCAAAGATGGAGGCTCTAATGAGACAGTCTCAAATCAAACATTGCAACAAAACATCATATAACCCAAGGGAAAATGGGTTAATAGAGAAGTGCAATGGGATTTTGTGTCAAATTCTTGATAAAGTTTCAATTAACTATGCATTTGATTGGGACACCAAGTTGCTAGTAGCCTTGTGGGGCATATTAGACCATAGACAGGATAACAACAAAACAACTTCCTACTTTTTGACCTATGGGTTACATCCAATGCTTCCAATGTAATTTGCAATGCCTTTGTATGAAATCATGTTTGAAGAAAGATTGTCTAAAAAGGAGAGCCAAGACCGATGCATCCAACAACTCATGTTTCTAGAGAAGAAATGAGGAAAATCCTTGTAACACACAAAGGACATGTAGTTTAAATAGAAGGAAGTACGTGATAAGAAGATTAAACTAGTCAATATAAAGGATAGAGACTACATGTTACTATATGATAACCAAAGAATGTGTATTCTAGGCAAATTGCAATTAAGATGGATGGGACCTATCAAGTGATTTAAGTGTATGAAAATGGATTGCTTCAGTTGGCCAACTTCAAGGCCAACTTGCTGGCTACAAGGGTAAATGTATGATAGTTAGAGAAGAAGTAGCAAAGTTAGGAGATTCAATTAGTCTCACTATTGTAGTTAACATGGTAGATTAGAGTATTGGTTGCAATAGTAGTTATTTTGCAGTTTTATAACTCCTAAGTAGGCTGGTTACTTAGAGCAAACATTTGATGTGCTTTTTGTTTAGTTGGAGTAGAAGGTGAATAAAGTGAAAGAGTCTAGCACTCTTTGTCATTTTCTTAATTTGCCGGTGTGGATTTTGCAACTTTGTGTATAATGAGTTTGATGAATCTTTGCAATGGAGTGATGAGTGTTTTGTATGTTCAATCTTGAGCATTTGTTGGCTATGTGTACTTGATCCTTAGTTAGAACTTCTGAAGCATTACCTTGATGGATTTTGAACTGTAGTATTGACAGTAATCAGCATTGGAAGCAAAGTGTGGAGAGTTAATGGTGAGGAAAAATTGGCAGAAGTGCATGCCTTTTGGGAAGGATGTAAGATGGTTTCAAGTAAAGTAGCCACCTTTGCTACAAGTTGAGACATTATAATCAAGACCAATATGAATTTAGAGTTACCAAGACTGTGATTTTTGAGATCTTATTCTACACTACGCCTTCTTAGTGTTGTTAAGCTCTCCTAAGAGTGGTTTCTGCCCAAGAGTTGAAAGACATGACAATAAAGAACTACTTTGGTGACTTTCACATTGTATTTAACTATTTTTTATCAATATCCTCATGTGAAAAAATGATTACTTGCAGTTTTATTATGATTTGGTAACCTATAGGTTGTTATCCTAACTTGGTTGTATCTTGAAAACCCATCTAGTGTATGGCAAGAAAGTCTAGTCCCAAAGAGGGGGTATAGAGTGCTATAGGACAAGGGAAAATCAATACAATCCTTTCATGGCTGGTCATTTACTTGGCTTGGGGAGGGGAGGTGGGGGGAGGGGAGTGTAGACAAAATCTCATAAAGGTTTGTAAGTCCACTAAGGTACAAGAATCTTCTAGATACATTTACCCTTAGAGATAGCTCGTAGGTTTTTCACCCCTGCAAGCCTCCTTGGTATGGTCCTTTGTACCCTTTTATGTGGAGTTGTACTTAGTAGGTCTCTTATACACCTTCTTGCTTAGGCAAATAGTGCAACAAATCCATGAAGAGCACAAATCTACAACACATCATACATGACTAAATAGGAAAAAATTTACACCTTAACATTCATAAAATTCAGGTAGAGTAATGATTTGTTTAGTACCCTTGGATACTTTGATCCTCAGGCCAATATCAATAATAGAACCTCAATATATGGTAATTTTTGGTTCACATAGCCACAATGATACTCTTGCCCTTAGCCAATAGGTGAACAAAAAGGTTACAAGAGGTAAGTGAATCTACGGCTTATCATGGACTCTTGGTTGAAAGATTGACCTCTAACAAGAGAACAACTTGCTTAAATAGCCACTCTAACCTTGAAAAGAAATTTTCTCTACCCTAATCACTTTTCAACTTGCGGGGCATTACCTACTTTGCATGCTCACACCATAAATGCCAATTGGCTCTCTTCTCTTACATGTTCCTAGCCTATATGTACATACTCTGGTCATTGTTAGAGCACCACTTAAGTCTTAATTACTACTCACCTCTTTTGGTATAATATGAAACATGTATAAGAATAGGCCCATACTTCTTAATCATAAAGAAAGATCTAGTAACACTTCTCTTTTTCTCCTACATTTAGACTTGTTTTGCTTGTAGATGCCTTATCTTGCAGGCGCCATATGTAGGATCTTGCACTCCTTTACCATCCCTCATTCTTGTACCATATTGTAGATGGTTTCTTGCCCTTAGACTTGGTACCTTTGCCCAGCCAACACAACCCTCTCCTAAGTCCATGTCCTTCAAGCAAGCCTCAAATCTCTTCTTCTTATTCTTGCCCTTGTTAGCATAAGAAAAGGTTTGGGACCTCATCTAGTAGAAGGTTCATGTACAATCCCTATCTTGCTAGTCCGTAAATATGGTGTCTTATGCATCAAAGAACTCATCCATGTGTGCCAACTCCAAGGTCCTACCTAGATAACAACCCACATACTAACTTGCTACATGAAGTATACAAAAGTGATATTTGTGATAGCCTATTAGAAAAGATTAAATGCGCTTTCTTCCTTGCTGTCCAAGCCCAAACTATTGTACAATTGGGCAAGTGCCTTACAAGAAATAGCTACTCAAAAGATGACATGATACTGGGCAGTATGCCATTGTTCTCACTAATTCTGTAACAAAATGGAGTTTAGCGACATAGTTAGTAAGGCTAACAAAGTAGAGAATAAGCCTAATTAGCCTAGAATATTCTAGAAGCATCTAGGAAGCTTCTTATGAAGATTCCCAACTAGTTAACTTGTGCCCCAAGTAGGTAGCTTCTAGAAGCTTCTAACTAGCTTAGCTTGCACGCCAAGTAGGCGGCTTCTAGAAAGAAGCTTCTTGAGAAACTTCCTAGTTAACTTGGCTTGCATTCTAAGAAAGCGGCTCGAGGAAGCTTCTTGAGAAGCTTCTCAAGTGCTTTGTATACTACCTATAAATACCAAAGCCAAAGCTCATGCTGGGCATTTGGAATTTTCCCTCATTCAAGTGTCCCAATGTGAGTTTCCATTCTCCTATTTCTCTCCTCGGTCTTGGTCTTTTACATTGGTATTAGAGTAGGAATGGGATGGATGGAATTTATGGACCACCAAATCCACTTCCACCAAACCATTGGGATTTTCACATCTAGATATTACCCAAGCATCATTTCACATAATTCCTCACCTCGCATTTTGGGCAGGATTTTCTACATATGATCACCGTGTCTGAGGAACCCTTGATACTTCAGGTTGTAACTTATGGAGAACAGTGGATATGTTACATCTATGTGCTAATCAATTTAGATAAATTGGGAGTTAGTGGGATAAAGTAGTAGCTATGGCAAAAATACCGGATGTTATCCTTGCAATGCAACAACAAATTGAGCACCTTACTCAAGTGTTGGATGAATGAGATCAGCTACAACAAGAACATATAAAGAGAGCACCAATTTGAGATGGAGAAGATCACATTTGATTTCCAAAACCCAAGGTGGTTGAAGGCAAGAATCTTTTGGGTACAATGGAGAATTTTGTGTTTGACTACAAATGTTACTTTGAAGCCACCAATCTTCAAGATGAACAAAAATAGATTCTCTTGGCCTCTAGCCAATTGGATGGTATGGTGGCAATAAACTTTGGTGGCAATTTCGAGTGGAGAGAGCTGAACAATGGAATGTTGCATCAATTTTGACATGGGCAGAATTCAAGGATGCAATATTGGGTCAATTTCTTGGAACAATGTAGCGGCTATTGGCAAATTGTAGCGGCTATTGGCAAATTCCTATTGATAGAGAGGATGTGCAAAAGACTACCTTTTGCACAAGGTACGGGCATTTTGAGTGGAGAGTTCTACCTTTTGGACTCACTAATGCTCCAGTGGTCTTCATGGATCAGATGCATTGGGTGTTGGATGGACTATTGGATCAGTTTGTGGTGTTATTCTTGGATGATATCTTAATCTATAGTAAGATAGAGATAGAACACATGAATCATGTGCGAGAAGTCCTAAGACGACTATGACAATGGAAATTTTACTACAAGAAGTCAAGTGTGCCTTTTGGCAAAAAGAGGTTACCTTCTTGGGTCATAAGATCTCATCAGAGGGGATCAAGATGGAAGAAGAGAAAATCAAGGCCATTACTCATTAACCTACCCCAAAGGATGCTACAAAAGTACGGCTGTTCAATGGATTGGCCAGTTTTTTCCGACGGTTCATCCACTATTATGCTCATGTGGCTACACTTTTGACTGACCTCTTGGGAAAGAACTTGAGCTTCTAGTGGACCACCAAGCATGAAGAAGCATTCAGAAGTTAAAGCATATGGTGTCTTCAAGACCCATTCTTCAACCATATGATCCTCAACTACCTTGTGTGGTTGATTTTGGTGATTCTAACTTTGCAATTGGAGCTATGTTGCAACAAGAATTCCCAGATGGACTACACCCTATTGCCTTTGTGTCTTGCCGACTAAATACAGCTAAAAGAAAATACTCTGCTCAAGATCAAGAACAACTTGCAAAGGTATATGCCACCAAGGTATGGAGGCATTATCCTTTGGGGAAACAAGTGATCATGCAAATTGATCACAAGCTATTGTTGCAGACTTTATACTTGGAACACATGAAGAGTTGACATCATCAACGGGAAGAGCAACTCCAATTGTTTGACATCAAACTTGAGTACAAACCAGGTTGGTTCCATGTCATCCCTAATGCTCTATCACAACAACCTGATTTGAAGTCTCTTCCTCTCATCACGGCGGCAATTACAACGGTGGCAATTGACTCCAAGGTCCATAACAAGTTTTGGTCAACTCTACAACAAGATCCCTTCTTCCAAATGGTACATGGTTATCTGACAGCAGGCGACAAGGAGTATAGTGCCTTCTACTTCAAGGAAGGCCTTCTATTCCATGTGGACAGGATCTATATTCCAACCAAAGGTGATCTCCGACTTGTGCACCTTCAAGAAGCCCATGATCTACTAGTAGCTGGTCACATGGAGGTGGACAAGACCTTAGGTACCCTCCAATGCCAATGGTGGTGGCCCAAAATGACACAGGATGTTTGGGAGTTTGTCCAATTAGGTGAGAGTTGTCAATGCAAAAAGGCCTGTAACCAAAAGCCGAGTGGACTCCTTCACCCACTTCCCATTCCAACTACTTGTTGGGAACATGAAAGCTTAGATCTCATCACCTCCTTGCCTAAGACACAACAAGGTCATACAGCAACTGTGGTGTTTGTAGATAAGCTTAGTAAGCAAATCTATTTGGCACCAATGGTTGATACTATGGATGCTCTAACCTTGGCTCAACTCTACTTTGATAATGTATTCAAACATCATGGGATGCCATGTGTACTCATATCGGACCATGATCCTCACTTCACCGGAAAGTTTTGGCAAGCCCTCTTCTAGATACTTGGCACCAAGCTTGCTTTGTCCACAACCTATCCTCCTCAAATTGATGGACAAATTGAATGTGAAAATTTCACCTAAAAGATATGCTTCACTCCTTTTTCAACATTCACCATACCAATTGGGATGAATATCTTGCAATTGTGGAGTTTGCATACAACAATTCTAAACAAGAAAGCACCGGATTCTCTCCTTTCTTTCTCAATTTTGGCCAAGATCTGCTTGTCCTAGATTCTCTTCTTGCTTCTTCCCCATCTTAGGTCCCTCATAATTCAACCTTCATGACCACCATATCCAAATCTCTCCAACAAGCCAAATCTCACCTCCTTGTTGTTCAAAATTATCAAAAAGAATATGCGGACCACCATCATCATGATCTCACCTTTGAAGTTGGTGATAAAGTTATGCTATCCTCTAGTAATCTACCCCTCTCACTTGATACCCAAGTTTGTAAACTTGCCCCTAATTGGATATGACCTTTTGATGTCACCTAAATTGTCTCTCTTGTTGCTTACCGACTTGCCTTGCCTTGTCATATGCGCATCCATCCTGTCTTTCATGTTTCCAAGTTGAAACATTTTGTTCCTAACCCCTCTTCTTTTTCCTCTCATGTCCAACCTCTTCCTCTCCCTATCCCTATCAATGATCATGAGGAGTACAAAGTTGATTGTATCCTTGCACGTTGCCACATCCAACACGGACCTCGACAACATACGGAGTACAAGGTCCTTTGGAAAGGGTATCCCCTTCATGATGCCACATGAACCTCTTTCTCACCTCCTAAATGCACAGACAACCATCCAAGAGTTTGAAGCTTCAATGGCGACGAGGGCATCACCAACTAACGGTGGGGGAATATGTAACAATATGGAGTTTAGTGACATAGTTAGTAAGGCTAAAAAAGTAAAGAATAAGCCAAATTAGCCTAGAATATTCTAGAAGCATCTAGGAAGCTTCTTGGGAAGCTTCCTAACTAGTTAACTTGCACCCCAAGTAGGTAATTTCTAGAAGGAAGCTTCTAACTAGCTTAACTTGCATGCCAAGTAGACGGCTTCTAGAAAGAAGCTTCTTGAGAAGCTTCCTAGTTAACTTGGCTTGCACTCTAAGAAAGCAGCTTGAGGAAGCTTCTTGAGAAGCTTCTCAATAGCTTTTTATACTACCTATAATACCAAAGCCAAAGGTCATGTTAGGCATTTGGAGTTTTCACTCATTCAAGTGTCCCAATGTGAGTTTTCATTCTCCTATTTCTCTCCTTGGTCTTGGTCTTGGTCTTTTACAAATTCTCCGACATGCTCATGGTCTCTCTTATTCCCATAGGAAGGAATCAAAACTCAACCCAGCTATGTGGTTTCTTCCTATAAGAGAAATGAGGTATCTTGTACATGCAAGGTACCTCCAAATCCAATTTATCCTTTACTTGCTCTCTCATGCCTATGGGAAGGGAGTCCAATGGTGTGAGAAGCCTTGTTGGTTCCATATTGGTGCATTTAGAACTCTTGGTATGGGCTTTTGGGAGCTAAGGGACAGCAAACACAATATGGTATCAAGTAGCACCATCAGTCGTGCATGGTTTTGATATCAAATAAATACAATAGGGATCTTGTCATGCCTAGCTATATAACAACAATCCTCATAGACTGTTATGGGAATTATGAGGCTTCATACCCAACTAGTTATAACCAATCTTGGAAGTTAATGTGGATCCTATGGGACTTGCTTGACAAACTTTGGTGGTAAAGCCGCTTTAGGTCTTGGTGCTCATATTGCCATCATTGTCCAAATTTTAGCTTTCTAACCCCGTGTGGTACCCAAGATCAGACAGTAAGTGTCTTCGGGTCAATAACATGAGTGATTAGGGGAAAGTGGGTTACAAATTGAAGGCATAGATAGTGTACCCATGCTTTCAATTACAATTCTTGATAAGGATATAGTAGAATTAATAAAGGAATTTATAGTAGTTAGACCCAAAGTAACAGAGATAGGAGTGCAAGTGTCTTTGGATTTGACATTTGACACTTTAGAGAAGAGTGGGTCAGAAGATAACAAGTTAAATAGAATACTTACTAGTGTAATTGCAAATATGAGTGAAGAAGTAGTAGAAATAGTGAAGGATTTAGTAGAATCAGATAGACTCAAGGATAGAGTAGTATGTGAAGTTACTTTAGAATTGGAAGCCGCAGAAGAGGTAGACATTGGATCGGAGTAGTAATAGTTTTGAGATATGAAGAGGTAGATATGAAGAGGTGGTTTGTTATTTTGCATCTATAGGGTTGGAAAACTTGTTATAGAACGGTATAGTTGTTAGAAACTATCAATTGCTTCACTATTTAAGAGGAGCATTCACAGTGAAATGTTGTTCAGTATTCATATTTCTAAAGATAGATAAAGTGAAGTGTAGTGAAGCAATGCTCATTACTTGAGCTTAATTCCGAGTATCAACTCTGCATGTGAGTTTGTGAGTGTGTGGAGAAATTCAAAGTGCAAGTAAGTGTGCTTGTTGGATGTTGGATTCCGCAGCCTTGATCTTCATTCTATGTGTTTGATCCTAAGTGAAGTGCAATCGGAGCAATGCCTTGATAGATTTGAGAGGAATTGTAGTGTTGGTAGTATACTACATTTGTGAGTGCAGCATTGAGTTGATGTGAAGCAATTTTGGTCATGGAAGTTGTGCCTTCAATGGAGGGGTGGAACACAATTTTGAAGCAAAGTTGTTTTATAGTGAAGTGCCGTCTTTGGGAGAATCTGAATCATCACAATCAAGATTTGTTTTGACAGAATTTGTTATGTTGTGATTATGGGTGTGTGTATTCATGACAAGTTGTCAAGATTATGAGCTTTTTACTCTCTTTTGGGTGTAGTTTCTTCCTGAGAGATTAAAGAGGAACCCAAGAAGAACTACATGTTACTGTTTGACTTTGTATTTGACTAATTCTGACCAATATCTCTGCTGGAACAAACTTTACTTACCTGATTACGACAAAAGTGATATTTGCCGGGTTGTCACACCCCCTTATATCTTGCATTTGAAAGTCAATCCTCAACTTCTTGATGGGGTCTAAGAGTTTCAAGGCTTTCAAGCCATTGATCAAGTATAAAAACTCATCTTCTAAGATGGCCATACTTTCTACCCATTGCTTGACCAATTCTATTGCCTTTAGGGATAATTACACTCCTTCTTCCTCTAATATCCCTAAAATCAAGGCCTCATTGAGCTCTATGAAAACAAGTATTGATGTTGTAGTAATAAGTGAGTAATCATTTGTTCCCACAAAGATACAAGTAAAAAATGATCAAACAAAAAGTAAAAGATAACAATGTAGTTCTCTTTATTGCATCTTTAATCTCTTAGAACCACACCTATAAAAGAGTAGCACATGCTCAAAAGTAGTATTGCCACAATTAATTGTCACCAAAATCACAATTCTTCAATTACATTCCAAATTGATCTTGATTGTGATGATTTAGATGATATGAAAAAAGCTACTTCACCTCAAAATTGCATTCCATCCCTCCATCAAAGGTACAACTTCCCAGTCTACAATGATTTTCCATTAAATTGCTTGCTTGCAAACATAAATGACAAAAACTACCAACACTACAATTCTCATAGATCCGTCAAGACATTGCTTTGGATGCACTCCATTTAGGATCAAAAACACAATGAAATGCAAAGTTGTAGAATTTAACATCTAACACACTCTCAATTTCAATCCAAACTTCTCCATACACTCACAAATGAAAGCAATTGACTAACACTCAAAATCAAGCAAATCACAAGTGTTGCTCAAACACTTTGCTGTACTCATTCTTTCCACTCAATTATTGAATACATAGTGCTTCAAATTGCTTCTTTAAATAGGCAAACCACTTCACAATTAGAAAAACTATCTAAAATAATTGACTACTTCACAAATCTCTAGATACAAAGCGTCATTCTACAACTTTGGATCTATAACTACTACTACTACTACTCTAATCTGATGCAAGTACCTGGATAGAGACTTTGGCTTCTTCACTTGAGTCCACTACAAGTGTCTCTTGGGTTCATCAACTACTTCTACTACTATTTCTTCTTCATTAGTCTATACTAGGATTGAAGTCATAAGTGTCCTATCTATTGTCTCCTTCTTTATTCCAACTAGTTTAGATGACTCAAATACCTCATCAAAAGTTACATGTACTCCAATCTCAACTACTTTGGATCAGATTACTCTACTTTCACTTAGAGTATGAGTAAGGTTATCTACATCAGCCATAACTAAATTTAATCTAAGGCATATATTATTTTCTACCTTAGTAATGTTCCTATCTACTCTATCTCTAAGGTGAATCAATAAAGAAGTGAATCCTTTTCTTTTCTCCTTTGAGTTTCATGCACTAGCAACTTGAGCTCATAGGTAGGCTTCCTCTAACTTGACCTTAGCTCCAATACTGAGCATTACCGTCAAGTGGGTAGCAACCTCACTAGCTAAATGCAAACCCTTCTTTGTCAAGAGCGACTTGCCTTGGTTCACCTCTTCCTCCAACTTCATACAAAGTAGTTCCAACTGCTCAGCATGCTTCACCTCCATCTTCTTTTTCTCCACTTCCTCATGAGCAACTTGAACTTCAGTCCACTTAACCAGATCATAAAAAATTTTATGTTCTTGCATTTTGCTGGCAAGCTCAATCTTTCTTTGCCACAACTTGCCTTAGCTTCTCCATTACCTATTGTTGCATTTGGATCTGCATTTTGATGATGGATTAAGTTGGTATGGGCATCCTCAAGTTCCTCTTATAACTTCTTTAGTGCCTCCTTCTACTCCTTTGAATCTTCTTTTTGGTGCTCCAAGTAACCGCCCTATTGCTCAAAACTCCTTGCAAGTCATTAAGTCTTTGTTGTCAAATTGCAACATCAACCCAAAGAACCTTGGCTTCATCCTTACTTTGATCCAACTTCACCTTTTGTTGTAGGATCTCTCCATTGAACACATTCACCATCTAACACTCATTCTTTACCTCTTGATGCTCCTTCTTTGACTCCTACATTCTCTCTTGCAAATGCACCAACAAAGGACAAACTACACTTGACAAGTAGTTCACACCTTGAAGTGTGTCTTCATTTGGTATTCCTTTGTCTTCAGAAGCCATTGCTTATGCTGCAACCTAAAGTCTAGATTGTCTTACCTTCATAATTAACTCCTCTAAGCTCTCCTCTTCTTTTGTAGGCTCACTTAGTCTGACACACACACTTGATGAGACATTGAGATCATACTCCTTTCTAGAACACCATCTTGAATTTGTCTTCCTTCTCCTCTAAAAGATCATATTTTGGTAGGTCCATACACATAGCATCTCCTCCCTCCATTCTCTCAATTACATCATGAAAGTCTTTTTCCAATCCTTCCTTAACTACTTCCTCTGTTGGCTATTGGACCTCAGGCTCTCCCTCACTCTCACAACTCAACTCCTTACTCTTCAAAGTCAACTCTTCCTCAGAGTCCTCATCATTGAACTTGGCTTCCTCTTCTTCTCATGCTCCAAATGATAGGTCGACTACTACTACCACCCAACTTGGGTCAATTTCCAAGTTGTTTCACTCTTGGTTGGAGAAACCATGTCTTTGAGTTGGCTTTTCTTCTTTGGTTGAGGTACCAAACCTAACGAGGTCTTCTCTCATCTAATACTTGCAAATTTTTTGTCACACTTCCTCATCTTTATCATGTATCACTTCTACTCCTCATTTGCATCACAATGCAGGTTTGGATAGAAATATGAGACCATTTATCTTCTGTCCTCAAGGCTGAGTAAATTTAGTCCTAAATAGTAATGGGTTGCAAAAAGTACATAGTAATGGGATGGCATATCCATCTTCCATTTGCCTATCATTTGCCTCATCCTCACATAAAAACACCTTGCCCAATTTACACTCTCTTTTGCAAACATGGAAGAATACAACCTGATGGTTTGTTAAATAGGTAGTCTACTCCAACTTCATCATTGCCTTGACAATACTTTGCCTCATTGGGTCTACATAGGTGTCTACCTTGTATCCATTTTTCTTTTGGGGTTCACTAAAGGACTCCTTCAATCCCTTAATCTCTTTTGTAAGATCACACTTTTAATCAAAAGGCTCTCCTGCATCCCATCCTAAGACTAATTTCCAATTGGATTTAGTCCAACAACTTGAGTGTCCTCTCCTCCCTTCCTCACTCAGACCTTCCTCATAATTGCTAGCCGTAATTTCTATCATGAACATTGGGAAATTGAGATTACAATTCCATACCAAGAAAGTGATCCAAAGTCATATCAAGACTTTGCATCTGGCCATCATATCAACTCGTGTAAGGGTAGGATTTTGGACCAAGATGGCCAACACATTGTTTCTTCCCTTGAACAACATCATGCTTCTCTCCTCACTCAACTTTGCACACAAATATCCCACAACTCAGCTTGTGATTCTAACATGATTAGAACAACTACTCAACACCATAAGATAGTCTTTCAACATTGCAAAATCTCCTTGACAAAGTCTTGATTTTATACTCTTTTGATTCATAGTCATTCTTAAGTCAAACCTCAATCAAGAATCACCTCTTAGCATGGGTAGCCTTTTTGGGTATCATGTGCGGATTCCATCCAATGATTGTGAAGCACAAAAAACCAATTTTAGGCATGCATTACTCTTGTCACTTTCAAATTTTTACCTTACATGAAGTAACCATTCCCGTTGAGTGTACCTTCTTGCCTAGTACAACCCAAGTCAAGGAACCTTAGATCAGGTTCTTCATCCCAATGTGAAGCTTCCGCACTTTGGGTCTTCCATCCTTCCAAGTCTAATCCAAGTCTTCATCTCCTCTAATACAAAGTCAACTTCCTTGGGTCAGATCAGATCTCCTACTTCAGATCCAAACACACCAATTCTCTTCATCTAACCTCCTTTCCTACTTAAAAATGCACTTTGTATTCTAAAAGCCATCAAAAACAAAAGATGTGGGTACCATATACCCCCTCCCTCAAATGCAAGCATCCCCATAAACATTGGTTTAGTTTAGTTTGTGGTACCCACATTTTTCATTTTAGACAAGTTCTAAAGAAGAAGTGCATTATGGAAACCAAATTGAACCCAAATGGAGAAGAAATGAGGAGAAGCATGTGTTTTGATCTGACCAAGGAGGTTGACTTCATGTTAGAGGAGGAAGAACTCGGATTGGACCCGAAGGAGGGGTACTTTGTATTGGAATGGATGTTGCAGGTCAAGATTATTGTAGGGCCATATCTTTGTGATCACATGTTCAAATTGTGTGTTCTATATCTCACTGGAAGTGTCTTTTTTAGGGTTGTTTGTTGCCACCAAAACCAAAAATTTTGGAAGTTTGTAGCAAAAGTTACAAGCATTTGAAGTTGTAGTAGATGTATTGAGTAGTTGAGTCACTTAGGGTTGGGTTCTTTGTATTTATACAACTTTGGACTTATATGACTTTGGGTTTACACAACTTCAGGTCAAGAGACTTTGCCTCAGGACAAAGGTAACCCAATCCAAGGTAGTCAGACATCAAATGTAGGAGTCTACAAATCAGATATCTGAAGCATCTGAAATAGTTAGGATAGATAAAGAAGAGATAGTTAGGATACCCATGACTTTAATTTTAATTCAGATTGAAGATATGATAGAAATTGAAGGAGAAGCAATAGTAATGAATGAACCCAAAGTGCAAGATCAGACAATAAGTGTCTTTGGGTCAATTACTTGAGACATTACAGAGGAGAAGTTCAAAAGATAAAGATCTAGATAGATTATACAAGTGCAATTGTAGTTTGTAGTGAAGAAATAGTAGAAATAGAAGATATAGGAATATTATTAGAGAGATCCAAAGAAAGGGAAATTCTTGAAGTAGAATTGGGTTTGGAAGCCAAAGTCTAGGTTGACATTGGATTGGAGTAGTAACAATTTTGAGATTTGAAGAGGCAAATATGAAGAAGTGCATTGTCATTTTGGATCTACAGGTTGGTAGAGTTATTGTAGAAATGGTATAGTTGTTAGTTAATTATTGAAGTGCTTAGCTTATTTAAAGGAGGCATTCCCAGTCTTATGTTCTTCAATATTCATAATTTCTAAAGATAGAAAAAGCAAAATTTTGTACCTTAGTGCTTGTTGCTTGTGTTGGATTCCATAATGCTGATTTTCATTTTGTGTGTTTGATTTTGAGTGAAGCACAATCAAAGCGATGCCTTGACAAATGTGAAAGGAATTATAGTGTTGGTAATATTTTGTATTTGTGAGTGTAGTGTGAGTTTGATGTGAAGAAATTTTGATCAAGGAAGTTATGCCTTCAGTGGAAGGGTGGAACGCAATCCTGAGATAAAGTCATTTTGTAGTTGTAGCCGTCTTCGTGAGAATCTGAATCATCACAATCAAAGTTGGTTTGGAAAGATTGGATAATATTGTGATTAAGGAGTGTTAATTTGTGACAAGACTGCAAGTCCATGCTTGTTACTCTCTTTTGGGTGTGGTTTCTACCTGAGGGACTAAAGATGCAATCTAGAAGAACCGTGTTTGTGACATTTGACTTTGTATTTAACTATTTTTGAATCATATCTCTATGGGAACAAACTCTACTTACTTGATTACCGCAAAAGTGATACTTATTATTCCTTTGGAGTCCATTGTCCAATAATAACATAGCTTCCAACCATTTACTCTAGTGGAAAATAGGTTCCCTTTCTAGTCTACCAGTTGAATAGAACCATTCTCAAAAGTGTGTGTCCCTTGGTATGGCCCCATCCACCTTAAGTGCAAATTCCTTGAAAAGAATCTTTAGCAATTGTCACATATCAACACTAAGTTGCCCTCACAAATAGTAACAGGCCATAACCTCTTATCATGCTTGTCTTTCCTTTGAGCTTGTATATGTCTTCTAGTTTGCAATGCATCGGCTTGCTTCTCTACCAACCACATTATCAATTGAATCCAAAGATCTTGACTTTCTTCCTCCAACAACCATTCCTCAAATAGGATATGATATGACCACCTCAAACTCAACAAGTAATATGGGATGCAATCCATGTGTGAAGAAATATAAAGTTTGCTTAGTGGTAATCTTTTTAGTTGTCCTATATGCCCACAAAGTTGCAAGTAACTTTGTGTCCCAATTGTAGGCATAATTGAATATCACCTTATTCAAAATTTTACAAAGTAACACATAAGCTTTCTCTATCAACCCATTTTCTTTTGGGTTGTAGAGAGTCATCTTCAGATGTTTAATTTGAAAATACTTCATTAAAGCTTCCACAAGTGAGTTCAAAAAATGAGTACCCCAATCATTGACTAATTCTAGAGGACATTCAGGTCTGGAGATGATGTTTGAAAAGATAAAATTTGCTACCATTTTTGCATCATCTTTCCAAGTTACATCGGGCTACATTATTTTATTAGCATAATTATTGTATACTAAAATGTGCCTCTTATTGGTTAATTGAGTGAGCAATTGAATTGGACACACAAAATCAATACTCATTTCTCAAATGAAACCAATGGCATAATTGGTCTCATGGGCCACTAGGTAGCAGATATAGGTTTCCCAATTTGCTAACAAGCATCATAACTTCTGATATAGGCTTGCGTATCCTTATACATTGTAAGCCACCAATATCCTACCGCAAGGATTTTCTTAATAGTGTTCTTTGTGCATAATGACCTCCCAATGCTTTCAAGTGTAGGGATGCTATTACTCTCCCTACCTTGTAGGGTTCTTTCACCTTGATATCATCAATGACAAAATATTGTGTTTGAGCTGTGAGCAGTCCTGTCTCTCACTCAAGATGAACCTATGATGGTTATTATGGTAGTGCACCATGGACTAAGAAGGCAAGATCTCCAACTCCATCATACTCCTCCAAGGCTAACACTCCAAGACTCAAGACATTGCTCACTCAATAACTCAATATGAGAGAGATAATTGCAAATGAAAGGATGATGAGTACCTCCTCACCCCTTGTTTATATACTTGTGAAATAGTTATACACTAAAGTTACTATTTACCATAGTAACTCAGTTACTAGGCTAAAAGTCAAGTATAAAGGCTAAAAGTCAAAAATTATAAAGGAATATCTATTCACATGGGCATATTCCACTAAGCATGTGATCTTATCTTGACCCAACCACTAAGTCAAGGATTTCTTCACATGGGCTATCCTTTGACTAGAGAAGAATCCAAAAGAAAGGCTTGTGGGCCTAAGAGTTCTCAACTCTTTCCTCCAAGCCAAACACTTAGGAATAATAGCAAGTCAACACAATAGAATCCAAAATAGTGGTACTCATCTTTTCCACTTCCTTTAAAGTAAATATCCCACTATCTTAGCAATGACTAACTTTAGTTAATCATGACTAATGTAGAACCATCCTTTATCTCTATATATGTAATACCTCTTAAGTATTTTTAATACCAAGCTAAATATCACAATACCACACACATGCACAAATGGGTGTTACAGAGCTAATATGGTCCCATTTTCCTAAGAAAGACTACTCTTTGTGACAAATCCAATCCTTTGGGACATTGACATGTATGCAAATAATGTTATTTTGCTGCATATCTTGTAATTTCCATTGTCATCAAATGTTATAGCTCTTCATCAAGGAAATGATCATCTATCTCCAAGTCCTGGTCCTCAATTTCTAGCCTAGATATGAAGTCCACATTTGCATGGAAAGCTCTCTTCTTTACTTATACAACACATGTGAATTCTTGTAGAAAGAGAATCCATCATGCAATTCACTCTTACAAGTCAACTTTCTCTACTAAGTGTTGTAGCACGTAATGATCCACATAGAACACAAACTCATATCTCAACAAGTAGTATCAAAACTTCTTGTAGGCATACACCATTCTAAGTGCTTCCCATTCCATAGTGGTATAATTTTTCTTTGAAATTGACAATTGCATATTGGCATAATAAATAGGATAATCCTTCTTCTTTTCATCCTTCTAGATGAGCACTACTCCTATTGTCATGGATTGTAACACCCATTTGTGCATGTGTGTGGTATTGTGATATTTAGCTTCGTATTACAAGTACTTGAGAGATGTTATTTATATAGAGATAAAGGATGGTTCTACATTAGTCATGATTAGCTAGAGTTATTCATAGCTAAGATAAAAGGGACCTTACTTTAGAGGAGGTGGAGAAGATGAGCACCACTATTTTGGATTCTAGTGTGTTGACTTGGTATTATTCTTAGGTATTTAGCTTTGAGGAAAGAGTTGAGAACTCTTGGGCTCGCAACCCTTTTTGTTTTGGATTCCTGTATTGTCCAAGGATAGCCCATGTAAAGGAATCCTTGACTTAGTGGTTAGGTCAAGATAAGGTCACATGCTAGTGGAATATGCCTATGTGAATGGATATTCCTTTCTACTTTTTGACTTTACTTGACTTTAAGTCTAGTAACTTGAGTTACTGTAGTAATTAGTAACTTTGGTACATAACTATTTCACAAGTATATAAACAAGGGGTGAGGAAGTACTCATCATCCTTTCATTTGCAACTATCTCTCTCTCATTGAGTTCTCTAGTGAGCAATGTCTTGAGTCTTGGAGTGTTAGCCTTGGAGAAGTATGATGGAGTTGGGGTTCCTTGCCTTCTTAGTCTATAGTGTGCTACCATAATAGCCATCAGAGGTTTATCCTAAGTGAGAGACAGGCCGGCTCACAAGACAAAAGTATCCACATATACCTGAAAAGGAACATCCCAATTTGGAGCCTTCATAATTGGTGCTTCCACCATTTTCCTCTTCAATGCCTACAATGCCTCTTCCTACTCTATCTCCCACAAATAGTCTTCAGATTTCTTTAACAACATTGTTAAGGGTGCAGCCAACACCATGTAATTGGCCACAAAATGCCTATAATATCTGACATGACCCAAAAATGCTCTTAGCTCCCAAATACTTTTAGGAGAATTATAATTTTCACCTTCTCAACTTATATTCCTCAGCTTGACACCCAATGTCCCAACATATTTCCTTTTGTCAATGCAAAGAAACACTTTTTTGGGTTTAAGGACAAGCCTGCAACACAACACCTATCAAATATTTGACAAACATAATCCAAATGCACCTCTCTTCATCAAAACACAAAAGTGTCATAAATAAAGACTCCAACAAACTTCTGAAGGAAGTCCTTAAAATTTGCATTCATCATTCATTGGAATGTAGTAGGAACATTCCACAATCTAAAGGGAATCTGATTATATACATAGGTACCCAATTTGTAATTAATGTGATTTTGTCCTTATCTTCTTCCTGAATGGACATTTGATTATAGCTTGAAAATTTATCAAGAAAACTATGGCAAGGATGATGATTCTTCCTTGTGACTTCATTCACCTTGCAAAAATCTTAGCACACCCAAATTTTTCCTATCTTCTTCTTTGGAACAATGACAATAGGGGGGACTCATTCACTACTCAAGACTAGAAAGATAATTCTTGCCCCCAAGTATTTATTAATCTCATCCCTCTTTAGGAATGAGTACTTTGTGTTCAACCGGTAATGGCATTGCCAAACTAGGACTGCACATTCCACCAAATCAATATGATGCTCCCAAATTGTTTAGGTATTCCTAGCATCTAATCAATAGACCAGGGAAATACATACTTTTATTCTATATACAAGGTAGTGTAATCTGCTCATTCTTTAGGAGTGACTTTGTTGGATATTTCAAGTACTTTTCCTTCTTCCAAGACAACATCTTGATAGTCATTGGGATGTACACCTCCTTCCACATGGCTGACTTAGCTTAGTCTTACAAGAGTGGAGTTGTAACCCCTTCCTCCAAATCACTACTACCAAAGGGCACATCATATAGGTTTTCCTCTTTGACATCCACCTCATAGCATTCCAAATAGTTTACTTGGATTTTTGGGTCCAAGTCTTCTAAAGATGAGGATGATGGATCGTTTGATTGATCTTCATCTTTGGACAAAGTAGTTTCTCTAGGGTGGGGAACCTTCATCTAACTAATTGTCACCAATCAATGACCTTCAAACTCAATATCCTTAAACGTTAACTTTGTTCATGCCAATCGACAACAACATGCACATTATGCAACTAGGGTCTTCCAATCAATAAAGGATAACTAGTTTTGGTCATTGGACTGAGTACAATATAACTGAGTTAAAAGGTATTCCAATAATAGTCACTATATTGGACAACATTCCTAAAGGTCGGCATTTGGATTGATATGAAAATTCCAAGATTTGTGGTGTAGGCTCAAATGTATGATACCTTAACATGTGGGTAGTATCTTCCATCATTACATTAACACCAGAACCTGAATCAATGTTATGGATGTAATCATGCAACCTACAATCTTTGGATCTACCTCTAGAGATCCCAAATCTTCCTAATCAATTCAATATATGGCAAGGAGATCCTTATTGAGGATCTATATACTCTCTTAAGAGCCGAGCTTAGTTGCTTTATATAACTTATTATTCTCCCACAATTGCTTAAATGTCACATTTGCTTGAGTGGATGCTAGATTGGCCACAGTATTGTATTGAGGTACTCCCACTAGCTTCACCTTCTACTTTTGCTTTGGGTTGACTTCTCAACACAATAGAAAGTAACCTCAAGTCTCTTAAGTATGGTGAATTGAGTGCTTTTGTTCTAAACCAAAGTCACTTTGGGTTTACTTACTTTGGCTTGAATCAGACCTTCAATCTCAGATTGGATATAAGCTTCAAAAGTTGGAGGACTCTCCTTCCGAACTTCCTTCAAGTTCATATTTTGGTCTCTTTGTATAGCCGCCTTCACCTCCTTCTATAAGGCTCTTGCTTTGGCCTTGGCCAAAATCTTTTCCTCCTTAGCGGTGTTGTCAAGAAAATAATCTATGGGTTGCATTAGTCCTATTTGGTGTAATAGAGAAACCAGGAGAATAGTATGTAGATGTATTTAAAAGTGCTAGTAGCAAGTGGTGTAAACTTTCCAAGAAGAAACTTGATAATTGCCAAAAGAAGTGAAGTTTGCTATAGTTTGTAGGTGGCCATTTTTGTTGGATTGTGATAAGAATTCCAAGAGTTGGCTGAAGAGTAGTGGTAATGGGTTTGGAACAGAAAGATTATTGGCAGCGAGAGCTGTAGTGATCTAGAGATTGGCATGCCTTGGGAGTTTTTTTAATGTTACTTTAAGCATGAAAGGGGAACTAATCCTAGCAAAGAAAGGAGAATATACTCAATGACTAAAGAAAAGCCCAAGAGAATGAGCATCAAGAGGAGGAAGAAAATTATCAACTAGAGAAAAGTTGGCTTAGTGAAGGGAAAGCAGAAAATGACAAATGAGACTCAGCACCACAAAAATGAAGTCTTTAGGAGTTTTGGTTAGCAATTGAGATAGGACAAGAATGCAATTCAGCTGAAGTCAAAAGAGAGTTGGGATCAGGGGGAGTTTGGCCAAGGAAGAGAATTTTTGGGAAGGAGAAAAATATCTAAGGAGTTTTGGATAGGAGGATTTGGGAGAGACAAGGGGATTTTAGAATGAGGAGAATTTTTTTTGGCAGGTCAAGCACAAGAGAATTCTTGAGAAGAAAGGGTTTCTTGTCTGAAAAAAGGAATCTGAGAGGATATAGGACAGAGGAGAAGGGGAATCAAAGGACAGAGTATGGTAGGAGGGGAAAAATCTGGAAAGTGCCTTGGCAAGGAAGGAGGATTTTGGTGAGAAGGAGGACAGTGCAGCAAGGATTCGAGAGGAAGGGTGGAGAGAGAGAGATGAGAGGGGTTCAGTCAAGAAGGAAGAGAACAAGGAGAACAAGGAGGAATCTCAAAGAAAGAAGACTGGACAAAGGAAGGGAACAGGAGGAACTTTTGAGAGAGAGAAAGGGTTTGGATAGAGGAACCTGCATGAGAGAATCTTTGAGACAAAAGAGTTTGCAAAGAGGAAGCTGCAAGAGAGAAATTTTGAGAGAAAGGTGTTTAGAGGAAAAGAGAAGATCAAGGGAAGTCAAGAATTGGAGTGAGAGGGAGATCTTGAAGGAGTTTTTCTGCATATACAATGAAATCTAGAAGGAAGAACTGAGAAAAATAGGGAACAATAAAGGATCAAAGGAAGGAGAAGAGGGTTTTGGTTTTGAGTGACAAGAAAAGAATGGCAGACATCGAGATAGAGTTTTGAAAAGACAGATTATTGAAGAGA
Source organism: Lunularia cruciata (assembly GCA_948567375.1). Classification (NCBI taxonomy): domain Eukaryota; kingdom Viridiplantae; phylum Streptophyta; class Marchantiopsida; order Lunulariales; family Lunulariaceae; genus Lunularia; species Lunularia cruciata. The sequence goes on from OX419758.1 coordinate 53,046,917, forward strand.
GAAATCTCAAAGGAGGGTTTTGATAGGGTGGGAAGGGATCTCAAGAGAGGGTTTGGCCAAGAGTGAAATTCTCAAGAAGGTTTTGCCAAGACAATGCAGTCTTGAAAGAGGTTTTGCAAGATAGAGATAACTCTCAAAATTGGTTTTTGCAAAATAAAGAGAGTGAGACCTTGAAGGGTTTTGAGGTTTTGGAGGAGTGAGATCTCAAAAGAGGTTTTGCATCTACAGAGGGAAATCTTGAAGGAGGTTTTCCATTTATAGAGAAATGTCAAAGGAGGTTTTGGCATATACAATGAAGTATCAAAGAAGGGTTTGGGCAAGACAGAGAAAGAGGTTTTGTTTTAGGACAATGAATTCTTGAAGGGTTGCAGGACAAAGAAATCTTGAAGGGGTTTGGCAGGATCTAAAGAAAGTCTCAAATGGGTTAGACAAGACTATGAGCCGGCCTGTCTCTCACTCAAGATGAACCTTTGATGGCTATTATGGTACTACACCATGGACTAAGAAGGCAAGGAACCCCAACTCCATCATACTCCTCCAAGGCTAACACTCCAAGACTCAAGACATTGCTCACTAGAGAACTCAAATGAGAGTGATAGTTGCAAATGAAAGGATGATGAGTACTCCCTCATCCCTTGTTTAAATACTTGTGAAATAGTTACGCACCAAAGTTACTAATTATTGTAGTAACTCAAGTTACTACACTAAAAGTCAAGTAAAGTCAAAAAGTAGAAAGGAATATCCATTCACATGGGCATATTTACTAGCATGTGATCTTATCTTGATCCAACCACTAAGTCAAGGATTCCCTCGCATGGGCTATCTTTGGACTATAGAAGAATCCAAAACAAAAAGGCTTGCGGGCCCAAGAGTTCTCAACTCTTTCCTCAAAGCCAAACACCTAGGAATAATACCAAGTAAATACACTAGAATCCAAAATAGTGGTGCTCATCTTTTCCACTTCTTCTAAAGTAAGGTCCACTCTATCTTAGCTATGACTAACTTTAGCTAATCATGACTAATGTAGAACCATCCTTTATCTTTATATAAATAATAACTTCAAGTACTTGTAATACCAAGCTAAATATCATAGTACCACACACATGCACAAATGGGTGTTACATTTACCCCCGGACTAAGTTCTCACTTTGTCCTCAAAGTGAAGGTCTCTCTACCTTCTATGATATATCTTCAACTTATTATGGTAAATCCTATCAAAGTGTCTTCCTCCTAACTCCTTCAGATCATAGGTGTAATTTCTCCACACCTTCTCCACTATGAAAGATCCAAAGTACTTAGGCAAAAACTTCTTTTGCACTCTCTTGAATTGAATAGAATCAAAAAACATTCTTTGAAAGGCCCCACGGTCTTCTTGCCTTGCCTCTTGTCATAGCTCTCCTTTTGTTTCCTTTGGGCATGCTCCACTTGAACCATAGCAATTGCTCTTGCCTCTTCCAACTCCATGAGTTGTTCCTTCCTTGACTTCTTTGCATCACCTCCTTGTGCTTTCTTCAATCTCCTATGAATGCTTTGGAAGGTAGGAAGATCAAAGTGAATAGGTAGGGTGGACTCAATAACACATACCAATTGAAATAGAGAATATTCAGTAGAAGTCTTCATGGTTTTCCTAAACTCCCACAAAACAACATGAATCCTTGTCCTAATGATGTTTAGCCCCCCCTCATTTTTACATCTTTGGCCAACATCATGCATAAGATCTGATTGGTTCTCTTTGCCAAGCCATTGGAATTTGGCTTATAGGATGTAGTTACTCTATGTGTGATAGAGAAATGTCGTAGCATGGCTGTAGTAATGTTTCTTGTAAACTCTCCTCCTCTATTAGAAACCAACTTCAAAGGGCATCCAAACCTAGTGATAATGCGTTCATAAAGAAATCTACCAACTTCATCTTCATTCTTGTCCCTCAATGGTCTAGCCTCAACCCACTTGGTAAGGTAATCAGTAACTACCACAATGTACCAATTGTTCCTTGGGGTTCTATTGAGAGAACCTACAAAATCAATTCCCCACCTCTCAAAAGGTCCTAGCAATGGAATTGATCTAAGTGGTCGAGTGGATATAGACTTTCTAGCAAAAGCTTGACAAACATGAGAAATTTTGCAATAATCAAGACAATCCTTGAAAGTCTCTCTCCAATAGTAACCTGCATCTAGAATCTTGAAAGTAGTCACCTTTCCTGCAAAGTGTCCTCCACATACTAAACCTTCATGAAACTCCTTTATGTGTAGGATAGACCCTTCCTTGCCCACTACTCTTTGAAGTAGACCATCTGCTCCTTGGTGAAAAAGAATATCCTCCACCATTGTGTAAGGTCTAGATCTTGCTACAAGGGCCTTCCTCTCCCTAGTATGCATCCCTTCTGGATAGTTACCTCTTGTCACAAAATCCACAATCTCCTTGTATTCCATTGGAACCTCTTCAGTCTAAACGTTTTGAGACCAAACATCATTGCCAACCCTTCTATATTCGTGATAGAGTAATTCTTTTCTATTGAAACCATTTGCCTACTAGCATAAGCTATTGGATGATCATGCCCATCTTGGTCTAATTGACTAAGAGTGCATCCTATAGCTACATTAGAAGCATTAGTGTAGAGGATGAAAGGCTTACTCCAATCAGGTTTAGCAAGAACTAGAGCTACAACAAGGGATTGCTTGAGCTCCTCAAAAGCTTTGAGAGCCTCCTTGTCCTCCAAAATCACCATGTAATCTACACCCTTCTTCATGTAGATGGTCAATGGATTAGCCTTGTTGTAAAATGAGAAGATGAACCTCTTATAGTATCCAACCATCCCCAAGAATTGGCATAACTTTGTCAGGCTTGAAGGGAATGGAAGGTCTAAGATTTTCCTCACCTTCTCAGGATCAACTACTATTCCATCCTTGGAGATGATGTGCCCCAAAACTAGACCTTCTTCATATCCAAAAATGCACTTCTTTGGGTTGAGTGATGCATTTGCCTCATCCAAGCGTTGCAAGACCTTGATAACGTGCTCAAAGTGCTCCTCCTTGCTCCCATAAACACAAAAGTCATCAATGAAATCTCTCACAAATTTCCCAATGAACTGTTCAAATACATTGGTCATGAACCGCTGGAATGTGGCTGGAGCATTGCAAAGCCCAAAGTTATGACCTTGAAAGCATAAGTTCCCCAAGGTGTGGTGAATATGGTGAGTTGTTGATGGTCTGGTGCAATCTTGATTTGGTTATATCCACTATAACCATCTCCAAAATTGTACATATCATGACCTACAACCTCCTACAAGATCTAATCAATGAATGGTAATGGATAGTAGTCCTTCTTGGTAATAGCATTGAGCTTCTTTTAATCCACACATACCCATGTGACAACCCGGCAAATATCACTTTTGTGATAATCGGATAAGTAAAGTTTGTTCCCGCAGAGATACTAGTTGGAATTGGTCAAATACAAAGTCAAAGTAACAATTGTAGTTCTTCTTGGTTGCGTCTTTAATATCTCAGGTAGAAACCACACCCAGAAGACGATAACAAGCATTGACTCGCAGTATTGTCACAAATTATCACTCCTCAATCACAACTCCATCAATTCTTTCCAAACAATCTTGATTGTGATGATTTAGGCTTTCCCAAAAATGGCACTTCACTGCAAAATGACTTTGCCTCAGAATTGTGTTCCACCCCTCCACTGAAGGCACAACTTCCTCGATCAAAATTGCTTCACATCAACTTTGCACTGCACTCACAAATGTAGAATACTACCAACACTACAATTCCTCTCAGATTTGTCAAGGCATTGCTCCGATTGCACTTCACTCAAGATCAAACACATAGAGTAAAGATCAAGGCTGCGGAATCCAACATCCAACAAGCACACTGACTTGCACTTCAAATTTCTCCAAACACTCACAAACACAAACACAAAGCTGATACTCAAAATCAAGCTCAAGCGACAAGCACTACTTCATAGCACTTTGCTTTATCTATTCTCAGAAATAATGAGCACTGAACAACATAAAACTACAAATGCCACTCTTAAATAGTGAAGCAATTGATAGTTATCTTCCTAATGCACCTCTTCCTAATGACTCTACAAACCTGCAGATCCGAAATGACAATGCACCTCTTCATAACTGCTTATTCAAATCTCAAATTGGTTACTAATCCGATCCAATGTCTAATTCTTCTTCGGCTTTCAAACTCGAACCCGTAGTAACTATACTTCCTACTGCTCTGTCCTTGGGTTTCACAACTCCTACATCTTCTACCAGATCTAACAATTCTCTTTCCTGATCTGACATTTCACTAGTGGGTAATCTATCTAACTCCTTATCTTCTGACCCACTCTTCTCTAATGTCTCCAATGGTAACTCCAAAGACATCTGCACTCCTACTTCATCTACTTTGGGTTTTGCTCTAACATCTTTCCAAAGTTTATCTATCTCTTATTTCACTAGATCTAATCTAATCGTGATATTGTCTTCGACTTCCAATATCTTCCTATCTACCCGAGTTCTAAGACTAATTAATAGAGCATTCGAGTCTGTATCCTTTGCATGTCTCCTCCTTGTCTCTTGCACCAACAATTTCAACTCGTGCAACCTCGTCTCTTCAATATGAACACTGGCCTCTGTACTCAGCATCGCATTCATCCTGATTACATTCTCCTTCAATGGTTCCAATCTCATCTTCCTTTCACGCTCCTAATCTGCAAGCCAATCTTCCCTATACATTGCCAACTCTGCCTCAAACTTGGCTTTCACAGTTTCCTTCTCCTTCTCCTTCTGCACAATCTTCTACTCTTGATTACGAAGTAACTCTCGTAATCTCTCTTCTTCCCTATATCTCACTGTCAACTCCTGTTGCCACAGTTGCTTCTTCTCTTCTACACTCTCTATCACTCTATTGAGCTCTTGTTCCTTCTCTGCTACCCTCGCCATAGCATGGATAATTTCTAGTCTTGAATCAGCAAATTGTTGCTTCAAGATTTTGTACTCTGCTACTTGTCTCTCCCTTTCTATGTCATTCTTCTTCACAAGTTCCTCTCGATACCTCGCTTCTCTCTTCAAGTTCTCAATAACTTGACACTACCCTACTGCATCCCCTCGCAGTACTTCCCTTTCCTCCTTGCCTCGGATTATACTCCTCTTCAACTCCAAGTTCTCTTCTTCTAGTCTTGTCAAAACCTGCAACACAGTCTTCACCTCCGGACATGTCGACTGCATCTCTTTCTTCTTGTGCTCTAGCTTCACTAACAATGGGCACACAATTTCTTGCAAGTACTCCACTCCATCACTTGCACCTACTTCCACTTGTGGAGTGATCTCCTTCTTTATCTCTTCTTCACCCGATACTTTCCTTCTTCTCTGCAGTCGTCGTATCGGAATAGATGCTTCACTCCCCAAACTAGCATTCTCCTCTTCCCTTGCCTTACTTGGACCCACTTCATACTTTGCCTTGCATCTTGACCAAACTCCCCTCTGAATCGTAATCTTCTTCTCCTCCGGCTCGGGTACCTCATCCTCCAACTTTGCGTTATTTTCTTCCTCAAGCTCCACCCAAACTTCTTCTTCTTTGGCAGCAGGTACCGATATCATCTCCCCACCTTCATCACTATCGCTACTCGTATCTCCACTTTGTAGCATGAGCTCCGGTTCCTCCTTGTGTTCCAAGTCTTCGGACTTGCACTTGGCTATGCCTTCCGAGTCTTCCTCTGATGACGCAATCACCACTATGCCTTTCCTTGGGTTTCCTCTCCTGGTCTTCCGAGGTCTTGTCTTCTCTACGTCTTTGCCTTCTCCTTGTTGACTCCGCTTCTTTGACTTTGGAGTACTCACTTCTACCTCTGCACTCTTGCCCGTCTGCACGTAGTACTCATCAATGCTTTGGATTTGAAGAATGTGTTGTGGCTCTCCACGTCGACTTCTCTTCTCAAGTCGGGATGAAAGTGAGACACCATTCTGCTGCACTCCGCTAAATTGAGTAAATTCAACCCGAGGTAGAAATGTGCTGCAAACGGCACGATGTAGTGTGGAGGCGACTTATCCCGCAAATTCCACACCATTTGTCTTGTCCTCCCATGGAAGCACCTCGCCCAGTTGATAGATTCTCCTGCAAACATCTTATGGAAGAACACGGCTTGGTGTTTCATCACATAAGTCGTCCTCTCTGGCTTTAGGATTGCCATGAGAGCACTCATGATCCCTCTCTTCACTGGATCTTTGTAGCTCTCAACCTTATACCCATTCTTCGTTCTCTTTGAAAAGAAGGCATCCCTCACTTCTTGGGTTTCTTCGGCTACCTCTCCCTTCCCCAAGAACATGGCACCCTGCTCCACGCCTGCCTCTCTTCCGAGCACCAATCTCCAATCTGACTCTGTCCAACAAGCCGGATTTCCTCTCTTCCCCTCTTCCTCGGGACCATCGAGACACTTACTCTCGATTATCTCGGTCATGAAACCTGGAAAACTTACATTCCAATTCCATACCAAGAAGGTGATCCAAAGTCGGCTCAAGACTTTGATTCTTGCGATCACATCTAACCTCCGAATCACATGATTTCTCACTGCAAAGTTGGAGTTCTTCTTTCCTCCTCCCATCTTTCCTGCTTCCTCACTATCTCTTGGTTTAACTCTCTTGAATTCTCCTCTACACACTAGCGCATCTTCAACTCTACTTCCCTTCCCACAATTTCCTATAGGACAACTCCTCAACGGCAAAGGAAAATTGCTTGACATTGCTTTGTCATTAGCCCAATTTTTTTAGAGTTGCGCCTTCTTTGCCTCTCTTTAATTCAAGTTTCTACCGAGAAATCACACCTCTTGCATGCGCCTGTCACTGTCAATTGTACTTCACGTGTAAGACCGCCGGTTTTGAACGGTCCCTTCTTGAATTTCTTGCCCCAAAGAAAGGTTGTTACATTGTCTTTGCCTTGGGTTGAGCTCCCCTCAATACAAAGACTTCTTACTTTGGGTTGTATGCTGACAGAGCAAGTCCAAGTACTTTGCCTTATGACCCGAAGCCACGTTACCTTGGGTTTCATCCCAAAGACGCTTTTCCTTGCCTTCTTTGGCCATACAAGCGCAATCCGACTTCTCTATACACTTCTTCTTCTCCATTTCAAAAAAAAAAAATGTGAGTACCACATACCTAGAGCTTGCCATTCTTTTTCTTCACAATGACAATTGGAGACACCCATTTTGAATTCTCCACCTCAAAGATAAATCTGGCCTCCTTGAGCTTATCAATCTCCTCTTTCACAACCAAAGATATTGGTGGGCAACTACGATGTTGCTTTTTCTTGCATATGACTCTACCTCTATCTTGTGCTCCTCCAAGAAGACTTCCTTCAAATCCTTGTAACTTAAAGCAAACACATGGATAAACTTGCAGATAATCCCCTCAAATTTCACCTTCTCCTCCTTGGTAACATTTGGGCCATACTTGAGGGTAGTTAACCTTCTCTCTACCTCCTCAAGTGTCAATGGTGATTTATCTGGGTCCTTCAAAACCTCTGGCTTAGGTGCAAAATCCATAGCACACAAGGGATACACATCTAAATCCGATTCAGATTCATCCTCCTCCATGGAAGTCTCCTCTTCCATGCTTGTGTCCACACCTAAAGCTCCTTCTTCAAAATCTGATTCCCAATAATCAGAAGATGGTGTATCTGAATGTGAAGTGTTGGTGGTGTTAGTCATAGGAATTGTGACTCTATGGTTTGATTGCCCAATCCTCAAGTACCCTTTGTGTCCTCTATCTGTTATGTGTGCTGCTCTCAACCATGGCCTCCCAAGAAGTAAGTCATAGCTTGAATCCTTCAAGACTTGGAAAGTCATGAGATTCTGAACTCCCATAATTGAAACTACCACCTTATCCATCACCCCAACTGGTCAAACTTGTTGCTTGTTTGCCATGCTCACCACAAATGTTGAAGGTCTTGAGGGTATCATATCCAAATTATTCATCAACCTTTCTGACATGGCATTGAATGTTGATCCTCCATCAACAAGTGCATCCTTGATGTTGTGACCATTCACTCTCACATCAATCTTAGAGGCATATTCACAAGCCTCCCATAGTGCTAGCTTGGCATCCACCACCCTCATTGATATTGGAGCTTTTGCCTTCTTCTTCCTCTTGCTCCTTGTAGAACTCAAACCACCTCTAAGCTCCTTTCCCAAGGTAGGGTTCAAAGCAATCAATTGGCCCACTATGATGTTAGCCTTGTGACTACCAACATCCTCCAAGACATTGTAGTTCCATTGTTGCTTTGAAATCAAGAAATCTTCCATCTCCAACTTCTTCCTTGAACTCTTTTTTGTTGATGGTGCTGAGGTGCAAGTGTTCCTAGTAGACACAAGAGTATCCTTGCTTGGAATAAACCCTTGAGAAGAGTGAGCATCCTCTACAAAATGAGCTCTCTTCTTCTCTTGTGCCAAAAGCTCCAAATTAAGACCCTTGGAGTTTGAGCACTTTCCCTTCTCATACCTACTCTCAACCACATCTATGGATGCTATCTCCTTACCTTTGTTTGGATTAGGAGCCAATTGGGTTTCACTACCTCCCTCTTTCCCTCTATTGGCTCCTTCATAACCCCTTCTTCCATGGTAAGTGGAATTTGGGCAATTCCTTTGGATATGGCCTCTTCCTCCAAAGCCAAAACAATTTTTATCATTGAAATTGTTGGCTGGTTGTCCTCCTATATATGGATAGTTTCTATAACTCCTAGGCCCTCTCCCTACATTCTGGTCCACCTCTCTCTTCTCCCATAGTTGCACCACATTGATCTTGAGATCTGCAAGTTGTTCTATGATGGTTTGAAGTGGATCCTTTGATGGAGATGCAAGAATTGGAGCAACTACTACCTGTGGTGCACCCTTGCCACCAAAGTATCAGAATTTCCACCATACTTGTAGCCTTGAGGAGGATGCACAACCTCCTTCACCACCAAATCACTCTCATCTCCTTCCAAACTCTCCTCCATACAAATTGCAATCTTGATAGCTTCAACCTTGGAAGAAGGTTTCTCATATCTCACCTTGCTTCTAATTTGTGGTCTCAACCCTCCCACAAAATTCTTGGTGAGCATGGCTCCTATGCCAATCATAGTAGTCTCCACATCATCCCTACCCTTCCTCAACACTATGCAAAATCTGGACTCTAACTTTTCCATTCTTTCCACATAGACTCTCACTTTCTCTCCATCTCCTTGTTTGGGAAAGGTAACCTCACTCATCAATCTCTCATAACTCTCATCTAGAAGGAAGTTCTCAATGAGTGTTGAATTCAAACTCTCCCAAGACTCTTCTTCTCCATCTCTCTTCTCTCTCTTTTGGTATTCTGACTCATACCATATAAGTGCTGCATCCTCAAAGAAATTTGGTAATAATGAGGTCCACTCATTCTTCCTCCTCTCATTGTTTCCTATGCAAGCTCTCTTGAAATCTCTCACAAAGGCCTCCACATCTTCTCCATCCTTGCCAAAGAAAACCGGAAGTTTCCCCATCTTAATCCCTCACTATTTTTCTTTCCTCTCAAATTTTTTTCTCTCACTCTATAACTAATATAGTATGTACATGACTAACACCATTTGAGAATAATCCACCCTAGGGAACACAAAAGGTTCAGGTCACTCTAAGATTTCTATAACAACATCAAATCCTAGAGTGCATATTAATTGAACTCTCATGGATAGTTTATCCATAAGTTGAAAGATTATCTCCATCACTAATCTTGAGAACTAGCTGATGAAGGTGGTAGTATTTCTATAGTTGTACTAAGACTCTCTCCAAGATCTTTCACCAAAGTCTCCAAAAATGCTTATACTCTACTACACTCATGTCCTTTTGGAAGTCCTTCCACTCCACAAACCTCACACAACTCCTTGGTCTTAGATCTTTTCCCTCCCAATCTTGGTGAAGAAGGTCCAACATGAAAACCCAAATCAAGTAATCCTCTCCTTTCCCTCAATCTCTTACTCTCAAAGTTCAATGGACATGAACTTGCCTCATGTCCCTTCTCTCCACATAGAGAGCACTTAGACTCACTCTTTCTTCCAAGTGGTGTAGGTTTTTGGATCCTCTCAACTCTCTCTTCAAATTCTATTCTAAACTCTCTTCTCCTCAAATCCACCCCTACAATCACCTCAATACCTTGGGGAACCTTGCATAGCCTCAATTTCCAGTCTTGGTGACACTCCATGTTCCCAAGATGAGTCTAAACCCTCAAACATGCCTTTTGTTGCCCTCATACTCCTCATGCATGAAATCTAAACTGTGCAGAATTGACCCTTCCTCACAATGTTAGTCAAACTGGAATCTCACAGTCCTCTTAAATTTTCACGCTTGATCATAACTCTAGGAAGTTTCTCCCTACAAAATTTCAGATCTTTTCATCAAGCCATTTGGCCTAGGCACCTTTCTATTTAGCACACATATTTCAGATTTGGTCTGAAAACAACCTCCCTCACTTTAAAAACTTATAACTCTACTCAAGAATGATCTATGTCTAATTTTTGCATCAATACGTAGGATACAATGCATTGAATTTTATAAGAATTATTCACCACAATCCACTAAAAACTGAATAAATGGCAGACTTTGTACAATTTTCAAGAGAGCATGCAGTTGCGGGAGCAGTTTACCCTATCAACTTTCAAAAATTATAGCCCAATGTGCATAGCATCTCTCACAATAATTTTAACTGTGCTAACTGAAGGATAAACCAAACTATCATGTATAGAAATTTAAAGTCCAGATCCCAAACTTGAGATTTTGCCCAAAATCACCTTAATCTCCGAAATCTGCAATCCACCTCACACAATCTCTCCAAATCCTCTCGAGTGTACAAGATGTACAAAATCACCTCAAAGACATCATGATGAACTAAATGTAAAAAAATGGGTCCAAATTCTATAACATAAGATCAGCACTCTCCTTCCCTAAAGTTCTCTCCAAATGAGCTCTCATGTCCTCCTTCTATCTAATATAGAATTGTACACATAACATTATCTTTCCTTCTAGAGAGGTCTTGGCAACGGAACCAAAAATGTAATCCGGCTTGTCTCTCACTCAAGATGAACCTATGATGGCTATAATGGTAGTGCACCATGGACTAAGAAGGCAAGGAACCCCAACTCCATCATACTCCTCCAAGGCTAACACTCCAAGACTCAAGACATAATTCACTAGAGAACTAAAATGAGAGAGAGATAGTTGCAAATGAAAGGATGATGAGTACCCCCTCACCCCTTGTTTATATACTTGTGAAATAGTTACGCACCAAAGTTACTAATCATTGTAGTAACTCAAGTTACTACACTAAAAGTCAAGTAAAGTCAAAAGTAGAAAGGAATATCCATTCACATGGGCATATTCCACTAGCATGTGATCTTATCTTGACCTAACTACTAAGTCAAGGATTCCTTCACATGGGCTATCTTTGGACTATAGAAGAATCCAAAACAAAAAGGCTTGCGGGTCCAAGAGTTCTCAACACTTTCCTCAAAGCCAAACACCTAGGAATAATACCAAGTCAACACACTAGAATCCAAAATAGTGGTACTAATCTTTTCCACTTCCTCTAAAGTAAGGTCCCCTCTATCTTAGCTATGATTAAATTTAGCTAATCATGACTAATGCAGAACCATCCTTTATCTATATAAATAATATCTCTGAAGTACTTATAATACCAAGCTAAATATCACAATACCACACACATGCACAAATGGGTGTTACAAGACAAACAACTCTTGAAAGGTTTGACAAGACAGAGAAATCTTGAATGTTTGGAAACATAGAGAAATACTGAAGGAATCCTTTGGAGTGACAAGAAATATAGAAAGGGTGTGACAAGAGATCATAGACATGAATGGATCAAAGGAGAGATTCATATAGAGTTGAAGGTATAAACCAGTTCAGGAATAGATTTCAGTTCAAGTACATATATAGAGAGAAGCTAAAAGGCTTGTATTATTCTAAGCAGATTCTGCTGATGATTGCACAACTTGTACAAAAAACTGGAATTTTGTTTCATGCACAAGTTGGTCTACTTACATTGCTATCAGACATTGGAAGGATTTGAGCTTAAACTAAATAGTTGAGAAGTGTAGAGATGAAACGAGTGAATCTTATCTAGTTGAACACATGTTTAAGAGAAACTGGAGGGCACCCTCTTATAGATAACCAAAATCTTCTTTGTTCCATTCTTGGCCATTCAATATTTGTCTCCTTCTTTGTGTTGCTGAAGTGTACACAAGCCTTGCTCGAGAAATCTATGGAGTAATCCAGACGGATTCCATGCGCATGATATCTCATTGAGACAAAATGCTGAAGTGTTGATTACAACCTGAATTGGATCTCATAGAACACAACCTCTATAAGTCAGGTATGTCTATAGTATAGAACGTTGTGTCCTATGACAAAAATCTGGTTAAAGTGGAGACATAATTGTAAGAAGGAAGAATTGGAAACCTTTAACAAGTGGATCACATTAAGAACAATAGCTTTGATAATGAAATTGGAGCACATGGCATCAGTTGCCATAGTCAAGAAGAAAGAAAGAAAACTCAACAATAAATTCTTTGTACAAGTTTGATAGTTATTGACATTTCACATTCCTATCCAGTAGAGTCAACTCAAGCCACTTGTACCATCTCAAATTGTGAGGTCTAGGCGCAAGCAGGCAGGTGCTCGGCACATCCTTGAGACCATACAATCCCCGCAACAACAGATCAGATAGATTTGGGATAAAATCTTTTCACCTTCTATGAAGAGGTTGAGGTAGTGCTTACCTTCTTGGGATCACATTTCTTCTTTCCCAATTGAGTTTCAACTTGCAATACTTCAACATCTGGCCTGTGAGCCGGCCTGTCTCTCACTCAGGATGAACCTCTGATGGCTATTATGGTAGCGCACCATGGACTAAGAAGGCAAGGAACCCCAACTCCATCATACTCCTCCAAGGCTAACACTCCAAGACTCAAGACATTGCTCACTAGAGAACTCAATGAGAGAGAGATAGTTGCAAATGAAAGGATGATGAGTACCTCCTCACCTCTTGTTTATATACTTGTGAAATAGTTACGTACCAAAGTTACTAATTACCGTAGTAACTCAAGTTACTAGACTAAAAGTCAAGTAAAGTCAAAAGTAGAAAGGAATATCCATTCACATGGGCATATTCCCCTTATCTTGACCCAACCACTAAAGCAAGGATTCCTTCACATGGGCTATCCTTGGACTAAAGAAGAATCCAAAACAAAAAGGCTTGCGGGCCCAAGAGTTCTCAACTCTTTCCCCAAAGCCAAACACTTAGGAATAATACCAAGTCAACACACTAAAATCCAAAATAGTGGTGCTCATCTTTTCTACTTCCTCTAAAGTAAGGTCCCATCTATCTTAGCTATGACTAACTTTAGCTAACCATGACTAATATAGAACCATCCTTTATCTCTATATAAATAATATCTCTTAAGTACTTGTAATACCAAGCTAAATATCACAATACCACACACATGCACAAATGGGTGTTACAGGCCATCCTCCCTCCAAGAATGGATTCAACTTCTTTGGAGCTTCTTCCTCTAAAGTTATACAATTCATTGTGGCCTCTACCTTAGCTTGTGGTGGTGGACGTTTTGGTGGGGTCTGAACATACCTCACCAGAGGCTTTAGCCTATACATATTAGCTAGGCACATGACCCAAGCTCTTACTATTTCTACGCAAAGATATATATCCAATTTTCCATTCTCTCTTGGTCCATAGCATGAACATTTGTCTAGGCAAAACATTATTTGTATATTTTAGCTCACTCTTCACCAATTGCTCTTTGGCTTATTGTCATCTTTTGATGATGATGAGGTTGGGGAGGTATTGTGAGATAATCTTCTTCTTTCCTTTCACCTCTTCCTCTCCTAATTTCCTTAGTTACTGGCACAATGAGAGTGAGCTACCTCATAACATGCAATGTGTTTGAGTACTTTGTCAAAAGAAGTTACATTCCTCTATTAGGTGAAGATACAAATCTCCAATGATAAGTCTCTAAGGAAGTAGGTGATGACCTGGGCATCCAAATAGCCAAAAACCTTAGCTTGCTTAGGCACTTGATTCATTAACACCATGAACCGTTTTGCATAATCTCTCAACTTGTCATTTTTGCCAAGATCCAAATTATTGAGTATGGCAAAGATGCTCATATTGTAATCCACTTCCAAAAACCATTCTAGGAAGTTATCCTAGAGTTCTGCTCAGTTAGCTAGTTAGTTACACGGGTGTACCAACCAACTCCTAGCTTTCTTTTGGAGCAAACTTGGGGAAATTTGCAATCTATCTTGGGAGTTTTGTTCCTTGTTGGCAAACAAAATTACTTCAAACTCCTCAATAAGTTCATTTTGGTCTTCATCCTATTCCATCCCCTTGTACTTTTGATAAGCTTGGCTTGTAATAGGGTGTGACAACATGGCAACCGATCATAGGATAAGCTATTGGGGTACCAGACTTGGTTGCTCCAAGTCACTCTCCAAAGGTTGTACTTTGGGTTTGGGCCAAGCTTCCCCATGGTACTAGATGCCATGATAGGTCTTCTAAAGAGGCTTCCACTTCTTTGACTTGAGGTTATGGAAGGGTGTCAATACCAGAGGGAGAGTGATTTATGATTAAAGGGCGCAGCTCTCCCCGGCAGTGGAATACCTCCAGTAGACCTCCAAGACGATCCATAGAACCTCTAGCTATATCATAAAGAAATTTTCTATCTCACCTTCACAAAGAGAAGGTACATAGAAAATTTCTATACACCTTCTCTTCTCTTTGTTCTCTCAACACAAACATTCATATTTTCATGATAGTTAGCATACAAAACCACTTTGTATTCTTCCACTCCAAGGTTTATATCCCCAGTAGCAACACCAAAAATCATTTGACAACCCAACAAGAATCAATTTTGTAGTAATAGATGAGTAGTCTATTGTTCCCACATAGATACAAGTCAAAAATGGTCAAACAAAAAGTAAAAGGAAACAATGTAGTTCTCTTTATTGCATCTTTAATCTCTTGGGCAAGAATCATACCCAAAAGAGAGTAGCACACACTCAATAGCACATTTCCATAATTAATTGACACCAAAATCACATTTCTTCAATTACATTCTAATTTGTTCTAAATTGTGATGATTCAATTTATATGGAGAAGGCTAGTTTGCCACAAAGTGACTTCACCTTGGAATTGCATTCCGTCCTAATCTAAAATGACTTTGTATCAATTGCTTACCTGCAAACATAAATGACAAATACTACCAACACTATAGTTCTCATAGATCCATCAAGGTATTGCTTAAAATGTGCTCCATTTGGGATCAAACACATAAAATGAAATGAAAAGTTGTAGAATCCAACACCTTACACACTCAATTGCAATCCAAACTTCTCCATACACTCATAAATGAAAACAATTGACTAATACTCAAAATTGAGCAAAATGACAAGTGTTTCTATAGCACTTTGCTTTACTCATTCTTATACTCAATTATTGAATAAATAGTGATTCAAATGGTTGCTTTAAATAGGTAGACCACTTGACAATTTTAAAAATTGTCTAAACTACTTCACTACTTCCTATAAATTTAAAGATACAAAGTAGCATTCTACCACTTTGGATCTGTAACTACTACTCTAATATGATCCGAGTACTACCTCAACTTTTGCTTCTTCACTTGAGTCCACTACAAGTGTCTCCTGCACTTTGCATTCATCAAATTTTTCTACTATTGTTTCTTCTTCATAAGTCTATACTAAGACTCAAGTCATAAGTGTCATATCTATCTTCACCTTCTATATTCTAACTAGTTCAGACAACTCAAGTAACTCATCCAAAGTCACTTGTACTCCAATCTCTACTACTTTGGATCAGATTGCCCTACTTTCACTTAGAGTACAAGTGAGGATATCTACATCAGTCTTAACTAAATCAAATCTAAGGAATATGTTATTTCTTACCTCAATCATCTTCTTATATACTCTATCTCTAAGAAAAATCAATAAAGTATTTAAATCTACATCCTTTGCTTTTCTCCCTTGAGTTTCCTACACTAGCAATTTGATCTTGTGTAGGTAGGCTTCCTCTAACTTCAACTAAGCTCCAATACAAGCATTATCTTCAAACGGGTAGCAACCTCACTAATTGAACCCAAATCCTCCTTTGTTGAGAGTGACTTGCCTTGGGTTACCTCCTCCTCCAACTTTATTTGAAGTAGCTACAACTCCATAGCATGCTTTGCCTCCATCTACTTTTTCTCTACTTCCTCATAAGCAACTTGAGGTTCAGCCTGCTTAACCACATCATACAAATGTTGCTCTTCTCACTTTTTGCTGGCAAGCTCCCTCTGCCAAGCTCAATATTTCCTTGCTATGACTTGCCTTAGCTCCTCCATTGCATGTTCTTGCATTCATATCTATGTTTGTTGATGTACTAAGCTGGTATGGGCATCCTCAAGTTCCTCTTTAGCTTCTTGAGCACCTCCTTCTATTCCTTAAACTCTTCTTTTTGGCACTCCAAGTAACCACCCTATTGCTCAAAACTCCCTTGCAAGTCATTGAGGCTTTGTTGTTGGATTGCAACATCAATCCAAAGAACCTCTGCTTCATCCTTACTTGTGACAACCCGGCAAATATCACTTTTGCGGTAATCAGGTAAGTATTGTTTGTTCCCGCAAAGATACTAGTCAGAATTGGTCAGAATATGAAGTCAAAATTCACCATTTAGTTCTTCTTGGTTGCGTCTTTAATCTCTCAGGTAGAAACCACACCTAGAAGAGAGTAACAAGCACTAATTCACATCTTGTCACAAATTCACACTCCTTAATCACAACTCCATCAAATCTTTCCAAAAAATCTTGATTGTGATGATTTAGGCTCTCCCAAAAATGACACTTCACTACAAAACGTCTTTGCCTCAGAATTGTGTTCCCCCCCTCCACTAAAGGCACAACTTCCTCAATCAAAATTGCTTCACATCAACTTCGTGCTGCACTTACAAATGCAGAATACTACCAACACTACAATTCCTCTCAGATCTATCAAGGCATTACTCTGATTGCACTTCACTTAGGATCAAACACACAAAATGACGATCAAGGCTATGGAATTCAACATCCAACAAACACACTGACTTGCACTTAAAAATTCTCCCAACACTCACAAGCACAATCACAACGCTGATACCCAGAATTAAGCTGAAGCAATGAGCACTGCTTCACATCACTTCACTTTATCTATTCTCAAAAATAATGAGCATTGAACAACATTTTCATGCAAATGCCACTCTTAAATAGTGAAGAAAATGATAGTTACTAACAACTATACCGTTCCGTAACAACTCTACAAACCGGCAGATCCAAAATGAAAATGCACCTCTTCATATCTACCTCTTCCTACCTCAAAATTGTTACTACTCTGATTTGATGTCTACTTCTTCCTCGACTTCCAATCCCAAAGTAACTTCACTTACTCGAGTTTCATAACTACTAATTCCTCTACCAATTCTACTTCTCCTTCACTTTGATCTACAATTCTTGTCATAGTTAATCCTTCTAAATCTCTATCTCTCGATCCACTCTTCTCTAACATCTCCACTGGTAATTTTGAAGATATTTGCACTCCTATGTCATCTACTTTGGGTTTTGCTCTTACATCCTTCCAAAGTTTATCTATTTCAATTTCATTAAGTCTAATCTAATTGTGATACTGTCTTCCACTTCCAATATCTTCCTATCTACACGAGTTATGAGACTGACAAGTAAAGCGTTCAAGTCTTTATCTTTTGCATTTCTCCTCCTCGTCTCTTGCACCAACAACTTCAACTTGTGCAGTCTCATCTCCTCAATTTGCATGCTTGCTTCTGTACTCAGCATCACATTCATCTTTGTTACTATCTCCTTCAATGGCTCTAGTCTCATTCTTCTCTCCCGTTCTCAATTTTGCAAGCCAATCTTCTTTATACATTGCCAATTTTTCTTTGAACTCAAATTTCACTGTCTCCTTCTCCTTCTCCTTCTCCCTCTCCCTCTCCTTCTGCACAATCTTCTCCTCCTGATTGCAAAGTAACTCTCTTAATATTTCCTCCTCTCTATATCTCACTATCAACTTTGCCAGAGCTGCTTCTTCTCTTCTACACTCTCCATCACTCTATCAAGCTCTTGCTTCTTCTCCAGCTACTCTTGCCATAGCATGGATAATCTCTAATCTCGAATCAACAAATTGTTGTTTCAAGATTTCATACTCAGCTACTTGTCTTTCCCTTGTTATGTCATTTTGCTCTATGGTTCTCTCTCTACTCCCCACTTCTCTCTTCAAGTTCTCAATTACTTGATTTTGCACTACTCCATCTACTTGTAGTACTTCCGTTTCCTCCTCACCTCGGATTATACTCTTCTTCAATTCCGATTTCTCTTCTTCCAATCAAGCTAATACTTGCAATACAGTCTTCACCTCCGGACATGTTGATTGCATCTCCTTCTTCTTGTGTTCTAACTTCACTAACAATGGGCACACAATCTCCCATAGATAATCTACTCCTTCATTCAGAATTACTTTGGCTTGCGGACTTATCTCCTTCTTCTTCTCTTCCTCACCCAACACTTGCCTTCTTAGGCACAATCGCCTTATAGGAATGGATTCTTTGCTCCCCAAACTTCCACTCTCCACTTCTCTTACCTTATTTGGCCCTGCTTCATACTTTGCCTTACGTTTGGAACGGACTCCTCTCTGAATTGTAACTCTCTTTTCCTCCTGCTCTGGAACTTTGTCTTCCAATTTTGAGTTACCTTTCTCCTCCGTCTCAATCTTGGCTTCCTCCTCTTTGGGTATCAACTACATCTCTACTCTATCATCACTGGGACTACTTGTGTCCTCACTTTGAAGCATGAACTTGGGTTCTTCCTCCTTCTCCGAGTCTTGGGACTTGCACTTAGTTTCCCCTTCCAACTCTTCGTCCAACGATGCAATTACCACCAGTTCTCTCCTTGGGTTCACCTTTCTAGCTTTCCAAGGTCACACCTTCTCTACTTCTTCTTCTTCTCCTTGTCAAATCCTCTTCTTTGACTTTGGAGTACTCACCTTCAATTGCACACTCTGCCCTGTCTGCTCATAGTACTCATTGCTACTCCTGATTTGTAGGATGTATTGTTGCTCCTCCGCATCAACATCTCTTCTCAAGTCGGTGTGGAAATAGGACACCATCTTATATCTCTCCGCCGCATTGAGCAAGTTCAGCTCCAGATAGAAGTGGGCTGCAAACGGCACAATGTAATGTGGAGGCAACTTGTCTCACAAATTCCACACCATCTATCTTGTCCTCTGATGAGGACACTTTGCCCACTTAATTGGCTCTCATGCAAACATCTTATGGAAGAACATTGCTTTGTGCTTCATCACATAGGTCATTCTCTCCGGCTTCAAGATCGCCATTAGAGCACTCACAATCCCCCTCTTAACAGGATCCTTAAAGCTCTCCACTTTGTTGCCATTCTTTGTGCGCTTTGAAGAAAAGGCATCTCTCACTTCTTGGGTTTCCTCGGCTACTTCTTCCTTCCCCAAGAACGTGGCACCATGCTTTGTGCCTACTTCTCTCCCAAGTACTAATCTCCATTCTGACTTTGTCCACCAAGCCGGATTTCCTCTCTTCCCTTCTTCCTCAGGGCCATCAAGACACTTATTCTTGATGATCTCAGTCATGAAACCTAGAAAACTAACATTCCAGTTCCATGCCAAGAATGTGATCCGAAGCTTGCTCAGGACCTTGATTCTTGTGATCACATCTAACCTCCAAATTGCATGATTTCTCATTGCAAATTTGGAGTTCTTCTTCCCACCTCCCATCTTTCTCTCTTCCATTATGGGTTGGGGACTTTTCTTCCTACCGATTCTTAGATTAACTCTCTTGACTTCCTCTCAACACACCAGCGTGTCTTTGACTACACTTCCCTTCCTATGATCTTTTGTAGGAAAACTTCTTGATGGCGGTGGAAAATTGCTTTTCATCGCTTTGTCTTTAACCCAAATTTTATAGTGGCGTGCCTCCTCCGTATTTCTTCACTTCAAGTTTCTACCGAGAAATCACACCTCTTGCATGCTCCTGTCACTATCAATTGTCCCTCATGCGTATGCTTGTCAGTTTTGTGAATGGTTCCTTCTTGAATGTCTTGTCCCAAAGGAAATTTGTTACACTATCTTTGCCTTGGGTTGAGCACCCCCAAGACAAAGTCTCCTTACTTTGGGTTGCATGTTGATAAGGAAATTCCAAGTACCTCGCCTTCTGACCTAAAGTCACTTTACCTTGGGTTACACCCCAAGGACACCTTTCTTCACCTTCTTCTTCCATATAGGTGCAATTTGACCTTGTTTGTACACTTCCTCTTCAGAAATAAGAAAAAACAAAAATATGGGTACCACATACCCCCTCCCTCAAATGTAAGCGTCCCCGCAAACATAGACCTCGGGTGTCTTAGAGACTTTTGAGTCTATGGTCCAATATCTCCAAACTCTCCACCCGTTCACTCAAGTGGCAAATGGTTTCCCTTCCAAGTCTGCAAGTTGAATGGACCCATTGTCATAAAGATGAAGAACTTGATAAGGCCCCATCCATCTCAAATGTAGTTTGCCTAGAAAAAATATTCAACAATTGTCGTATAACAAAACCAAATCTCCTTCGTGAACAATCATAGGCTTGATGTGCTTATCATGCTTGACTTTCCTCTATTCTTGTCCTTCTTTTGTGGTTTTCATTTCATTGTCTCTTTTCTCTTCTAACCATATCAATTGATGGATTTGAAGCTCCTAACTTTCTTCTTCCGACAATCGTTCTTCACAAAGAATCTGATATGTCGGGACTTCAAATTCAATTGGTAGTATGGAGTGCAAGCCGTATGTCAAGAAGTATGGAGTTTGCTTGGTTGTGATATTTTTTGTTGTTTGATATGCCCACAACACGACTGGTAATTTCGTATCCTAGTCATAGGCATAATTGATAGTCACCTTATTCAGAATTTTGCAAAGTAACCCATTTTTCTTTTCCGTTAAGCCATTTGCTTTTGGATTATAAGGAGTCATCTTTTGATGTTTAATCTGAAAGTACTTTGTAAATGCCTCCATCATAGAGTTCAAGAAATGTGTCCCTTTGTCACTGACTAGAGGATATCCATATCGGGAGATGATGTTTCAAAAGAAAAATTCCGCCACTAATTTTTGCATCATCTCTGAGAGTTTTTTTGGCTTTGACCATCTTGGTAGCATAGTCAGTGCAAACTAAAATGTGGTATTTTCTTGTGACTTAGGTTACCGGTTGTATTGGTCTCACAAAATCAATTTCCCATTTCTCAAATGGGGCAAGGGTAAAATTGGTCTCAAAGGCCATTGGGAGGTAGCCGTCAGCTTTCTTGTTCTTTGACAAGCGCCACACCTTCAAATATGGGCATGCGTGTCTTTGTACATCGTAGGCCACCACTACCTTGAAGAAAGAATCTTCTTTACAATATTTTTCAAAGCATAGTGTCCCCTTGATGCTTTAGAGTGTAAAGACTCAATTACGCCTCCAACTTTGTATGACTCCAAGCATCACCAAAGTACTTCATCTTTGCACATCTTGAATAAAATATTGTGTTTTAGCTATGTATCAAGGAACCAATTGTCAAGCTTCCATTCTTGGTCTTGAGTTTCTAACCTAGATAGGAAGTACGCATTTGAATGTGAAGCTCCCTTCCTTACTTGTATAGTATATGTGAATTCTTGTAACAACAAGATCCATCTTGCAATTTTCCTGGACAAATCTGCCTTCTTGACCAAATGTTGCAATGCGTAATGGTCAACATAGAGGACAAACTCATATCCCAGCAAGTAGTGGCAAAATTTCTTGCAGGCATACACCATTCCGAGTGCTTCTCTTGCAGTTGTCAAATAGTTCTTTTCTAAAACGGAAAGTTGTCGGCTGGTGTAATAGATGAGGTAATCTTTCTTCTTGTTGTCCTTCTGACTCAAGACTACTCCAATTGCCATGGACAAAGTATCCACATATAAATGAAAAGGGACATCCCAATTTGGGGCCTTCATGACTAGTGCTTCAACCAATTTCTTCTTCAATACCTGGAAAGCTTCTTCTTGATTTGCTTCCCACAGGTAGTCTTTGGATTTCTTCAGAAGCGTTGTAAGGGGTGCAGCAAGCACCACATAGTTTGAAACAAAGCGTCTATAGTATCCGACATGTCCTAAGAAGGCTCATAGCTCCCGAATGTTCTTCAAAGATTCCAAAGCTGAGATTACTTTTACCTTCTTGATATCAACTTCAATACCTCGGCTTGACATCTAATGCCCTAGAAGAATTCCCTCCTTCATTGCAAAGAAGCATTTCTCCAAGTGTAATGACAAACTGGCAAAACGACACCTTTCAAAAATTTTGCAAACATAATCCAAATGTACATCTCTTTGCCCAAACACACAAAAATCATCAATGAAGACTTCCACAAATTTGCGCAGGAAATCCTTGAAGATCAAATTCATCATCCGCTAGAAAGTAGTGACAGCATTACACAACCCAAAGGGCATTTGATTGTAAGCAAAATTGCCCCAATCAATCGTGAATGTGGTCTTATCCTTGTCCTTTTCTTGGATGGACACTTGATTGTACCCTGAAAATCCATCGAGAAAAATATAACAAGGATAACCAGCTACTTGGTCCAAAATTGTACCTGTAAAAGGCAAGGGATGATGATCCTTCCTTGTGACTGCATTTAACTTGCAAAAATCTTGGCACACTCGTATCATCCCTATTTTCTTCTTTGGGACAATGACAACGGGGAAGACCCACTCCCTGCTTAAGACAAGAAAGATTATTCCGGCCCCTAAGTACTTTTCAATTTCATCTTTCACCAAGAGGGAGTACTTCAGGTTCAGACGGTATTGTCTCTACCAAACCGGAACTGCATCTTCAACAAGATGAATCCGGTGCTCTCCAAATTATTGTGGAATACCCGGCATTTGATCGATAGACCAGGCAAATACATCCTAGAATTCTATAAACAAGGCAGTGTATCCTGCCAACTCCTCCAAAATGACTATCTTCAAAATTTTCAAAATTTTTCCTTCAGTCAAGACAACATCTTGATAGTCATCGGGGTTGATGACTCCTTCAATGTGGCTTACTCGGCTTAATCTGAGTTGAGCTGCCATCAAACCTCCTCCCTCTAATTTATGTTCACCCGAGGCAAGGTCATATGGGTCTTCATCTTCTACATCCACCTCGTAACATTCCAAGTAATTGACTTGGACTTTGTCTCCAGATTTGTTTGAAGACAAATACGTTGAGTCTTTGGATTCATCCTTGTCTTTTGACAAACTTGTTTCCCCAAGATGGGGAACCTTTGTCCAACTCACAGTCACCAACTTTTGGTCTTTGGACAAAATGTTTTTGAACCGCAGCTTCTACTGGTGCCAATCCACCACAAATTGGGCACTATACACCCGGATCTTCCAATCAATAGTGGGTAACCAGTTTTGGTCATTGGTTGCAACACAATGTAGTTCAACTTGAAGGGCACCCCTCCATTGATCGTGGTAATGTTTGACAGCATGGCCAATGGCCGTCTCCTAGTTTGGTCTGCAAATTTCAAGACTCGGGGTGTTGGCTCAAACTTATGATACCCTAGTCAATTTGCAGTATCCTTGGTCATGATGTTCACACCGGAACCCAAATCAATGGGTATCAATGTGATCATGCACCCTGCAATCTCCATATTGACCTCAGGAGATCCCAAATCCTCTTGTTCAATACAATATATGGCGGGCAGGTCTTTTTTAGACATCGCCCTTACTTTCTTGAGGGCAAAATTCAGCTGCCTCTTGTACAACTTATTGTCTTCCCACAATTGCTTGAATGTGACGTTTGCATTTGTGGCTACCAAATCCACTACAATATTGTATTGGGGTACTCCTCCCAGTTTCACCGTCTTCAACTTTGGCTTCGGGTTCAAAGTCTCTCCATGTTCAAATTTGACTTTGGGACGCTTCATGATGGTGATGGGGTACTAGTGGTTGTAATCTAAGGTTCCTCGGGTTGGCCCACCTCGGCTTGGATTAGATCCTTTACTTTGGATCAGATGGCCGTTGGAAAAACTAGAGGCTTTGTCTTTATCTCCTCCTCCAAACTCAGTTCTTGGGTCCTGAGTATCACTTCCTTGAGTTCTTTTTGCAAGGCTTTAGCTTTGGCTTTTGCAAGGATCTTTTCCTCCTTGGTAGAAAGGATTGCCTTTGGGCACAGCCTCTTCTTGAAGAAGACGAGGTTGTACTCAGTTTTTTGGGATCACGTTTCTTCTTACTTGTGCATGTCTCAACCTTCAAAATTTTGAGATCTGGCCATTCTCCTTTCGAGGCCGGGCTTCCTTCTTGAGGTCTCTCCTCCTCGAGTGTTATACAATTTACAGTTGTATCACCCTTTGCCTAAAGCGCTGCACGCTCAACCAGGGTCTGTACATATTTTACAAGCGGCTTTGGGTTCAGGGAGAGTGAGGACATTGGTTGCCTGTATGACCCGATCCTTTGCAATTTCTGCACAAGGGAACATACTCAATTTGCCTTCTTGGCTCCGGACAGTTTGGAGACCAATGTCCCATTGAGCCACAATTGTAATATGCCTCAGGTGCAACATTTTGAGTTCAATTTTGGTTGCTCATTGGTGGTCTTTCTGGAGGAGCATTGGGGTTATACTCCCTTGGTCCGTACCTCAAACCTTGATACAATGTGCTAGCCTAAGGCTGTACCTCTTGGGTTTGGTACACCGCCTCCTCTTCCTCTTCCTAGTTCCATCTCAAAACCCAATCAATCTACTGCACCGGGAATGCATTACGAGTATTGCATTCCGTATTTGCATAGCCTGACTTGCCACACGCGGTGCATCATATGTTGGATCTGCCAAATGATGGAGGCTTCCTTCGATCCTTTGCCCCAATCATCTGGATCTTAAAATCCAAAAACTCTTTTATAAGAGCATCCAGCTTGGTATCCGCCTTATGTTCACTTTTTGCTAGGGGTGTCAATGGTTTCTTACTCCCACGTCTTCATACTTGTCTTGGCTTTGATTCTTCTTTGGATTCTAAAGAAGAGCTTGAAGACATGGAGGATTCCTCCAAAGAAAGGTATGTACTGTGAGAAGCTCTCCTTTTGGGCTTCTTGCTTTTCTTCTCCCGGTTTCTTTGATTGCCGGCAGAGTGAGAGTGAGCCGCCTCATAGCGGGCAACATGTTTGAGTACCTTGTCTAGGGAAGTTACATTCCTCTCCCTAGCAAAGATCCAAATCTTTGGTGAGAGTCCTCCCAAGAACTAGGTGATGGCTTGGGCATCGGAGTAACCCACCACACCCAACGGCTTTGAGACTCAATTCAAGAGCGCCATGAACCGCTCAGAGTAGTCTCTCAACTTCTCCTTCTTACCTCTGTCCAAATTTTTGAGTGCCACAAAGACACTCGTGTTGTAATCAACTTCTTGGAAATGTTCCAGGAAATTGTTTCACAAGTCTGCCCAATCCGTTGGTACAAACCCCTTCTAGGTTGCATGAGTGTACCAGCTCCAAGCTTTCTTTTGGAGCAGACTTGGGAAAATTCCCAATCTATCCGTCAAGTCATGTTCCTTGTTGGCAAAGGAGATGACTTTGAATTCTTTGATGAATTCATCAGGGTCTTTGTCTTGTTTTGTCCCCTTGTATTTTTGATAAGCGTGTTGGGTGATAGGCAACAAAGTCATCATTCAACTTCTTGGAATCGGTTGTAGTAAGTTTGAACTTGATGGGACCGAGGAGCTAGTTGGTATCAACACCATGTTGATAGCTCAGGGGTTCCAATTGGTCAAGTTCAAAGTCATGTCTTCTTTGACAATTTCTTCTCTGAGGGTGTTAACTTCAACCCAAGTGGAAGAATCAGGTTCAACATCTTTGGAGTGTTCTTCAAAATTCCTTTGAGACTTTTCAGAAAGGCAACTTCCTTTACAGCTTTAGTGGAAGTCAGTGTTCTAGGCCGTAATGAATATGTCTGGCCGCTTGAGTCTTTCTTCTTCTTGGAAGAGGGAGACAAGAAGTAGCCTTGCCAACCGCCTTCGCATTTCTTTTGGTCAAGTTCTTGCAAGGCTTCTTGCACTTTGTGAAAAATTTGAAAGTCCAACGCCTCTCATTCGGTTTCATCAAAAGTACATTGGATCTTCAGGCATTTGTCTTCTTCATGATGCAACATTAATCTTCAAACTCTCTCTTCGCGTTGTTCTCTCGATGTAGACATTCATATTGCTTTGACACCTAGTTTCAAGTTTGGCTTTGTATTCTTCCACTTTAGAGATATGTATCTCCAACAGCGGCACCAAAAATCATGTGACAACCTGCCAAATATCAATTTGGCAGTAATCAGGTAAGTAAAGTTCATTCCCGTAGAGAGACTGGTCAGAATTGTTCAAATACAAAGTCAAAAGTCACCATGTAGTTTGTGCATTAAAGATGGAAGCATAGATCTTTTAATGTTGATTTTGTGCAAATTAGTAGTGCTTTATAGAAATTATAACATTACATAAATAGTCAAAAGTGACTTAAAGACTCAAGATTCTAGAAGATCAAGTTTGAAATGCTTATTGTGAGAACTAATTTTTTAAGAGATCATCTCTTTGGTTGAATCATAGGGATCAAGATTGATGTAGTAATACTAAATATATGTTATCCCAAGTCTATTGTACTACTTATATTTGATATATATATCACTGGCAATCTAGTTTTATATGTTGATCAGACTCAATAAGAAAGGAAATTTAAGATTGATAAGAAAAGAGTTCAAAGTTGATAAGATCCATAAGAAAAGACTAAGCAAATGATGGTAATAAAATAAAGAATATCTAATAATCACTAGCAATCTAATTTTATATGTTTATCAGACTCAATAAGAAAGAAAAGGTAAGATTGATAAGAAAAGAGTTCAAAGTTGATAAGATCCATAAGAAAGAAAAGACAAAGCAAATGATTGTAGTATAATAAAGAATATCTAATGATATATCTAGACTCCGAGATTAGATAAATCTTGAATGATTTCTACTATATTCAATTGGTAAAAATAATCATGAGTAAAGTACTCAATAATTTTGTATTAAAAATTATAATACAAAATCTTGCTACATAAAAACCTAAATAGTTATAATATTCTTTATAAAGCACGTTTAGCCAAAATTCATTTTGACTATAGCTTAAAAATGAATGGTGGAATGCTTAACAAAGTATTTTGGTAGGAGTTTGTACTCTTTGGTACTTCCATTGAAATGAATGGTGCAATTGACCCAAGCATTTCATGACCTTGCGTAAGTAGAAGGCAAGGTCTTTTTAGAAGTTCCTCTTATTGTCCTATAGATTTACTTTCTTCCCCACTTGCTTATTTGTCTTATCTCTTAATCAAATCAAAAAAAATTTGTGTATGAGCAAAACACTTCCTACGAAACAAATGGTACAATTGACCCCAGCACTTTGAACCTTAGGCAAAGTAGAAGGTAATGTCCCTTTCCCTCATTTTCCATATAATTTCCTTTTCCTCCTTACTTGCTTATTTGGCCTACCTCTTAATCAGATCAATTTAAAGTGTTACAAAGAAGTAACATCTTGTTATTAAACAAAGTACTTAAGTCAACTTTTACCTTCTTTTTAGCTAAGAAAGGCTCTCCAAATAGATATTAGCTATTATTCCACACTAGGTGTTATTGATAGCTTTTACTATGATTTGTTAGATAGCTTTATAGTATCTAGTTGATTTATTAGCACTAGCCATGTAGTCAAATATCCAATACAATTCAAAATTAAGATTCTAGACCACCCAAATTACTTCTTGGTGTTGAGATTCTTGGCTTCTTATATAGTAATTATTGTGAAATTTTAATAAAGTGATTGGATTAGTATATTTTCTATCACAATCAAAAATTAATTTTAGCTTTCATCAAAAATAAAAATAATACTTGCATTACTGTTATTTATAAATCTCAGTTAAAAGTATTCACATCTAATAAGGTGAGATGATGGTCATGACAATAAAGTAGAGAAAAATCAATATTATATACTAAGGGAATCAAAGACTTAAAGGCAAAAGAACCAAGAGTCATTTGGAGAATAAAACATTATTTTTAAAATAAATTGGGACAAGAACTTGAAGACCATACTACTTGAGAAGAATTTCAGCAACTTATCTTAGATATTTTGAAGAGATAATTTACAATAAATTTTAGCAAGTAAAGAATCTTGAAAAAATCAAACTAAGAATTTATTTTCAGATAAGAATATCTGATATGGTCTAAAAGAAAATTTTCTCAATTGAAAAAAACCAAAAAATAATTTTTCCCTCAATTTAGCCAAGAAAGACTAAGAAAATTGAGGATTATACTACCAAGGTTCTTCATAAGGATTAATCAAGACATGGATGTAAGGTGCTTTAAGAAATAACAAAAGGGTTTGTTAAAATACATTACATCCATTTATTGATTAATACTTATGAAGAATCTTGGTAGTATAATCCTGAATTTAGTCTTTCTTGGTTAAATTGAGGAAAAAATTAATCTTTGGTTTTTGGATTGAGAGAACTTTCTTTTAGACCATATCAGATATTCTTATCCTAAACCTATAGTAAGTGAAGGGAGAACAACAAGGAATAAAAGCCATGGAGATTACTATGGTTATATCAATAAATCTTATGGTAACCAAACCACTCCTAGCAATGTATGAAAGACAAAAATCATCATTTGTACGTCTCATAAAAATAAGTATATTCTAGAACTCATTCTGAATTTTTGTGAAATGGTTATATAAAATGGAGGTACTTCCTTCCATAAAAAATATCATTCATTATTCCCTCTCGTCCAAATTAGTGACTCTATCTTATATATCATCTCATGGATTAATACAAGTTCCTCTAATACTAGGAGTAATATATATATATATATATATATATATATATATATATATATAATCCATCCCTCTCAACCTACTATAATTTTAGAATCTATCATGTTTCCAAATTAAAATTTTCAAAAAGGTTTCATTGATTGAAAGTAGTACTTTTTTAGACAATTGGTTTCAAATCAATTTGATCTATAGTTTAATTGAGGTAATTAAGTTCCATATCAAATGAAATCATCTATTTATTTCACTGATATTCTATTATTTTGGGTCCTAATTACACATCATACTAGAATTAATTATTTTTGGTATTAAAATTGCAACATTAAATTTCTAATTTGGATTTTATGTTTACAATGAATACTCAAAAATTTTATTCCAATTTTTCATAAACACAATCTACACAAATAATCATAATTTTTATCTTGATATATTATTTTATGAAATTTATCCCTATAAATATTATTTATTTAATATTTTAAATATTTTAAGTAAATACTAATTTCAAGATCTTTTTATGCTTCATTCCATAGTCTTTTTCTCATTATCAGATACCTTATAGTGGTATTGAAATGATTAAAATTAATGAAAAATGTATATGTTTTAAAAGAATACTTTAGTCTGGACTCTAGGTAATGATGATATTAGTAGCTTGTTGTCAAATTCCAAGGTAAAATATTTATTTGATACATATTCAAACATACCTTAGCTGAAATTCTTTGATATTGAATTTCTTTCTGATCTTGTGATCATTATTTTGGTCTTTAAATATATTAACTAGATAGTTATAATTTCTTTCTGTCCTTTATCTTGCTCTTTAAATATGTGAACTAGATAATCTTAATCTTATTATTATTTCTTTGCATGCATCAAATTTAAATTTCTTAATACTTTCATCCAATGCACTATTTCATATATAGTAATATATATAAAATAATAAAATTGGAACTGTCTTCAACGTACTTAATTTGATAATTTTTCTTGATTAAGACTAATTTTTTTTAATAATCCTTGAGTATGATTAGACATGTCACTCTATTATATTTTGTACTTTGGATGAAATACTCTATTCCATTAAGGCATTTCAATACTTGTTTGAATAGGCATTTGAAATTTTCTTTGGAATTGCATAAAGATATGAGGTACAACATAAATGCTTGATATTTTTGCATTATCAACCTAGTAAGTAATTCACTAATTTTGGACTACAATGTCAAATCCTCACATGTCTACAATTTAACTTTGAATGTCTATTCTTTTCATTCTAAATGTCTAAGTTCAAACTTAAGATTTTTCAAAATGATTAGTATTAATAATATGAGGATAAAAAAAAGGATTACAAAAGAAAGTATCATTCATATTCATGTACTCAACTTGCTAAACAAGCATCTTAGAACTTCATTATATACATTTAAAATATGAATATTTTGAACTTTCCTAATATAGTCCAATGCATTTAATCATTATCTTTTTAACTGGAACTTATACCCAAAAAAAGCATACTAATACAAGCAATGAGCAAAGAGAAATATTATTCATTCAAATATATGACTCTAACTTGGGTAAAAATTTTAGCACTACTTAATTCATCCAACAAATCATACCCAAGAGGCAAGAAATAGTTATCCTTCATCCACTATAGTTAATATAGACTCAAAGACCATCATCTTTTTTAGAACAAATAACATAGATGCACCACAATGCAGAGCATTCTTCTTCTATTAGGTTATCAAGATCTTCTAAAGTTCTTGTAATTCCTTTGTAGAGAGACCATAAATAGATCTTTAATAATTGTATTGATAGATAATAAATATGTTTTACATAACATTCCTTGATCAAAAGTAAACCATTAGGTATGTCATTTTGAAGAACATTAAAAAACTGATGCAGAATCTCATCTACTATCTTTGAATTTAAGATCTCATCTACTATCTTTGAATCCTAGAATGATATTGTAACATAAAAGCATAATATAAAAGTATGATTATGAATTTATGAATTTTATTGAGTAAGATTCAATAAAATTTTGGACTGAGTCTCAAGATTCAATCTTGAGATTTTTTGGACTAAGAGTCTAAAAGATGTATTTTTCCCTTCAATTAACCATCAATGAAACTTATTTTCTTTAGTATAAAAATTATTTTATTTGATAACTAGAATGATATGAAATGCTTTGAACCTATCACAATTGACCAAAATCTTGTAATGATTACTCTACATGAGGATGAGATTCTTTTTACATGTCTAAATCTCTTCATCCCGTTAGAGCTTATGCTACTTGTGGTAAGTTGCTTGACCGGTCTTCCTAGGCATTGGCATTGTTTTGATTAATAAGCTGCCCATGTATTCAAATTGTGCCTTTGATTACGATTGTGCAATTGGACAATCTATAATGTTATATCCAAGTTATTGGTATTAGAAGCATCAACTATTTTTATTTACTAATTTTTGATGGTTTAGTAGTTTACACTAAGTAGCATCAGTAAATATGAGGATGGCTTCATTCCCTTGAATATGATTGACTTGTATAATTTATGGATGTTATCTATATACAAGTTTTTAGAGAGAAGTGAATTAAATCTCTTGATCATCTTATCATTTCTTCTAGTTATTGAGATTTCTACTGACCATCTCTATCTTTTAACAAGGTTTTAATTCAAATGTAAAAGAATATAGTAATTGTCACTCATGAATCTTTAAATATAATCAAGTTTATTTGTGTTTTGACCTAAGTGAATCTTCACGAAAAGAGATTTATTTCAGTTCTGCAAGACAATTGTGTTACCCTTGCTAAATTTTTTACTTGAAATGTGGAGGTTCTTTTGAACTATTACAAAGAACCTTCATGAGAGCAAGTTGTACTTGCTTTACTTGATAAGTCCATGAAGATTTTGTAATGCTTTCTTATTGGCTAGTATTAATTGGGTTTAGTGCTTAGCATCTTATCTTATATATTACATGTACAAAAATATTAAACACAAATAATTTATTTTCTTCACTAGGCTTACAATTATTTTTTCTTACATTATCCAAGGTTGGAGGAATAAATCTGTATTTAAAAAAATGGCATCCCTTCTTTTGATTGTAGTTGAATATAGAACTCTAAAGTTCAAGTGAGATGCTTATTGGTGTGGCATAGCCTAGATTATAGGGTTTTTCATTATACAAACAATTTTATCATTATCAAAATAAATAAACTCCAGTTTCTAAGTTAAATGAATAAATGAATGAATGAATAAATAAATATATCTATTTTTGATAATAGATGATAACAAGAACCAAGAATCAAGAACCAATGAAGATTCATTTGACATAAAGATAGTCTGCGAGAAAGTATGACCAAGATGAGACAATATAAATTGATGAAGATTATATTGAGACATCATTATCATAAGAGAATTCCTAAGGATTGATCAGAACTCTATAATCTCCCCCTTTTTGTAGTTTTAGTGCAGAAGATCAAAACTTAAGAGAATAAGGGAAAAACAGATTTAACATGCATCAAGAGTTGAAAAAGATAGTCCCAAGTTAAATAAGTCATTATTTTTCTTGCAAGGTTACTCAATCCTCACAAAAGTTCCTAAAATTTTTATTATCTAGGAGATAATTGAGTATATTACTAACCTACTTAGTATCCAGGAAAGCCTAAGTATCTTCAAAGTATCTTTCTATAATTTGTTAGATAAAATTCTAAAGTGTATCCATAGATTTTACTAATTTATAGAATAAAATCATAATTCAACCAATATGAAAAATCCTTATACCTTTTAAGAATATCTATTAAAAATGTTTCTCATTGCTCATATAAAATGTAGCCGGAATGTTATAAAAAATAAATAGAAAAAAGCATTTAAAATGTATTATGGACGGATGCAAGCTGATGCTAATTGAAAAGAAGGAAAGGAAAACGTGCATATCGAATATATTAAGCTCATCCACATTCCATAAAATAGATATTCTACGAAAAGTCTGAATTAGGGTGTGTATGGTCCATGCTCATTTGAGTGCCAACTTCCATGAGTTTGTCACGGTGCATGTGGGTTAGTGCTATTTCCTTTGTAAGTAATAGTACAATAGTTGGTTTGTCTATGTTATGGAGGAAAGGAAAGGGCGACCGCGTAGGAAAAGCGAAGGATGGGACGACCCCATCGAGCCGTACAAGGGAGAGACATCTATGTTATGGTACATTTTGCTTTAATTATAACTCCCATCATTCGTGTTTTCTACGCGGTAGCCTTTGTGAATTAACTATAGTAATGTAGTATTAATGAACAGGCGTACAACATGAGATCCTCTTCACTGAACGAATTCTAATTCCAATGAATGCACCATGCACGACTCTATTGAGGATTAGCTCCATGTTACTTTTTTTTCTCTCTCTTGTACCCTTGTACGGCTTGATGGGGGTCTTCCCATCGCTCGTTTCCCTAATCGGTCGCCTTTCTTCTTCTATTCCAATGAATGCATCTTGCTTTGTAAAGCCTGTACATTAAACAATGAAATGCTGGAGAGCATCAAGTGTTTGACGTTTTCACCAAAAATCTGAACTACATCAATGTTTCATAAACCCATAGCAGTATCATCATGTCTCTATTTACAAATGGTTGGCAATGGTTGATTAATTGGTTCGTACAACGTCCGGCCTGTACTGGGAGTACTGTACTGAAGTTCCAGACAATTATGTACAATAATCGTACAATATGCGTAGGCTTAACGGGGAGGAAATATCCCTCAAAATGAGGGATCTCCTACGGTAGTTCTGTCCTTCAGACCGCGCCTGTTGAACATTCCGAGCCTTCCTCGAAGGTAGACGTGGCCAGCCGGCTCCTCGTGGGTCCATGTGTGTCCGGCCCCGGACCGGATAACAAAAAGATACTCTGTGGACCAGTGACCAGAAAGAAGAGTGCAGTGTTCGGACTTCGACGATCTTCATGGAAATGCGTTCAGATCTAATGATAGTGTCGTTTGATCTTACATCAAAAATCGAAAGAATGACGATACGACTGGGGTTTTCCAGTCTTTCAGACTCAAACGGAATCTGTCTGTTCCTCGCAACTCAAAGTGCGCTCAGGGAAAGGGGATGTTCGAATTCGAATCTTCTGTAGGGACCGTAAAAAGTTAGTTAGCTACTCGGTGCACTCAATTTGATCGTAATATGAAATCTATCCGATCCAAATCTGTTGAAGAAGGAAGAGCTGTAGTTTTAGGGGTAGGATTGCTGCATGTGACTTTAAAGAATTTGAACACATAAAGTTGGGCACTTGTTTAAAGCAGGAATCGAGACTTCCCTAATCCATCTATCTCATGGCCCAACGAAGTTGTTAATGAGCGTCAGGACCAGTTTCTCGCGGATTGATGATAGACCTACTTGTACCTGTGATTCATTCTTGAGAGTGTATTTGTCTTGAAAACCAAACTACCAGCAATAAAGCGCATGCGCGAAAAAGGGGACGAGAACGTAATGGAATCAAATATGTACTTCGAAGAAGCTAGCGTGACATTCCTGATGATGCAATCTAAACTTTGATGCATACCTATCATGATCAAACTTATTATCAGATTCCTAACATGACATCAGTTTCCTAATCATGTACGGAGCGACACCCTTGCGACTCTGAACTCCTCAAATTGCCTGCCTCTAAGATGGGCCCAATCCTCGACCCGACGCATTCGATTAATATCTCTCTTTCCTCTTTTGCATCCTACAAGCAGCTGGTGGTCTCTGAAACCATGCGTAGGAGCATGGAAGTAATAATAGTAGGAGTTAGTGGTATGTCATTTGGTCCCAGCTTGGTAAGGGTCGCCCACGCTGGAGCTGCAAGCCTTGTAGCAGGTGGACGAACACATCAGGGTATGGTACTACATGGAACTTCTCTTGAGATCAAGATTGAGTTGATCTGCTCACGCCTCCCAGTTTAGGTGACATTTGATGGACTCGTCTACAGTTCCATATTTTCAAAGATGAGTTTCGCATATGGTTTGGAGCTCAAGTCGATATAGAGACCCGCCCCTGGAGGGGAGCTTACATCAATGATATAATCCTACAGCTCACGACTATTAAATGGCCCCGTACGAATAGTAAGCTGCTTTAATACAAGATGCAACTTTAAGGTGGAATATATTGCTCAGACTTGACATGGTAACAGGTAAACTCTTTCATGCCTGTAAGAAGGAATTCCGATTTGGTTATTAGTCCGAAATGCCCCTCTCAAAGTGGAGCAGTAGACTTCATTCTTGCAGATGCCGCCAATCGTAGCCGTGAGAGCTGAGAGACTAAAGGCTTCTTTCATTCGCTCTCCACCAAGGAGTACAGGTGTATCTTCTCGAAAAGCTATCCCTTCATGTTTCACAAGACAGTGACTCTCGTACCTCACTCATTTTGATTCAAATGACACATGGAAAAGCAGTGCGAATAATGAGTGCAATGATCTGGATCGGGGTAGGTGATGATGCTCAGAGCAGTCTGCCAGCAGTCCTGCAATCATGAGGTTAGTTCAAATTATCATAAACTCCTTCCAAAGTTTGAGATCTGGTAGGGGAAGAATCGGAAGATAGTCGAAAAGTGGAATGGAACGCCGAAATGGAAAAGTGGCTACTGTTTCGTCGTTCATGTTTTGTGCAAGCTGAGAAGGTTGAATCGTATCAAGGTGCGCTTTTGGCTGCATGAACTTCCAGATGTACAAGCAATCCATTTAGCCTGTAAGTTACTCTGTGGCTATCCCAGAATTATCGTTGGAGCGAATCGAGCCTGATTACTTGGTCTGGTTTAGATATTTATGATCCTCACGAACGCCTGTGAAAATTGACTTTCCCAATGCCGAAGGAAATACGAGGCTTCTCAAAAGCTACTACAAAGAGATAATCTCGACGAGAAACTAGTGATATTCTCCATTTGGATATACCTTAGTTTTGAGCGTCAATGGAATATGCAAGCCTAGAATATCTTCTCGCATCCAATTTCAGGATATGTACCAGCGTTTATTCTACTCCAACAGATTCCGAATAAAGACCAAGACGGTTGTTCGAATCCTTTGCTTCGAAATCATTGCGTTTGCCGAATGGTGGCATGGTAAAATTTGTGCGGAATAATCTTGTTGGAAATTGATCACACCACTTCCTGTTAGGAAATTCTAAGTTGAGTATACAACACCCTGGGACTAAAACGCAGCAGCTGCAAACTGACAGCACCAAGACACAAGCCACAAGACAGTGAGACTTCGATTTAAGGCAACTGCCATCTATCTGCAGGGAACATCATATGAAAATTGAGAATGATTGTATTTTCTCGCCTCCCCTTCCCCTCGAACTTCGAATGAAGGTTGCCAAGTTGTTTGGATTCCTGAATGTACTTCCTTGAACTGATCGTGAATGAAAACACTTTCTTACTAAAACCCTCTCGTTGTATCAACTTGCCGCATGGACATCCACTATGAGTACTGGATCGGAGATGAAAAACAAGACTCTCGAACTAGGAACACTTATTCTTAAAAGCTCTCCAAAAATAGCTCGCGCCGATGTGGGAACTCAAGATGAAGCATCCATCAGGATATTCCAAGTGATGTTCACGCGTGCCCAACAAGATACATATCCTCCGTTTTGAAATAGATCTATATTCTTACTCCTATGCAATGCCTTTGAAGAACATTCCGGGGGCTAGATGTCGTGATCAGAATAACATGCCTGGAGCCGCAGTCGAGCAGTCAGAAGAACTCTAATTAAACCTTGAGGTATGGATCTGTATCTGCAATATACCCAGTCCTCACAGATTTATAACGACCCCCAACTTCTTCCTATCACTCACCTAAACTCTAAAGGGCAACAGTTAGATCTCCGGTTCAATCTTCTAATGAATCATGGTAAAATGTTTGCTTGTGAATACACAATGACGCGTACCACGCTCATCAAAGGTGATGAAGTCGACCTGTGCTTTCATGAACTAGCTTAGGCGGAGCCGCAATGCTGGCAGGCCAGTGATGAGCGTGGTCCACCTGCAGGTCTCTGGACTGCAATACATAGCTCGTGTCTGTTGTGAGTTCCAGCGAACCTGGAGCACCGGGTAGCTAGCTCGTTTGCTGAAAATCACAACAAACATGATCTATGTACTGGATTGATCTGGTTGGACAGCTCCGTTCAGCGCGGTCCCGCAGTGTAGCTAGAAAAGGAATTTGACTCAAAACCTGCCAAACGGAGTGAGATTTACTAGGCTCAGAGAAATTTTGGACCCGAGAACCCTCCTAAAGCTGAAGAGTCCCAACACTCCAATATATACACGTATGCAGTTCCGGAGTCTGGAGACACAAACTCCTCAACGTGACTGGATGAGTATTTTATAATCGAATTGAATGCAAAGTGTTTGAGAGGGCCTACAATTGCCTGTCTAGCTAGCTAAGCTGGCCAATCTCCTCACCTTCTTTTATGTACACCCGGACCACATGCAGCTAGCTAGCTATAGATTTAGAATGCTAACTATCTACTGTCCTTACGCTTCATCTGCTAGACTTGGAGACGACTGTATACACACACATGCACAAGGAAAGGGTGCTCAATAGCAGTTGAGAAATTCGACTGGTGTTGGCGACGGCTCTGAACCGGTGGTTGTATAAACTTTTAGCCGATCTGGAGAGATAAGCGTCGTACACTAGGCACTAATCAGCTCAAATTACTGACAGACGCTGTAGTCAAATTATTGTCCAAAATACCCACTTGGAAGAGATGAAAGTTACTTCGTGCTAAGTAGTCACTCCGCGGATCTGCAGTCGTAATAGCTTCAGAATCTAGATCTCATCGAAATGGCTGCAGAACACTTGGATTGTGACTTCCCCACTGGGATCCAGTTCACTACACTTCTCCAGAATTCTCGTATAACCTAGTAACTGGGTCATCTAGCTTTTCCTTGCAGATGATTCAGAACAATCAACAACTGTAGGTGCCTAGCTTTAAATCAACTAGATGCAGCGGGTGCGGACGCGGAAAACAAATATCAATTCAGTTTAGATCGATGTTTCATCGGTGGAGAGGAAAAACATACTTTTGCTATTTCCAAACTTATCAAGATTTCCTGCCCCTGTTTCTGTGTGGTATCTCAAGCTCTCACCTTGGAGGAGAAAAAAACAGTCGCAGATTCCTGTGCTCCAATGTGTGCAGCCGTGAGCTACGAGGAAATGAGAGAAGAAGCTCAAATGACTAGTGAACAGTGACATTGAGCCCATCTGACGAGTACATCCGACTTCGAACTACGTGTATACCCGCTCAAGCCATAAAAACGCTTCGATCCCCTACTCAAAGGAAGTGAGGAAGTTTCATACGAAGGGAGGAAGTTTCTTCCTTCCTGTTCTTCTTCACGCGACATAGAACACCAACGATCAAGCTAGGCGTCCAACACCAAATTTAGCTCCAAGCTACGCAGTACATATTAATGCTGTGAAAGAAGTTTAGAAACCACTAATGATAGACCATTTCGATGATGGCTCCCTCTCGCAATCTGCGATTCGAAAGTGACGAGACAAACACGAGCTCTCCCGTGTTTGTAGATGCTGCCCACCTTCTCAGCAGGTCTCTCCCACATGCGTTTGCACTTTACTATTCCTGCCTGGTGAATTCTAGCATTAGTTGTTTGCATTCTGTCTACACAAAGGTTTTCGAAGGTTTTCTCCCACATGGTTCCCCTCTCCCTAATTACTGCTGAATATTCTGTATCAATTCGTTCTGCATGTTGACCCTCTGTGAAACTCCTTCCCCATATTCGTGCCTACTTGAACCCTGACTGCAGATTCGGCATGGTAATAACTTCTCATCCAGTGGAAATAATGCACATGCTCAAGACTAGCAAAATACACTGTAGTCTTGAACTCGAAATACGCGCGACTCGATGGAAACTAAACCCTGCCACATTTTCAAGTCCAACTCAGTACTGTAACAAAAGGCCTGGCCACTTTCTAGTAGGTGAACTGGTCAGTCTTCTTGTATGGCTTGGGAGATCAGCTAGAGCTGAACCAGCTACTGTAGCTTGGAGCGACACTTCGAATTCTGGGTCGATAATCGCCCTCGTCGTCCGAAGAATAATTATACATGCATATTATGAGAAACGTAACACAACAATTATGACATCTATAATTAGCTAGGGTGCTTGTGTGAGGTTCATGACAAACTTTTTAACTTTCTCTGATGAGTTAGATAGCGTTGAAACCAAAACTGAGCACGTAAAGTGGAAGGACTGAGATGGAATTTTAGTCAAAGTAGCGTCTAATGTGTATGCTACGCTGTCAGTCAGTCAAGTTCACCATTTGACGCACAAGGGGAAGAGTTTCCGGTTTTGGACACCGCAGGCATAATTTATAACTTTTGTCAAGTGTATACATATGAAGTCAAAGATAGTAATTTTAAAGATGTTGGATCAAAGAGTACATTGGGAAATCTTCTTCTCCTTCTTACCTCTGGGTCAATTTGTACTTGATGATGGTGAATCGTGCACCTTAAGAAAGTATAAAGAACAGGACCTGCCAAAAGTTGCAGACAGTCGACTAGCACTCTTTGATCATTCCAGTTTTGTGGTTATTCTTATCTCCGGGTTTTGATCTTTCCCGATACTTCCGCAGCTATTTTCGTCCTAGCTATCTGAATTTGAACCTAATATTTACGATCCCTTGAAACTGATGTCAGTACGTCTTTTGGTACTTACATCCAAGCTCACTCACTACTGTAGTCAGTGAGTTGAATATCGCTTGAAATCTATATTAGTGATCCGGACCTCGATCCACGCCATCATACAACATTAATACTTGAGCGAAGATCATAGAGCAGCTGCAGAACCGAGCTCGAGGTAATAAAATATGAAAGTCAATTGCAAGTGTTTTTGTCTGCGCATTTACCACAATGACCAATATGTCCTCCTTTCTGTTATCATTATCGCATGTGTGCTTCTCCCAAGGAGTAACAGTTAATTAGAGCACGTAGACTACGATACAGAACAAAGTGGAATGGAGCTGATTATGGGGCCTGCGCCATACACGCCGGAAATGACCCAAACCGAGTGAAGTGACTCCAACTTGGCCTGTATTGCTACAGTTGCCAATTAGTTTGGCCTTTTCCCGTTTGATTACACAGAGGCAGTCGCGGAGTTCATCAATTGCTACAATCAGACCAGATGTATTCCTCGAATAATGCTGAACATGGAGTTCGTCCGATTGACCACTCAGAAATGCCATGCATTTGGTTACGAATACAAGGGCGTACAGTACAGTACTGATACTATTTGCAAGTTTCAACGCCATGTTCTACAGAAAGGAAGACTTGGAGATTTCTCACGCCAATGCAACGCTGGCCTTCATTTCAAGACTTATAATTTACGTATTCATCATCCGTCACTGTCAGTCGCCAAGGTAAAATGTGAGAGGTGAGCCTCAATAAAAAGTCTTAGATAATGCCAGTATCGATGGGAAAAATTCCGTGGCTCAGTTTGTTCTACTGCCCTACATTAGTAGATACATTTTGTCAGACATTGTAAGGCAAAATCATGGATTACCAATGATTTTCCCCTAAGCAAGTTAAAGTGCATAACCAACCTATGCCGGAATTACAAGAGAATATCAGGATATTGTGTGCATCCTTCTCCATATTT
This sequence comes from Lunularia cruciata, assembly GCA_948567375.1. Classification (NCBI taxonomy): domain Eukaryota; kingdom Viridiplantae; phylum Streptophyta; class Marchantiopsida; order Lunulariales; family Lunulariaceae; genus Lunularia; species Lunularia cruciata. The sequence goes on from OX419758.1 coordinate 53,087,472, forward strand.
TGGTAACTCCAAATGAACGTAATCTTTGCCTAAACCACGATGACGTTGATTTGACGTTATTAACACACATGACGTCCAAACCAATTGTCACTTACACCGACAATGTTTGTCTAGATCTACAAAGCTGACTGTTCACTACAATGGGGTTTAGCCCCATTTTACCCCCTAGGTCTTTTCCTGTACGGCTTGATGGGGTCTTCCCATCCTTCTTGTTATCGCACGCAGTCGCCTTCTCTTTTTTCACTTTTCACTACAAGGAGATCATGAAGATACTTCATCACTTTTGAATTAATGTATTAGGCTGTCCGACCTTATGCTGACAGTTCCAAGTGAGTGATAATAACGATTGTTAACCATTCCTTCTGGTTTATAATTTGACTATCGAACCTCATGGTGATTGCAACTGCACGAAAGATTGATCACACTCTCAGATTAGAAACTCTATGAGGTCATCCTCTCTTAATGATGTAGGTCTTTGATCTTGTGAGACGAAGTTGGAGATGACAAGATTTAGTAGCTAGGGATGGGATAAAAGCAAATGGCATAGTATGAAACAAAAGGTATTGAGAAAGTTTCGAACAACAAAGAACAGCTTATATGCTTTGCAAAAGCAAAGCAACATAAAGCTTACTTGTCCCCGACGTCACTCAACAGTGACAAATATTGACAGTGGTCTAGTTTGGTATTGTCGCAAGTTTGGAAAGCTATCTTGATGTGCCCACTTTCAAAACCCCAGGAACTAGCTAGCTTTTCCCTTTCGTGGGCACAATAAAAAGGTTCAAATACTCACATAGTTACTTACGGAGGATGTCATCGATACCGTAACCTCCATCGCGTTTACGAAGCCATGATCTTAGGTCGATAAACTAGATTGCAGTTGGCCTAAGTTCTTTCAGTAAGAGAAATGGATTCAGCGAGTTCACTGTGCGGATATCAAAGTTGAATTTTCTTCTTGTACACTTAACAAAAGGAAAAGAACCCAGTATGCATTAATATCACGTCTTAAAGACAATCCTGTCAATGAGAAAAGACCTCCTGCAAGGTGACAACAGGGAGCAACTGTTACGGTCCAAAAACAATAGTGTATTGATGTAAAGTAATCTACTCTCGAAGAGTCTTATATACGGAGTTGCCAATATAATGGAAAGTTTGAGGATCTTGGGAAGTCACTGATTCACTAATGTAATCATATGTTATCATATGTGAAAGTTACAAGTTCCATTTGAATACTAGAAATTCTGAAATTGAAATGAAATTTAGATCTAGATTATTTACGTCACTTGTGTACATAATAAACATCATGGAAACGATTTGGTTTCTCAATGTACTTGCTTTACTTCTAGGTTTCCATTAACAATGTGTAAGAAAATTGTTTCCAAAAAATCAGAAAGTGCTTTAATTATTTCCTATACACGAACCAAGCTTTACAAAATATTATCATTCAACTTTTATGCTATACAAACGTATGGTTGTAAAGACTACATCTCTTTCTGCTAGCGTCTTGAAAGGTAATATTTAAATGAAAGGCATCTAGCTCACATGTATCAGAAATGAAAGTGAGGGAAGTCCTGCATGGACTAAGGAAACGCCTTCGAGTGTTCGATTTGGAATTCGAATGCAGAATCTGAAGATTCCGATTCCCATCTTAGCACACAGATAACAGATTGGGAGAGGAGCGACAATGAGCACAGTTGTCCCTAAGAGTTGTCCTACACTGTTTGAGCTCCTTTTCCATCATGCATCTTGGATATCAACATTGATACAGTACACTTCTCTGCTCCTCGTCTACGTGTTGCCTTTCATGTCAAATGTCAACTAACTCTATAATCGGCACAAGTGCTATGTGACTAGTGTTCGAGGGCTGTTATTGTGCTACATTTTCAGATCACAAGATCACCCTCAGGGTGTCAACCACCACTAGATTTGATGATGTATGTTCAGGACGGGCATATCTGTGATGTTAAACTACTGCACAAAATATACAGATTCTTTCAACTGCACAACTTGGGCAATGCTGGACAGTTAATCATTCCTGACAAAGGCTACCCATTACACTAGCTACATGCTCAAGGCGCAAAGCGTAGAGCATAAGCGAGGTTGAGAGTACATCGACTTTATTTTGCTAGAATCCGGAGGAGCAGCTGCACACCTTTGTGGATGAGAGTCGATATAACAATGTAAGTTTCCAAGACGTTAGAGGATTTTAAGGATGAGTCAAAGTACTGGACAATGTCTAGACATTACAATGGCTCTGCGGACTTTGGCTGAAATTTATTTCAAACCTACATACACAGTTGTGATCATAAGGTTGATTTTTTCTCTTTCCGCTCAAATGCACATACGAGGTATCATCCACGGAGTGTGTTACTGACCAACTAGAGTTGCACCACCCTAGATTCGCTCATGACAACGAAACGTATAAGACTTATAATTCAAGAACAAAATTCTAGTGGCAGAGAGAGAGAATCGAGTTTATCCCGACGGTAAGGATGGATACTTCGTAAATGCATCACGTTTACCGCGTTTAGATCACATTCAATGGACCATTTACATTAAATAGCCTAAGACTACCTTTCGCGAGCTACTTTACTAGAAATAAAATCTTAAGTTTGAATTTCAACATAAGTTTGATTCGATCCCATCAGATTAGTACCGTAGTAGCGCTATGAGTATGAATACAGAAGAGGAAATCATTTGCACACTTGTTATCAAATACCCTTAATAGTGGGCATAGAAGAAGTAGTCTAAGCGAAGTTAGAATCTGAGGGTATGCTTCACTTAACGATTCATTGATTGAGCTGTTCCCAGTTTCTGGGACTTTCTCTTACTGTGGTGTAAGCTACACCAACGTTGTAACAGTGAGGCTCGGCCAGATCTTCTGATAATTGAACAATAATTTAGTATCTCAATCTCATATCTGCGGAAATAGACCATACCTAAAAGCAATAGCAAGAAAAATGCCAGACAGTCCCACAGTGCTTCACTTTGGACATATGGGTCGTCGGCATTAAGATACTTTTGATTATTCCATATCTGTCCCCACATACAATAAATCATTTGACGCAAAAGCTGACCCTCAGGAGATTTCCAAATCAGAATATTTACATGTTCTCATGAGACACATGTCTAGAACGTGCTAGTATCCCTGTTTTATATACAAGCTCGATTCTGCCTAGATTTCCCTTTCTTAATTGGGCTTCTGTCTGTTCTTCACTAGCGTTTTGTTTTTGGACTAACTCGATGACTAAATGCTTCAGTTTCCCAACATGATCTCCCGGTATATCTTAACTTTAAGCTTGATGTATCTCATGCCGTAATGACCTATGAGATGCAACGGCCTCAGCACATGAGCAGGAACAGTTAATGTCTCGATCATTTCCAGAATCTGATGCATGCATGAGAAACTCTTTCAATTCTAACAACTCTCCTGATCATGATACAGTGTGTATTGTGGAATTCCTCTAGGTGAGTCAGTGGACTAGCAAAATATTACACTATTGATTGCTTGCATTTGTCTAAAAGCTTCATACCATCAAGAAATTAAGATCTCAAGCTTTTATACAGGAACTTCAGTTACAGAGTCGCTCTCAATAAATGCAAATTCATGTACTTGTAGTTATGAATAATTTCAGATTTACAAAGAGTCGATGTCAACTGTACTGCAACCTTACGAAAAGGAAGCACCTACAACCTATGATGTCAGCCCAGAAGGTTTTATACATTTTTGAACGGCTTTAGAATTTCAGCGAAAGTAATATAAACTCAAAGTTGGTCCGCCATACTTGAAAATTTCTGAGCGGAGACGTTGCCTAGTAATTTTAACTGTCGAAGTGTGTTTCTTGTAAGTATGAGTTGCATGATCTTTCTTGCTTCTGGATATCAATCCTTTCTAAAACCAAGCTCACATGTCAATCTAGTTCATGTCACAGTGCATGGACCCTCAGTCCCCTATAAGTTAATTGTACATCCCTCAATCTTAGTTCCTTCGTATGACGAAGATTTACCCTTGCCCGTTAGTTCGTACTTGGTATTCTCCCTTTTGGTTGGTTTCTTTGTGGTTATCTGAGTTCACGAATTCTTTATAGCTCACTCCAAATGCTGGAAATTCAATGCTTCTTCTTCCTCTTAGAGCGGTTCTCTCATCAATGGTGTATGACCGAACTAAGATTTGTATTTGAGAGGGTTTGTCAGTTTACCCACAACCAATAGTTCTCATATAGAATCAACTAAGGTTCCAGTGATGGCATGCGATCCTTGGTACTAGCATAGATGTATCAGTTTTATATTGAATTCTAAGATATAATCATGCAAGTAACCCCTTTCGTGAATCATGGATCATGATACATCGTACCGCGTAAAACTGAATCTGCCGCTTGGCGACCAATCATTGATAACCAAAGAAGTCAACAAGGATTACTATTTACTCTAGAATGAAGGAATTAAATCACGAGATAGCGAGCCCTTTGCTTGGCACGTTGCCCTTCTGCTCATTCGTTCCCATCCACAAGGTGAAATCTAAGCGGCGCCCAATTAAAATAGAGTAGCAGCTACTTGAACTGATCAATGTGTGTCGTAAGTGAAGACGTATAGACGCAATTCGACTTTGTAGTGCCCCAAGAGGGCAGAGAGATTCAACAGTACACCTTGAAGCCTTGACATGGAGCGTAAGCCGCGTGTGGCTGTGGATTGCACCAACATGTCCAATTGTTCCTAAAGAGGCCATTATAATGTATAGAATAGAAGGGCCACCGCCTAGAAAACACGAAGGATGGGACGACACCATCAAGTCGCAAAAGGGAGTGACAAAAAAGTAAAATGGGGCTAAGCCCCAATATAGTCTATATAAGAAATTTGCACTACTGCACCTAAGATATCCTTGCTATGCAAGTTGTGTGGTCTACAAATAACGGAGCATCATAAGAAGCATCACCTAGTGTGATTGCTCTCTTGTAGATTACACCCGTCACTGCATTTGTAGAGCAATGGACACACTATCTAAAATACATTACAAAGTATGAGAGTGAGAATGGTACCCTTGGTGCCACTCTCACTCTCATACTCATGATAAGCTCTCGCACACTCATTGACAAATGTGTCGAACGCTACGTCAATTGCTCCATATAACTCCAAGGCTAGAGGAACAAAGAGGTGACCTCACTGCATTCCACTATACTTGGAGACCTTGCGGCCTGCTGCTGCACTCGCCACCCATCCAGAGGGATGGGTAATCACTCCCTCCAAAATTGTATCCTACGTAGGGTCTTTAACCACGACATCCACTATTGTCACCTGATCATCGCGGACCAAGTATAAGTCTGCTCTAACATGTGTTGTCTGCAAAACATACAAATGCTCCTTCCAAGCCAAGTATCCACTCTCTTGTGCCATAGCAAACACTATGTCCCTAATAGCATCATGGGTAGCTATCCCTTGTCCTCCAAAAGGACACCGTGTCATATGGACTGCTGCTGCATCTAGTGTAGAATCACACTCACAAGTGAGAAGAAGAATAAAGAATGAAGATGCAAATGGGTGGACCAAACCTAAGTGAAACCTCACTGTAGAGAAAGTAGCTAGTGTGAGTCGGAATGCCCTAATACACGGTCGAGCTAGGATCCAAGAGCATGCACCCTTGCCGAAGCAAGAGCAAAGACGTGCTCTAATAGCATGAGGAATGGACGAGTTAACTAAGAGAGAATGTAGCGTATGCTCACACTGTGGCTCCATCAAAGAAGATTGTACACCTCTAGTCCAATCTGACCATAGTGAAGCAGAAGATGGAAAGTCCTTGCATGCCCATGGGGATAGACTATCTCTTGTCTGCTGCAATAACATGTGGAGAGAAAAAGATCCCTCCCACACCTTGACTCTCAAGCCTACTAGATGTAGCTCAGTAGTCAAGTGTTTAAAAGCTTGCCTAATCTTATCTATAGGGCTCATGATATATGTATCATCTTCCAAGGAGGGAAATACACAACCTGGCATGGCCAAAGTAGTAGATCAAAGAGCTCTGAAGTGAGCTATGGCAAATAAGGGTTCCCTTAAAGGATCTCCTTGATGTGATCCAACAGTTGACTCCAAGACGGTGACTCCTTCCTATGAACGACCATGCTGGTAGTAAAGTGAAGCAAGAGAGCCATAAAAAGACCACACAAAAGGAATAAGACTCGCTAGGGATCCACCAGCCTCCCTAAGCTCTTTAAGGATGGATGCCCGTGAGATGCTATTAAAAGCATTCTCAATATCCACTTGAGGATGACCTACTCTAGATGGATATGCCCTAATGCCTTGAGATATAGCCTCACATCCTCCTAGGTATAGCTACTCCAAATTGATGTGGATTGAGGTGTTGTAAAGTGAGAATGATGTTGAAGGACAATGATATGATTGACTAAATGCAGAAAGCTCTCTCCAATAACAATCAGTCTATAGCTCCTATGTCCCCATATCCTTTTCTATTGCAAAAATTTGACCAGCACCTAACACTTACTAATAGATATATGAACGTCTCCTCTTGCTATTGTTGTAGCCACCTAAAACTACTCAATAAAACCACTAGAAGGATCATTTGCCTGAAAGTAATCTCTAAGGTGCTCATATACTATCCTTGACAAGCCTCTTGAGGAAAGAAAAAGGGTAGTGCACAATGCTTGTGCAAAAAGTGACCTATCAAGACATAAAGGCTACTCAGGCTGATAATCTAAGACCTATGGTGGTAGTCCTTCTACTGCTATAGGATATAGTGAGCATAGAGAAGAGGTAGTCTCATAAGTAGCACTAGCCATAGACAAAGGGTGTAGTGCTTGTGCTGCTCTACTAACCTTTCCTGCATGACCCAATGTCCTACACCATCGTAATCAAGTGGACTCTATGGTATCCTGTGGCAAAACCTATTGCTTGAAATGTGTAGCCCTAACATACTTCTCCTAAAGGGCCACCCAATCCCTCACTCAGAATTGATGATATCTAGCAGCCACCTCTTTATGCCCCGCACATCCCTTCTAGCATAACAAATACACCATTGAGGGAGTAAGAGGAATAGGAACCATGCTAACTCATCCAAGGGATCACGTGCCAAACGATCAAGTGGTAGGCAAAAAGCCCGTCTAGCCTCATCATAGAGTGTGCAGGGTAGCCTATGGAATTGATGTGGACATGGAAAACTAGTCTCAAACCTCAAAATGCAACCCGCTTGAGAAGCTAAACACTCCTACGACTCGATAGGTATCCTTGGAACAGTCAACAAAGAGATAGAAGAAGCATGCGTAATCTCAAGTGTCATTGCTATTGATGTGGTCTCTTGCATCACATGGGCATCCCAAGTGGTACAATCATAGTCCTTGTGTATCCTTCTCACATGAGTCTTTACCCTTATGAGGTAAAGCAACAATGATACACTAGGCATGGTGTATCCCGAGCTGCTCTAGATGGCTCCACATGAGGAGGTGTAGCCATGGCTAGCACAAGAATAATGATAGTAACACATGCTCCTCCTCTTCATATCTCTCTATACCTGCAAAACTATAACCCCTCACATCCCAAATCACATAAGAGAATATAATCTCTCCAAACCATAAAAGCTATAAACTCTCATAACTTTCAATTTCCATCTCCAAATTTTCAAACTAATTTCCAATAGAACTTAATCATGAAAACCAAGAGAGTATAAATGAAAATTCCTGCCATCACTCTTGATGTGTGGTGATCACTCTAAACCCTAAAAAACCTAAAAATTCCCATAACTTTCTATGCAATCCTCCAGAGTCTTCAATCTAGGTACCAATGGAACCTAACTTGAAATGCAAACAGAAAAGCCTATTCACTCAAGGGCTATATACTAGAGAGTCCTCATAAAGTATATATCTTTCCTCTCACATCTCTCCATCTCCTCTCCTGTCTCCACACTCTCTTGAACTCCTCCTTTAGAGAGAAACCATATCATAAACCATATCCTATCTAGAATTGGAATACATCATTACAATCCAAATGAATTGGGCTAATTGATGATGGTAAATGACCACTCAAAAGAATCTCTCACTTTGACAAGTGAGGTTTGCAAGTTCAAAACTGACAATCAATTCCAAAGAAGGTTCTCTAGAGAGAGTGAACATCTAATGGTCAATGCTTGAGAGAGGTTCTCACCGAGAGTGAGCATCAAAATGAAAGATAGCAAAGTGGTTGTTTAGAATTTTGATGAGGAAAACAGTTTAATCAGCACTAAACTAGGGTGATGATCAGAATTTATGAGAAGAATGTAGAAAATAGGAGATCACAAGAGAGGCACCTTAGAACACAAAAGAGTTAGAAAAGAAGAAAAACAATATTTAATAGAAATGGAGGACTTTTTATCATAGTCTGGAAGAAGCTAGAGCACCAAGAGGTGTCTACCTTCTTATTGTTATTTTTTGAGGTTTAATGAAAAACTATTTGAGAACCATAACATTAGACACTATTTTGGCAAGAAAAAAAGAAGGTCTATTCCATAATTTGAGAATTATCAATTTATCATACTATCCTATGCTATTGCTCTTATGGAGAAAATAAATTTGAATATGGTTTTGCAAGTTATCATAAGCTTAGAAATGATATAATTATTACTTTAGATTTTTCATAGTTTTAGATAAGCAAAAGAGATTAACATTGCTATTTGACATGTATTTGTTATGAAGGTTCATATTTATTGTGCAAAACTTGCTTGATATATTTATATCAAGCAAAACATCAAGATAAGACATGACACATATATGAACAGGAACAAGAGAAACTATTGGTTGTAGAATTAGCCCATATTTTGGCCTAAGGTCTAAGCTAAAACGTAGCCACAAATTAGTCTTGGTGTAAATGTTGAACCAAAGGTTTAGTTTGGAACCAAATTAGGTGCTTATAGCAAGTGTAATATTAGCATATAGTGGGTTTTGCCTTTGTATATATGAATCTAAATATCATTTTGAAGGTTTAAGAATGTAATAGAGAAGAAGATATATATCCTAATAACCCTAATATATAATCCTCTATATTATTCTTGTTATGACCATAGTCCAGTCATTCTTCAATCATCTTTGGTTTCATCTCTTTGAATCTAAATATAGAATATCTGACCATCATCCAAACTCATGCTTACAATTATGTGGATTGATTTTCATCCAGGAAAAATAGGTACTAAGGCATTATAGGCTGTGGGAAAATTGGTACGTCAGGATATGTATTATGATTGATTGTAGCTGCAGGCATATTTATGCATGACTTCAACTGCGGGATTCCTGCTACAAGACAAACGGGAGAATGGGCAAGAATGTTGCAGGCATGTAGAATGGTAGGACAAAATTAGGCAGGCCATAAATGAAAAGGTGGCATGCTGATGCACTTAGGTAGAATACCCTAGGTTTGGATCAAGGATTAGGAGCCAATTGGCATTGATGGGGTGGCAATAGAAGGAGATGCTTGCCATGAAGGAGTGATTGAAGAGGAGGAAAATTTATTCTTTTAGATATAAAAAGGGAATTCACTCCATTATAGGGAGGTTGGTTGGTTGATTCATGAAGGTTGTTTGCATTAGTCACAAGAATCCTAAGTCAATTGATAGTCACTTAATACAACATAGGGAGTAGGACTTGGGCAAAGAGAGGAAGAGCCAAGAGCAATAAGGGCACTCCTTGCCAAGCAAAGCCCTTTGCCTAACAAGGAGTGAGTGGTCCTCCGGTGTAAAGTGACACACCTACACCAAAGGGTTGTTATAAAGCTTAAGTGCCTTTTCCAATGTGGTTCTTGGTGTCCCATAAGGATGATTGCTAGACTTCATGTATGAATGCACCCTTGTATGACTTGATGTTTTGATTGATCCTCTCTAATTTGTGATTCCACTACAAGATGTCTTATAGTCTTTCGCTCAACAAAGGGATTGGTGAGTAGAGAGAGATAAACAAGGAGGCTGATGGGGTCTCAGAGATGAAAAACTTATGAGCCATCTCCAAGGTTAAGTGTCCTAAGGTAGACTTGGTCCGGCAATACAAATGCATGCACTATGGGAATCTTGCTCATAGCTCCTCCTTGAGCTCAAAGAAGGATCTGCTGCATAGGCTGTCCTGCAATTCCTTTACCCCATAATGTCTTGTAGACAAAATAAGGATCAGGTTACACCCATATACAGCTTTGGTACCACTACCGGATGACTTGCATGTCCTCCCCACTACCTTCTACAACTCACACTGGCCAAAAATATTCATTACCACCCCATGAGGACATGGCTGTTTTTTTGTTGAAGGGAAGCATTACCTCCCCTGTTAAGTATAGTCCTACCTTCCAAGTTGAGAGACTTGTTACCTCTCACATCCACAAGTGCCACAATTTCTGGTTTGGGAAATACATTACCTCTTCATCCCTCAAGAAACACAAGCGCAATGCAAAGAGAAGTTCCCCATCTTGTTTGTGGAAATACTATTACTTTCAATCAAGAAGATGCATTACCTACCAAGACACTTTTGAATCTAAGGGAAATATCACCTCCAAATTTTACCAACAGCATTGCAAACTCCCAACTTCAAGGAACATTTCCATTGATGGCAAGTACTTCTGGCCTAGGGATCCCCTCTACTTTGGTATCATAGTCAATGGCACCATTCTCACCATCCCAACACCTACAGCTGTGGCAGCTCTTGCTATGATGACATTGACCTCAAGGGGCAGAAACAATTGCATACATCCAAGTACAATAGTGTTCATGAGACATGCAAATTTTGAATCATTCTTGCTAATGTTTGAGAATGTATGTATGGCATTTTGAACATCATAGACAATGCAAGGATTGAAAAATTGGCCAATGCTTTATTGAAATAGCACAACATTGGTTTAGCAGCCTCACTCCTACTAAGTGGATGAGCTATGCTTTGATACAAGTAGAAGGGTGACATGAATACATCTCAGCTAGACAACAAGAACAACTAAGGGACAAAAAATTAGATTACGCAAAGGACACAATGAAACCATATAGACATTTATTCAAAGATTCAAATATATAGCATTCATGATAACCCCAACTCCATACCCTCTAACAACCCTCGACTAGCTTAAAGATGCTCTACTTGAGAATATTCAAATTTCTTTCATATGCAACAAGGTTGTAAATCTAACTTAGGCCTTCAAGAAAGCACGCTATTGGCCTCAAGCTAACAAGCAGGATATGGCTACACCAAATCCCTGCTCCATCATACTAGGTTCAAAGGAAGTATAATGCATAATCCTTATACTGCTATTCATGGTTTTCCCCAATCTAACTATTTCCATGGGAGAAGTCTCCCCGCTGCACTGGGCCCAAATGTGGCAATACAAGCAGTGGATATATACAACCAACTACCAATAGTTTCCCTTGCTGTCTCCTTACCTGCTTCCCCAAGTGGCTTGCTACCCATAAAAACCACTAAAATGGAATATATCCTAGTCAAGTTGTAACACTTGGAAGATCTTCATTGTTTAAGAATCACTATGCAAATGAATGTCCCAACAGGCCTACTTGCTGCACAGTTTTCTTTGGCATTGACACTGTGGTACAATATTGGATTTCAGAAATTCTATAACTCAAAAACTCAGCAAGCATGCATACTAAATGACCCACACAACAATGTTGGTCCTAATAGGGCTGTGCATTTCATTGGAGTAGAAGATGTTTCCATTTCAAGAGAACCCCATTTGTAGAAGTGTTACTGCAGAGGCAACCATCTTCCTTATGACACACTCCTACACATATGATGTACCTAGTCTCAATAGCGCTTCCAATTCTACAAGCTACTCTGAAAGTTCTGATGAGGAGACTGTACAAGAAGAAACTACTCAGCCAATCCTGTAAATGTACAAGGTAACCATCCCTATGTTTGGTACCCTCACAAGGCAACCACCCATGATGTCATACATAATTTTGACATTATGACCAACTTGGCTAATGTGAAAGCCAACTTTACTTTCAAACATCTTTGCAAAGTATCCTACAAAATGTAGACAAATACAAATTTTTTTATTAAAGGAGCAACCCATAGTATGATTCAAGGAATAGCTCATTGAAAAGGCATCCCAAGCCTTGCACCATCTTCAACAAAATCCCAAAGAGACATCCACACCTCCAACTATGGGTAGCATGTATCCTTCAACTCACAGATGCTCACAAACCTTAGCTCCAAGAAGTCTCCATGCTACTTCTAAAGATGCCAGGTCACCAAATCTTTAGGTATTATATACCAAAGTCTATGATCCAAATATTCTAGTAATAATTAATATCATCCCAAACTATTGCATAGACTTGGGATCTTAATTCAATATAATGACCAAGAGAGTCACCGATACACTAGGGCTTGGAGGAATGACCAAGATTGCTACTCTTCTTTGAATGGAAAATGGGAGATGACATTATCCCCTTGGATTGTTATTAAAGGTCCTCACACTCATTAGTGAACAAACCTTCCTAGTTGATTACTTGATCATGACCACATTCACCTTAGCACAATTCCTCTTGTTACTAGGCATCCCATGATTTGTTGAGGCCAATGTTGTCACCTCTTAGTGGACAAGAAAATTGACATCTGGAAGAAAATCCAAACATTTGACACTTCCAATGTACTCAACAATACCACTTTCAAGCTCAGACTAGGAAGGAGAACCAAGCTTTAACATTGATGCATGGAGTCCTGCTCACTGTTATACACTGCTAATTGCCTCTTCATTATAGTGGTCAAAATGAGTGGTCTTGCAATGCCCAAATACATCCCTCTTGACCTCCTAATTGGATTCTTCTTTAGATCCCAAAAACCACGACATGATCTTGCTATTCCCGTCTCCTTGATGGATTTGATCCTTGCTTGGACTTGAAAAATAGATCCCCTAACTTTGGCAACACTACCCACCATCAACCAAAATTCCCCTTACTATACACACATGAGCATGCTTGTGAGGCCTCCACAATATATTGCTTTTATATGAAGGATGATTTTGATTGCCAAGATGCAAAGACTGAGCTGCATGACTCCATCTCAATGGATCTCCTTTTGATGATATCCTTATCCTATGTGCATAAGTTATTTTGACTTCTCCTCTTGAGAAAGACATTCCTACTCAACCAATAAATGCTCCTTCAACATTTTTGTAGAGAAACCAAGCTACAACACATGGATATTCCCTTGTGGGAGACAACAATATGAAGCCCACAAGGCAATTGCTGGAGGAACAAGAAACCCATCAGAAAGTTCCCAAGGACATGCTACACCAATATTTCTTGGAGAAACCTCCTGAGCAGCACTCCAAACCTATTCCTCTTCACATTTAGGTCATATATGAGTTCCATGACCTAGACATTTCACATCTTGATAAACAACCAAAACATGTGAAGATCAACACTAACATGTCGGAAGAAGATCATTTCACTTATTGGACTCTCTTTTATGAGTTCTAAGACCTATTTGCTTACGACTACACCAAACTCTTAGGTGTTGATCCTCAATGGTGTTAGGATCAGATTTAATTCCATCTACATGCTATAATTTTCCAAGGATATGAGATCCACAAGAGAAACACAAGAGAAACACATGGCTTCATCCCTCAATACTTTGATCTCCCAAAGGAGCACTTTGTCTTTATTATATAGCAAAGAGAATCCACTCAAAGGGAGCTCCATCCTTGGATCAGATACATGGATCAGTCATATGTCAACAAGCTTTACCCTTAGATTAGTTATATGGATTGGTGACATGTTGATCCTTGTCCTATTTGATTGGTCTGGCCAGTTTGACTAGAGGGAATATTTAAGGAATTCCCTTGTGGGAAGCTCAAAATAGCATGGGTGAGGCATTTTTAGAAAGCACTCAACAAGACAAACAAGGAGATCCAAGGGAGAGAAATCTTTCATTTTTTGAGGCCTAATTCATCCATTTAGGTACCCAAAGTTGGCTTCAAATTTTTTAGGGTGTTTTAAACCTCTACCTTTTTAGTAAAAGTACTCTTTTGGTGACACCTCTATTTGATCTACTTAGACCATCATATATAATATCCATCCAGATATTATCAAGCCAATTTCTACCTCTAGATAATATGTCTAGCTAATGGTATTATAGATGCTATCCAAATTAGGTCCAAGGCTTATTGGTTGAACATAATTTACATTCAAAAGGTGCGAGGGGAACTCAAAAAACTATCAAATGTGGATTCATATATTCTATAGGGGAAATAGAGTGGGCTTCCCCAAGCTTAGTCAGCCACAGAAGGATGTGGGCAAGGTGTGGATTTGTGTTGACTTTTGAAAATTAATGCACAAACTATCCTAGACTTCTCTCCTATCTTGTTCACAAATATGCTATTGGACAAGGTTGCCCTCAACCAATGCTTCTTGTTCATTGGCAGATACAACCAGATTGCTATTGCCCCAAAGGACCAATATAAGACCACTTTTCTCACAAAATGGGATACTTATGTGAACCAAGTGATGCACTTTGGAGTATAGAATGCTCTTGCAATGTTTAAATGATGCATCATGAACTTCCTCCACCAAGTAAGAACAAAAGTGGAGATCTATTTTGACAACATGTGCATGCATAGTGTCCACATTGACTACATTTGGGCACTCTGAGCGGTCTTACAAATTTACAAGAAAATGAGGATTTCCCTCAACTTGCAAAAATGCTTTTTTATAGTCTCTTATGGCTCCTTTCTTGGTCATCTTTTTTGTGAGAATGGTTTCATTGTAGATCCCAAAAGATTCAAATCATCCAAGCATTAACCATACCAAAGATGGTCCACAAGGTGCATAGTTTTGTTGGTTGTAGTGGCTATTATTGGTGATATATCCATATGTATGAAAAAATCACTTCCATACTATCGGCCTTATTGCACACTATAGTTGACTTTGTTTGGACAAACAATGTATAGAAGCATTTGAAACCTTGAAATGCTAATTGGCTACTACTCCAATCTTAGCTGCACCAAATTGGGTCTTGACTTTTCATGTCTTTGTTGACACCTCAAACATTGCTATGGGTGTAATCCTAACAAAATATGATGAAGAACTCTAGGAACATACGGTCTACTACGCAAGTTGGCAACTCATCTCAGCCAATTGAAATTACTCTACCATAGAGCAAGAATGTCTTAGAATGATCTTTGTAATACAAAAGTTCCATCACTATCTCATGGGGAATAGTTTCACGTTCCATGTAGACCATGAAGCCCTTGAATAACTCATCAATAAACCATGTTGAGTGGTAGACTAGCCTATTGGATGTTACTCTTGCAAGAATTCTATTTTATGGTAGAATACCATCCCAAAAATCTCATAACAATGCAGATATCCTCTCCCATATTCAAGGCCTTCCCACAAAATGCTCCCTTAGCACAAATCCCATAGATTTCCAATTGTTCTATGTGCATTATACTGTAATAACGATGGATCATCTTGGATTATCCAAATTCATTATTACTTCTCTATGGGCAGGGTGCCTTTTGATTAACCCTAAAGCCCAACACAAATCATTCCACATTTTAGCTCTTCCCTTCACTATGTTGCAGGGAGAATTATACCAAATGGGTATAGTTAGGGTCCTTTGGAGGTACATAGAGCTGGAAGAGGTTCTTGTAATACTATAAGCATGAAACACAAACAGTTCTAGTGGACATTTATTTAGTGAGACAACCACTTGGAAAGTATACCCCATTGGCTACTATGGCTATTTATCTCTTAGGATGCCAATAGGTATGCATACATATGTAATTCTTGTCAACGCATGGGTAAATCCTTATCTAGGTGCTGCATGCCCCTCCAAGTGGTCTTAGCCACTCAACCATTTTAGAAATGGGGAATCAATTTTGTAGGACCTATCAATTTTTCAGCCCATAGAACAAGGCGCCGTTACATTGTTGTTGTGGTTGACTACATCAGAAAATGTGCCAAAGTCAAGTCCTTAATCAACAATTTAGCTATGGTTATCATTCAATTTTTACATAAAAATATCATCTTTGGATTTGGCATTCCCTTGTCCATTATCACAAAAAATGGGTCACACTTTATCAACAAAGGCGTACAAGACTTGAAACCACTTATGAGATTCAATCACCCCCACTCTACCCTTATCACTTGCAAAGCAAATAGTCAAGTTGGACGGTCAATGGTATTTGTTGACCATACTCAAGAAGATTGTGAGTTTAAACCTAACCAATTGGGAAAAAAACTTGTAGGCATGTTATGTGCTTATCATACTACAATCAAGCTCACAATGTTCTTCACCTTTTTCTAAATTTTCTATGAGCAAGAGTCAATTTTCCCATTGAATTCTTGATCTTGTCACTCTAAGTCCTGACAAGCAATTTGATTGGGATGTCTTTATTTAAAGAGGCATAAATCACAGAAGAACAATTTTTTCCACTACACGACCTAACAAAAAATGTTTTGAAGCCTTGTACATGCAATATACGACCCAAGCTAGACATAAGACTTACTTTGACTCCAAAACCAAAGAGGTCCCAATCTAAAAAAAAATATATGGTTTTAAATTTCAATGATAAAGTAGACCAATTGCCCAGAAAAATTTGTAGAAAAGTAGCTAGGCCCTTACAAAATACATGAAGGTTTTGACAATGGATCAATACAATTAAAGACACTAGATGAAGAAATTCTGGAGTCTTGTTATAATGGTGCAAAGTGTAGATCTTACAACCCGCACTACATTCCATTGTAGGGTAGAGTAGGGAAGAAAAGACCCAATGAGAAACCCACTATTTTCTTGTCATAAGAGAGAATAGTGCGTATAAAAATATGGAGTTTATAGATAAGTTAGTCTAGACTAACAAAGTAGCAAATATGCCAAATTAGCCAAGAATTATAAGAATATTCTAGAAGTATCTAGGAACTACTTGGCACCTTCCAAGCATTGGGTAATATGCATACCAAGTGGTGACTTTTGAGAGGAAGCTTCTTGGGAAACTTTCCGACTAGCTTAGCTTGCATGCCAAGTAGGTGACTTCTAGAAAGAAACTTATTGGGAAACTTCCAACCAGCGTAACTTGCATGCCAAGTAGGCAACTTCTAGAAAGAAGCTTCTCAAGAAGATTCTTGGTTAGCTTGGCTTGCACTCTAAGCAGGTGGCTTTTAGAAAACTTCGTAAGAACCTTCTCAAGAGCCTTGAATGTTCCGTATAAATACCAAAGCCAAAGCTCATGCTAGGCATTTGGAGTTCTCTCATTCAAGAGTCCCAATGCGATCTTTCAAAATGATCTTCTATTCTCTCTTTGGTCTTTTATGTTGGTATTAGATTAAGAATGGGATGGATGTATGGACTACCAAATCTATTTCTGCCAAATCATTGGGATTTTTGTATTTATGTACTATTCTCCAAGTATCATTTCATACAATCATCATCTCATGCTTTGGGTAAATTTTTTTGAAAGCAATCACCTTGTCCGATGAACCCTTGGTACTTCTAAATTGTAACTTATTGAGAATGGTAGACATGTTGTATCTATGTATAAGCTCAGATAATTTTAGGTAATTTGATAGAATAGTAGCTATGGCAACAAAGCTTGAAGTTATCATTGCCATATAGTAACAAATTGAGCACCTTACTTGATTAGAAGAACAAGACCATCAATGAAAAGAGTATGTAGAGAGAGCACAAATTTGAGAAAGGAGAAGAGAAAAACTGATTTCCAAAACCCAAAGTATTTGAAAGCAAGAATCTCTAAAGCATAGTGGAGACTTTTGTGCTTGATTACAAATGTATTTTGAAGTTATAAATCTTCAAAATGAACAAAGATAGATTCTCTTGGCAAGCCAATTGGATGGAGTGGCAAAACTATGATGGTGATTCCATGTGGAGCAAGTTGAATGGAAATTTGTTACACCCATCTAAACATGGGAAGAATTCAAGAGTGAAATAATTGGGTGATTCTAAGCTATAAATGCCACACATGCCGCATGGATAGATTGGCAAATTAAAGTAGATTGGTTTTGTAAGAAGCTACATCACTCAATTCCAAAATACAATAATGTAAATTTTAGATATACTAGAAAGTGAAACTTTGGATCAATTTGTGAGGAGTTTAAAGTCATGCACCAAATTGAAAGTGACCATCTGGGAGCACACTTGGAGGAGCCATGCAATTGGCTTAGTATTTTGATTCCTTGGTTGCAACAACTTGGTATTGATCTCAACCTTCACAAAATCTGCCAACATACTACACATGGATGGATGAGCCAACACCAATAGAGATTGCTTTGCACTATAAAAAGGGAAAGATTGCAACAAAATGATGGTTGCTTTTATTGTTACCAAATTGGACATTGCATTGCTGAATGTCCACTCAAGAATAGATGATCCCAACAAATTGCCCAAATGCAATTTGTGGATTATAATGATTAGGGAGATGAAGAATCCTAGTTGAAGAATTCAAGCCACCTACTAGGAACTTGATCAATTCCAATAGGATTGAAGGCTTAACCTCTGCAAGTTTACTTCACTTGCAAGGTATGATATCTGATTATGTTTGTAGAATTTTGGTTGATTTTGGAAGTTCAAGAAAGTGCATGTTCATGCAATTAGCAAGAAATTAGATATTCTTATCAAGCCATCAATTGGAAGTAGATTGATGATAATGGATGGTAGAAAGAGTTTTGCATTCCATACCTCACATCTTGTACATTCAAGATTGGGAAGGAGTATTTGGACTATATGAGGTTTGTAGTGGCACCTCTACACTATGATGTCACTCTAGGTTTGCCTTGGCTTGAACATCATAAGGTTTAATTTGACAAGACCCAATAATAAAGTCAAGTACAACCCCAAGGTAAGAATTACCAATTAGGTTGTCTAGCAACTTTGAGTAAGACACCTACAAATAGTAAGTCCAAGATGGGAAGTTTGTTAGTAAAGTAGCCATAGAGTAAGCTTTGGAACAAGATATTACTATTTTTGTGATGTGGATCAAGCCAATTGTACATGGAGAATCTGATGAGGGCTAAAAGCTTCATCAAGCAATGGTTGATCAAATAGTTCAAGAGTTTACATATTTGTTTTTAGATGATTGCCAAAGGGATAAATCTTTGATTGTGGTATTCCCTTCAAAATTGAGTTATTATTAGGAATTACTCATGTGAATAGACCAATCTAATGGCTCTCACCAAAGGAGTAAGAAGAGCTTCAAACAACACTAATGGAGTTGATGGAGAAAGATTTCATATGACATTGTACATCTCCTTGGGGAGCACTGATACTATTTGTCCCTAAAAAGGATGGGGGTATGTTATACTTCAAGGACAGGAGAAGAGAAAAAGCATAGACTTCACACTCAAACATTTGATGCCCCAAAGGAGCACCTTCTCTTTATTATATAGACAAAGAGGATCTCCTCCAAGGAAGCTCCACCATAGGATTAGGCATACAGATAGGTGACTTGTCAGCAAACTCTACCCTTGGATTACTTACTTGGATGGGTGACATGTTGGTCTAGGTCCTATCTAGCTGGTCAAACAAACTTTGATTGGAGGGAATCTTTTAGGGAATCTTCTTGTAGGAGTCTCAAAATCACGTGAGTAAGGTACCATTGGAAAGCTCTCAATGAGACAAACTACGGGGATGGTAGGCCAGCCTTTCCTCCATTTGGGGGGAGGGGGGGTTCAACACATTTTCAAGGCCTAATTCATCTGTTTAGGCCTCCGAAATTGCCTTCAAAGATTTCATGCATATTTTGGTTCCTACTCTATTAGTAGAAGTCCCCTTTTGGTGATACCTCTTTCTGATCTGTTTAGTCCATCATGTGTAACATCCTTCCAGATGTTACCAAACCAGTTCTCACCTTTAAATCATACGTCTAGCTATTGGTTCTAAGGTTCTCAAGTCCATTTTGGTTTGTGCACTATTTGTAGAAGTACTCTTTTGGTGATACTTCTATCTGATCTATTTTGACCATCATGTATAATATCATTCTAGATGTTACCAAAACCAAATTTCACATCTGGATCATATGGCTAGCTCTTGGTATTACCGGGTATTTGCTTCTATATTGATTACCATGGCTTCAATAAACAAATAGTGAAGAACGCATATCCCTTGCCTCAAATTGATGACTTGACAGATCAATTGAGTAGAGCACTTGCCTTGAATTCATGACTTGCTAGATCAATTGAGTAGAGCATGATACTTCTCCAAGTTGGATCTCTAAAGTAGCCATTTGTAAATTCTCATTGATAAAGAGGATGGGCAAAAGACTACCTTTTGCACAAGGTATGGGCATTTTGAATGGAGAGCTCTACCATTTGGGCTCACTAATGCTCCAAGAATCTTGATGGATCAAATGCATTTAGTGTTAGATGAGCTATTAGATTGATACATGATGGTGTTTTTGGATGATATTTTAATCTATAGCAAGATGGAGATAAAACATGCAAATCATATGCAAGAAATTGTAAGACAACTACATCAATGGAAGTTCTATTGCAAGAAGTCAAAGTGTAACTTTTGGAAAAGGAAGTTACCTTCTTGGTTCATAAGATCTCATTGGAGTGGATCAAGATGGAAGAGGAGAAAAACAAGGCTATTATTGATTGGCCTACTCCAAAGGAAACCACAAAAATGTAGGCATTTAATGGATTTGTAAGTTATTATCAACTTTTCATCCACTACTATGCTCATGTGGCCGTACCATTGACCAACCTCTTGGAAAAGACCTCAAGCTTTTAGTTGACCACCAAGCATGAAGAAGCATTTTAGAAGCTAAAATATATGGTGTCTTCAAGATCCATTCTTCAACCATATGATCCTCAACTACCTTGTGTGGTTGATTTCAATGCTTTTAACTTTGCCATTGGAGTTTTGCTGCAATATTAATTCAAAGATGGGTTACATCCCATTGCCTTTGTGTTTCACCAACTAAACACCACAAAAGAATTACTTTGCTTGAGATTAAGAACAACTAACAATGGTTTATGCCACCAAGGCATGGAGGCATTATCTCTTAAGGAAACAAGTGATCATGCAGCTGATCAAAAACCCTTATTGTAAAAATTACATTTGGAGCACATGAAGAGTCAATACCATAGGAGGAACAACTATAGCTGTTTGACATCAAACTTGATAAGTTTTATGTCATCCCCGATGCCCTATCACAATGATCTAATTTGAAGACTCTTCCTTTCATCACGACAATAATTATGATAATGTCAATTGATTCAAAATTCAAAATTTAGTTTAGGACCGCTTTATAAGAAGACCTCCTCTTTTAGATGGTACAAGGTTATCTTGCAACAAACAACAAGGAATACAACACCTTCTCTTTCAAGGAAGACATTCTATTCTATGAGAACTAGATCTATGTTCTAACCAAGGGTGATCTACACTTTTTGTGCCTTCAAGAAGCCCATGACTTACCAATCACTGGTCACATGGGTGTAGACAAGACCTTGGGTACCCTACAATGCCAATGGTGGTATCCCAACATGGCACGAGTTATGCAATCATTTATCTAATCTTGTGAGAGCTACTAGCACAACAAGGCCAACAACCAAAAACCAAGTGGACTCCTTCAACCACTTCCCATCCTATCTACTCAATGGGAACATGTGAGCTTAGATCTCACCACATCCTTGCCCAAGACAAAGCAAGGTCATAGAACAATCATGGTATTTGTTGATAAGCTTAGTAAGCAAATCCATTTGGCACCAACCTTTGATATAGTGGATGCTTTAAGAGATCTACTTTGACAATTTCTTCAACATCATGAGATGCCTTGTGTACTCATCTCCAATCGTGATCCTTGATTCACTAGAAAATTTTGGCAAGCGCTCTTCCAACTAGTTGGAACCAAGCTTGCTTTGAACACAACCTATCATCTTCAAACTAATGGAGAAACCAAATGTGCAAATCACACCTTTGAGGATATGCTTCGTGCCTTTGTCAATGTTCACCATAACAATTGGGATGAATGTCTTGTAGCTGTTGAGTTTGCTTACACTAGTTCCAAATAGGCAAGCATTGGATCATCTCTCTTCCTTAATTTTGGCCAAGGCTCACTTGTTCTAGATTCCCTTCTTGCTCCTCCATCTCATGTTCCTCATACTTCCACCTTCTTGACCACAATATCCCAATCCTTACAACAAGCCAAATTTCATCTACTTATTGCTCAAAATTGTCAGAAGCAATACACGGACAAACATTATCATGATCTCACCTTTCAACTTGATGATAAGGTAATGTTTTCTTCTAGTAACCTACCCCTCCCAATTGATACCCAAGTTCATAAAATTTCTCCTAATTGGATAGGTTCATTTGATGTCACCTAAATCATTTTTCTAGTTGCTTATTGACTTGCCTTGCCTTATCACATGTAAATCTACCTTGTCTTTCATATTTCCAAGTTGAAACCCTTTGTTTCTAATCTATTTTCCTTTTCCTCTTGTGTCCAACCTACAAGAATATGGAGTTTATAGATGAGTTAGCCAAGACTAAAAAAGTAGAAAATAGGCCAAGTTAGCCAAGAATTATAAGAATATTCTAGAAGTATATGGGAAGCTACTCAATACTCTCCAAGTGTTAGGTAATGTGCATGCCAAGTGGTGAGTTCTAAGAGGAAGCTTTTTGGGAAGTTTCCTAGCTAGCTTAGCTTGCACACCAAGTAGGTGACTTCTAGAAGGAAACTTCTTGGGAAACTTCCTACCTAACTTAGCTTGCATGCTAAGTAAGTGGTGTCTAGGAAGAAGTCTCTCAAGAAACTTCTTGATTAACTTGGCTTGCATTCAAAAAATGTGGCTTTTAGGAAACTTCTTGAGAAGTTTCTCAAGAGCCTTGTATGTTCCTTATAAATACCAGAGCCCAAGCTCATGCTAGGCATTTGTAGTTTTGGCCATTCAAGAGTCCCAATGTGATCTTTCACTCTGATATTCCATTCTCCTATTTCTCCCCTCAATCTTTTACATTTGTAACAAAGTAAGAATGGGATGGATGGAATTTATGGACCACCATATCCATTTCTTCCAAACCATTAGAACTTTTGCATCCATATACTATCCAAACATCATTTCACACAATTCATCATCTCACGCTTTGGATAGAATTTTTGGAATGTGATCACCTTGTTCAATGAACCCTTAGTACTTCTGATTGTAACTTATGGAGAATGGTGGATGTATTGCATTTATATTATAAACTTAGAGATAAATTGTAGGTAAATTGACAGAGTAGTAATAGCTATGGTGGCAATACCCAAATTTATCATTACCATGCATCAAAAAATTTAGCACCTTAATCCATTGTTGGAAGAACAAGACCATCAACAATAAGAGCATGCATACAGAGCATCATTTTGAGAAGGAAAAGGGAAAATCAAATTTCTAAAGCCCAAGGTATTTGAAGGCAAGAACCTCTTGGGCATAATGGAGAATTTTTTGTTTGATTGCAAATGATATTTTGAAGCTAAAAATCTTGAAGATGAACAAAGATAGATTTTCTTGGCTTCAAGCCAATTGGATAGAGTGGCAAAAACTATGTTGGCAATTTTGAGTGGAGCAAGTTGAATGGCAAATTGTTGCACCAATCTAGACATGAGAGGAATTCAAGAGTGCAATAGTTGGGCAATTTTAAGCTATAAATGCCACATGAGTCAAACAAGACAGGTTGGTAGAATTGAAGATCTGTTGTATAAGAAGCTACATCACTTAATTCTAGAACATCATAATGAAAATTCTAGATATATTAAAAGATGAAGCTTTGGATTGTAGTGAGACTTTGGATTGATTTGTGAGGGGCTTGAAGTCATGCACCAAATTGTAAGTGACCATGAGGGAGCCCAAACACTTGGAGGAAGCCATGCAGTTGATTGAGCACTTTCCTTCCTTGGTCATGACAACTTGGTCTTGACTTCAACCTTCACAAAACTTGCCCACACACTACATACCGGTGGAGGAGCCGACACCAATGGAGATTGATGCCATCCAACAGACCCACTTGGTCCTAGAAATAGGGAAAGATTATAACAAAATAGTGATTGTTTTTATTATCACCAAATTGCACATCACATTCTTGAATTTCTACTCAAGAATGGACGACCCCAACAAATCACACAAATGAAATTTGTGGAGTGTGATGATCAAGGAAACAAGGAATCTCAATAGGAGAACTTGAGCCACCTATTTAGAGCTTGATTAGTTCCAATAAGATTAAAGGCTTAAATTATGCAAGTTTACTTCACTTGCAAGGTATGATATCTAATTGTGGTTGTAGGATTTTGGTTGATTTTAGAAGTTCAAAGAAGTGCATATCCATACAATTAGCAAAAGAATTAAGTATTCCTATCAAGCCAATAGTTGAAAGTAGATTGATGATGGTAGATGATAGAAAGTGTTCAGCATTCTATACCTCATATCTTGTTACATCAAGATTTGGAAGGAGTATTTGGATTATATGAGGTTTATAATGGCACCTCTACACAATGATGTCATTTTGGGTTTACCTAGGCTTGAATATCGCAATGTTTAATTTGATTGGACCCAACTACAAGTTCAAGTAGTACAATACCAAGGTAAGAGTTACCAATTAGGTTGTCTAGCACCTTTGAGTAAGACATCTAAGAATAGTCAATTCCAAGATGGGAAGTTTGTTAGTAAAGTAGCCACAAAGTAAGCTTTGGAGAAAGATAAGCCTATTTTTGTAGTGCAATCAAGCTGGTTGCACATGGAGAATTTGATGAGGGCCAAAAGCTTCATCAGGCAATGGTTAATCAAATAGTTTAGGAGTTTGTGGATGTGTTTCTAGATAATTTGCCAAAGGGATTACCCTCTAATCATACTATGCTCTTCAAAATTTCATTATTGATAGGAAGTACTCTAGTGAGTAGACCAATCTAATAGCTCTCACCAAAGGAGTTGGATGAGCTTCAAACATCATTAATAGAGTTGTTGGAGAAGGATTTCATATGCATAGTACTTCTCCTTGGGGAGCACCAAAGCTATTGCAAAGAAGTTATTATATTGATTATATTATTGATATAAGAAGTTCCAATTTTATATTGATTATCATGGCCTCAATAAAAAAATAGTGAAGAATGCATATCCTTTACCTTGATTTGATGACTTGCTAGATCAATTGAGTGGAAGACAATACTTTTCCAAGATAGATCTCTAAAGTGATTATTGGTAGATTCCCATTGATAGAAAGGATGTGTAAAAGACTATCTTTTATACAAGGTATGGGCATTTTGAATGGAGAGTTCTACCATTTGGGCTTATTAATGCCCAAACAAATCTTCATAGATAAGATGCATTAGATGTTGGATGGGCTATCGGATTGGTATGTGATGGTGTTCTTGGATGATATTTTAATCTATAGCAAGACAAAGACATAACATACAAATTACATGCAAGAAGTCCTAAGATGACTATGTCAATGGAATTTCAATTGCAAGAAGTCAAAGTGTGCCTTTTTACAAAAGGAAGTTACCTTCTTGGGTCATAAGATATCATCAAAGGGCATCAAGATAGAAGAGGAGAAAATCAAGGCCATTATTGATTGGCCTACTCCAAAGGATGCCATAGAAGTATGGACATTTAATGGATTCATAAGTTTTTATGACAATTCATCCTTATGCTTTCACTATTATGCTCATGTGACTGCACAATTGAGTGACTTCTTGGAGAAGATCTCAAGCTTTCAATGGACCACCAAGCACAAAGAAGTATTCCAAAAGTTGAATATATGGTGTCTTCAAGATCCATTCTTCAATTATATGATCCTCAACTACTTTGTGTGGTTGATTTTGATACTTTTAACTTTACCATTGGAGTTGAGTTGTAGCAAGAATTTCCAATTGGGTTACATCCCATTGCCTTTGTGTCTCATCAACTAAATATTGTAGAAAGGCATTACTTTGCTCAAGATTGAGAATAACTAGCAATGATATATGCCACCACGGTATGGAGCCATTATCTCTCTGGGGAAACAAGTGATCATGCAAACCAATCATAAACCCTTGTTGCAAACATTACATCAAGAGCACATGAAGAGTCAACATCATCAATGTGAGGAATAACTATAGTTGTTTTATATCAAACTTGAGTACCAACCTAAGAGGTTCCATGTCATCCTTGATGTCCTATCACAACAAACTGATTTGCACACTCTTCCTCTCATCACGGCGACAACTACAATAGTGTCAATTGACTCAAAAGTCCAAATTGAGTTTAGGAGCACCCTACAACAAGACCCCTTTTTAAAAATGGTATAAGGTCATCTTTTAGCATGTGATAAGGAAGGCAACAACTTCTCCTTCATGGAAGGTCTTCTATTTTTTGAGAACAGGATTTATGTTCTAGCCAAGTGCAATGTACAACTTGTGTTGCCTTCAAGAAACCCATGACTTACAAATTGCTGGTCATATGGGTGTGGACAAGACCTTGGGTACCTTACAACACCAATGGTGGTGGCCCAATATGGCACAAGATGTTCAAGGGTTTTTCCAATGTTATGAGAGTTGTCAATGCATCAAGGTTTGCAACCAAAAACTAAGTGGCCTCCTTCAACCCCTTCAACCACTTCCCATCTCATCCTATCTTCTCAATGGGAACACATGAGCTTAGATATCATCACCTCTTTGCCCAAGACAAAGGAAGGTCACATAGCAATTGTGGTGTTTGTGGATAAGCTTAGTAAGCAAATTAATTTGGCACCAACCTTTGATATTGTGGATACTTCAACATTGGCCCAAATCTACTTCAATAATATCTTTAAGCATCATGGGATTCCTTGTGTATTCATCTATAACCATGATCATTGGTTCACTAGAAAATTTTGGCAAACACTCTTCCAGATACTTGGCACCAAACTTACTTTGTCCATGCCCTATCATCCTCAAACTGATGGACAAACCAAACATGCAAATTGCACCTTGGAGGATATAATTTGTGCCTTTGTCAACATTTGCTATACCAAATTTGATGAATGTCTTGCAATTGTTGAGTTTGCCTACAATAATTCCAGACAAGCAAGCATCGGATTCTCCCTCTTATTCCTTAATTTTGGCCAAGACTCACTTATTCTAGATTCTTTTCTTGCTCGTCCTCCTCCCCATGTCCCTCATACTTCCACCTTCTTGACCACAATATTCCAATCCCTACAACAAGCCAAATCTTATCTCCTTGTTGCTCAAAATTGTCAATAACAATATGCAGACCAATATCATCATGATCTCATCTTTTAACTTGATGATAATGTAATGCTTTCTTTTAATAACCTACTCTTCCCAATTGATACCTAAATCCATAAAATTACTCCTAATTGGATAGGTCCATTTGATGTCACCCAAATCATTACTCCAATTGCTTATCAGCTTGCCTTACCTTGTCATGTACAAATCCACCTTGTCTTTCATGTTTCCAAGTTGAAACCCTTGGTTTTTAATCCATCTTCTTTTTCCTCTCATGTCCAACCTCCTCTTCCTCCCGTCTCCATAAAAAATTATGAGGAGTATGAAGTTGATTGTATCCTTGCATGTTCCCACAATCAACATGGTGCAAAAAAAAATTGAGTACAAGTCATTTGGAAAGGCTATCTTTTTCATGATGTCACTTGGGAACCTCTCTCTTATCTCCTGAATGCACAAATAGTTATTCAAGAGTTTGAAGCTTCCATGGTGATGAGGATGTGGTACCCACAATTTTTGGTTTGGAAGAAGAAGTGTTCAGTCAAAGTCGGATTGAACCTGAATGGTGACAAAAGAAGAAGAATTATGTCTTCAGGTCAAACCCAAAGTAATTTACTTCATGTTAGGAAATGAAGAACTCAGATAGGAGTTGTCACCGGAGAAACCCAAAGTAAGGAAACTTTGCCTCGGGGTGATCAAACCAATGCAAAGATAGAGAAAAAACTTTCCTTTGGTTTGCTAGCCAAGAACATACAATCAAGAAAATGGCTAAGGTGTAAGCAGGATAAAATTGACAATAATAGGAGGAATGCATGTAAAATGGGTGATTATCAAGTGAAGGGTGACTAAAGAATGACCGTGCAGCAAAGAACAATAAAATTGAGATATTTTTGAGGGAATTTTGACATGTCATTCAAGTATCTTAAGCCACTAAGTAGTCGACCCGCAATAGTGCTTATTACAAATCCAGCCAAGAGTTTGATGTTCAAGAAACCTGAGGGAGTTAGGATTTCACGCCCAAAAGATAAAAGGATTATCTTCCAGCTACCACAAGTGAGAGATTGCACGATGCCAATGAGGGTAGGAAACAAGAGTACCTCATGCATAGTGAGAAATCTTGTGATTCAGAGGTTAGATGTCATAGCAAGGATCAGAGTCTTGAGTAAAATTTGGATCACTTTTCTGGCCTAGAATTGGAACTTGAGGTCTCTAGGTTTCATGGCAAAAGTAACTATGAGTAATTGTGAGGAGGGTCCTGAGGCAAAAGGGAAGAGAGGCAATCCAGCTCAATGGACAGAATCAGATTGGAGATTGGAGATTGGTCTTAGAAAGAGAGGTTGGTGAGGAAATTAGAGCTACATTCCTCAAGAAGGGACTACAAAGAGACTACAAAAATCTGTAATTCCTTTAGTGCTTTGTGTACAAAGTGGATATATATCAAGAACCAATAAGGCAAAGTATTGTAAGGCAAATGATTGCAATCTTCAAGCTGGATCAAACCACTTATGTAATGAAGCACCAGGCTATATTATTTCACCAGATGTTTGCAAGAGAACTGGTGAATTGGGCAAAGTGTTTTCACTAGCAAATGAGGCAAATGGTCTGGAATTGGAGAGATCAGTCACCACCTCACTACCTAGTACCATTCATAGCACATTTTAACCTTGGGCTGAACCTGCAAAAGAGGGGTAGAAGATGGTATTGCACTTCCATCTAGACCTGAGAAGAGAAGCGGATGTAGAAGAGCAACAGTACATTTGCCAAATCCAAAGTAGTGATGAGCACTTTGCCAAGATAGGCCAGCACAAGAGAGTGGAGATGAAGATCCCAAAGATGAAGAAGCAAAGTTGACCAGAAGAGATGGTGTCCCCAGTATAGCCACAAAAAACAAGAAGGTTGGTGCTAAGGCATGAGGTCATCATAAGAGACTAGTTGTCAAGAGAAGAATCAAAAGGGGAAGCCAAGGACAAGTCAAAGGACTTGGTGGAAGAAGAGAACTGAAACTCACACTATAGAGTGAGGAGTCAATTAGTGGGAGTGATGGAAAACCCAAGGTACAACAATTGTCAGAGGAAGTGGTTGAGGAGGAAGATTGAGAGTTCCATGAAGCAATTGATCGCATGGAAGGAGGAGACAAGTTGTGTCTAGAGTTGCCTATGGTGGAAATGGAAGATCAGAAAGATGAAGAGCCAAGGTTGGCATTTCCCCAAGGAACCAGAACAAACAAGAGTGCACAATCAGCCTTAGCAAGACCAAGTAAAGCAAAAGATGAAATTGCCAACTTGGAGGAGGTTACTCTAAAGATACAAAGATCAAGACTTTGGAGGAAGGTGCTAATTGAAGATGCATCAATGCACATTGTGAGCAAAGGTGAAGACAATGCAAAAGAAGAAGATTTTGGTAAAGTAGTATACTTATCCAAGATTTTCTATCCCCTGCTCATGGTATTGAAGAGGAAGAAGGAAGAGCTAAAGAGAGATCATATAGAGGTAAAGGATGAGCTTCAGGTGGTAAAGTATCTGAGTGAAGAGATAGTACAATTGAAGGATTAGTTAATTGAAGGCAAGAAGCAAGTTGAAGAGCTTTGAGGGTTGATGAAGTCCTCCAACAAAAGAGAGTTGCAAACTTGCAAGAGGCTTTTGAGAAGCAAGGAGTTGAGCTTGAAATGCAAGCTAAAGAACTAGGAAGCAAAAGACAACTTGGGAGAAGCTGAAAGGAGGGTGTGATGAAGTGCGCATTGAGGCTAAACATTTGAAGGCAATTGCTGCTATGATAGAGCAAGCATGGAGAGTTTGAAGACAATGGCAGCGCAAAAAGATGAGGCTTAGTAGTGAGAGTTAGTAGGAAGAAATAGAGAAGAAGAGCATTTGCAAGGACTCATCATTAATATGGAAGCCCAACTTGCTTGATACATGTGAAGTAGGAGACAATGTTTCTCTCAGATTAGATTTAGTGAAACGGAGTTAGAGCAGATTCAAAGTAGTGTGAAGTTAGGAACCCAAGGTGAAGTATCAGAGGTAGGAGTGTAAGTCTCTTTGGGTGAGTTTTCTGAGTTTTAGGAGTAAGTGGGTCAGAAGATAAGGAGATAGATAGAATACCCATGAGTTCAATTGCAGTAAGACTAAAGAAATTAGAGAATTAGCCAAAGATGTAGAATTTGATAGAGCCAAAGTACAGAAAGCAAAGGAAGGTATATTGGGTTTAGTAGAAGAGGAAGAGGTAGACATTGGATTGGATTCATAACCAATTTGAGATTTGAATTGATAGATATGAAGAGTGGGTTGCCATTTTGGATATGGAGATTGTTAGAAAATGGTATATTAGTTAGGTAACTATCAAAGTGCTCTTCCTATTTAAAGCAAGCATTTGCAATGTGTTGTTGTTTAGTATTTATATTTTTGAAGTTGAGTAAAGTAAAGTGCTGTAACTTAGTGCTGATCATTTTGGCTTAATTCTGAGTATCAATCCTATGTGTGTTTGTGAGTGTTTGACAAATTTTGAAATGCAAGTTAGTGTTGGATGTTAGATGTTGGATTCTATAGTTCTGATTTCATTTTGTGGGTTTGATCTTAAATGGATAGCAATTAAAGCAATGCCTTGACAGATCCATGAGGAATTGTAGTGTTGGTAGTATTTTTCATTGGTGAGCCTAGTACAGGGTTGATGCAAAGCAATTTTGATCAAGGAAGTTGTGCCTTCAGTAGAGGGGTGGAACACAATTTTGAAGCAAGATCATTTTGTAGTGAAGTAGCCTTCTTCAAAAGAGTTTGAATCATCATAATCAAAGTTGGTTTGAAAATATTTGATTGTATTTTGATTATGGGGTGTTAATTTGTGACGAGATGTAATCAATGCTTGTTACTCTCTTTGGATATGGTTTCTATAAAAGACCGAATCCAAGGAGAGAAATAGGAGAATGGAAACTCACATTGGGACACTTGAATGAGGGAAAGCTCTGAATGCCTAGCATGAGCTTTGGCTTTGGTATTTATAGGTAACATACAAGGCCTTTGAGAAGCTTCTCAAGAAGCTTCCTCAAACCGCTTTCTTAGAGTGCAAGCCAAGTTAACTAAGAAGCTTCTCAAGAAGCTTGGGGCAAATTTACAATTTACATTTACAAATTTACAAACTTTACTAAATTGTAATACTAAATTGTAAATTTACTAAATTTACAAACTTGGGCATCAAGTGGGAGAGGGAGGTTACTAGACGATAGCATGACTTTATCACCAACTTCAAAGGTGAGATCACAACGGTGGTGGTCCGCATATTGTTTTTGGCAATTTTGAGCAACAAGGAAGTGAGACTTGGCTTCTTGGAAAGATTGTGATATAGTGGTCAAGAATGTGGAAGTATGAGGAACCTGAGATGAAGATGGAGCAAGAAGAGAATCTGGAACAAGCGGATCTTGGCCAAAATTGAGAAAGAAAGGAGAAAGTCCGATGCTTGCCTGTTTGGAATTGTTGAAGGCAAATTCTATAGCTGCAAGACATTCATCCCAATTGGTATGGTGGACATTGACAAAAGCACGCAACATATCCTCCAATGTACGATTTTCACATTCGGTTTGTCCATCAGTTTGAGGATGATAGGCCATGGACAAAGCAAGCTTGGTGCCGAGTATCTAGGAGAGTGCTTGCCAAAACTTCCTGGTAAATTGAGGATCACAGTCTGAGATGAGTACATGTGGCATCCATGATGCTTGAAGACATTGTTGAAGTAGATTTGCATTAAGGTTGGAGCATCCACGCTATCATAGGTTGGTGCCAAGTCAATTTGCTTACTAAGCTTATCCACAAACACAACGATTGCAATGTGTCCGTGTTTTGTCTTTGGCAAGGATGTGATAAGATCCAAGCTCACATGCTCCTAGTGAGTGGATGGAATGGCGAGTGGTTGAAGGAGTCCACTTGGCTTTTGGTTGTTGGCCTTGTTACGTTGGTAGCTCTTGCATGATTGGACAAATTCTTGAACATCTTATGTCATGTTGGGCCACCACCATTGACATTGGAGGGTACCCAAGGTCTTGTCTACACCCATATAACCAACAATGGGTAAATCATGGGCTTCTTGAAGGTGCACAAGTCAAAGGTGACCTTTAGCTGGAACATAGATCCAATCTTCAATGGAATAAAAGGCCCTCCTTGATGGAGAAGGTGTTGTAATCCTTATCGCATGCCGTAAGGCAACCATGTACCATTTGGAAGAAGGGATCTTGATGTAGAGCTGACTGAAACTCGTTTTAGACCTTGGAGTCAACTAACACTATTGAAATTGCCGCTGTGATGAGAGGAAGAGACTTCAAATCAGGTTGTCGTGATAAAGCATCAAGGATGACATGGAACCAAGCTGGGTTGTACTCAAGTTTGATGTCATACAGTTGGAGTTGTTCCTCCTATTGATGATGTTGACTCTTCATGTGTTCCAAGTGTAAGGTCTACAACAATGGTTTGTGATCAATTCGCATGATCACTTGTTTCCCCAAGAAGTAATCCCTCCATACCTTGGTGGTGTATACCATTGCAAGTTGTTCTTGATCTCAATCAGAGTAGTTTTGTTTAGTCGGCAAGACACAAAGGCAATGGGATGGAGTCCATCTGGGAATTCTTGTTGCAGCATGGCTCCAATTGCAAAGTTAGAAGCATCAAAATCAACCAAATAGGGTAGTTGAGGATCATATGGTTGAAGAATGGGTCTTGAAGACACCATATGCTTTAACTTCTGGAATGCTTCTTCATGCTTGGTGGTCCACTAGAAGCTCGAGTTCTTTCCCAAGAGGTTAGTCAATGGTGCAGCCACATGAGCATAATAATGGATGAACCGTCGGTAGAAACTGGCAAATCCAATGAATGCCCATACTTCTATAGTATCCTTTGGGGTAGGCCAATCAGTAATGGCCTTGATTTTCTCTTCTTCCATCTTGATCCCCTCTGATGAGATCTTATGACCCAAGAAGGTAACCTTTTTTTGCTAAAAGGCACACTTTGACTTCTTGTAGTAAAATTTCCATTGTCGTAGTTGTCTTAGGACTTCTCGCACATGATTCACGTGTTCCACCTCTGTCTTGCTATTGATTTAGATATCATACAAGAACACCATCATGGACCGATCCAATAGTCCATCCAACACCTGATGCATCTGATCCATGAAGACTGTTGGAGCATTAGTGAGTCCAAAAGGTAGAACTCTCCACCCAAAATGCCCATACTTGGTGCAAAAGGTAGTCTTTTGCACATCCTCTCTATCACTAGGAATTTGCCAATAGCCGCTACAAAGATCCAACTTGGAAAAGTAGCATGCTCTACTTAGTTGATCAAGCAAGTCATTGATCCAAGGCAAGGGATATGCATTATTCACGGTTTGCTCATTGAGCCCATGATAATCAATAATGATAATATAGAAACAAAGTCCTCCATCCTTCTTTGGAAAAAATAATATTGGTGCTCCCCAAGGAGAGGTACTATGTTGTATGAAGTCCTTCTCCAACAACTTTGTAAGTGTTGTTCGCAACTCCTCCAACTCCTTTGGTGAGAGCCGATAGATCGGTCTACTCATTGGAGTACTCCTTGGCAATAGCTTGATCTTGAAGTGCATACCTCGATCGGAGGGTAATCCTTTTGGCAGATCATCCAGAAACACATCCGCAAACTCCTTAACTATCCAATCAACCATTGCTTGATGAGGCTCTTGGCCCTATGCAGATTGTTCTTGTGCAATTGGCTTGATCCACACCGCAAATACAGACTTATCTTCCTCCAAGGCTTGCTCTATGGCTGCTTCACTAACAAACTTCCTTTCTAGGAACTCATCTCTCTTCCAAGTTTGCTCCATGGTTGCCTTCTTGGCAAACTTCCCATCTTGGGACTCATCTTCCTACCAGGTTTGCTCTATAGCTACCTTCTCAACAAACTTCTCATCTTGGGACTAACAATTCTTAGGTGTCTTACTTAAAGGTGCTAGACAACCTAATCAAAAATTCCTACCTTGGTGTTGTACTTGAATTTGGCGTCGGGTCCAATCAAATTGAACCTTATGATATTCAAGCCAAGGTAGACCCAAAATGATATCATAGTGTAGAGGTGCCACTACAAACCTCATACACTCCAAATACTCCTTCCCAATCTTGAAGGTAACAAGATGCAAGGTGCAGAATGCAGAACCTTTTCTACCATCCACCATCATCAAACTACTTCCAATCATTGGCTTGATAGGAATACCCAATTCCTTTGCTACTTGCATAGACATGCAATTCTTTGAACTTCCAAAATCAATCAAAATCCTACAACCCCAATTAGATATCATACCTTGCAAATGAAGCAAACTTGCATAGGTCAAGCCTTCAATCCCATTGGAACAAATCAAGCTCCTAATAGGCGGCTCAAAATCTCCTACTGGCATTCTTCATTTCCCTTATCATTTTGCTCCACAACCTCCACGTGGGCAACTTATCAAGATCGTCCATTCTTAAGTGGACATTCGGCAATGTGATGCCCCAATTGGTGACAATAAAAACAACCACCATTTTGTCGCAATTTCTCTCTATCTGCTATACAAAGTGGTCTTTGTTGAATGACATCAGTCTCCATTGGTGTTGGCTTCTCCACTTGTGTGTAGTGTATTGGTAGGCTCTATGGAGGTCAAGGTTGAGGCCAAGTTGTTGCAACCAAGGAATCAAAACGTTCGGCCAACCACATGGCTTCCTCCAAGTGTTGTGCATCTTGCATGGTTATCTCTAATTTGGTTCTCGCCTTCAAGCCCCTCATGAATCAACCCAGAGCTTCACCTTCCAATATATCTGGAATTTGCATGATGGTGTTTTGGAACTGCATGATGTAACTTCTTATAGAGCCAATCTGTTTCAACTCTGCCAACTTATCCTGTGCAGCTCGTGTGGCATTTATAGCTTGGAACCAGCTAATTATTGCGCTCTTGAATTCTACCCATGTCAAGATTGGTGTAACCATTTTTTGTTCAGCTTCTCTACTCGGAATCTCCACCATAGCTTTGCTTCTCCATCCAATTAGCTAGAAGCCAAGAGAATCTAGTTTTGCTTGTCTTGTAGATTGGTAGATTCAACATAAAGTTCACACTCAAACAAAAAATTCTCCATTGCACCCGGAAGATTCTTGCCTTCAAATACCTTGGGTTTAGGGAATCTGATCTGATCTTCTCCTTCTCAAATTGGTACTCTCTCCACCTGCTCTTGTCGTCAAAGATCTCATTCATCCAATAATCGAGTAAGGTGCTCAATTTGTTGTTGCATAGCAAGGATAACATCAGGTATTGCCGCCATGGTTGCTACTCTATCATACCACACCTAATCTATCTAATTTACTAACACATAGAAACAACACGTCCATCGTTCTCCATAAGTTACAACCGAAAGCACCAAGGGTTCCTTAGATATGGTGATCATATGCAGAAAATCTTGTCCAAAGTTTGAGGTGATGAATTGTGTGAAACAATGCTTGGGTAGTATTTGGACACAAAAATCCCAATGGTTTGGTGGAAGTGGATTTGGTGGTCCATAAATTCCATCCATCCCATTCTTGCTTTGATACCAATGTAAAAGACCGAATCCGAGGAGAGAAATAGGAGAATGGAAACTCACATTGGGACAATTGAATGAGGGAAAATTCCAAATGCCTAGCATAAGCTTTGGCTTTGGTATTTATAGGTAGCATACAAAACCTTTGAGAAGCTTCTCAAGAAGCTTCCTCAAGCCACTTTCTTAGAGTGCAAGCCAAGTTAACTAAAAAGCTTCTCAAGAAGCCGCCTACTTGGCGTGCAAGCTAAGCTAGTCGGAAGCATCTAGAAGCTTCCTTCTAGAAGCTACTTACTCGAGGTGCAAGCTAAGCTAGCCGGGAAGCTTCCTAGGTACTTCCAGAATATTCTATGCTAATTTGTCTTATGTGCTACTTTGTAAGCCCGACTAACTTCATCGCTAAACTCCATAATGTTACAATTTCTACCTGAAAGATTAAACATGCAACCAATCAATAAGAAGAACTACTTTGTGACTGTTTACTTTGTATTTGACCATTTGTGACTCATATCTCTATGGGAACAAACTTTACTTATTGATTAACGCAAAAGTGATACTTGTCAGGTTGTCACACAAACCTTTTGTCCTAGACCACACCAATCAATACCATAGTCTAGGAGTTAAGGACCATATTTGAGAAGTTGGGACAAAGAACCCATACCAATTTTGTTCATGCTTTGGAGATTCATCTAGTAGCCTTACAGAAAAAAGTAAGGCATTCCCAAACTCAACCTTTCAAGTATTCATTGTCTTATGATGCATTGAGCACTTGCAGGATCAAATGCTTTGAAAAGATGTGGGATGTAGATCTCAGCAACAAGGAAGAAGACTCTTATGAACCTAATGGTCCCAAAGCTACGACTTATGTCTTGGATTCCAAGAAGCCCACCGTTAACAAATTGCTTGTGCCCTATTGCATAGATTGGGAAGTTTGCATATAATTCTTGTAGTTGTCCATGAAGAATGTTTTGATATGTTATCAAACCAAATATGATTCCTCATACAGCCAAACACTTTGAAAATCATGCAAGGCTGATGGTGCCAATTGATAACTTACTATGTTGGCTATCTCTTAGCACTTGAGGACATGTGCCTTTGATAACTAATGTCAAAGACATGAAGTCCATTGGGCTTGTTGCATCAATGGGACACTCTTTTGAGGGGCCTCAAGGAGCAATTGAAGGAGAGGTTGGACTTGGACATTCTACAAAGTTAGAGTTTTTGACAATCCTCCTATAAGAAAAAGCCACACTATTGGCCAGCAGTACAAATTCATCCCATTGGAGTATGGGAAACAATGAATATGCTAGAAGCATGCTAGGAACAATGTTACATGACTCAAGATCCAGTTGTCTTTTGAGCAGCTCAAGGCACTTACTCAACTATATTACCATTTGGGTTGTGGCAATATTGAACAAAATGTAGTCAATCCTTTCCAAGATGAGATCAGCAACCTCACCTTCATGTACTTCTTAGAACAAGTAGACAAAGTGGGTTGGCATCTAGGTATGACCTTGGAGTTAGCACACATGGATGGATTTATCCAAATTTGGAATACCATCTTCAAGGACTACTAAGACCAAGATTACATGGGCATCCACTATGTCACGCCATTTGTAGTTCCGCATCTAGCTGCTCGGACACTGGAGTTCCAGTGATAGTAATTAGAGTTATTCTAGTAGTTTCTCAGGGACTTCTTTCCGACAGTCTGATTTGGTGTTCGGGGTATTGACTTCACGGTGGGGCCCACCGTCACTTTGCACCGTTCGCACCGTCGAGTGTGCAATCAGCGGGACCGTTAGGGTTCCAGTGCTAGCTCAAGTACAAGGGGGTATAGTTTCAAAGTGAGCTCCAGAGAGCTCACTTCTCTGATGTTGAGCCTTTGAGTTCCTGGCTATGGTGGATAGAGGCCGTCGAGCGTCACCTGGATTCTCTATGCTTGAGTGGGTGTGGCTTGATTATAATCAGTACCCACTTGTTGGCAGTTTATAGAGTGACAGATCAAGTACTGATCTGAGTTGAGTTGAGTTGAGAGTGTTAAGCAATTTGATTACATCAAAGAAGTGAAGTCAGGGGGAAATCGGGTGCAGGAACGTTGAGTGTTGGTGGTATCTCCAAGCTCGGTGGATCGTGGTAGCTCGATTCAAGTTTTGTGTTCCCTAGTGTGCAGAAGCTTGTTCAAGTGATTCAGATGTGGCAGTTAGGCGGACGGTGTGCGGAAGCGCTGGTCAAATTTTGAGCAAAAAAGGAGCAATTTTCGAGCAGTGTTGTGATTTTGAGCTCAAGAGGTGAAGGCAAGACCAATTTGCTACGAGTTGGGCTCATAAAGTGAAATTGAAGGTGGAGTTAGGAAGCTCTTCTCATGAATTTGTGATTTGGAAAAACCTGTTTTGTCAATTTGGCTCGAGTGGAAAGTTAGCGGAGGATTTGGCGGACATCCATCTTTAGGGTTTACGTCAGATTTTGGGCCAGATTTGGGGGAGTTTTTGCTGTTTGGCCAGATTTGGAGGAGTTTTGCTAGTTTGGAGGACTTTTGCAGATTTGGAGAAGTTTTGCCAATTTTGGAGGAGGTTCGAAGTGGCAACAAGAAAGGCCTCATTTGGCTGAATTTTGGCATTTTGAGGCATAGGGCTGTGGGCTATGAGAGGCTACGAAGGCCTAGAAGGGCCAGCAAGCCATCTTGCTGGCGTGAGGCTAGCTAGTTTAGAGTAGATCTTGGTCATTGGTTGGCAAAATCTGCCTTTCTTGCTAGATTGTGCGCAACAGGGTTTGACCCCTAGATCTCTTGTTCCTAGACTGGTGCCCTAGCCAACTGGTCCACCCTCACTTGTTGTCCTAGTGATTGCGCCACTGTTATCTATACACATGTAGCTTTGGCTA
Organism: Lunularia cruciata; assembly: GCA_948567375.1. Classification (NCBI taxonomy): domain Eukaryota; kingdom Viridiplantae; phylum Streptophyta; class Marchantiopsida; order Lunulariales; family Lunulariaceae; genus Lunularia; species Lunularia cruciata. Next base: position 53,126,044 of record OX419758.1, read on the forward strand.
GGAGAGGCAGGTTGATCCCATTCTTGGTGATCCTGGTAGCTTAGGACTTAGATACAAACTGCTCTTATGTCAAATGCCAAATGGTGGCAGAGTCAATCACGTGTTGTGTTATGAGATGGAGGGTTTTCGTTTAGATTTCTTGTGATTGGATCCCCTCCATTCTCTGTTTCCTGTTTGTGCACCATGTTTGTGTGAGGTGCCCTGACTTTTGAGCGTTGGTGCTCTGGTGTGCTCTTGGTGGTGAGGCTGGAGTGATGACCAGTCAGACTACCTTTGTTTCTCTCCGGTGAGGCAAGAAGTGATGACCTACAGACCGTGAGAGTGTGTGTTATGATGGTAGGTTACAGGTTGCCTTTCCCCTAGTGTAGTTATCTCGGTTAGAGTTACATTAGTGGGTGGTGTCTATTTGGTGTTGGCACTTGGTGGGGCACTTGCGGTTGCAATTGGTGGTTTGGGTTTGCTGTTGCAATTACGTGGTCATGACGGAGTTCTTTGGAGATTCCAGAGGAGTTAGCCCTACAGTACGCAGTGGGTTTACTCGGAGTGGTGCTCGATATCAGCCTTTATCTCAGGTCCCAGTGAGAGAGGAGATTGACTCTGAGTTGGAGTTCGACACAGGAGCTAATTCAGTTGAGAGTGCACTTGGTGTGTCCGCATCCTTGTTGTGGGACATGGATGAGATTTATGGGGCCTCCAAAGGCCCTAGGCATTACTCTTGTACAGTGGGTACCATTGAGTTGGATGACTTCATCCAGGAGTTTGATAGTTGGTGTGATCTGCAGCAGATGTAGAACCCGACTTTGTTCACACCCTTCATGGCATGGAAGGGGTTGTTTCAGCATTTGGAGGGTCCGCCAATGGATGACTAGCATGAGTTCAGGAGAGCTCATTTGGAGGAGATTGAGTTATGGAGACAATATTGGTCTCCACACTATGTTTCCATCACTTCAGGCTTGGTGGTCAAGAGTAGATTAGCTGTACCCACGAGTTCTAGCTCGAGTAGTGTTGGTGGAGCTAGTGGAGGTGCACTAGCTGGAGATAGTGCTACTACGAGTGGAGGTACCGCTGCAGGAAGTGGTGTGGTACCGGGGTTTAACCCCATGGTGGAGTTCTTCCTATGTTTGAGGCAGAACTACCAAGGAGTGCGGACTGACAAGCTGAGGAGCTTGCAGGAGTTCCAGCGGAAGATTGGAGAGAGCCTACGCGAGGCATACACTTGCATGAGGTGGCTGATCAGTTTCACTCAAGGAGTTACTGAGGCCCAAGCAGTCCAGTTTTGGTATGGGATACTAGATAGGGAGTTGCAACGTAGAGTTCGTGATGCTACGTTGTTGCAGGCTACTTCGCCCACTTTGGCAATAGTCTTCGGTTTGGCTGAGCGTATTGAGCTCAACATGGTGGAGGAGAGAGTGGTGATATCAGGATTTGGTAGGGAGACCTCATCCACGGCTGTGACTTCTTCTAGAGTGCAACAGAGTGCACCACGCCCAGTTGGTTTTTGAGGACAGGGTGGACAGCCCAGATCCTATGGAGCGAGTGGAGGGCCTAGTGGAGTTAGATCCTTACCCTCATTTTTGGGTCAACAGCAGCCAATGAGTGGTGGTGTTGCTTGTTGGACTTGTGGTGGACCTCACCATAAGAGAGAGTGTACTCAGGGCAGCGGACCTGGTACCTCTGGTGCATCACAACCAGCACAGAGGCAGTGTGAGCATTGCCACAGATTTGGTCACACTAGTGATCGGTGTTTTGACCTACACCCGGAGTTACGGAGTGGTAGGGCTGATATGGTAGGTAGTAGAGGAGCTCCAGTTCATGGAGGATGAGGCGGTAGAGGTGGTGGTAGAGGATCTACACCTAGTAGGGGTGCAGTACCTGCCCTTACTTCTGACACAGCTATGGCTACTCGGATTGAGCAGTTGGAGCAGAGATTGGCTAGTATGGCTATTGCTCAAAGGAGATCAAATTTGGGTGTTGAGGCTTCCACCTCATATGCTGGTGATAGAGATGCTTTGGACTTCATGTGCGGAACAGCACAGGTGGATGCATCTACAGCAATGACTAGGAGTGCAGTACGTGCTCCAGAGCCTAGAGGAGCATTAGTGGAGTTGGACCCATAGAGAGGAGAGGTTGGGAGACAGGTCAGACTTCCCGAGTCTTTCACGCTATCTGAGGCATTGCAAACAACATCCATGGTTCCTAGACATCCCAGTGCAGGTGTGGTAGGTGGTGATGGAGTACATGATGGACTACCTGCTAGTCAGCCACCTGCTACTACACAGACTGAGTCTAGCATGATGTTGGGGGCGGCTCAGCTGATTATGCGGCATCCTTTGTTTTTAGCCAGTGACATGTTTACATTGGGAGTTGACCCAGCCCCAGTGTTCCGGTTGGCTGCCACGTTGTGTGAGAGTAGGGATGGTGCAGTTCCTACTACTAGAGCAGAGGTGGTTGGTAGTGGAGCTGACTTGGTTGAGGAGCATGGGATCGGTTCAACGACCAGTGGTTTATGGCAGGCAACAGCGGCTAGACTGGAGGAGTTGCCAACTAGACCAGCCTTTGAGAGAGCACGGTTTACACCTGGTGTTGTCCTATTGGATAACCAGAGGGGGATTTTTCATTTGGTAGGACCTTCAGGGAAGGTCTATACACCATAGAGAGTCTTGTTAGACTCTGGTGCGCAACCCCTTATGTTGGGGAAGGCTGCAATTGTCGGTCTGGAGTTATGGAAGACCGATGTGGAGAGGTGTCCATTTCAGATCCAGACATCTCTTGGTGGTGGTTCGACACAGTACATCACACGTGGAGAGCTTGTTGTCCAGGTTCAGCCTGGTCATCCGACTGATAGCTTGGTGGTGAGATCTCAAGCTATTGCAACGATAGTTGAGTCATATGATGTGCTAGTTGGGGGAGCAGTGTTATACCCTATGGGTTTCAGCATTGACTATTGGGAGGAAACAGCCTCTTATAGACCTGGTTGGCAGTCTGGTGAGGGATGGGTATGTCGCCTACCAATACGCTTCAGTAGTGGCAGTCTTGGCTCACTACAGTCCGAGACCATGGCAGCATCAGTTTTAGCTTTCAGCGGTGTAGTTACTTGGCCTGGTGACTTGTTGGAGGGGAACGCCCATGCAGAGGATACTCCAGTACTAGAGGAGATCACTCGGCTTTGGAGTACAAGTGGGATTGTTCTATCCACCTTGGATGTTCCATTGTGGAGTTCAAAGGAGGCATTGCAGCAACATGCAGATCAGTTGGTGCAGCAGGCTTGGAGTGGAGCCTTTGTACCATCAGGGGATGAGTGTGAGGATGAGCCTCTAGAGGCGATTGCTTTGACACCTCTGAATACCACACTCATTGCTTGGCAATATCCAGTAGAGGGGATATGTCTATTGGAGTTGTTTGGTGGGATCAACACCGGACTAGCTGCGGTGTTACAGGCGGGTATACGAGTACAGAGGTACTTGTATGTAGAGAGAGATGAGACTGCTAGGCGAGTCTCTCTACATCATGTGGCACACTTGGCCTATCGGTATCCGGAGTTATTACCAATGTCGGCAATCAGAGGTTACCAAAAGGCCTTACCAAGAGACATTTCTTTACTGGGGGCGCATGACCTAGAGAGACATGGGCCTATTCACTTGGTGATTTTTGGATGGCCATGTCAGGGACATACACGTGCGGGCCGTGGTTTGGGTCTTCAAGATCCTCATTCTGGTGTGTTTTGGGAGATATTACGGATACTACGACATCTCCAGGTTCATCAGTCTGTTTCTCCAGCTTACCTTTTGGAGAACGTTCCGTTGATGGGTGATTCTCGCACTAGAGTGGTGGCGAGTACACATCAAGTCCATTTGTGGATGGGACCTGCTGTATTGTTATATGCAGCCAGAGTGGGATCACGGGCTCATCGTCTTTGTCTTTGGTGGACGAACCTTTTACCTAGAGAGGTTCTACAGTGCGCTTATGATGGGATTTAGCGACTAGACCAAATCCTTGTTGATGATATCTTGGATGTTGGGCGTCAGTCTCAGACAGTGGTAGTGGCTGATAGGTCACCTATGGCAGTGGTGAACCTAGTTGGACAGTCTAGAGCTGCATTTCCCACACTCATGAGTTTCCTAGGCTCTCATGCTTTTCAAGAGGGAGGACCTGGACTTGTTTGGGACTCATAGTTACAACAGTTGGTGGAGCCCAATGCTGATGAGAGAGAGCAGGCGATGGGTTTTTGCACCGGTATTACCGCTGTTCTAGCAGTGTCAGAGGCATCCAGACGTCAGGTGTTAGGTCAGGCTATGGACTTGAAGTGTTTGACCTGGATTGTGAGCCTTGGATTGGCAGAGCAGCGTAGGATGCGCTTGATATGCATCACCACTCGGACACTTGTGACCCCTGTGCCTATCGAGACAATTTAGGCACATGCTGGGGGCGATGGACCAAGTGGACATGGTATTCTTGGGACACATCCAGTAGCTACTAGGGAGAGTGGTCTACTTGGAGTCCATCCAGGTGAGCGTGGGCTACTTGGATTACACCCTTGGTCCACATAAGATGCAGCCAGAGGACGTGTGGAGCTTGCAGCCACAATGGAGGGAGTTTTTCACACAGAGGTTGGGACCTCTAGTAGTCGGGAGCATGACACTATTGCTCCCAAGGGCCCAATGTAGCAGCCAGTCAGTACATCTTCCACTCCTACTACAGTTACAGGATACTTGGGAGCCAGATCTTGGACCCAAGCTTACTGGAGAGGAAAGACGGAGGGTTTGGAGGTTCTTGAGGAGTCACGCAAGTTGTTTTGCCTTCTTTATGAAGGATTTGGGTGCTCTGAAGGGATCTGGTTTACAGATTGAGCTGACTAGCAAAACATCAGTTTTCTGACGTCCTTATCGATATAGTGAGATGGAGAGGACATTGATTCAGAGCCGAAGTAGTGACCTTTTTGAGGCTAGTTTGGTGGAGATTTCACATGGAGAGTATGCATTAGCGACAGTGATGCCAACCAAGAAGGATATGCATGGATACTATACAGATAGGCGGATGTGTGGAGATTACCGTCCTATCAACCGACAGACCAGGGCTGATCGGTATGCCATGCCTACACCGAAGGAGATTTTTGATGCAATTGGGCATGCAAAGGTCTTCAATACTTTGGATCTTCAAGCAGGATATCATCAGTTGCCGATTAGGGAGGAAGATAAGTCCAAGATAGCATTTTGGGCTATTGATCCTCACGGCAAGGATGTGTTATATCAATGGAGGTTCTTACTATTTGGGTTGAAGCACGCTCCTGCTGAGTTCCAAAGGGTCATGGATAGGATCCTAGCTGGATTGGATTTTGCTCAGTGCTATATTGATGCATTTTGGTTCATAGCACTACTATGGAGGAGCATGAGAGACAACTGTTGGAGGTGTTTGAGAGGTTGAGATCTCATGGACTCAAACTACATCCTAGGAAGTGTAGGTTTTTCCACGAGCAGGTTGAGTATTTGGGTCACACTATCTACCCTGGAGGACTTGGTGTTCAGCAGACCAAGGTGGAGGCTATTGCACGTAGTCCTCGGCCTACGGATGTGAGCAGAGTGCGAGCATTCCTTGGGTTGGCAAACTTCTATTGTCGCTATGTTAGAGGATTTAGTGCCATTGCCAAGGCCTTGACGAAGCTGACCAAGCTTACACAGGAGTGGTGTTGGGGAGATGAGCAGGAGAGAGCTTTTGTAGAGCTCAAGGAGAGGTTGACATCTGCTCCTATTTTGAGGAGACCGATCAGGGGACAACCATTTCAGGTTCACACTGATTGGAGTATGTTGGGGCTTGGAGCGGTGCTCACCCAACATGATGATGAGGGGAAGGAGTTTGTGGTGGCCTATGCTAGTTGCTCCAACAATTCAGCGGAGGCGAAGTATAGTTCATATGAGGGAGAGTGCTTGGCAGCAGTTTGGGCAGTAGCACATTTCCAATGTTACCTATTTGGTAACCCCTTCACTCTCATCACTAATCATCAGCCACTGAAGTGGTTGATGGAGTCCGACAAGCTTTCATGGAAGCTTGCACAATGGGCTCTGATTTTACAAGAGTATGATTTCACGATTGTTCATAGACTTGGAGTGGTGAACCGTGATGCAGATGGGTTGAGTAGAAACCCATGTCACAACCAGTAGGATCAGACCGGAACACGTTGGCATGGTGAGACAGATGAGGAGATGGTGCCAGGTTGGCATGCATCGGCCTTTCTGTGTATATTTGTAGAGACTTTGGTGGTATCTCTCTTAGCGCATACAGGAGGAGTTATTGAGGTCACAGATCCAGAGAGTAAAGATATTGGTACAGTTCAGCGAGACATTCATGATGATGTCTTAGTGATGGACTATCTTTGCACTGGTGTTGTGGGTGGCACAGTTGGGGCCAAGGAGAGAGACCGTGTTCTTCAGCGAGCCAGACGGTTCAGATTGGAGGGTAGACACGTTTTGCATGTATGGGAGGATGGTAGAGTGCGAGTAGTACCACTTCTATCACAGAGACCACAGTTGGTCCATCATGCTCATGAGGAGCTAGGACATTTTGGAGTAAAGTGTACATATAGCTTACTCCAGAGTCATTATTGGTGGTGCGGTATGCAGACCAAGGTGCAGCAGTTTGTTGCTAGATGTGTGGTTTGTGACCGAGTTAGAGCATCATTCAATGCTCCTACGCCACAGTTACACCCATTACCTATCATGGGATTGGGTTACCGTTGGAGTTTGGACTTCACCGGACCTTTACCGTTGACTTCATCGGTATGTTTTGGTGATGGTGGAGCACTTCTGTAACAATTTGGAGTTTAGTGACAAAGTTAGTCGGGCTTACAAAGTAGAGAATATGACAAAATAGTCTAGAATATTCTAGAAGCATCTAAGAAGCTTCTTGGGAAGCTTCCCAACTAGTTAACTTGCGCCCTAAGCAGGTAGCTTTTAGAAGGAAGCTTCTAGAAGCTTCTAACTAGCATAGCTTGCACGCCAAGTAGGCGGCTTCTAGAAGGAAGCTTCTTGAGAAGCTTCCTAGTTAACTTGGCTTGCACTCCAAGAAAGTGGCTCAAGGAAGCTTCTTGAGGAGCTTCAAGTGTCTTGTATGCTACCTATAAATACCAAGGCCAAAGCTCATGCTAGGCATTTGGAGTTTTCTCTCATTCAAGTGTCCCAATGTGAGTTTCCATTCTCCTATTTCTCTCCTCGGTTTTGATCTTTTACATTGGTATCAGAGCAAGAATGGGATGGATGGAATTTATGGACCACCAAATCCACTTCCACCGAACCATTGGGATTTTCATGTCCAAATACTACCCAAGCATCGTTTCACACAGTTCATCACCTCACACTTTGGACAAGATTTGTTGCATATGATCACCATATCTGAGGAGCCCTTGGTGCTTCCGATTGTAACTTATGGAGAACGGTGGACGTGCTGTTTCTATGTGTTAATAAATTAGGTAGATTAGGAGTGGTGTGATAGAGGAGTAACCATGGCGGCAATACCTGATGTTATCCTTGCTATGCAACAACAAATTGAGCACCTCACTCGACTAATGGATGAACGAGATCTTTGACGACAAGAGCAAGTGGAGAGAGTACCAATTTGAGAAGGAGAAGATCGGATCAGATTCCCTAAACCCAAGGTATTTGAAGGCAAGAATCTCTCAGGTGCAGTGGAGAATTTTGTGTTTGATTGTGAACGTTATTTTGAAGCTACCAATCTACAAGATGAGCAAAAACAGATTCTCTTGGCTTCTAGCCAATTGGATAGAATAGCAAAGCTATGGTGGAGATTTCGAGTGGAGCAAGCCGAATGACAAATGGTTGCACCGATCTTGACATGGGCAGAATTCAAGAGTGCAATAATCAGTCGGTTCCAAGCTATAAATGCCACACGAGTTGCACGGGATAAGTTGGCAGAGTTGAAACAGATTGGCTCTGTAAGAAGTAACATCACGTAGTTCCAAAACACCATCATGCAAATTCCAGATATTTTGGAAGGTGAAGCTCTAGATCAATTCGTGAGGGGCTTGAAGGCAAGAACCAAATTAGAGGTAACCATGCAAGAGCCACAACACTTGGAGGAAGCCATGCGGTTGGCCAAACGTTTTGATTCCTTGGTGGCAACAACTTTGTCTCGACCTCGACTCCCACAAAGCCTACCAATACACTACACACAAGTAGAGGAGCCGGCACCAATGGAGATTGATGCAATTCAACAAAGGCCACTAGGCATGGCAGACAGGGAGAAACTACGACAAAATGGTGGTTGTTTTTATTGTCGCCATTTGGGACATTGCATTGCTGAATGTCCACTCAAGAATGGACGACCTTGACAAGTTGCCCAAGTGGAGGTTGTGGAGCGGAATGATCAAGGAAACAAAGAATCCCAGTAGGAGATTTTGAGCCGCCTACTGGGAGCTTGATTAGTTCTAATGGGATTGAAGGCTTGACCTATGCAAGTCTGCTTCACTTGCAAGGTATGATATCTAATCGGGGTTGTAGAATTTTGGTTGATTCTGGAAGTTCAGAGAATTGCATGTCTATGCAAGAAGCAAAGGAATTGGGTGTTCCTATCAAGCCGGTGATTGGAAGTAGTTTGATGATGGCGGATGGTAGAAAGGGTTCTGCATTCCCCACCTCACATCCTGTTACCTTCAAGATTGGGAAGGAGTATTTGGAGTGTATGAGGTTTGTAGTGGCACCTCTACACTATGATATCATTTTGGGTCTACCTTGGCTTGAACGTCATAAGGTTCAATTTGATTGGACCCGATGCCAAATTCAAGTACAACACCAAGGTAGGAATTTCCGATTAGGTTGTCTGGCACCTCTGAGTAAGACACCTAAGAATAGTCAGTCCCAAGATGAGAAGTTTGTCGAGAAGGTAGCCATAGAGTGAATCTGGAAAGGAGATGAGTCCCAAGATGGGAAGTTTGTCAGGAAGGCAACCATGGAGCAAGCTTGGAAAAGAGATGAGTCCCTAGAAGGGAAGTTTGTTAATGAAGCAGCCATAGAGCAAGCTTTGGAGGAAGATAAGTCTATATTCGTGGTGTGGATCAAGCACAAGAACAATCTGAGGAGGGCCAAGTGCCGCATCAAGCAATGGTTGATCGGATAGTTCATGAGTTTGCAGATGTGTTTCCGGATGATCTGCCAAAGGGATTACACTCCGATCGAGGTATGCCCTTCAAGATTGAGTTATTGCCAGGGAGTACTTGTAATACTCCGAGGACAAGAGAAGAGAGAAAACACAGATTGCACACTCAAACATTCGATGCCCCAAAGGAGCACCTTCTCTTTATTATATAGACAAAGAGGATCTCCTCCAAGGAAGCTCCACCATAGGATTAGGGACACAGATAGGTGACATGTCAGCAAGCTCCACCCTTGGATTACTTACTTGAATGGGTGACCTGTCTAGTCTAGGTCCTATCTAGTTGGTCAAACAAGCTTTGACCGGAGGGAATCTTTTAGGGAATCTTCTTGTAAGAATCTCATAATCACGTGAGTAAGGTACCATTGGAAAGCTCTCAACAAGACAAAGTAGGGGAGAGGGAAGGCTAGCCTTTCTTCCAATGGGGGGGAATCTGCACATTTTTTAGGCCTAATTCATCCGTTTAGGCCTCCGAAATTGCCTTCAAAGATTTTAGGTATATTTCGGTTCCTACTCTATTAGTAGAAGTCCCCTTTTGGTGATACCTCTTTCTGATCTGTTTAGTCCATCATGTGTAACATCCTTCCAGATGTTACCAAACCAATTCTCACCTTTAAATCATATGTCTAGCTATTGGTTCTAAGGTTCTCAAGTCTATTTTGGTTTCTGCCCTATTAGTAGAAGTACTCTTTTGGTGATACTTCTATCTGATCTATTTTGACCATCATGTATAACATCATTCTAGATGTTACCAAACCAAATTTCACATCTAGATCATATGGCTAACCCTTGGTATTATAGACCTCCCTCCTTTTAAGACGCAACGTCCTCGGTGTGCAATTGTTGCTCAAATGCTTGCACCAACACCGGTGCATGTGCCAAATTGGCAGCGGGTTCCCAGGTTGCTTCATAGAGGGGTAACCTTTCCATTGTACTAGATATTCCACCCGCGGATGGCGAGTACCACACATGCACTTTTGGAGAATCCGCTCCACTTCATATTCCTTTGTGCCATCAATGAGTGTCGGACAAGGTCGAATGTCCTGTGTGGAAGGACCTTGGCCTGATCAGGGAGTATATCTGCGTAGTAGGGAGACATGGAACACTGGATGGATCTTCATGTGTGGTGGTAGCTCAAGGTGATAGGCCACAGCGCCGATGCGACGAAGAATCGAGAAAGGCTCAATAAAACAAGGTCTGAGCTTACAAGATCCAACTAATGTGAGGTTGGTTGTCGATAGCCACACTTGATCCCCAACATTGAACTCCATGTGCCTCCAGTGTGCATCAGCATACTGCTTTTGTCGATTTTGTGCAATCTGTAACCTGTGCTTGGCGCTCTCCACACCTTGTTGGATTCTAGAAACAAATGTGTTGACTGCATCAACCTTGGTAGTCACTGGACGGATCTTCATCAAGCTAGAAGGTGCGAAGGGATGCTCACCATACATGAGGAAGAACGGAGTGACCTGAGTGGACGCAGTCATTGAATTGTTGTAAGCGAATTCCACCAACGGTAATAGGGTGTCCCACCTCTCTTGCTCTTCTAAGGTGAGGCCGCGTAACATGTCTTCAATCGTGCGATTTGCCCGCTCTGTTTGGCCATATGTTTGTGGATGGTAAGTTGTGGACATGGCCAACTTGGTTTTGAAGAAACCAAAGAGTGTTTGCCAAAACAAACTGGTGAATTGGGTACCTTTATCGGTGATGAGTACTCTAGACAAGCCATGGTGAGCAAAGACTGCATTTAAGTATAGCTGAGCTAGTTGTGGAGCGGTCACCTCCTTGGTGGTAGGGCGTACATGAATCATTTTGCTGAGCCGGTCCACAAAGACCACAATGGAGTCAAACCCTGAGGTGGTCTTGGGTAATTCACAAACGAGATCCATACTCACTTGTTCCCAATGTTGGGTAGGAGTAGGGAGAGGTTGAAGGAGCCCTGCAAGAGCTTGATTAGAAGCTTTGTTCTGTTGACAAATTAGGCAGCTACGCACATAGTCCATCACATCATTGCTCATCTTGGGCCAATAGTAATGGTGCTTGACTGCATCCAAGGTCTTGTCCACTCCGGCATGAGCTGCAATGGCCAAATCATGACATTCCGCTAGAATGGTGGTGCGTAATTCTGGGACATTTGGGATCCATAATCTGAAATTGCACTAGTGGGTAGTCTATCTAACTCTTCATCTTTCGACCCACTCTTCTCTAATGTCTCTGAGGGCAACTCTGAAGACATTTGGATTCCTATGTTATCTACTTCGGGTTTTGCCTTAACATCCTGCTGAAGCTTTTCTAACTCTATTCTCATTAAGTCTAATCTAATTGAAATATTGTCTTCTACTTCTAAGATCTTCCTGTCTACACGAGTTCTGAGACTAATCAACAAGGCATTCAAATCTGTATCTTTCGCTTGTCTTCGCCTCGTCTCCTGCACCAACAACTTCAACTCGTGCAACCTTGTTTCTTCAATCCGAACGCTGGCTTTTGTACTTAACATTGCGTTCACTCTGAGAACTATTTCCTTCAATGGCTCCAATCTTGTCTTTTGTTCTCGTTCCAGATCTGCAAGCCATTCCTCTCAATACATTGCCAATTCTTCTTCGAACTCGGCCTTCACCGCTTCCTTCTCTTTCTCCTTCTGTATGATTTTCTCTTCCTGATTATGAAGTAATTTGCGTAATCTCTCTTCTTCTCTATACCGCACAGACAACTCTCTTTGCCAGAGTTGCTTCTTCTCCTCCATACTCTCCATCACTCGATTGAGCTCTTGATCCTTTGAGGCTACCCTCGCCATAGCATGGATAAGCTCTACTCTTGAATCAGCAAACTGCTGCTTCAAGATTTCGTGCTCCGCTACCTGTCTCTCCCTTGCGATGTCACTCTTCCTCGCAAGATCCTCTCGATAACTCACTTCTCTCTTCAGGTCTTCGATTACCTGACTTCTCTCTACTGCTTCTGCTCGTAGTACTTCTCTCTCCTCCTCACCTTGGGTTATACTCTTCTTCAACTCCGAGTTTTCTTCTTCTAATCTTGATAAGACCTGCAAAACAGTCTTTACCTTTGGACAAGTAGACTGCATCTCCTTCTTCTTCTTCTCCAACTTCACCAACAGCGGGCATACTAACTTTTGTAGGTAATCTACTCCATTACTGGCAACTTCTTCCTCCCTTGGAGTGGTCTCTCTTCTTTCTTTGTGTTCTCCTGATACTCGCCTTCTTCTCTGGAGTCTTCGTATCAGAATTGACGCCTCACTGCCCGAGCTCCCTTCTACCTCTTCCTTCACTCTACTCGGCCCCGCTTCACACTTTGCCTTACGTCTCAAGCAAACTCCTCGCTGTACTGCAATCTTCTTCTCCTCGAGCACTGGTACTTCGTCTTCCAGCGCCGCATTGTCTTCGGCTTCTACTTCGGCTTGCGTTTCTTCTTTGTATTCTTTAGCCGCTGGTGCAGAGGTCATTTCTCGACCATCTTCACTGTCACTGCTAGTATCTCCACTCTGTAGTGTCAGCTCAGGTTCCTCCTCACGTTCCTCCTCACGTTCCAAGTCCTCTGTCTTGAGCTTGGCTTTGCCTTCTGAGTCTTCATCTTCTGACTCAATCACCACTATTCCTCACCTCGGGTTATTTTTCTAAATCTTCCGAGGTTTCTTGTTTTCTTTGGCTTCTGCTTGCCAAGTTCTCTTCTTTGTCGGGGTACTTACCACGACCTCCACGTTTTTCCCTGTCTTCACGTAGTAATCGTCCGTGCTCCGGATTTGGAGAATGTATTGCTGCTCCTCCACGTCGACTTCTCTTCTCAAGTCAAGATGGAAATGAGACACCATTCTATTGCGCTCCGCCAAATTGAGCAAATTCAACCCGAGGTAGAAATGTGTTGCAAATGGTACGATATAGTGTAGAGGCGACTTATCCCGCAGATTCCACACCATCTGCCTCGTTCTCCCGTGAAAGCACCTTGCCAAATTGATCGGTTCTCCTGCAAATAACTTGTGAAAGAACACCGCTTGGTGTTTCATCACATAAGTAGTTCTCTTTGGCTTCAGGATGGCCATTAGTGCACTCACAATTCCTCTCCTCACAGGGTCTTTGTAGCTCTCCACTTTGTACCCATTCTTCATCCTCTTTGACGAGAAGGCATCTCTCACCTCCTGCGTTTCTTGGGCTATCTCTCCTTTCCCCAAGAACGTGGCTCCCTGCTCCAAACCCGCCTCCTTCCTGAGTACGAGTCTCCAATCCGACTCTGTCCAGCGAGCCGGATTTCCTCTCTTCCCTTCTTCCTCGGGACCATCGAGACATTTACTCTTGATGATTTCTGTCATGAATCTTGGAAAACTTACGTTCCAGTTCCATGCCAGAAAAGTGATCCGAAGTCAGCTCAAGACTTTGATCCTCGCTACTATATCTAATCTCCGAATTGCATGATTTCTCACTGCAAATTCGGAGTTCTTCTTCCCTCCTCCCATCTCTTCTGCTTTCTTACTGTCTCTTGATTTCTCTCTTGCGACTTCTCCCTTGCGCACTAACACGAGTCCAACTCTATTTCCCTTTCCCCGATCACCTGCAAGACAACTCCTCAACGGCAAAGGAAAATTTCTTGACATTTCGTCGTTGCGATTTCAATTTTTATAGAGTTGCACTTCTTCGTCTTCTGTCACTTCGAGTTTCTACCGAGAAATCACAACTCCGGCATGCACCTGTCACTGTCAATCAACCTTCACGTGTATGAGCCGCCAGTTTTGAAACGGCCCTTCTTGAATTTCTCGCCCCGACGAAAGGTTGTTAGACTATCTTCGCCTTGGGTTGAGCTCCCCCCGATCCGAAGACAATTTACTTCATATTGTATGCTGACACAGCATTTCCAAGTACTTCGTCTTATGACCCGAAGTCACTTTACTTCGGGTTTCATCCTGAAGATGATTTTCTTTGCCTTCTTCGGCCATACAGGCGCAATCCGACTTCTCTATACACTTCTTCTCCTTTATTTTGAAAAAAACAAAAAATGTGGGCACCACAAGTGAAAGCAATGTTCAGCATTGATGCCAAACTACAATTGGAGGAGTCTAAATTGCATGAGTTTAAGTTGTTGGTGCAAAAGACTCAAAAGCATTTGGCAAAGGATATTGACATGAATAATCTAATAATTTGTCTTAGAGATAGAGTAGATAGGAAGATAATCAACGTAGGAGACAATGTTTGTCTCAGATTAGATTTAGTTAGAATAGAATTAGATCAACTTTTTAGTAGTTTAAAGGAGAGTGTAGAAACTTGATGCAAAGTAGTTGAAGTAGGAGTGCAAGTGACTTTGGGTGAGTTACCTAAGATTATTGAGGAAGTTAGGCTAGAGAAGGAGAGATAGATAGACCAATTATGACTTCAATTTTAGTTCAGACTAAAGAAGTGACACAAGTAGGTGAAGATGTAGAAGTAATAGATGAACCCAAAGTGCAAGAGGCACCTGTAGTTGATTTAAGTGTAGAAGCTAAAGTTGATGTAGAAGTTGGATTGGATTAGGAGTAAAAAATTTGAGATTTGAAGTAGTAGATCTAAAGTGATAAAGTATCAATTTTGATCTGGAGATTTGTAGGAGACAATTGAAGTGGTTTGGAAAGTTTAGATAGTTTTTTAACTGCTAAGTTCTCTACCCATTTAAAGTAGTCATTTGTAGTGTTATGTATTCAATATCATATCTTGAAGTTGATAAAGTAAAGCACTAACACTTAGTGCTCATTGTTTTAGCTTAATTCTAAGTATCAATCCTATGTGTGTGTTGGGAGTGTGTGGAGAAATTCAAATTGCCATTGGAATGTGTTTAATGTGAGATTATATAGCTCTAATTCCATTGTGTGTTTGATCTTGAGTGGAGGCATTTGAGACAATGCCATGACAAATTTGTGAAGAATTGTAGTGTTGGTAGTATTTTGCATTTGTGAGAACAAGCTCTAGATTGATACAAAGTTTTTTGATTGAGGAAGTTGTACCTTCAATGGAGTAGTAGAATACAATTCCAAGGAAAAGACACTTTGTGGTGAAGTAGCCTTCTTTAAAGCAATTACATCATCACAATTAATATAGATTTGGAGAGATTTGAAGAATTGTGATTTACGGGTGATGTTACATTGTGACAAGCCTATGATTAAGTGAATGCCACTCTCTTTTGGGTGTGGTTTCTACCAAAGAGGCTAAAGATGCAACCAAGAAGAACTATATTGATATTTTTTACTTTGTATTTGACCATTCCTGACCAATATCTTTGTGGAAACAAACGTTTACTCATCAATTAGTACAAAAGTGGTACTTGTTGGGTTGTTACAAAGACTACCACCATGAAGGAAGGATTGAAGAGAAAGGAAATTTATTCTTTTAGGGTTTGAACCCAAGTATAAAAGGGGAGTTCAACCCATTATAGGGAGGTTTGCTGACTGATGAGGTTGTTGGCATTAGTCACAAGATTCTTGAGTCAATCAATAGTCCTTTAATACATAATAGGGAGTAGGACTTGGGCCAAGAGAGGAAGAGCCAAGAGTAGTAAGTGCAGTCCTTGCTAGTCAAAGCCAAAAATGTTCCTCAATTGTAGAGTGACAGCCCACACCCATGGTTTATAAAGCTTAAGTGCCTTGTTCAATATGGTTCTTGGTGTCTCACAAGGATAATTGCTAGACTCAATGTATGAATGCACCCTTGTATAATTGATGTTTTGATTGCCTTGCTAACTTTGGATTCCACTACAAGATGTCTTGTAGTTTTCTGGTCAGCATAGGGATTGGTGAGTAGAGAGTGACAACTAAGGAGGCAGATGGGCTCTCAAGGGTAATAAACCTGTGAGCCATCTCTAAGGTTAAGTGTCCTAAGGTAGACTTGGTCCCATAGTACGATTGTAACAATATAGAGTTTAGCGACAAAGTTAGTCAAGGCTAATGAAGTAGAAAATAGGTCAAATTAGCCTAGAATATTCTAGAAGTATCTAAGAAACTACTTGGTACCTTTCAAGTATTGAGTAATGTACATGCCAAGTGGTGACTTCTAGGAAGAAGCTTCTTGGGAAGCTTCTCAGATAGTTTAGCTTGCATTCCAAATAGGAAGCTTCCAGAAGCTTCCAACTAGCTAAGCTTGCACACCAAGTAGCCGGCTTCTAGAAGGAAGCTTCTTGAGAAGTTTCTTGGTTAACTTGGCTTGCACTCCAAGAAAGCAACTAAAGGAAGCTTCTTGAGAAGCTTCTCAAGAGCCTTATATGTTCCTTATAAATACCAAAGCCAAAGCTCATGTTAGGATTCAGAATTTACTACACACTCAAGTGACTCCATGTGATCTTCCATTCTCCTTTTTCTCTCCTTGGTCTTGGTCTTTTACATTAGTATCAGAGCACAAATGAGATGGATGGAATTTATGGACCACCAAATCCACTTCCACCAAACCATTAGGATTTTCATGTCTAGGTACTACCCAAGCATCATTTCACATAGTTTATCACCTCACGCTTTGGGCAGAATTTTTTGAATGCAATCACCTTGTCCAAAGAACCCTTTGTAGTTCCAGTTGTAATTTATGGAGAACGGTGTACATGTTGCATCTATGTGTTAATAAATTAGATAAACTGGGAGTAGTGTGATAGAGTTGTAGCCATGGCAGCAATGCCCAAGGTTATCATTGCTATGCAACAACAAATCAAACACTTTACTCAATTGCCAGATGAATGAGACCATCAATGACAAGAGCACGTAGAGAGAGCACTAGTTCAAGAAGGAAAAGACTGAATACAATTTTCAAAACTCAAGGAATTTGAAGGCAAGAATCTCCCTGGTGTAGTGGAGAAATTTTTTTTTTACTGCAAATGTTATTTTGAAGCTACCAATCTTCAAGATGAATGGAAACATATTCTCTTGGCTTCCAGCCAATTGGATGGAGAAGCAAAGCTATAGTGGTGATTCCAAGTGGAGCAAGCTAAATGGAAAATTGTTGCACTAATCTTGACTTGTGCAGAATTCAAGAGTGAAATAATTGGTTGATTCCAAGCTATAAATGCCACACAAGCTACACAAGATAGGTTGGTAGAGTTGAAGCAAATTGGCTCTATAAGAAGTTACATCACACAATTTTAGAACACTATCATTCAAATTCTAGATATATTGGAAGGTTTGAAGCTCTAGATCAATTTGTGAGTGCTTGAAGTCACAAACCGAATTAGAGGTAACTATGCAAGAGCCACAACACTTAGAAGAAGCAATGCGGTTGGCCAAATGCTTTGATACCTTGGTTGCAACAACTTGGTCTCAACCTTGACCTCCACAAAACCTACCAATACACTACACACAGGTGGAGAAGCCAGCACCAATGGAGATTGACACCATTCAATAGAGACCACTTGGCACTACAGATAAAGAAAAATTGCAACAAAATGATGGTTATTTCTATTGTTGCCAATTTGGACATCACATTGCTGAATGTCCATTCAAGAATAGGTTATCTTGACAAGTCACCCAAGTGGAGTTTGTGGAGCAAAATGATCAAGGAAATAAGGAATCATTGAATGTCCACTCAAGAATGGGTGACATCAACAAGTCACCTTAGTGGAGTTTATGAAGTAGAATGATCAAGGAAATAAGGAATCCCAATTGGAGATTTTGAGTCACCTATTGGGAATTTGATTAGTTCCAATGGGATTGAAGGCTCCACCTATACAAGTTTGCTTCACTTACAAGGTATGATATATGATCATGGTTGTAGGAGTTTGGTTGATTTTGGAAGTTGAAAAAATTGCATGTCCATGCAATTAGCAAAGGAATTAAGTATTCTTATCAAACTAGTAATTGGAAGTAGATTGATGATGGTGGATGGTAGAAAGTCTTCTACATTTTGTACCTTGCATCTTGTTATTTTCAAAATTGGGAAGGAGTACAAACCTCATACACTCCATGAGGTTTGTAGTAGCACCTCTATACTATGATACCATTCTAGGCCTACCTTGGCTTGAATGTCATAAGGTTCAATTTGATTTGAACCAACAATAAATTCAAGTACAACACCAAGGTAAGAATTTCCAATTAGGTTACTTGGCATCTCTGACTAAGAGACCTAAAAATAGTCAGTCCCAAGATGGGAAGTTTATCAAGAAAATAATCATAGAATAAGCTTTGAAAGAAGATGAGTCCCAAGATGGGAAATTTGTTAGTGAAGCAACCATAGAGCAAGCTTTGGAGGAAGATAAGTTTGTTTTTGTGGTGAGGATCAAGCCGATTGCACATGGAGGATCTGAGGAGTATCAAAAGCCCCAACAAGCAATGGTTGATCAAATATTCCAAGAGTTTTCTAATGCATTTTTTGGATGATCTGCCAAAGAGATTACACTTCGATCATGATATACCCTTCACGGTTGAGTTATTACTAGGGAGTACTCCTGTAACAATATGGAGTTTAGCGACAAAGTCAGTCAGGCTCACGAAGTAGCACATAAGACAAATTAGCCTAGAATATTCTGGAAGTATCTAGGAAGCTTCTTGGGAAGCTTCCCGGTTAGCTTAGCTTGCACCTTAAGTAAGTAGCTTCTAGAAGGAAGCTTCTTGAGAAAATTCCTAGTTAACTTGGCTTGCACTCTAAGAAAGTGGCTTGAGGAAGCTTCTTGAGAAGCTTCTCAAGGGCCTTGTATGCTACCTATAAATACCAAAGCCAAAGCTCATGCTAGGCATTTGGAGTTTTCCCTCATTCAAGTGTTCCAATGTGAGTTTCCATTCTCCTATTTCTCTCCTTGGTTTCGGTCTTTTACATTGGTATTAGAGCAGGAATGGGATGGATGGAATATATGGACCACCAAATCCACTTCCGCCAAACCATTGGGACTTTCATGTCCAGATATAGAAGCATCATTTCACATAATTCATCACCTCACGCTTTGGGCAAGATTTTCTACATATGATCATCATATCAGAGGAACCCTTGATACTTCCAGTTGTAACTTATGGAGAACGGTGGACGTGTTGTATCTATGTGTTAATGAATTAGATAAATTGAGGGTAGTGGAATAGAGTAGTAGTGATGGCGGCAATACCGGATGTTATCCTTGCAATGCAACAACAAATCGAGCATCTAAATCGATTGTTGGATGAACGAGACCAACAACGACAAGAACAGATAGACAGAGCGCCAGTTCGAGATGGAGAAGATCGCATTCAATTTCCAAAACCCAAGGTGTTTGAAGGCAAGAATCTTCCAGGCACAGTGGAGAATTTTGTGTTTGACTGTGAACGTTACTTTGAAGCCACCAATCTTCAAGACGAGCAAAAACAAATTCTCTTGGCTTCTAGCCAGTTGGATGGCGTGGCAAAACTTTGGTGGCGATTCTGAGTAGAAAGAGCTGAACGACAAATTGTTACACCAATTTTGACATGGGCAGAATTCAAGGATGCAATACTTGGTCTATTTCAGACTATAAATGCCACTTGAGCTGCACGAGATAAATTGGCAGAGTTGAGGTAGATTGGCTCAGTGAGAAGCTACATCACACAATTTCAGAATATCATCATGCAAATTCTAGATATCCAAGAAGGTGAAGTTCTGGATCGATTTGTGCAAGGATTGAAGTCACAAACCAGATTGGAGGTGACCATGGGAGAGCCATAGAACATAGAAGAAGCCATGCAATTGGCTGAGCGTTTTGATTCCTTAGTTGCAACAACTTGGTCTCGACCTCAACCTACACAAAACCTACCAGTACCACGAGTGGAAGAACCGGTACCAATGGAGATTGATATTATCCAACGAAGACCACTTGGCACGGTAGATAGAGAAAGATTATGACAAATGGAGGTTGCTTTTATTGTCGCCAAGTTGGACATTGCATTGCTGAATGCCCACTTAGGAATGGGCAACCTCGACAAGTTGCCCAGATGGAGTTTGTGGAACAGAATGATCAAGGAAACAAAGAATCCTAGTAGGAGATTTCGAGCCGCCTATTGGGAGCTTGATTAGTTCCAATGGGATTGAAGGCTTGACCTATGCAATTTTGCTTCACTTGCAAGGTACGATATCTAATCGGGGTTGTAGGATTTTGGTTGATTCTGGAAGTTCAGAGAATTGCATATCTATGCAAGTAGCAAAGGAATTGGGTATTCCTATCAAGCCAGTGATTGGAAGTAGTTTGATGATGGCGGATGGTAGAAAAGGTTTTGCATTCCGCACCTTGCATCCTGTTACCTTCAAGATTAGGAAGGAGTATTTGGAGTGTATGAGGTTTGTATTGGCACCTCTACACTATGATATCATTTTGGGTCTACCTTGGCTTGAACGTCATAAGGTTCAATTTGATTGGATCCAACGTCAAATTCAAGTACAACCCCAAGGTAGGAATTTCCGATTAGGTTGTCTGGCACCTCTGAGTAAGACACCTAAGAATAGTCAGTCCCAAGATGGGAAGTTTGTTGAGAAGGTAGCCATAGAGCAAATTTGGAAGGGAGATGAGTCCCAAGATGGGAAGTTTGTTAATGATGCAGCCATAGAGCAAGCTTTGGAGGAAGATAAGTCTGTATTTGCGGTGTGGATCAAGCCGATTGCACAAGAACAATCTGAGGAGGGCTAGGTGCCGCATCAAGCAACGGTTGTCAGGAGTTTGCAGATGTGTTTCTGGATGATATGCCAAAGGGATTACCCTCTGATTGAGGTATGCCCTTCAAGATCAAGTTATTTCCATGGAGTACTCCATTGAGTAGACCAATCTATCAGCTCTCACCAAAGGAGTTGGAGGAGTTGCAAACAACACTTACGGAGTTGTTGGAAAAGGATTTCATACAACATAGTACCTCTCCGTGGGGAGCACCAATACTATTTGTTCCAAAGAAGGATGGAGGACTTCATTTCTGTATTGATTACCGTGGGCTCAATAAGCAAACCGTGAAGAATGAATATCCCTTGCCTTGGATCAATGACCTGCTTGATCAATTAAGTGGAGCACACTACTTTTCCAATCTAGATCTTCATAGCGGCTATTGGCAAATTCCTATTGAAGGAGAGGACGTGCAAAAGACTGCCTTTCACACAAGGTATGGACATTTTGAGTGGAGAGTTCTACCTTTTGGACTCACTAATGCTCTAGCAGTCTTCATGGATCAGATGCATTTGGTGTTGGAGGGACTATTGGATCAGTCCGTGGTAGTGTTCTTAGATGATATTTTAATCTATAGTAGGATAGAGGCAAAACACAGGAATCATGTGAGAGAAGTCCTAAGACGACTACGACAGTGGAAATTTTACTGCAAGAAGTCAAAGTGTGCTTTTTGGCAGAAGGAGGTTACCTTCTTAGGTCATAAGATCTCATCAGAGGGGATCAATCTGGAAGAAGAGAAGACCAAGGCCATTACTGATTAGCCTACCCCTAAGGATGCTACCGAAGTACATGATTTCAATGGATTGGCCAGTTTTTACCAACGGTTCATCCACTATTATGCTCACATGGCTGCACCATTGACTGACCTCTTGGGAAAGAACTCGAGCTTCCAATGGACCACCAAGCATGAAGAAGCATTCTAGAAGTTAAAGCATATGGTGTCTTCAAGGCCCATTCTTCAACCATATGATCCTCAACTACCTTGTGTGGTTGATTTTGATGCTTCTAACTTTGCAATTGGAGCTGTGTTGCAACAAGAATTTCCAGATGGACTACATCCTATTGCCTTTGTGTCTCGCCAACTAAATACAGCTAAAAGAAATTACTCTACTCGAGATTGGGAACAACTTGCAATGGTATATGCCACCAAGGTATGGAGGCATTATCTCTTGGGGAAACAAGTGATCATGCAAACTGATCACAAGCCATTGTTGCATACCTTACACCTAGAGCAGATGAAGAGTCGACATCATTGATGGGAAGAGCAACTCCAATTGTTCGACATCAAACTTGAGTACAAACCAGGTTGGTTCTATGTCATCCCTGATGCTCTATCACGACGACCTGATTTGAAGTCTCTTCCTCTCATTGCAGTAGCAATTACGATGGTGTCAATTGATCCCAAGATTCATAACAAGTTTCGGTTAGCTCTACAGCAAGATCCCTTCTTCCAAATGGTACATGGTCAGCTAACAACAGGTGACAAGGAGTACAACACCTTCTTCTTCAAGGAAGGCCTTCTATTCCGTGCGGACCAGATCTATGTTCCAGCCAAAGGTGATCTTTGACTTGTGTGCCTTCAAGAAGCCCATGATTTACCCATTGCTGGTCACATGGGTGTGGACAAGACCTTGGGTACCCTCCAACGTCAATGGTGGTGGCCCAACATGACACAAGATGTTCAAGAATTCGTCTGATCGTGTGAGAGCTGCCAATGTAACAAGGCCAGCAACCAGAAGCCGGGTGGACTCCTTCAACCGCTTGCCGTTCCATCAGCTCGTTGGGAGCATGTGAGCTTAGATCTCATCACATCCTTGCCAAAGACAAAACAAGGACACACCGCCATCGTGGTGTTTGTGGATAAGCTTAGTAAGCAAATCCACTTGGCACCAACCTATGATACCGTGGATGCTCTCACCTTAGCGCAAATCTACTTCGACAATGTCTTCAAGCATCATGGAATGCCATGCGTACTCATCTCCGACCGTGATCCTCGCTTTACCGGGAAGTTTTGGCAAGCACTCTTTTAGATACTCGGCACCAAGCTTGCTTTGTCCACGGCCTATCATCCTCAAACTGATGGACAAACCAAACATGCAAATCGTATATTGGAGGATATGTTGCATGCCTTTGTCAATGTCCACCATACCAATTGGGATGAATGTCTTGCCGCTGCCAAATTTGCCTACAACAATTCCAAACAGGCAAGCACCGGATTCTCTCCTTTCTTTCTCAATTTTGGCCAAGATCCACTTGTTCCAGATTCTCTTCTTGCTCCCCCTCCATCTCAAGTTCCTCATACTTTCACATTCTTGACCACTATATCCCAATCGCTCCAACAAGCCAAGTCTCACCTCCTTGTTGCTCAGAATCGCCAAAAACAATATGCGGACCACCATCGTCGAGATCTCACCTTTGAAGTTGGTGATAAAGTCATGCTATCCTCTAGTAACCTCCCTCTCCCACTTGATACCCAAGTTTGTAAACTTGCCCCTAATTGGATAGGACCCTTTGATATCACCCAAATTGTCTCTCTTGTTGCTTATCGTCTTGCCTTGCCTTGTCACATGCGTATCCATCTTGTCTTTCATGTTTCCAAGTTGAAACCCTTTGTTCCTAACTCCTCTTCCTTTTCCTCTTGAGTTCAACCTCCCTCTCTTCCTATCCCTATCAATGACCATGAGGAGTACAAAGTTGATCATATCCTTACGCGTCGCTACATTCAACGAGGTTGTCGCCAACATACGGAGTACAAGGTCCTTTGGAAAGGGTATCCCCTTCATGATGCCACCTGGGAACCTCTTTCTCACCTCCACAATGCACCAGACGGCCATCCAGGAATTCGAAGCTTCACTGGCAACGAGGACATCACCAACTAGCGGCGGGGGAATATGTAACAATATGGAGTTTAGCAACAAAGTCAGTCAGGCTCACGAAGTAGCACATAAGACAAATTAGCCTAGAATATTCTGGAAGTATCTAGGAAGCTTCTTGGGAAGCTTCCCGGTTAGCTTAGCTTGCACCTTAAGTAAGTAGCGTCTAGAAGGAAGCTTCTAGAAGCTTCCAACTAGCTTAGCTTGAACGCCAAGTAGGCGGCTTCTAGAAGGAAGCTTCTTGAGAAACTTCCTAGTTAACTTGGCTTGCACTCTAAGAAAGTGGCTTGAGGAAGCTTCTTGAGAAGCTTCTCAAGGGCCTTGTATGCTACCTATAAATACCAAAGCCAAAGCTCATGCTAGGCATTTGGAGTTTTCCCTCATTCATGTGTCCCAATGTGAGTTTCCATTCTCCTATTTCTCTCCTCGGTTTTGGTCTTTTACAACTCCAATGAGTAAACCAATCTATAGGCTCTCACCAAAGGAGTTAAAGAGTTACAAACAACACTTGTGGAGTTGTTAGAGAAGGATTTCATACAACATAGCACATCTCCTTGGGGATCACCAATATTATTTGTTCCAAAGAAGGATGGAAAACTTTGTTTTTGTATTGATTATCATTGCCTCAATAAACAAATAGTGAAGAATGCATATCCCTTGCCTCAAATTCATGACTTACTTGATCAATTGAGTGGTGCACAATGCTTCTCCAAGTTGGATATCCAAAGTGGCTCTTGGTAAATTCCCATTGATAGAGAAGATGTACAAAAGATTGCCTTTCATACAAGGTATGGGCATTTTGAATGGAGAGTTCTGCCTTTTGGGCTCACTAATGCTCCAATAGTCCTCATGGATCAGATGGATCAACTGTTGGATAGGTTGGATCAATATGTGATAGTGTTCTTGGATAATATTTTAATCTGTAGCAAGACAAAGGCAGAACACATGAATCATGTGCGAGAAGTCCTAAGACAACTATGATAGTGGAAGTTTTACTACAAGAAGTCAAAGTGTGCCTTTTGGCAAAAGGAAGTTACCTTCTTGGGTCACAAGATCTCATCCAAGGAGATCAAGATGGAAGAAGAAATAATCAAGGCCATTTCCAATTGACCTACTCCAAAGGATGCCACAAAAGTATGGGCATTTAATGAATTGGCTAGGTTCTTTTTATGGTTCATCCCCTACTATGCTCATATGGCCACACCATTGATTGAGCTCTTGAGGAAGAGCTTGAGCTTTCAATGGACTACCAAGCACAAAGAAGAATTCCAAAAGTTGAAACATATGGTGTCTTCAAGACCCATTCTTCAACCATATGATCCTTAACCACCTTCTGTGGTTAATTTTGATGCTTCTAACTTTGCAATTGGAGTCACATTATAACACGAATTCCTAGATGGGTTACATCTCATTGCCTTTGTGTCTCATTAGCTAATACAATAGAAAGGAATTACTCTGCTCAAGATTGAGAAAAACTAGTAATGGTATATGCTACCAAGGGATGGAGGCATTATCTCTTGGGAAAACAAGTGATCATACAAACTGATCACAACCCTTGTTGCAAACATTACACTTGGAACACATGAAGAGCCAACATCATTGATGAGAGGAACAACTACAATTGTTTGACATCAAACTTGAGTACAAACTAGGTTGCTTCCATTTCATCCTTGATGCCTTATCACAATGACCTGATTTGAAGTCTCTTCCTCTCATCACGGCGGCAATTACAACGGTGTCAATTGACTCCAAAATTTAAATTGAGTTTAGAACAACTTTACAACAAGATCCCTTCTTTCAGATGGTATAAGTTCATCTTGTAGCATACGACAAGGAGTAAAATAATTTCCTCTTCAAGAAAGGCCTTCTATTCCATGAGGGTCGGATATATGTTCCAACCAAGGATGATCTCTAACTTGTATACCTTCAAGAAGCCCATGATTTATCAATAGTTGGTCACATGGGTGTGGACAAGACCTTGGGTAACCTTTAATGCCAATGGTGGTAGCCCAACATGACATGAGATGTTTAAGATTTATATAATTATGTGAGAGCTGCCAATGTAACAAGGTCAGCTACCAAAAACCAAGTGGACTCCTTTACCCACTCTCTATTTCATTTGCTTGATATGAATACATGAGCTTAGATCTCATCACATCCTTGCCCAAGACAAAGCAAGGTCATACAAAAATAATGATGTTTGTGGATAAGCTTAGTAAGAAAATCCATTGCACAACGTTTGACACAATAGATGCTCCAACATTGGTGTAGATCTACTTCAACAATGTCTTCAAGTATCATGGGATGCCTTGTGTACTCATCACTGACCGTGACCCTTGTTTCACCAAAAAAATTTGGCAAGCACTCTTCCAAATACTTGGCACCAAGCTTGCTTTGTCCATAGCCTATCATCCTCAAATTGATAGGCAAACCAAATGTGAAAATTACACCTTAGAAGGTATGCTTTGTGCTTGTGTCAACGTTCACCATACCAATTGAGACAAGTATCTTGTAGCTATTGAGTTTGCCTACAACAATTCTAAACAAGCAAGCATTGGTATCTCTCCATTCTTTCTTAATTTTGGCCAAGATCCACTTGTTCTAGATTCCCTTCTTGCTCCACCTTCATCTCATGTCCCTCATACTTCCACCTTCTTGACCACATATCCCTATCTCTACAACAAGCCAAATCTCATCTTCTTGTTGATCAAAATCAGCAAAAACAATATCCAGACCAACACTATCATGATCTCACTTTTCATATTGGTGATAAGGTCATTCTTTCTTCTAGTAACCTACCCCTCCCACTTGATACCCAAGTCCATAAACTTGCTCCTAATTAGATAGGTCTATTTGATGTCACCCAAATCATTTCTCTTGTTGCTTATTGACTTGCCTTGCCTTCTCATATACAAATCCACCCTTTCTTTCATGTTTCCAAGTTGAAACCCTTTGTTTCTTATCCATCTTCCTTTTCCTCTTGTGTCCAACTCCCTCTTCCTCCCATCCTGATCAATGATCATGAGGAGTATGAAGTTGATTGTATCCTTACATGTCATCACATTCAACATAGCCGCCAAAAACATATTGAGTAAAAGGTCCTTTGGAAAGTGTATCCACCTCATGATGCCACTTGGGAGCCTCTTTCTCATCTCCATAATGCACAAACAGCCATCCAAGAGTTTGAAGTTTCATTGGCAACAAGGACGTCACCAACTAGTGGTGGGGGAATATGTAACAATATGGAGTTTAGCGACAAAGTTAGTCAAGGATAAATGAAGTAGCAAATAGGCCAAATTAGCCTAGAATATTCTAGAAGTATCTAGAAAACTACTTGGTACCTTCCAAGTATTGAGTAATGTGCATGCCAAGTGGTGACTTCTAGGAGGAAGCTTCTTGGAAAGCTTCCTGACTAGCTTGGCTTGCACCCCAAGTAGGTAGCTTCTAGAAGCTTCCAACTAGCTTAGCTTACACGCCAAATAGGTGGCTTCCAAAAGGAAGCTTCTAAAGAGCCTTGTATGTTCCTTATAGATACCAAAGCCAAAGCTCATGCTAGCATTTGGAGTTTCCCACACACTCAGGTGTCTCATGTGATCTTCCATTCTCCTATTTCTCTCCTTGGTGTTGGTCTTTTACAATGGCTACATGCATTGTAAAAATCTTGATAGCAATTCATCCTTGAGCCCAAAGAAAGGCCGGCTGCATATGGGCTATCCCGCAATTCCTTTGTCCCACAATGCCTCATAGACAAACTATGGGTTAGATCACACTCCCCAACATTAATGTAATTGAATCTCCACCAAATCTGTAAATTGTATCATAAGATTATTGTCTACCATGAACCTTGATTTTAAGCAATATTCTTATCACAAGATTGACCTCTCCATCTAGAACATAATATCAATCTCTATTTAATAACCTAGATTCCTTCTTTTCTAGTTGAATATTAATCCCCAATTATGCATCAATAATCTCTATTGACTTCTCATGTACTCAATCAATTACATTCTCTTCTTAACAAAGCTTATATCTTATAGCCAAAAAGGATGGAGAGAAATTTTTTATCATCTTTAGCTCATCAATTCAACTTACATTCTTCTCATAAACTTGTGTTTTGTTCCAAGTTCAATAACTTTCATATATTTTCTACACAATTTAGTGCTCAAATTTTGAGCCAAAATTTCACAATTGGCTATTTATAGAGGAAGGAAGTAATAGTCTTTAAAAGTAGACTCTATTTGGACCTATTTTGAATCCTCTTTATCTTTTTTGAAGAGATAAATGTCTTTCTTCAAGTTGCAATCACAACTCTTTCTATTGTATCATCTTGTTTTTGAAAAATTATCATTCTTGGTAACATATTCTTAAATCAAAATTTCAGATATAGATAATTAAATTCCAGTAAATATTTTCAAAAAATTTAAGTCTTCTTCATTTACTTTATAGTAAAAAGCAAAGGTTTCCATTTTTTCCATAAAACAAGACTCCATTACTTATAAAGATGGGTCTCTCCTCAAAGAAATAGCCTATTAAATACTTTTCTAAAAGAAAATCTAGCCTTTGTGATTTTTCTCTTATCTTTTTATGTTAATTTATAAGCATATAATTCTCCTACCTTCTTTGAGTAAATCAAAGAAGGTAAGAGAAGTAATCAAGGAAGCTTACTACCATTATCAATGGAATATACACACTTATTACCATATCTATAAATTAAAACTCTCTTCAGCTTCTATACTCAAAATATTGCGATGAAGCTCATGAATTCACAAGTAGATACATATACTACTCTTGTCAACAAAAAACATTAGGGACATGTTGGGATGGTTCTCCAACAATTAGACTTAAATAAGTCTAATAAGTGAATCTAATCCTCTTACTTAATCTAAAACTATCTCCCAAAACCACATAGTGCTTTCTCAAGCATAGCTTGTTTTTATGTAGTTTTTGGCATTATAACACACATGCTAGAACTTCAAACATTGTATCATTTACCTTATATATCACTTTCTTTGGGATATCTTCAACTAGCATAACCTCAATATAAATATCAATCTATGGTTGTAAAAATTCTATACCTATTGAAGGAAATAACAAATGAATATATGATAATATATTAAATGCATTTATGATAATCTATTAAAGTTAAACAAGAGTACTGAAGTTTTTTGTTGTTATTATCAATGCAAAATTTTAATCAAATTCTATCCCTCAATATACATTGATAAGAACAACCTTTGTATAAGGATTTTTTTGGTTAATTTGAAAATACAAGCAATAATTTTACAATTAATTATCATAAATCAAAACCCCTTCTCAATTTTAAATCCATATTGGGTTAAAAAACACATTTTGGTCATTGATGTCTATAAGATCCAATATCTTATGTATATAATACAATTATTTTCTCTACATTACAAGGTACGCTAATTTAATAATTTGAACATAAATTTCAAATTATTTATTTAATAGTACAATATGGGATATCCAAAATTGATACTGAAATGATGTTCTTATACTTAATCTTACATTTTTCATATGTTGTATCAAAGGTATTTAACAAACCCCATGGATCATATTTTTTGATTATATAATTAATTGTAGTGCTAACTAATTTTTTGGTACTATAACTTACAATTGCACTTAGATGCAGTTGGATTTTGCTTCCATATTTTTTTAGAGAGTATGCAAAGCAAAAGTCTTGGATACGGTAATTTTTATCTTTGAAATTAAATCAAGAGATGTAATAGACTATCTTGAACAAACTTTATCATTGTTACCCTCTTTGATCTGTTCTAGCTGAGTCCCAAGTTGACATCTTTTCTTTGGTAAGTATGTTGCGGTTGACTTTGAACTCTTTATTAACTACTTATATGGATGCTGAGGAAATATGCTTATATGGATATTGTAGATGTATCATGTTTGGGGATTAAATTTATCTTATTGTATTTTTGAGCTGATTAGCTTGCTAAGGCAAGTAGTAATCCGTGCGAACATGAAAATATTAACATATTGTGATAGTGACGGCTTGTCGTTAAATTCCCTAGCAACAAATAAGGGTTGGTGCACTTTAAAATTGAAGAATTGATCATGAAAAAAATGATCATGACATAAAAAATTGAGCAGGATTTGAGTATTTGTCAAAGTAAAAATCATACTATCGAATAAATTTTATTTAAACTTCCATGACCTTTAAAATCAACCTGATATAATAAAGCATTTTCATTCAGTGAGCTAAGGTGGTAAATTCCTGAGTAAAAACTTCAACCAAACTAGACAACACTAAAATCAGCATTGGCTTTTTGTCAAGTTTTATAGATTGCTTAATGCAACTATACCAAATTTCATGTGACTGGACGTCCAATTTAATTGATGATTTCAGGTTAGGGTTAAAGAGTATATTTGAGTTGAAACTTCCAATTGGAAGAGGAGTAAGTTTGAGGACTTTGAGTTAGAATGGGAGAATCTAAATGAGTAGGTACTTTGTGTTTGTGATAGGTCAATTGAACTAACAAGAGTTGAAAATTTAGTGCTAAGATAATACAAGTTAGTGAGTCGAAGACTTTGAGTTGTGTAAACTTAAGAAACTCCCAAATTTGATAGAGTTTGTAACAGGAGTTTTACTTTATATATATAAGCATCATTATTAATGATGCTGTAGTTTTTCCTTTTTAAGTCCATTATTACCAAAGAGTAGTTTACTAAAAATATAAATTGAATATAATTTTGAATATCTAACCTATAGGTTGAACTAAAAGCAAGAATAAGAGACAACAATATATGATATTATAAAAATTAGAAGAAAAACATTATTTCCTGAAAAAAATTTCTAATATAAATATCAGAAGAAAAAAATCCTATTTCTTTTAAATTAGTAACAATGAAGGACTGCTTACGATGTTTTGTTTAATTTAAAAAAGGATTGTGAAAAATTTGCTCAACTTGGAGTGGAGTTAAATCAAAGTTTGAATAGAATGTCCTATTGAGACTATAAAATGGTATTTTCTCATGATTACAACCAAAAGATTCTATTTTTCATTGCTTTGTATTGATCTTACAAACATTTCAATTGATTTTTGACATAGCATTTTTATTTTATATTTCATTCAGTATTGATATTACAAACATTTCACATTTTCTAATAATTAGATGACGCATAGAATTTGAACTATAACATTGTGTTATTTGAGATTACCATTTTTATTTATAATTAGTAACATAATATACATTCTAATGGTATTTAAGACATGTGAAATCACCATTGTTTTGATCAAACTATATTTCAATGGGAGTGATACCTGGTAATGTATAATTCATAATTAAGAATAAAATTCATACAAGAGATTAAATCTCTCATGTTTTTGATATACACATATTTATTTATATAAGAAATAATGATTAGAATAAATATATAATATACTATTAAATAGATATTATAAAATTGAAAATTGTGGAGAGAGAAATGAAAGATGAATATGCCCTAAACGTGTACTTGTACTAATTCACTCACCTCTCACACGCTAAAGCGATTGACAAGAATTGAGTACAAGTCTATTCTCTATTAGAGATGTAAAGGAATCCAATTCATTTGTCACGTCATCAAGTCATTTGGGATAGGTTTGGAAATTTCTGGTTGGTAGATCCATCCAAAACGGGTATTTTGAATAGCTGAAAGCAAGAAAGTGGTAAAAGACAAATATTTGGAGATTTAAATTTTCAGAATTGAAATAATTTTGCTATACCGCATGACGAAGATCCAAAGACAAACTATCCCGTTACATAAAAGAGTATACGATCTTAAAATAAACTTAAAGTAGACAAATATTAGTGATTCATCTCCAGTTACTTTTTTCCTAAGAGTATTAAATTGAATTTATTTTTCCTGAACTCATTTATCATTTTTATTCTTATGTGTTCCTTGATAAAGTTACATAATTTCCTCATCTTTTCTTGTTAGTTTAAGAACAGTAAAAGAAAATGAAATATATGAGTAATTTATTTGTGTTAACTAAATCTATCTTCAATAGTGTTAACTTGTGACCGGAAAATACTTGACTAGCTATGGATGCAAAATTGAAGAAAGCCGACCTCATAGAACACAAGAATGATGGGAAGACCCATCAAGCTCGTACAAGGGAGAGACAAAAGAGGTAGAATGTGAAATCATAAAGTTTGAAATCAAAATATGAGATCATAAAGTTAGTTGTAAATATTCTATCAAAGGGCTTTTTTCAATCGTTGTACATTCCTTACTAAATTTGATGGAAATAATTGCACTTTTACCTTAAGGTAAGAAATACATTTAAGGACACACAGAGTAACTTTTGTTAATCCAAAAATAATATATTTCAATGCTGATATAATGTGACCTTCTTTTAAAATTAAAACACTATTTCTGATCTGGAACATTAAAGACATCACATGCACATCACAAAGAATAATTTTTTTTCACTACGCATGATCACATAGAAAATAAAACACTCAAATACATTAGACTATTAACATCTCATCTTATTAAAACATTCTTCTTTCTATATTGAAGAGTTTTATCAAAACTATTCTAGATATATTCTTTCATTAAATAAAACACTGAAATGCTGAAACCTCGTCATCTTTGTGTTTGATAGTTTCCATATTCAACTTTGCTCGAAGCACTTAGTAGCAATAAAGAACTTTTTACGTTAACTAAACTCCACTCCCTAGATATTTAGACATTTAAAACTCAAATCAGCGGGTTTCAGATTTAGTTTTTTCTAGACCCTTATAAAACCATAATTTTTTTCTACAAATCCATAAATGAACTTATGAGAATTTTTACCAATCAGGAAATGAATTTATGGATAGCGTATGAAATTAAAAAAATTCATAGGTAAAAGTCTATAACCAGTAAAAGAAAATTTGATATACAATCTAAAACGCGACAACTGGGTGAGTTATGAGTTCATCCGCAGAATTTATCATTTAAATTCGAAATAAATCGCTCAAATTTTTTTAAAATTTTCCAACCCTGAAAATTGACGAGTTATCTTAATTAATTTATTTATTTCATAAATATTTTTTTTTAAATTCATCCATTCAAGATCTAAAATTTTAAATATGTTTTATATTTTTAATTAATTTTAATTAATTTTTTCGTTTATTAAATATTCTATGAACATCATTAAAAAATTTAAAAATCTATCAATTCAGTATCTAAAATATTATTATATTTCACATAAATATGTTATAAATATCACTAAAATCCTAAAATTTCGATCGATGTAGACAACTGAAACCTTACTATATTTTACCTCTAACGATTGAATTAGTAGTGCCATCATAAACACAGTCAGTACAAATTCCGTGGTAATGAGCCACACTCAACAAAGACCCATCTTCTTTGATAAGTAGCTGGCATCAAATCTACCGGCATAAGACGAGTTCTGAACAGCTGAGAATGGAACACCACTAGCATAACCTTCAGGTTTTGTAGTGTCTAGTGAAATCCAACCCGACATAGCTAACAGAAATCCCGATAGAAGTTCATCGCATCTGTCCTGCCAGTGCCAGACCCTTATTATATCTTGCATCTGACTATTGAATTAATAGAGCCGTCACATACACAAGGAAAACCTAGCTGCTTAGTCCGAGCAAAGTTAATTACTTCGGCTAAAATCAGACTAATTTAAATTTCATTCTGAGAAAATAATTTTCTTAATTAAAGCACGTATACATTATTTATAATCTACGTATGCATAGACTTGTTTACCCCTGAGACTATCCATTTATACAGGGCAGACTCTAAACCTGTCAGAACAAAACAATATTGGTTCAGATTTCGATCGAAGTCATCTTCTTCATGTATGAGGATGTTAACGACGGTCCAGGCAGGGATTTAGGGATGATCCCCTGGGCAGGGCTTCTGCCCCGGGGATCATTTCCTAATTGGAACTCGGATCGAGAGAATCAAAATGATGTAGTTCCAATAATAATCTTTTTGCAACTTGGGGTAGGGTGGGGTTTGTCCGTCGAGAGCTGGCTTCACGGGTATTCGAAAGCAGTTGATCTAACACTAATCTTAGTTTTCAATGTACAAAGAAGAATTATTTAAAGTTGCTTAGTTGGATCTGTAGTACATGTGGACTTTGCACTGATACATTCCTCCTGTCCAAGTTGAATTTGCTGTCCAGAGATTATTGACTTTGACCATACTGTCATGCATGCCATGGCAGTATCCACGGCAACGTCAGTTGTACGACGAATAAGATTCATGAAAGATTAAATAATCGATCAACGGTCCAGGCCGTCTAAATCGAATCTGACAGCGAATTTAGCTTCAATGAAGTGAACTTCGAATTGAACAACCAAAAGATCAATCGCCATGTTCGCTTCAGAACCCCATAGATCTATTATAAGTCTCTCGACAACCAGGTAAGAATCTCAAACAGCTATCCCCGCTAGGTAGGACGAACTCAGTTACAGTGGAAGCGGACTATTCAGTCTTTTATGCTCAATCACTATATCAAGGAGTAACGATAAACTTAAGAGGAGCTGAGTAGGCATCGTATGAATAATTCAACCTATTTACTTTAGGTTTATCCTGGAATATTAAGTATATGTTTGATTTGATTCAGAAAGATGCCAACACTGATAGGTTAAACGACTTACAGATGTTCACAGGTGCCAAATGTTTCAAAAATCTTAGATGATTACAACTACGTATTCGCAGCTCACTTTGGTATGACAATCCAACACATGACCTTTCCTCACGGGCGGCCGGCCAGTCCAAGAGAAATGATCGGCTGTTATGAGCATATTTCAAAAAGACGAGTAAGGTAGAGACATCGATCATAGGGGGTTGGAGGTTAGAGGTTGTGCATGGTCACCAAGGGCAGATTGGTACCACACAGTTCCATACCCAGCCAGGAACGGTGTTAATTTGACCAGGAATAGGAGTATGTCCTCTTGCGGAAGGCAGTCAAGGTATGAAGTACACGTTAACGGTAGTGGGGAAAAGAAAGGATGTGCAAGTCTATGCTAGAATTAGAATCTAAACTCTCAAAATTTCGGTCTTGGGAGTTTTAACAGGACTCCTGTAGCATAAACCTGCAATGTAGAATGTGAATTCATCGTGCATCTCAAGTCATTGAGATTCAACATTCTCTTTGACTCTGAGCTGCATAATCGATATCATGTGCAGAATTGTTCCTCAGTACTTTGTTCTCGGTTATTCGTCGGTCTGATCAATACCTGGAATGTTCGATCAAGTCAAGCTATGAAGGAGTGAAGGAATGAAGGGATGAAGGAATGTGCATTTCGGTCTAATAATAGGACAAATACCAGGTCCTGTTAACTCCAGGGCTTTAATAGTGATGACAGTTGTTGGTCTCGAAGGATGGTCCCGAACTCAAGTCTTGAGTGGCCAAATCCCAGAGTCATCCTTCACAAGCTAAACAAACGTTGAACTTGCTACGCTAAATCTGGCCATCACGTGTTCGACCTTCCAGACTCGAGTTTTCCCCTGAACATGGTACTCATGCTGCTTAACAAATTTTATGATGTAAGATGCATGAAGTGCCTTCCTAATTTGTGATTTAATAGCTAGAACTTAGTTTACTTGAATGTCAAAGTGTTGAGGGCCTACCGTGGGGCGGAGAAGCAGAAACTCTAGAGCTTGAATTCGAAGTGGTGGAGAGCCAGTCTTTTGGAACTTATTTCTTGTGACGTACAGGGAATGAGTCCGCCCGATATTAATACTGAAGAAAAGTCGTATACTAGCTTTCGGTCGATGATTCACTACAATCGTTATTAAAGATCCATAGTTTTGTTGAACGTGTCAGGCTCTTCAGTTTTAAAAGTGAATTAGATATGGACATACGTTATAATTAGAGCCTGTCCTTTGAGTGGAAAGACGTTCTTAGGTCACGGATTCCATCGTTCTCAGCAAATTCCATCAGATTCTTACCGGAAGAAGTTTGGGGAAATCTGACACGACTATCATCTCCTTAACTTCGGGGATGGTAACCTTACGCTTAAGCGACTGTCTTGAATCGTATTGCTCTAACTTGAACTGCATTATTAGAAATGGATTTTGGATAGCAGGTGATTCTTTGGACAATGGGCATCATGGTATCCATTTAAGAACAGGTATTTTAAGCACTGTACGTATATATCCCCGTGATAGTTGGTGATGGCAATTGCAAATCTCCGTAGATTTCGTTCTGCTTCTTCTATCTTAGCGCGAAAATAACAGGATGTGGGCAATAAATGCTAACTCTTGAGTTCTCACCGAATCTTATCATCATCGAACCATGGAGTTTCTATACTGATTGCCTCCACTTACACTTGCGTGCACCTTTTGGGTGCAAACCTGCAGTAATCGCTTTTTGTAGTCCACTCGGTAGGGCGTGTTTGTCCTAGAATTCATATCAGGAACAGTCAAAATTCTACATCCGTTCCAGGCTCAAGGTTTATGTTCGGGCAACAAAGCATAGTATAGATCGGTAATGAAGAAGTTAGATTGGAAACTAGATAGGAAACTGATTTATAGATTCCGAGTAGATTTACTGGTAAAATAAAGAGCGCATAAATCTTGGAACAAATGATGACTAGAAAGGCATCATTTGTTCGTATGCCTAGAAAGAACATATCCTGATTGTCTTTTTCTAAGCATTAAATAAAGCTTCAACAAGGAGGGCACGTTTTCTCACCTCAGCTAAAAATAATGTGCTCATGTTCCCTTCTGCAGCACCATAAGTACATTTGATTGATGCAATTACAAGTTTCGAACTATACTCTTTAACTGAATAGTGTGCTGGCTATTGGTTGTTGTCCCACATGTTCTCCACTTCTTTGCGTTTAGTACCTTAAAAAATCCAGAATCATTACTTATGAGAAAAAAGGCGACCGTGTAGGAAAAATGAAGGATGGGAAGACCCCATCAAGCCGTACAAGGGAGAGACAAAAAAGGTAACATGGGGCTAAGCCCCAATAGAGTCTATATGAGAAATCTGCCCTGCCGCACCTAAGATATCCGAGCTATGCAAGTCGTAAGGTTTACACAAACTGGAGCATCCAAAGAAACATCACCTAATGTGATTGCTCTCCTATGGATTGCACCAGCCACTGTCCTCTGTAGAGCAATGGACACATGCTATCTAAAATATGCTACAAAGTATGAGAGTGAGAGTGGTACCCCTTGACACCTAACATGATAAGCTCTCGCGCACTCCCTAACAAATGTGTCAAATGCCGTGTCCATCGCTCCATATAACTCCAAGGCTAGAGGAACAAAGAGGTGACCTCACTGCATGCCCCTATACTTGGAGACCTTGTGACCTGCTGCTGCACTCGCCGCCCATCTAGGGAGATGGGTAATCACTCCCTCCAAAACTGTATCCTGCATAGGGTCCATAACCACGACATCCGCTACTGTCACCTGATCATCTTGGACCAAGTATAAGTCTACCTTGACACATGTCGTCTGCAAGGCATACAAACGTTCCCTCCAAGCCAAGTATCCACTCTCTCGTGCCATAACAAACAGTATGTCTCTAATGGCATCATGGGTAGCTATCCTCTGTCCTCCAAAAGGACATCGTATCATGTGGACCGCTGCTGCAGCTAGTGTAGAGCCACACTCACAAGTGAGTAATGAAGATGCAGATGGGTGGACCAAACCTTGGCAAAACCTCATCGCTGTAGAGAAAGTAGTTGGTGTGAGTCGGAAAGCCCTAATGCACGGTTGAGCTAAGATCCAAGAGCCTGCACCCTTGCCGGAGCAAGAGCATAGATGCGCTCTAGTAACCTGAGGAATGGATGAGTCGACTAAGAGAGAATGTAGTGTATGCTCACACTGTCGCTCCATCAAGGAAGACTGTAAACCTCTAGTCCAATCTGACAATAGTAAAGCAAAGAGTGGAAAATCATCTCATGCTCATGGGGATAGACTATCTCTCGTCAGCCGCAATAATGTCCAAAGAGAAAAGGATCCTCCCTCCACCTCTATCACATAAGTCTCCAAAACTGGCCTATCAGCAATCACAAAATGAGAGGAAAGTAGGGGTGCCCAACTACCCAAAAATGCTATAGGTGCAGTCTCCTCCATAGAAAGCAAGCCAACCCCACCACATGAGATCGGTAGAGCCGTCTGTCTACATGCCAAATCCCTTGTCATACACTCAAAGGTCCTTGGTCCAATAATATCACCAAAGACTCCCATAATCCTCCTATCAAATGCTCTTAGATGTGATAGGAAGGACAGTGAGAGAGGAACTATATGAATGAGGTAGGATGGTCCAAGTGCAACACTGGAAGAGAGTATACCAAATGCCACCTTCCGATCTCCTAGTAATGGAAGGTCATCCACATGGAGAACATCCTCTGCAAGGGAAGCGTCTAAGAAGCGAGTGATAAAATCCTCCGATCCTACTGGCACTCCAAGAACACAAAGTCTATCTGTGGATGTGATACACCCCTCTGGAAGCTCAAGGTGGGGAGGAATACCTAAAGGGGACCATGCCCTACACTTTGTCACCTTGACTCCCAAGCCTACTAGATGTAGCTTGGTAGTCAAGAAGTCAAAGGCCTGCCTAATCTGATCTATAGGGCCTATGATGTATGTATCATCTGCCAAGGAGAGAAATACACAACTTGGCATGGCCAAAGTTGTAGATAGGAGAGCTCTAAAGTGAGCCATGGCAAATAAGGGCCCTCCCAAAAGGATCTCACTGACATGTACAAACAACTGACTCCAAGACGGTGATTCCCTCTTGTGACCTACCATGCTAGTTGTAAAGGGAAGCAAGAGAGCCATAAAAAGACCGCACAAAAGGAATGAGACTCGACGAGGATCCACCAACCTCCCTAAGCTCTCTAAAGATGGATGGATGTGAGATGTTATTAAAAGCATTCTCAACATCCACCTGTAGGATGACCCACTCTGGATGGATATTGAGGAGTGCTCTAATGCCTAAAGATATAGCCTCACATCCTCCAAGTGTAGCTAGTCCAAACTAATATGGACTAAGGTGCTGTCAAAAGTGAGAATGATGCTGAAGGACAATGGTACGATTGACCAAATGCAAAAAAATCTCTCCTATAGCAATTGGTCTAATGCTTCCCGTGTCCTTATCCATCACGAGGAGTCAACTAGCA
This sequence comes from Lunularia cruciata, assembly GCA_948567375.1. Taxonomy (NCBI): domain Eukaryota; kingdom Viridiplantae; phylum Streptophyta; class Marchantiopsida; order Lunulariales; family Lunulariaceae; genus Lunularia; species Lunularia cruciata. The sequence continues at coordinate 53,164,797 of OX419758.1, forward strand.
CCTAACACCTGATTAATAGACATACGAATGTCTCCTCTTGCTACTGCTGCAACCACCTGAAACAACTCGGTAAAACCACTAGAAGGATCATCTGCCTGGAAGCAATCTCTAAGGTGCTCATAAACCATCCTTGACAAGCTTCCTGAGGAAAAGCAAGGGGCAGTGCACAATGCTTGTGCAAATAGCAACCTATCAAGACATAAAGGCTGCTCAGGCTGATAATCTAAGACCTCTAGTGGTAGTCCCTCTACTACTATAGGATGCAATGAGTGTAAGGAAGAGATGGTCTCATCAATATGACTCGCTATAGACAAAGGGTGTAGCGCTTCTGCTACTCTACTAAACTCTCCCGCCTGACCCAGTGTCCTACATCGTCATAATCAAGTGAAATTTATGGTATCCTATGGCAATGCATGTCTCCTAAATCGTGTAGCCGTAACAGACTCCTCCTGAAGGGCTGCCCAATCCCCCGCTCGGAATTGACAAAATCTAGCAGCCACCTCTCTATGCCCCACACGTCCCCCTTTAGCATAACGAAGACACCATCAAGGGAGTAGGAGGAATAGGAACCATGCTAACTTGTCCAAGGGATCACGTGCAAAACAATCCAATGGTAGGCAAAAAGCCTGTCTAGCCTCATCATGGAGTGTGCGGGGTAGCCTATGGAATAGACGTGGACATGGAAAACTAGTCTCAAATAACCCCAAAATGCAACCCACCTGAGAAGCTAACCACTCTCACGACTCAATCGGTATCACTGGAATGATCAACAAAGGTATAGAAGAAGCGTGCGTAATCTCGAGTGTCATTGATGTCGATGTGATTGCTCGTCTCACGTGAATATCCCAAGTGGTCTAATCATAGTCCTTGTGCATCCTTCCCACATGGGTCTTTACCCCTTGCAAGGTGAAGCATCGGTGACACACCGAGCATGGTGTATCCTGATCCGCTCTCGACAATCCCACATGGGAAGGTGTAGCTATGGCTAGCACAAGAATAATGATAGTAAGACATGTTGCTCCTCTCCATATCTGCAAAATCATAACCCCTCACCTCCCAACTCACATAAGAAAACAATTTCTCCAAACCCTAAAATCTATAAGTCTCGTAACTTTCAATTTTCATCTCCAAAATTTTTAAACTAAATTCCCATGGAATTTAATCATGGAAAAAAAGAAATTAAAAATGAAAATTCCAGAGCCATCACTTTCAATGAATAATTTTCAATGAATAATGATCATTCTAAACCCTAAAAAAGCAAAAAATCCCTATAACTTTTACTCCATTCTCCATAGTCTTCAATACCAATAGAACCGACATTTTACTTGAGGATTAGACTATTCACTCGAATGCTTAATGCTAGAGAGCCCTCAGAAATTATAGATATTGTCTCACATCTCTCTCTCCTCTCCGGTCTAGACACTCTCCCGCAGCTCCCTCTCTCGATCAGATTTCCTGACTTATGCTGATTATGTAATCGGGAAAGCAGATACGTCTATACGGCTACCTGTTATGCTCTGTACTGAAGATTATCAAACTCACGGTCAGCTTAGCCCAAATACGTCCAGTCCCAGGACTGATTACAATGATCAGAGATACCCTTACTTCAAAATCTGATTTAGATTCCAAACAATAGATTTCTTCTTATCATTGGCCAATAGTTTTCACGGATGGAAGCCATTTTTCATGACGATTTACTGAGGCATCAATATCGGGTCTACTGAAGAAACGCATCCAGCTTTCTCAATAAAATGGGTTGCTATGAAGTTCAATCCGGCACCCCCATGAAGTTTTGCTGGGGTATGTGCAAGTTTCGCTGAGTTTGCAACTAGTGGATCTCAAATGCATTATACTCATCATGTCGGACTCTAAATTCATCCTGGCCGTTTTCAGTCTCACGGCTTCTGCTTGGAAAGGCGGACTCTTTAATTGACTGCAGCCTGTAAACATGACTAGTCACGTGATCCTGAGATCCCACTGGACAAGTAAATGAAGGTAAAATACAGCTAATCTCGACTATAAAACGCGACAGATGTGAGGTTGCCTGCAAAACAAGCTATTACTTGACAGGAGATTATGAAGAGAACTCTGGAGGAGAAAACCTGTATTATATAGCTAACTAGAAATAGAAGGAGTCTCCATAGACAATGGCCATATAATATGTGTGTACAAAAGAGCAAAGTCGTGGAGCCATGTGTGCCTTGAACACCTTGTCGTTGTGATCTTTGGTTCATATATCTGGTTTGTATTGTTTGATCAAATTGTATGATCTGGGGAATTATTGAGTAAAGCTTACACTTTATGTAACATGGCATGAGTGTCATAGAGTTGGATTGCATTAGTACTCTTGCGGTCATTATCACGTTTATCTTTCACTGTATTGTCTGGAAGGCAGTAACTACATTTCGCACTCCTGTTTCGCTTATATTTATCTTTAAGACCTCACGATTGTGCCGTGACATACAGATAAGGACAAAATTATATTCTTGTCTAACATTATGTCAATAAGTTTAACACAAACCTTCACAAACGTGAAAGGAGGATGAATCATCGAAACGGAGGAGCCTCAAACGCCTGCAGAGTGTAATGTAGCCATGGTTTATGTCGGTGTTTTATGTCCAGGAGAAAGGAGTTATTTCCTTTGTCCTCGCACTGCCTTTTGGACATCTGAGACACCACTACAGTTACAGTACTTTACATACAGAAAGGTTGTTGGTGAGAACTAGAGCGCGTATACAAAGCACACCTCCAGCAGATATTTGACATGGAAGGAGACCATAGTCACTTGAACGTACTGGCACTATCCCGGAAGTGATATGTTGACAAGAGATTAGTGAAGGAAAAAGCAACAGCAGTCACGATTTGCTTATGTGGGTACAACCGTGAGAAGGATTCCTTGTATCGATTTGTTCTACGTTTTGTCAGCCATTATACTTGCAACTAGGTAATCTTATCTGCGACCTTGCTCTTCATGAAGTACTTTTAAGATATGGATTGCAGTCTCAGGCATCCAAGTCCCGGAATTTGAGTGGTAGACCTCATAAGTGATGTGCTCTATACTACATGACCAATCCATTGTTCTAAGATGGACTGTAATCTATCAGATGATTTAACAGACTTTGTATAAATTTCTTACTGTTCTGGCTGCAACAATGTGCTCGAAGCCGTACATGTTGGTAAAGAAAGATCGTCGTCTGGATACAGCATATTCAACAGGTCATGAACCCATTTAATTACGCTAACTTACGAAATTGAAATTGTTTAGCGGGTTTCCGGACATATTTAACATTTAACCATCGTATTGACATTTTTTAACAAGTACACCGTCATGCAAGAACATATGTACAAATATAATAATCCTGGGGTTGGATGTTTAGGTTTCGTGCAGATATCATGAGGTCCTGAATACCGAATGAGAGTCCTTACACTGGAGCTTATAAATCCAATAACGATCAGCGTAACGTGTATAACGAGCTATCTTCTCAATTGACTTCCGTATGTATGGTAGCAGCCTGGCGTCTCTACAAGAGTTCACCAACAATACTGTTCATATCCAAGATTCTAGAGCGTTCACTAGATTTATGAACGAAATATATAAGTATCCCTGCGAGCAGCTACTCAGTTCTCAGCGTTTCGGAGGGCATCCGTTGTCTTTTAGTAGGAAGGTCATTTGAGGATCTTGACAACTTTGTCCATGGAAACCAATTTCCAATTGAGAAGCTCGTCCGATCAGTTTGTACATAGAGAAAGATTTCACGTCCCACGATCAATCTCCAGGTGTCTCCGATCACTTCCGCTTTCATTTACTGACTTCCGATGTCGACAACATACCTGTCGATGGCTATTGTTCAGGAACATGACTTCCGTGGCTTAGGCACCACTCGGAGTGGTCACTAAGGCATCGATATGGGACCAGCAACAGGAAGAAAGGCAGCTTTTGTCAATACTCTCCATCTGCGCACTCCAGACAGCAATGTCTGCCCGACTTTGTGGCACCCACTCGGCCGCAATCGTAAGGACAAGAAACGCACTGGGGATCAAACAGAGGACGAGGAATCGAGCGCAAAGGTGGGAATGGAATGTAAGCTCCGCGCACTTCCGGCATTGGCATCTGAGGCCGTGCAGGTGTTGGGGCGCTTTCATAGTTCAGCCGTCCTTATGATTTTCTTCCAGAAAAAAACATTATGAGTGCTTGCAAAATCCGCAGAGATGGTGATATATAATTTACGACATATCAGCAACCAACATGTACAATCTCGACTTCTGTGCCTCAAAATGGAAGTTCTATCACGCACAAGTGGAAGTTATACCCTGGAATGACGTTGTGATCAGCTGGCTCGGTCCACAGAGAGAAGGAAGATCCAGAAGACTTACATACCTTTCCTGGTCTTTAAGAACATGCTATATTATCATTTTCCAGTCGATTGGAAGCTTTAAGTGCACGATGACACAAAATATGTGCAGAATCTCAATTGATAACACATTCTGAACTAGTTCTAGAATTCAATCTGTTAGAAGACTTGTCCAAGTGTTACGATTGTTTAGCCGATACTAGAAAGCAATTATTTGAGGGAGTAGATTCTCCAAGCAGAGCGAAGAACGATTACTGTTTGGTTATATATCATATTGTGATAAAGCAAAACTACCTGATGGCGTTGGACGACCAAAAGCTGGATATGCTTGGGCGGCAACCACGATAAACAACACGCAAAGACTCAATATCAAAGCTCTCCTTGCTGGCGTGGTTCCGCCATCTTCTGGATGTGCCATCTGCTTATGAAATTCGATATTTTAGAACGAAACCACTACTGCAATTTAAGCAACTCGTCAATGGTTCCGGATCAGAACTCCTTTCGAATCATCTAATCACAATTGAAACCAGGAATTCAGCAACGATTGAGTTGAAGAGATGTCCAATTATTCTTCGCATTCTAATAGAAATTCGGCCCTTACCGTATCCAACAGCTGAAGGTACGTTCCCTGTTTACGGTGGAAGTGCTGTTGTTATTGGGTTTGCCTGCGATTATTGGAGACTGACTGGTAAGCAACAAATCCCAAGTTTCGATTGATGAGGCACCTACTAGATAGTACCCACTATTAAAGTCGAAACGGCATTGTGTGCTTTGCCGCAATAAGGCACATTCAAATATCTCCGAATAATCTGGATGTCCACGTCAGTTGTAAGTCTAGAAATCGACGGTCTGAAGGTGCTGTATCGTTCGACTCCAAGTCCTCCCAACAGCATCTTTCGTAGGTGATGCGCGTTCTAACTTCAAGCCTTCGTTTGATTAACGTTCGTTTTGAGACTGGAAGGTAAGGACAAGAAGGAATTGCAGGCCTAACGGAGTCCAAGGAGCACCGTGGTTTCGGAAAGAGACGTTGTAAGCGGTACAAGGTCGTCGTAACTGATGAGTGGTAGCGAAGTCTTTGCGCCGATGGAGTGGCAGAGTCGCGCGTCTTGCCACGTATCTCATATTATTCTCACTTTGGACTCAAATTGGTAAGTTTGTCTTTGAGTCGATAGGGTCCTTCAGTTAGGGCCTCATGATCTACCCCCTACTTTCTCACTAAGAAACGTTTATAAGACTGAAACTTAAAAGGATCCGTTTAAGAGGAGTGATCTTTTAGAACAGACAGTGTCTTTCTATCAAATTCTTTTTTATTTTTCCATTTGCAATCCTCCTCGATGGAGCAATAGTGTCAGCTTATGCTATATTCTCTCTTAGGTGACTCGTCTATTCCTTGAGCCCCTATAGCACATCTTGGCTCTTGTTCCGGCAAGGGTGCAGGCTTTTGGATCCTAGCTCGACCGTGCATTAGAGCATTTCAACTCGCACCAACCACTTTCTCTATGGTGATGAGGTTCAACTTAGGTTTGGTACACTTGTCTACATCTTAGTTACTCACTTGTTAATGTGGTTCTACACTAGATGCAGCAACAATCCATATGACACCGTGTCCTTATGGAGGACAGCGGATAGCTACCCATGATGCCATATGGGATATAGTGTTTGCTATGGCACAAAAGAGTGGATACCTTGCTTGGAGGGAGCGCTCATATTCTTGCAAACGGCACATGTCAGAGCATACTTATACTTGGTCCGAGATGATCAACTGGTAGTGGCGGATGTTGTGGTTATAGACCCTATGCATGATGTAGTTTTGGAGGGAGTGATTACTCATCTTCTGGATGGGCAGCGAGCGGTGCTATAGCACGCAAGGTCTCCAAGTATAAGGGTATGAAGCGAGGTCACCTCTTTGTTCCTCTAGCCTTGGAGTTATATGGAGCAATGGACATGATGTTTGACACATTTATTAGGGAGTGCATGAGAGCTTATCATATTCTACACTAGGGGTACCACTCTCACTCTCATACTTTGTAGCATACTTTAGACAACATGTGTCCATTGCTCTACAAAGAGAATAGGCTGGTGTAATCCATAGAAGAGAAATCACTCTAGGTGATGCTTCTTTGGATGTTCTAGTAGATTGTGGACCTTACAACTTGCATAACTTAGATATCTTAGGTGCAGTAGTGCAGATTTCTCATATCGATATGTTGGGTCTAGCCCCCATTCCTCTTTTTTCTTTCCCTTGTACGGCTTGACGGGGTCTTCTCATCCTTCTTGTGTTCTATGAGGTCGGCTTTTCTCCTTCTTTTTTTTCTAAACTTCTATATAGTTGATATCTTTCTTATCAATGTATTTCATATAGCTAAAAAGTGTGATTTGATTCATATAAAATCAAATAACAAAAATTATAAAATGGAAGGAAACTCTTCTAAAGATCAAAGAACATATCCATATATTTGCTAGTATAGACAAGTGACAAATGCATAGTCCTCTCTTTATCAAGCATCTTCATCTTAAGTAATAATAAATAGCTATAGTATATTATAATACTATAATAACTAAAGTATAAAAAGTAAAATAAAAAAATACCTATAGCAAGCATATGGCTTTCTCTAGTTCATTTACATAGAGTTCAATATTATGCTGAAGTTACCTTCACGGGCAATAAATCCATCTCAAAGATTAATAAGAATCAAGGTGGATTTAGTATTGTTGTTATAATCTCCTAAGTAGTTAGATCTATACAATACCTTTTCCACAATATTGAATTGTTATGTTTTAGTAGTTGTAGTACCAAGTCCTAAACCCAATTAACACTACAATTTCTCAAGCCGGAAAGAAAAGAAGGCTACATTCCACAAACTAACAAAGAGCTACTCACACTAGGGGTTTCAATTTGGGATATTTGAGGGTTATAAAGATTCTATAAGGGAAATACATGGGAGATCCCTTAAAACTTTATGGTGCTTTGGGTAGGGTTACTCAAGATATTTGCAACCATGAACCATAGCCACAAACCAGTAATGCATCACCCATTTTGTAACAATAAAGAATTATAGTTTGTGAAGGATTACATGAGGTTCCATGTGAATTAATTAGATGTGCACTAAATTCAAAACAGGAGGATTTTTAAATTTGATTCCTTCTCTAGTCACATGTCCTTACAAATCTCCCCTTAGCTTGATGTCCTATTTTTGGTGACCCAAATTTGCCTCTATCCTAGTGAAATTTCAAAAAAGATCATATCTTGTGCGTATTTTCTTGTCATATGAAAACAATGTTCTATCTAACAAGATTTGTTTTCTATCAAGATCATATCCCATGTTGCATAATTTCCTTACCATTTCAAAGAATAGCATGTAGGTTCACTATCCAATTTTGACAATACTTTTGCAATTAGTGTTTTTAATTGAAAATCCATTATGCCTCACCATAGTTCAAAAACATTACTCAAAAAAGAGTTGAGAAAATATCTTTGCATTCAAATTGCAGACTTTGAAAAGAGTATTGAGAAATGGAGCAACAATGAGTAGAGAAGTTCCATGAATTGCACTGAGAGGCTTTGTTTGTAGTGGAGATTTATCCAAGAGAGGCAATATTTGAGAGAAATAATTCAAGCATCGAGTTGAAATGAAATTTTGTACAAATTTTTCTTAGTGTTTGATCCTCTAGCTGTTAAACAACTCATGAGGATGGACATTATCTCTTTTTCTTCTTTAATGGTGTGCTTAAAGATCACAATGTCTTCAAAAGAAAGAGGAGATCAAGAAGATACATGTATGGTTGCAAGTGGCATTGACACTAGATCATTTAGGGCATAATGAAAAGGAGCATGTGTCATGAGAGGAATGAATTATGGGGAATTAGTGCAAGGTACACCTCCATATTTACCAAGAGAGTATTCACTAGAATATTTGCATTCTTAAAAGGAAATGCAATGGCCAAGGATTGAAGGGAGAGCCAAGATTTTGAGTGTGTTTGCCCAAAAAGGTCTTATGGATGGAACTTTCTTTCCTTTGTTGCAAAAGCCTACCATTGATAGGGAAGTTTACTTTAGCAGAAAGGGCTCATACTCTATTAACGGTCAGGTGATATGTGATGACAACTACAGAATTATTCACTTTGCCAAAGGTACTCACTATTTGTCCATAATCTTTCATTTGTTGATACTCATAATTTGTCCATTATTTTTAATTTGATTGCAAAAATGTATTGAATAGTTGATGGCTAATTTAGGATGTGATTATGCACAAGGATGCCCAAATCATATCATGACTTGAGATGTTTAGGAAATTTAAAAATTTGGTCAAATAAACAAAAGAAGAGCATGTGTTTTATTTGAAAACAACCAATATTTGATAAGAGATGCGGGATATGTGCTAATGTGTCAGTTGGTTGTTGCTATTAAACAAACCAACACTCACAGCTAGCTTTTGAGCTCAAATTAGGGCTCTAAACAAACAATGTATTGGGATACTAAAGGCTCATTAGTATTCAATGGAAGATTTGAAGGTTCAATTGAATGACAAGAAAATAAATTATTATTTGTCGTGTTTGATTTCAACTTGTATCATATAACACAACTTTCTTATTAATGGGTGTGATACATGGGAGAGCAAGGAGGAATGCACTACTACTATAGACCATTCCACACATGTGTTCCTAAAAGGAAGGATGAGTGATCAGCTAATCATAGAAGAAACAAGGAGATCAATGGTAAAGACTTGCTTTGCCTTGCCTTGAATTGTTCACATGAAACCATTTGTCTACTAGTATAACCCATTGGATGATCATGGATATCTTGGTCTAATTGACTAAGAGTGCATCCTATAGCTACAATGGAAGCATTAGTGTAGAGGATGAAAGGCTTACTCCAGTTAGGTTTAGCAAGAATTGGAGCCACAACAAGAGATTGCTTGAGCTCCTCAAAGGCTTTGAGAGCTACCTTGTCCTCCAAAATCACCATGTATTCTACACCCTTCTTCATGTAGATGGTCAATTCATAAGCCTTGTTGGACATTGAGAAGATAAACCTCCTATATTACCCAACCCACCCCAAGAATTGGCATAACTTTTTCAAGCTTGAAGGGAATGGAAGGTCTGGGATGTTCTTCATCTTCATAGGATCAACTTCTATTCCATCTTTGGAAATGATGTGCCCCAAAATTAGACCTTCTTCACAACCAAAAATGCACTTTTATGGGTTGAGTGATGCATTTGCTTCATCCAAGCATTGCAAGACCTTGATTAGCTGCTCAAAGTGCTCCTCCTTGCTCCCATAAACACGAAAGGCATCAATGAAGTCTCACAAATTTCCCACTGAAAGGTTCAAACACCTTGTTCATGAACTATTGGAATCTGGATGGAGCATTGCAAAGCCCAAAAGGCATGACCTTGAAAGCATAAGTCCCCTAAGGTGTGGTGAATTTTGGGAGTTGTTGATGCTCTAATGCAATCTTGATTTGATTATACCCACTATAACCATCTCAAAATCTATACCTCTCATGACTTATAACCTCATCCAAGATCTCATCAATGAATTGCAAAGAGAAATAGTTCTTCTTAGTAGCAATGTTGCACTTCTTGTAATCCACACATACATGAAGCTTGCCATTCTTTTTCTTCACAATCATAATTGGAAACACTCATTCTGAATTCTCCACCTCAAAGATAAATCTGGCCTCCTTGAGCTTATTAATCTCATCCTTCACAACCAAAGCTATTGGTGGGCTAATGCAATTTTTCTTTTGGTGAATTGGTCTAGCAACTGACTCTACCTCTATCTTGTGCTCCTCCAAGGTGACTTCCTTTAGATCCTTGTAACTAAAAGTAAACACATAGATGAACTTATGGAAAATATCCTCAAATGTCACTTTCTCCTCCTTGGTAACATTTGGATCATACTTGAGAGTAAATAACCTCTTCTCTATCTCTGCAAATATCAATGGTGATTTATTTGGGTCCTTCAAAACCTATGGCTTAGGTGAAAAGTCCATAACACACAAGGGACACACTTTTGAAATAGATTCAGATTCATCTTCCTCTGTGGAAGTCTTTTCCTCCATGCTTGTTTCCACACTTGAAGCTCCTTCTTTTGAATATGATTCTCAATAATCAAAAGATGGTGGATCTAAATGTGAAGTGTTGGTGGTGTTAGTAACAAGAAATATAGCTCAATGGTTTGATAGCCCAATCCTAAGTACCCTTTGTGCCATCAATCAATTGTGCATGCTGCTATCAACCATGGCCTCCCAAGAAGAAAATCATAGCTTGAATCCTTCAAGATAGAATGTCATGAGATTTTGAACTCCTATAACTAAATCTACCACATTATCCATCATCTCTATTGGTCAAACTTGTCATTTTTTTACCATGCTCACCACAAATGTTGAAGATCTAAAGGGTACATACCCAACTTCTTCATCAACCTCTCTAACATCACATTCACTATAGATCCTCCATCAACAAGTGCATCCTTGATGTTGTGACCATTCACTCTCACATCAATCTTGGAGGCATATTAACAAGCCTTCCATGGTGTTGGTTTGGCATCCACCACCCCGATTGATACTAGAGCTTTCTCGTTTGTTGTCTTCTTCTTCTTGCTCCTTTTTCAAGGTAGGTTTCAAAGCAATCAGTTGGCCTACTATGGTGTTAGCCTTTTGACTATCAACATCCTCTAACACATTGTAATTCCATTGTTGCTTTGAGGTCAAGAAGTCCTCCATCCCCAACTTCTTCCTTGGAATCTTTGTTGATGGTGTTGAGGTGCTAGTGCAAGTGCTCCTAGTAGGCATAGGAGTATCCTTGCTAGGAGTAAATCCTTGAGAAGAGTGTACATCCTATGCTATGAGCTCTCTTCTTCTCTTGTGCCACAAGATCCAAATTAAAACCTTTGGAGTTTGAGTACTTCCTCTTCTCATACTTGCTCTTAGCCACATCAATGGATGCTATCCCCTTACCTTTTTTTGGATTAGGAGCCACTTGGGTTTCACTACCTCCCTCTTCCTCTCTATTGGCTCCCTCATAACCCCTTCTTCCATGGTAAATGAATTTGGGCAATTCTTTTGGATGTGACCGCTTCCTCCAAAATTGAAATAATTTCTTTCATTGAAATTTTTGGTAAGAATCACTACTATGCCAATCATAGTAGTCTCTAGATCATCTCCACTCTTCCTCAGAACTATGCAAAATATAGACTCTAACTTCCTCATTCCTTCTATATAGACTCTCACTTTCTCTCCATCTCTTTGCCTAAGGAGGGTAGCTTCACTCATTAATCTCTCATAACTCTCATCTAGAAGAAAGTTTTCAATGAGTGCTATAGTCAAACTCTCCCAAGACTCTTCTTGCCCATCTCTATTCTCTCTTTTGCTATTTTGACTCATTCCATGTAAGGGCTGCATCCTTAAAGAAATCTGGTAATAATAAGGCCTACTTATTCTTCCTCCTCTCATTGTTTCCTATGCAAGCTCTCTTGAAGTCTCTCACAAAGGTCTCCATATCTTCTCCATCCTTGCCAAAGGAAACCAGAAATTTCCTCATCTTAGTCCCTCACTATCTTTCTCTTTTCTCTCAAATGTTTTTCCTCACTCTATGACTAATAGGGTATATATATGACTGACACCATTTGAGAGTAATCCACCCTAGTAACACAAAAGGTTCAAGTTGCTCCAAGATTTATATAGCAAGATCAAAACCTAGAGTGCATATTAAATGGACCCTCATGGATAGTTTATCCATAAGTTGAAAGATTATCTACTTCACTAATCTTGAGAACTAGCTGATGAAGGTGATAGTTTCTGTATAGCTATACTAAGACTCTCTCCAAGATCTTTCACCAAAGTCTCCAAAAGTGTTGCTAATCCACTACACTTATGTCCTTTTGGAAGTCCTTCCACTCCATGAACCTTACACAATTCCTTGGTCTTAGATCTCTTCCCTCCCAACTTGGATAATTGCAATCCCAAGTCAAGTAAGCTTCTTCTTTCTCTCAATCTCTTGCTCCCAAAGGTCAATGGACATGAGCTTGCCTTATGTCCCTTCTCTCTACATAAAAAACACCTAAAATCACTCTTTCCTCCAAGTAGTATATGTTTTTGGATCCTCTCATCACTCTCTTCAAAATTCACTTATATTTTAAACTCTCTTTTCCTCAAATCATGGGGTTGATTTGAGGAAACCTTTATCTTAGTTATGAATAACTTTAGCTAATCATGACTAATGTAGAACCATCCTTTAGCTCTATATAAATAATATCTCAAGTACTTATAATACCCAAATAAATATCCCAATAGCACATACATGCACAAATGAGTGTCATAGGTCATCAAAAAATTCACTTATGGTACAACCCTAAATTATAAGCCCAAAAACCAAAAATTGTGCCAACATCCTAAATCATGTCCCAAAATCCCTAATCTTGCATTGAAAGCACTATAGGTACATATTGGAGCAAAAATAACACTCATAACTTTTGCTCCAAAATGTACCTAACTTTTTGAACCTCATTGATGTCTAATCTATCAATATTTTCCTAATACATGTTAGGGAGTTTTAGATTGTGAGATTTAATGCTCACATAAATCTTGTTACTTGTATTGAAAAGTCATTTAAAGGCTAGAGGTGTTTCAATTCATAAGTCCAAATATTCATCAATGATGATTTAAGGGAGTATTAGATTAGATGAACTATCAATGCAACCTAATCATATATTTCCAAGTAGATCTGAGGACAAAAGAAATGAAGTTTCACTTGTGTTTGAGTTTTTTAAAACTCTTTCCTCCCCATTGTCGTGCGTATATACATCGCTACACAACATACATCGCTGTCAACATCATACACTATAGAAGCACAACTCACACATAAGTCATACATAGACTCTAAAGTGCCACAATAATCAGATTGCTTAACAATTCAACTCAACTCAACTCAGATCAGTACTTGATCTGTCACTCTATAAACTGCCAACAATTGGGCACTGATTATAGTCAAGCCACACCCACTCAAGCATAGAGAATCCAGGTGACGCTCGCCGGCCTCTGTCCACCATAGCCAGGAACTCGAAGGCTCAACATCAGAGAAGTGAGCTCTCTGGAGCTCACTTCGAAACTATACCCCCTGGACTCGAGCTAGCCCTGAAACTCTAATGGTCCCGCTGACGGCACACTCGACGGTGCAAACGGTGCAAAGTGACGGTGGGCCCCACCGTGAAGTCAGTACCCCGAACACGAAATCTAACCATCGGAAAGTAGTCCCTGAGAAACAGCTAGAATAACTCTAACTACCATCATTGGAACTCCAGTGTCCGAGCATCTAGATGTGGAACTACAAATGGCGTGACAGCTGTCGTGCGTATATACATCGCTACACAACATACATCGCTGTCAACATCATACACTATAGAAGCACAACTCACACATAAGTCATACATAGACTCTAAAGTGCCACAATCGCCCCCCTAGCTGGCGGTTAGGTCCCTCTAACTCCAGATAGCCATCTACTCTAAGTATATGGTATACCCTCTAATGGGCAAAGATCAGGAGGCCGGGTGCTATGGAGCCCCATCGTTAGTCGCCTATCTGCAATCTATACCATATAAAGAATGAACTAGCTATAAGTCAAGTACATCTAGGACATAACCACTGTCCCTGAGGAACCACCATGAGGGGAGGAGTCATACATGCCATATGCCATCCTCTCGAACAGCTATCACACACTAACATAGTAGCAGCTCCACCAGAAGAGCCACATAACATACACCTCAAGCCTGCACGTACAAGTGCCAAGCTTGGGTCCATAGTACCATCAATGTTTGGGAGGTGGCATGGCGCACAATTGCGCACATGATCCTTCCAAACAACACCATCACATCCTTCTAACACAAGGACTCCAGATGGCAAAACCTCGCGCACTCTCAAGATAGTGCGGCCTGTAGAAACATCAAGTGTTGTTGGTGCTGTCTGCTGTAGATATACATAGTCGCCTGGATGAAATCAACGGATCGAGGGTCTATAACCTCCTCCTTGAATGGTAGCATAGCATAAAGTATCTCTATGCTGAGCAATCACCAAGTTCTCAAAGGCCATCGGCATCACTCTCCGAAAGATCTCTGCCCGTTGAGAACATGCGCTCATCCATACATCGGGGTCATCCAAGTCCAAAACTACAGTAGCATCTCAACAAATGGCTGTAGGTAAATCTGGATCTCGTCCATAGAGTAGAAAGTATGGAGAGAAGGATGCTAAGGAGGCTTGCCGGCTGAACCGATAGCCCATGGCCAACCAAGGTAACTGGAGATCCCAATCTCCCAAGTGGCCTCTCTGCAAACCATACTTTTGCAATCCTCTCTTCACCTTCTGAACCACTCTCTCTGCTAAGCCATCTGCCTCAGGGTGATCTCGGGATGTAGTACGATGATCAATCAAAGCCTTGTCACACAAGACCTGAAACTCTCCCAAGAACTCTGTACCATGATCAGTCAAAACCTCAGCTGGTGCACCAAAATGACTAAGAACTCGATCCAGGAACGAGTAAGCTGTCCCTTCACTAGACTTGTCAGGAAGTGCCACCAACTCAATCCACTTGGAGAAGTGCTCCACCATCACCAAAACATACCGATGATGTCTCACAGTCAGCGGTAAAGGTCCGGCAAAGTCCAAACTCCAACGGTAACCCAATCCCATGATAGGTAATGGGTGTAACTGTGGCGTAGGAGCATTGAATGATGCTCTAACTCGGTCACAAACCACACATCTTGCAACAAACTGCTGTACCTCGGTCTGCATACCGTGCCACCAATAATGACTCTGGAGTAAGCTATATGTACGCTTTACTCCAAAATGTCCTAGCTCCTCATGAGCATGACGGACCAACTGTGGTCTTTGTGATGGAAGTGGTACTACTCGCACTCTACCATCCTCCCATACACGCAAAAGGTGTCTACCCTCCAATCTGAACCGTCTGGCTCGCTGAAGAACACGGTCTCTCTCCTTGGCCCCAACTGTGCCACCCACAACACCAGTGCGAAGATAGTCCATCACTAAGACATCATCATGAATGTCTCGCTGAACTGTACCAATATCTTCACTCTCTGGATCTGTGACCTCAATAACTCCTCCTGTATGCACTGAGAGAGATATCACCAAAGTCTCTTCAAATATACACAGAAAGGCCGATGCATGCCAACCTGGCACCATCTCCTCATCTGTCTCACCATGCCAACGTGCTCCGGTCTGATCCTGCTGGCTGGGACATGGGTTTCTACTCAACCCATCTGCATCACGATTCACCATTCCAGGTCTGTGAACAACTGTGAAATCATACTCCTGTAAAATCAGAGCCCATCGTGCAAGCTTCCCTGAAAGCTTGTCGGACTCCATCAACCACTTCAGCGGCTGATGATCAGTGATGAGAGTGAAGGGGTTACCAAATAGGTAACATCGGAAATGTGCTACTGCCCAAACTACTGCCAAGCACTCTCCCTCATATGAACTATACTTCGCCTCCGCTGAATTGTTGGAGCAACTAGCATAGGCCACCACAAACTCCTTCTCCTCATCATCATGTTGGGTGAGCACCGCTCCAAGCCCCAACATACTCCAATCAGTGTGAACCTGAAATGGTCGTCCCCTGATCGGTCTCCTCAAAATAGGAGCAGATGTCAACCTCTCCTTGAGCTCTACAAAAGCTCTCTCCTGCTCATCTCCCCAACACCACTCCTGTGTAAGCTTGGTCAGCTTTGTCAAGGCCTTGGCAATGGCACTAAATCCTCTAACATAGCGGCGATAGAAGTTCGCCAACCCAAGGAATGCTCGCACTCTGCTCACATTCGTAGGCCGAGGAATACGTGCAATAGCCTCCACCTTGGTCTGCTGAACACCAAGTCCTCCGGGGTAGATAGTGTGACCCAAATACTCAACCTGCTCATGGAAGAACCTACACTTCCCAAGATGTAATTTGAGTCCATGAGATCTCAACCTCTCAAACACCTCCAACAACTGTCTCTCATGCTCCTCCACAGTAGTGCTATACACCAAAATGTCATCAATATAGCACCGAGCAAAATCCAGTCCAGCTAGGATCCTATCCATGACCCTCTGGAACTCAGCAGGAGCATTCTTCAACCCAAATGGTAAGAATCTCCACTGATATAACACATCCTTGCCGTGAGGATCAATAGCCCAAAATGCTGTCTTGGACTTATCCTCCTCCCTGATCGGCAACTGATGATATCCTGCTCGTAGATCCAAAGTACTGAAGACCTTTGCATGCCCAATCGCATCAAAAATCTCCTCCGGTGTAGGCATGGCATACCGATCAGCCCTGGTCTGTCGGTTGATAGGACGGTAATCTTCACACATCCGCCTATCTGTATAGTTGCCATGCATATCCTTCTTGGCTGGCATCACTGTCGCTGATGCATACTCTCCATGTGAAATCTCCACCAAACCAGCCTCAAAAAGGTCACTACTCCGGCTCTGAATCAATGTCCTCTACATCTCACTATATTGATAAGGACGTCGGAAAACAGGTGTGTCGCTAGTCAGCTCAATCCGTATACCAAGTCCCTTCAGAGCACCCAAATCCTTCATCCTGAAGGCAAAACAACTCGTGTGACTCCTCAAGAACCTCCAAACCCTCCGTCTTTCCTCTCCAGTAAGCTTGGGTCCAAGATCTGGCTCCCAAGTATCCTCTGTAACTGTAGTAGGAGTGGAAGACGTACTGACTGGCTGCTATACTGGGCCCTTGGGAGCAATGGTGTCATGCTCCCGACCACTAGAGGTCCCAACCTCTGTGTGAAAAACTCCCTCCACTCTGGCTGCAAGCTCCATACGTCCTCTGGCTGCATCCCATGTGGACCAAGGGTGTAATCCAAGTAGCCCACGCTCACATGGATGGACTCCAAGTAGACCACTCTCCCTAGTAGCTACTGGATGTGTCCCAAGAATACCATGTCCACTCGGTCCATCGCCCCCAGCATGTGCCTGAATCGTCTTGATAGGCACAGGGCTCACAAGTGTCCGAGTGGTGATGCCTATCAAGCGCATCCTACGCTGCTCTACCAAACCAAGGCTCACAATCTAGGTCAAATAGTTCAGGTCCATAGCCTGACCTAACACCTGACGCCTGGATGCCTCTGACACTGCTGGAACAGCGGTAATACCGGTGCGAAAACCCATCGCCCGCTCTCTCTCATCAGCATTGGGCTCCACCAACTGTTGTAACTGTGAGTCCCAAACAAGTCCAGGTCCTCCCTCTCGAAAAGCATGAGAGCCTGGGAAACTCATGAGTGTGGGAAATGCAGCTCTAGGCTGTCCAACTAGGTTCACCACTGCCATGGGTGACCTATCAGCCACTACCACTGTCTGAGACTGACGCCCAACATCCAAGATATCATCAACAAGAATGTGGTCCAGTCGCTGAATCCCATCATAAGCACGTTGTAGAACCTCTCTGGGTAAGAGGTTTGTCCACCAAAGACGAAGACGATGAGCCCGTGATCCCACTCTGGCTGCATCTAACAATACAGTAGGTCCCATCCAAGAATGGACCTGATGTGTACTCGCCACCACTCTAGTGCGAGAATCACCCATCAATGGAACGTTCTCCAAAAGGTAAGCTGGAGAAACAGACTGATGAACCTGGAGATGTTGTAGTATCCGTAACATCTCCCAAAACACACCAGAACGAGGATCCTGAAGACCCAAACCGCGGCCCGCACGTGTATGTCCCTGACATGGCCATCCAGAAATCACCAAGTGAATAGGCCCATGTCTCTCTAGGTCATGCGCCCCCAGTAAGGAAATGTCTCCTGATAAGGCCTTCTGGTAACCTCTGACTGCTGACATCGGTAATAACTCTGGATACCGATAAGCCAAGTGTGCCACATGATGTAAAGAGACTCGCCTAGCAGTCTCATCTCTCTCTACATACAAGTACCTCTGTACTCGGATACCCGCCTGTAACACCGCAGCTAGTCCGGTGCTGATCCCACCAAACAACTCTAATAGACATATCCCCTCTACTGGATACTGCCAAGCAATGAGTATGGTATCCAGAGGTGTCAAAGCAATCGCCTCTGGAGGCTCATCCTCACACTCATCCCCTGATGGTACGAAGGCTCCACTCCAAGCCTGCTGCACCAACTGATCTGCATGCTGCTGCAATGCCTCCTCTGAACTCCACAATGGAACATCCAAGGTGGATGGAACAATCCCACTCGTACTCCATAGCCGAGTGATCTCCTCTGGTACTGGAGTATCCTCTGCATGGGCGTTCCCCTCTAACAAGTCACCAGGCCAAGTAACTGCACCGCTGAAAGCCAAAACTGATGCTGCCATGGTCCCGGACTGTAGTGAGCCAAGACTGCCACTACTGAAGCGTATTGGTAGGCGACATACCCGTCCCTCACCAGACTGCCAACCAGGTCTATAAGAGGCTGTCTCCTCCCAATAGTCAATACTGAAACCCATAGGGTATAACACTGCTCCCCCAACTAGCACATCATATGACTCAGCTATCGTCGCAATAGCCTGAGCTCTCACCACTGAGCTATCAGTCGGATGACCAGGCTGAACCTGGACAACAAGCTCCCCACGTGTGATGTACTGTGTCGAACCACCACCAAGAGATGTCTGGATCTGAAATGGACACCTCTCCACATCGGTCTTCCGTAACTCCAGACCAACAACTGCAGCCTTCCCCAACATAAGGGGCTGCGCACCAGAGTCTAACAAGACTCTCTGTGGTGTATAGACCTTCCCTGAAGGTCCTACCAAACGAAAGATCCCCCTCTGGTTATCCAATAAGACAACACCAGGTGTAAACCGCGCTCTCTCAAAGGCCGGTCTAGCTGGCAACTCCTCCAGTCTAGCCGCTGCTGCCTGCCATAAACCACTGGTCGCTGAACGGATCCCATGCTCCTCAACCAAGTCAGCTCCACTACCAACCACCTCTGCTCTAGTAGTAGAAACTGCACCATCCCTACTCTCACACAACGTGGCAGCCAACCGGAACACTGGGGCTGGGTCAACTCCCAATGTAAACATGTCACTGGCTGAAAATAAAGGATGCCGCATAATCAGCTGAGCCGCCCCCAACATCATGCTAGACTCAGTCTGTGTAGTAGCAGGTGGCTGACTAGCAGGTAGTCCATCATGTACTCCATCACCACCTACCACACCTGCATTGGGACGTCTAGGAACCATGGATGTCGTTTGCAATGCCTCAGATAGCGTGAAAGACTGGGGAAGTCTGACCTGTCTCCCAACCTCTCCTCTCTGTGGGTCCAACTCCACTGATGCTCCTCTAGGCTCTAGAGCACGTAATGCACTCCTAGTCACTGCTGCAGATGCATCCACCTGTGCTGCTCCGCACATGAAGTCCAAAGCATCTCTATCACCAGCATATGAGGTGGAAGCCTCAGCACCTGAATCTGATCTCCTATGAGCAATAGCCATACTAGCCAATCTTTGCTCCAACTGCTCAATCCGAGTAGCCATAGCTGTGTCAGAAGTAAGGGCGGGTACTGCACCCCTACTAGGTGTAGATCCTCTACCACCACCTCTACCACCTTGTCCTCCATGAACTAGAGCTCCTCTACTACCTGCCATAGCAGCCCTACCACTCCGTAACTCCGGGTGTAGGTCAAAACACCAGTCACTAGTATGACCAAATCTATGGCAATGCTCACACTGCCTTTGTGCTGGCTGTGATGCACCAGAGGTATCAGGTCCGCTGCCCTGAGTACACTCTCTCCTATGGTGAGGTCCACCACAAGTCCAACAAGCAACACCACCACTCACTGGCTGCTGCTGACCCAAAAATGAGGGTAAGGGTCTAACTCCACTAGGCCCTCCACTCGCTCCATAGGATCTGGGTTGTCCACCCTGTCCTCGAAAACCAACTGGGCGTGGTGCACTCTGCTGCACTCTAGAAGAAGTCACAACCGTGGATGAGATCTCCCTACCAAATCCAGATGTCACCACTCTCTCCTCCACCATGTTGAGCTCAATACGCTCAGCCAAACCAAAGACTACTGCCAAAGTGGGCGAAGTAGCCTGCAACAACATAGCATCACGAACTCTACGTCGCAACTCCCTGTCCAGTATCCCATACCAAAACTGGACTGCCTGGGCCTCAGTAACTCCCTGAGTGAAACTGATCAGCCGCCTCATGCGAGTGTATGCCTCGCATAGGCTCTCTCCAGCCTTCCGCTGGAACTCCTGCAAGCTCCTCAGCTTGTCAGTCCGCACTCCCTGGTAGTTCTACCTCAAACATAGGAAGAACTCAACCATGGGGTTAAACCCTGGTACCACACCACCTCCTGCAGCGGTACCTCCACTCGTAGTAGCACTATCTCCAGCTAGTGCACCTCCACTAGCTCCACCAACACTACTCGAGCTAGAACTCGTAGGTACAGCCGACCTACTCCTGGCCACCGAACCTGAAGTGATGGAGACATAGTGTGGAGACCAATATTGTCTCCATAACTCAATCTCCTCCAAATGAGCTCTCCTGAACTCATGGTAGTTGTCCATCGGTGGACCCTCCAAGTGCTGAAACAACCCCTTCCATGCCATGAAAGGTGTGAACAAAGTCGGGTTCCGCATCTGCTGCAGATCACACCAACTATCAAACTCCTGGATGACGTCATCCAACTCAATGGTACCCACTGTACTAGAGTAACGCCTAGGGCCTTTGGAGGCCCCATAAATCTCGTCCATGTCCCACAACAACGGTGCGGACACACCAAGTGCACTCTCAACTGAATCAGCTCCTGTGTCGAACTCCAACTCAGAGTCAATCTCCTCCCTCACTGGGACCTGAGATACAGGCTGATACCGAGTACCACTCCGAGTAAACCCACTGCGTACTGCAGGGCTAACTCCTCTGGAATCTCCAAAGAACTCCGTCGTGACCACGTAACTGCAACAGCAAACCCGAACCACCAACTGCAACCGCAAGTCGCAACTGCAAGTGCTCCACCAAGTGCCAACACCACCACGTGCCAACACCAACTAAACACCACCCACTAATGTAACTCTACCGAGATAACTACACTAGGGGAAGGGCAACCTGTAACCTTCAATTTCACTTTCTGAGCCCAACTCGTAGCAAATTGGTCCTGCCTTCACCTCCTGAGCTCAAAATCACAACACTGCTAGAAAATTGCTCCTTCTTTGCTCGAAATTTGGCCAGCGCTTCCGCACACCGTCCGCCTAACTGCCAAATTTGCATCAACTACACGAGCTTCTGCACACTAGGGAAACATAGAACCTGAATCGAGCTACCACGATCCACCGAGCTTGGAGATACCACCAACACTCAACGTTCCTGCACCCAATTTCCCCCTGACTTCACTTCTCTGATGTAATCAGATTGCTTAACAATTCAACTCAACTCAACTCAGATCAATACTTGATCTGTCACTCTATAAACTGCCAACAACTGGGCACTGATTACAGTCAAGCCACACCCACTCAAGCATAGAGAATCCAGGTGACGCTCGCCGGCCTCTGTCCACCATAGCCAGGAACTCGAAGGCTCAACATCAGAGAAGTGAGCTCTCTGGAGCTCACTTCAAAACTATACCCCCTGGACTCGAGCTAGCCCTGAAACCCTAACGGTCCCGCTGACGGCACACTCGACGGTGCAAACGGTGCAAAGTGATGGTGGGCCCCACCGTGAAGTCAGTACCCCAAACACAAAATCTAACCATCGGAAAGTAGTCCCTGAGAAACAGCTAGAATAACTCTAACTACCATCACTGGAACTCCAGTGTCCGAGCATCTAGATGCGGAACTACAAATGGCGTGACACCATACTTTTGGTGTTTAGTGATGAGCATTTGTTAGAATAGTGTTGTCTTTCTTGATTACATGTTGGCATACTTTGCTTTTCTCTTTTTGGGAACACATTGGGTGCCTAGGTATGGAGCTTATGATAAGAGGTTGTGTATAGACCTATCACTTGATAGTTTGAGCATGCTTGTTTGTCCAACCATTGCAACCTTCTACTCTTATTTCTAGTGTTATTCTATTGGGTAAGAGAATAATAGGAAACTTAACATGTCATCAAAACACACAGTCTTTGTCTATTGGTTATCACTTCCAACATAACCAAGAGAAATACATAACACACTTAGAAAGAAAGAACCTAAGTGCAAAGCTTGCACACCAATCCAAGCCAACAAGGTGTACAATAAAGCATGCAAGCATGGAGGGGATCCAAAACACAAGAAACTTAGCAAAAATCTTTATGCTTTTGGTAAAATTATTCTTCAAAGACTTCTTGCTCTATCCAAGGGTTGCTTTCAATCTATACTTCAAGTTTGCATCCATTCTGTACCAAGTAAGGAATTTTCTACACTTTTTGATGGGGAAATTTTTTGCAAGACTCAAATGGAGATAATATTTATTTCTAACTTCTATTTAGATGTTTTAGAACTCAATAGGAAGCCTATGGGACAAGCTTTCCAATGATATAAAGCAAGTCTTAATCCAACCACTATAGTTCTCTTGGAAAGATGTCAAACTTGGCCAATTTTTTGTAATTCCAATCTAATTTGAAAACTATAGTGAGGCTCAAAACTCAATTCTTGTACAATTTTTGGCCAAATTTTAGCCCAAGCATTCATGTAAAATAGTAGGAAACACTTTAGAGAATTTCCATCCTTTCACTTGTAATTTCAAATTGGAGATTTGATACTCAATTGTAGTTAGACTAAAATTGCTCTACTAAGCTTATGATAAATTTTTGACAGAATTTGTTGCATAAGATCTCACTATATATAAACTTTGAGCTAGCCAAATTTTACATAGTAGTTGTTTGTACTCCTATCCAAATCTCTCTAAATTTTGATGGCTTAACTCAACCTCAATCCCTAGATATGGATTAATTTCCAAGTTGGGCTAATTTTGAGCTCTTGAGACCCAAGTATACTTGATCCAGGACCTTGAATGATATATTTAAAGAATTCTTATGAAACCTTTGCACAAAGGAACAAGATATAATTAAAAATGATTGGAAAGTTTCATAGGCTGATCCAGACTAGAATTAGAGAAGTGACCAAACCTAATTATAATCTCCTTCTTAACACCTTGATTTCCAATTCTTCAACTTCCAATAGTTCATATCAGAATTCAGATCAATTTAAAAATATAATTTTTGAGCTCAAAATAACCAAAATGTTATCTACTGTCTAACTTGACATATCTTAAAAAGCTATAATCCAACTTTTAGAATCCTTCAATTTGTGCACCTATGTATGAATTTGACTCCCTTGCTTCAATTGATTGGATCTCACTCACAATTTTCTCATATCCCTTAATTCTTGTTTTCAACCATAGCTTGTCTACTCTTGTATTCAATTATGATCTTTTTTTTCCAAGTGCCTCTCTATAATACACTCAAATGTCAAAAATGTCCTACTTCACATGTTGGGACCCAATTTCTTGCACTTTTGTCAGTTAGTCATTTCTCCTTTTGACACATGGGCTCCACGTCGAAGTCCTTGAACAAAATTAAGTCTCTATCCTTCTTCAAGATCACATAGATTATCAAGTCCTAGACTTGTCTATAAATAAGCATATGAAGGATAATAGGAGCCAAGGTTTCCATCACCAATGCCATAAATATAAGCTCAAAATGTAATACCATCCAAGCTCAAAAGTGATCACTATCCAAAATCTAAAGCTTGATTTGTATGTATCCACCTTATATCTAATCTTAGTGCAAAGAGTATTGAAGGAATTTCTCACCTTGGCAATCTACTCCAAAGAATCACACTTCTAGTAGAAGGTGATCCCAGATATATCTCCCACTTCTCTTCCCAGGACTAGTCTCTAATCCAACTTGGTCCAGCAAGCTGGATTCCCTCTCTTTCCCTCTGCTTTAGGACCATCCTCACAATTACTAGCAGCAATTTCTACCATGAAACCTAGAAAGCTTAAGTTCTAATTCTAGACTTAAAGGTGATCGAAAGTCTACTTGAGACTTTGATTCTCACCACTACATCTAACCTTCAAATTAACGGATTCCTCATTGCAAGTGAAGGAATTTGTCTATTGAGATTCATTGGTATCATGTGCATTCTACTCTACGTTTTTTCACTAACCACTCTTGCTACTTGACTAGTAGATATGACTCCTTTTGGATAACTCCTAAGAAGGATAGGATAATGATTCATCATTGCAGAGTTCACCCAATGAAGTTGCAATTTTATACTTATGTGCTTCTCAATAATTCTTCAATGAACTTCAATTGCAACTCACAAATTTTGTGTATGTTGCTTCTATCACTCTCAATTTTATCTTACTCCCAAAGTAGCTATTTTCTTTGCATGTACCTTCTTGATTTGTATGGCATGAAGAAAAGTTATTATAGTTTCTTCAGATCGGGTCAATCATTCCGATGCAAAATATCCTTCCTTTGGATCTAAAACCCTTTAAGTCCAATCCAAGTCCTTCTTCCTCTAACATGAAGTTGACTTCCTTGGTTTGGATCCAAATACATGATTCTTCTCTCTTCTTCTCTATTTGGCTTTAATTTGGCTTCAACAATACACTTCTTCTTTAAAACCCGTCAAAAAAAAATAAAAAAATATGGATGGCACAATGAGTAGCAATAATTTCTTGTCCTACTTGTTCTAACCGGTCTAAGAGAGCTCTTGCTACCACTCTCAAAGCAAGTTCTTTCTAAACCATATGTATTTCTAAATTTCTCCTTTGATAACTTCATTCTCATAGATGATTTTCCTTGTCTTGTTTGCATTCCCGTATAACTTTCTTCAATAATTCAAGATCTTGCATTTTGGCTTGCGTGAGAATCAAGATTTTCTCAACTTAGGGTTTGTGAATGATAGAATGGTGATGATGTGGGTTCTCTTGGAGGCTTTGTTGGGATTAGGTCCTTGTTGGATGTTGTACTTTTCTACACTAATTTAATTTTTTTTACGCCAACTATGCTATCTCTCAATAGATATGAAGGGTCATAATCTACTTGGCATTTTTCATGTTAGCATCCAAAGCATCACATGTGTGGCACTATCTTTTCCTTGAATGCATGTCATTACAATTGTAACTTCTTTGTTTCTTGGAGATGTCACTCTCATTGTGACTTGTGGGATAGGGAAAGCTCTTATAGAAGCTTTTGGGGTATGCCCATTGTGTCTACCTCTTTTATCCTAGTGTTTGAGGTGTAGGACAATATTTCTAGGAATAGGTAGGTACCTTTAGATGATCCCCCAAAAGTTTAGGAATGTGCCTATATCTTGGAAAGAGTTTTTCCTGCAATAGGGATTTCATAGTCTTACCCTCAATAGAAATAGCAAAACAATTGTTCTCCCATAAGATTCTTTCTTCTTGATCCTATAGTACTTTTCCATTTAATGTCTCCAACTGAACTGATCTATTGTTGAACACTTTCTTGTAACCTATATGGATCTAGCCAATTTTCAGCAAATTTGCTAGGGAATCAGCCTACTTAGTCATTAAATTTTAGTACCAGGTCTATTTGGTAGAGTGGTACTTCCTTTGTTATGCCATTTGTAGTGTTGCATCTAGATTGCTCGGACATTGGAGTTCCAATGATAGTAGTTAGAGTTATTTTAGCAGTTTCTAAGAGACTACTTTCTGATGGTCAGATTTTGTGTTTGGGGTACTGACTTCATGGTCGGGTCCACTATCACTTTGCACCGTTTGCATTGTCAAGTGTGCCGTCAGCAAGACCGTTAGGGTTCAGACCTAGCTTGAGTCCAGGAGTATACTTTTGAGGTGCAGCTCTAGAGAGCTCACTTCTCTGATGTTGAGCCTTTGAGTTCTTGGCTATGGTAGACAAAGGCTGGCAAGCGTCACCTGGATTCTCTTAGCTAGAGTGAGTGTGGCTTGACTGTTATCAATGTCCAATTGTTGGCAATTTATAAAGCGACAGATCAAGTACTGATTTGAGTTGAGTGTATTTGAGAGTTGTAAACAATCTGATTATATCAGAGAAGTGAAATCAAGGGGAAATCAGGTGCAAGAACTTTGAGTGTTGGTGGTATCTCCAAGCTCGGTAGATCCTTGGTAGCTCAATTGAAGTTCAGTTTTTCCTTGGTGTGTAGAAGCTCGTTGCTTGATGCAAATTTGGCAGTAAGGTGGACGGTGTGCGAAAGCGTTGGCAAATTGTTGAGCAAAGAAAAAGCAAATTTTGAGTAGTGGTTGTGATTTTGAGCGCCCAAAATCACAACCACTACTCAAAATTTGCTCAAGAGGTGAAGGCAGGACCAATTTGTTGCAAGTTGGGCTTAGAAAGTAAAATTGAAGGTGGAGTTGTGAAAGTAAAATTGAAGGTGGAGTTGTGAAGTTATTCTTGTGAATTTGTGATTTGGAGAAACCCATGTTTTCAATTTGGCTCGAGTGAAGAGTTAGCAGACGATTTGGTGGTCAGCCAAATTTAGGGTTTATGTCAGATTTTGGCTAGATTTTATGTCAGATTTTGGCCAGATCTGGAGGACTTTTGCCAATTTGGAGGACTTTCACAAGTTTGGAGGAGTTTCACCAGATTTTTGGAGTAGGTTCAAAGGAGGAAGAAGAAAGGCTTTGAGACATAGGGTTGTAGGCTATGAAAGGCTAGAAGGGTCAGCTTGTTGGCGTGAGGCTAGCTAGTTTAGAGTAGATCATTGTCATTGGTTGGCAAATTCTACCGATACTGCTAGATTGTGCGCTATAAGGTTTGATCCCTAGATCTCTTGTTCCTAGACTGGTGCCCTAGACAACTGGTCCACCCTCACTTGTTGTCCTAGTGACTATGCCACTTTTATCTATACACCTGTAGCTTTGGCTAGGAGAGGTAATTTGATCTCATTCTTGGTGATCATGGTAGCTTAGGATTTAGATACTAATTTCTCTTATGTCAAATGTCAAATGGTGGCAGAGTCAGTCCCGTGTTGTTTTATGAGATGGAGGGTTTTCATTTAGATTTCTTGTGATAGGACCCCCTCCATTCTCTACTTCTTGTTTGTGCACCACGTTTGTGTGAGGTGCCTTGACTTTTGAGCATTGGTGCTTTGGTGTGCTCTTGATAGTGAGGCTAGAGTGATGACCAATCAGACTATCTTTCTTTCTCTTCAGTGAGGCAGGAAGTGATGACCTACAGACCGTGAGAGTGAGTGTTGTGATGGTAGGTTACAAGTTGCCCTTTCTCCTAGTGTAATTATCTCTATTAGAGTTACATTAGTGAGTGATGTTCCATGGGTATTGGCACTTGGTGGTGTTTAGTTGGTGTTGGCACTTGGTGGTGTTGGCACTTGGTGGGGTACTTGCGGTTGCAACTTGTAGTTGCAGTTTATGGTTCCGGTTTGCGGTTGCGGTTGCAATTGCGGTTACTTTGTCACAACGGAGTTTGTTGAGGATTCTAGAGGAGTTAGCCCTACAGTACACAGTGGGTTTACTTGGAGTGGCATTTGATATCAGCTTGTATCTCAGGTCCCAATGAGGGAGGAGATTGACTCTGAGTTGGAGTTTGACACAAGAGTTGATTCATTTGAGAGTGCACTTGGTGTGTTTGCATTGTTGTTGTTGGACATGGATGAGATTTATGGGGCCTCCAAAGGCCCTAGGCATTACTCTGGTATAATGGGTACCATTGGGTTGGATGACTTCATCTAGGAGATAGTTGGTGTGATCTACAGCAGATGCGTAACTCAACTTTTTTCATGTCCTTCATGGCATGGAAGGGGTTGTTTTAGCATTTGGAGGGTCCGCCAATGGATGACTACCATGAGTTCAGGAGAGCTCATTTGGAGAAGATTGAGTAATGGAGACAATATTGGTCTTCGAACTATATCTCTATCATTTTAGGTTTGGTGGCAAGGAGTAGATTGGGTGTACCTACGAGTTCTAGCTCGAGTAGTGTTGGGGGAGCTAGTAGATGTGCACTAGCTAGAGATAGTGCTACTACAAGTGGAGTTATTGCTATAGGAGGTGGTGTGGAACCGGAGTTTCATCCCATGGTGGAGTTCTTCTAATGTTTGAGGCAAAACTACCAAGGAGTGCGGACTGACAAGCTGAGGAGCTTGCAAGAGTTCTAGCAGAAGGCTAGAGAGAGCGTATGCAAGGCATACACTCGCATGAGGCGGCTGATCAATTTCACTTAGGGAGATATTGAGGCCCATGCAGTCTAGTTTTGGTATGGGATACTAGACAAGGAGTTGCAACATAGAGTTTGTGATGCTACGTTGTTACAGGCTACTTCACCCACTTTAGCAGTGGTCTTTGGTTTGGCTTAGCGTATTGAGCTCAACATGGTGGAGGAGAGAGTGGTGACATCTGGATTTGGTAGGGAGACCTCATCCATGGTTGTGATTTCTTCTAGAGTGCAGCAAAGTGCACCACGCCCAATTAGTCTTCAAGGATAGGATGGACAGCCCAAATCCTATGGAGCGAGTGAAGGGCCTAGTGGAGCTAGACCCTTACTTTCATTTTTGAGTCAGCAATAACTAATGAGTAGTGGTGTTGCTTGTTGGACTTGTGGTGGACCTCACCATCAAAGAGAATGTACTCAAGGTAGTGGACCTGATACCTCGGGTGCATCACAGCCAACACAGAGGCAGTGTGAGCATTACCATAGATTTGGTCACACTAGTGACCGGTGCTTTGACCTACACCCGGAGTTACGGAGTGGTAGGGCTGCTATGGTAGGTAGTGGAGGAGCTCCAATTCATGGATGATGAGGTGGTAGAGGTGGTGGTAGAGGATCTACACCTAGTAGGGGTGCAGTACTTGCCCTTACTTTTGATACAACTATGGCTACTCGGATTGAGTAGGTGGAGCAGAGATTGCCTAGTATGGCTATTGCTCAAAGGAGATCAGATTCGGGTGCTGAGGCTTCCACCTCATATGTTGGTGATAGAGATGCTTTGGACTTCATGTGCGGAGTAGCACAGGTGGATGCATCTATAGCAATGACTAGGAGTGCAATACATACTCTAGAGCCTAGAGGAGCATCAATGGAGTTGGACCTAAAGAGAGGAGAGGTTCGGAGACAGGTCAGACTTCCTTAGTCTTTCATGCTATCTAAGGCATTGCAGATGACATCCGTGGATCCTAGACGTCCCAGTGCAGGTGTGGTAGGTGGTGATGGAGTGCATGATCGACTACCTGCTAGTCAGCCACCTACTACTTCACAAACTGAACCTAGCACAATGTTGGGGGCGGCTCAGCTGATTATGCAATGCCCTCTATTTTCAGCCAATGTCATGTTTACATTGGGAGTTGACCCAGCCCCAATGTTCTGGTTGGCTGCCACACTTTATGAGAGTAGGGATGATGCGGTTCCTACTACTAGAGTAGAGGTGGTTGATAGTGGAGCTGATTTGGTTGAGGAGCATGGCATCCGTTCAGCGACCAATGGCTTATGGGAAACAACAATGGCTAGACTAGAGGAGTTGCCAACTAGACCGGCCTTTGAGAGAGTGTGGTTCACACTTGGTGTTGTCTTATCGGATGACTAGAGGGGGATTTTCCGTTTGGTGGGACCTTTAGGGAAGGTCTATACACCATAGAAAGTCTTGTTAGACTCTGGTGCGCATCCCCTTGTGTTGGGGAAGGCTGCAATAGTCAGTTTGGAGTTACAAAAGACCGATGTAGAGAGATGTCCATTTCAGATCTAGACATCTCTAGGTGGTGGTTCAACATAGTACATCACACATGGGGAGCTTGTTGTCCAAGTTCAGCCTAGTCATCTGATTGATAGCTCGGTGGTGAGAGCTCAGGCTATTGCGACAATAGTCGAGTCATATGATGTGCTAGTTGGAGGAGTAGTGTTATACCCCATGGGTTTCAGTATTGACTATTGGGAGGAGACAACTTCTTATAGACTAGGTTGGCAGTTTGGTGAGGGATAGGTATGTTGCCTACTAGTATGCTTTAGTAGTGGCAGTCTTGGCTCACTACAGTCAAGGACCATGGCAATATCAATTTTAGCTTTCAGTGGTGCAGTTACTTGGCCAGGTGACTTGTTGGAGAGGAACACCCATGCAGAAGATAGTCCAGCACCAGAGGAGATCACTCGGATTTGGAGTACAAGTGAGATTGTTCCATCCACCTTGGATGTTCCATTGTGGAGTTCAGAGGAGGCATTGCAGTAGCATGCAAATTTGTTGGTGCAATAGGCTTGGAGTGGAGCCTTTGTACCATTACAAGTTGAGTGTGAGGATGAGCCTCCAGAGTTGATTACTTTGACACCTCTGGATACCACACTCATTGCTTGGTAGTATCCAATAGAGGAGATATGTCTATTGGAGTTGTTTGGTGGGATTAGCACCAGACTAGTTGCGGTATTACAGGCAAGTATATGAGTACAGAGGTACTTGTATGTAGAAAGAGATGAGACTACTAGGTGAGTCTCTCTACATCATGTGGCACACTTGGCCTATTGGTATCCGGAGTTATTACCAATGTCAGTAATTAAAGGTTACCAGAAGGCCCTACCAGTAGACATTTCCTTACTGGGGGCACATGATCTAGAGAGACATGGGCCTATTCACTTGGTGATTCATTGGATGGCATGCTTATGATGGGATTCAATGACTTGACCACATCCTGTTGATGATATCTTGGATGTTGGGCATCAATCTCAGATAATGGTAGTGGCTAATAGGTCACTTATGCCAATGGTGAACCTAGTTGGACAGCCTAGAGCCGCATTTTCCACACTCATGAGTTTCCTAGGCTCTCATGCTTTTCAAGAGGGAGGACTTGGACTTGTTTGGGACTCACAATTACAACAGTTGGTGGAGCCCAATGCCGATGAGAGAGAGCGGGCGATGGGTTTTTGCACCAGTATTACCACTATTCCAACAGTGTTAGAGGCATTCATGCGTCAGGTGTTAGGTCAGGCTATGGACCTGAACTGTTTGACTTGGATTATGAGCCTTGGCTTGGCAGAGTAGCTTAGGATGCGCTTGATAGGCATCACCACTTGGACACTTGTGAGCCTTGTGCCTATCGAGATGATTTAGGCATATGCTAGGAGCAATGGACCAAGTGGACATGGTATTCTTGGGACAAAACCAATAGCTACTAGGGAGAGTGGTCTACTTGGAGTCCATCCAGGTGAGCGTGGGCTACTTGGATTACACCCTTGGTCCACTTGGGATGTAGCTAGAGAACGTGTGGAGCTTGCAGCCAGAGTGGAGGGAGTTTTTCACACAAAGGTTGGGACCTCTAGTGGTTGGGAGCATGACACTATTGCTCCCAAGGGCCCAGTCAGTAATTCTTCCACTCCTATGACAGTTACAAAGGATACTTGGGGGCCAAATCTTGGACCCAAGCTTACTGGAGAGGAAAGATGGAAAGTTTGGAGGTTCTTGAGGAACTACACAAGTTTTTTTGCTTTCAATATGAAGGATTTGGGTGCCCTGAAGGGACCTGGTATACAGATTGAGCTGACTAGCAATACACGAGTTTTTCAATATCCCTATTGATATAGTGATATGGAGAGGACATTGATTCAGAGCCAGAGTAGTGACATTTTTGAGGCTGGTTTGGTGGAGATTTCACATGGAGAGTATGCATCAATGACAGTGATGCCAACCAAGAAGGATATGCATGGCAACTACACAGATAGGTGGATGTATGGAGATTACCGTCTTATCAACTAACAGACCAGGCTGATTGGTATGTCATGCCTACACCGGAGTAGATTTTTGATGTGATTGGGCATGCAAAGGTCTTTAGTACTTTGGATCTTTGAGTGAGATATCATCAGTTGCTGATCAAGGAGGAGGATAAGTCCAAGACAACATTCTGGGCTATTGATCTTCACGGTAAGGATATGTCATATCAATGGAAGTTCTTACCATTTGGGTAAAAGAATGCTCCTGTTGAGTTCCAGAGGGTCATGAATAGGATCCTAGCTGGATTGGATTTTTCTTGGTGCTATATTGATGACATTTTGGTCTATAGCACTACTATGGAGGAGCATGAGAGACAATTGTTGGAGGTGTTTGAGAGGTTGAGATCTCATGGACTCAAATTACATCTTGGGAAGTGTAGGTTCTTCTATGAGCAGGTTGAGTATTTGGGTCACACTATCTACCCTAGAGAACTTGGTGTTCAGCAGACTAAGGTGGAGGCTATTGCACATATTCCTCAGCCTACGGATGTGAGCAGAGTGTGAGCATTCCTTGGGTTAGTGAACTTCTATCACCACTATGTCAGAGGATTTAGTGCCATTGCCAAGGCCTTGACAAAGCTGACCAAGCTTACACAAGAGTGGTGTTGGGGAGATGAGCAAGAGAGAGATTTTGTGGAGCTCAAGGAGAGGTTGACATCTACTCCTATTTTGAGGAGACCGATCAGAGGACGACCACTTTAGGTCCATACTGATTAGAGTATGTTGGGGCTTGGAGTGGTGCTCACCAAGCCTGATGATGAGGGGAAGGGATTTGTGGTGGCCTATGCTAGGTGCTCCAAAAATTCAGCGGAGGCAAAGTATAGTTCATATGAGGGAGAGTGCTTGGCAGCAGTTTGGACAATATCATATTTTTGATGTTACCTATTTGGTAACCCCTTCACTCTCATCACTAATCATCAGCCGCTGAAGTAGTTGATGGAGTCCAACAAGCTTTCAAGGAAGCTTGCATGATGGGCTTTGATTTTACAAGAGTATGATTTCACCGTTGTTCACAGACTTGGAGTGGTGAACCATGATGCAGATGGGTTGAGTAGAAATCCATGTCCCAATCAGCAAGATCAGACCGGAGCACATTGGCATGGTGAGATAGATGAGGAGATGGTGCCAGGTTGGCATGCATCTACCTTTCTCTATATATTTTTTGAGGTTTTGGTGGTATCTCTCTCAATGCATACAAGAGGAGTTATTGAGGTCATAGATCCAAAGAATGAAGATATTGGTACAGCTCAGCGAGGCATTCATGATGATGTCTTAGTGATAGACTATCTTTGCATTGGTGTTGTGGGTGGCACAATTGGGGCCAAGGAGAGAGATTGTGTTCTTTAGCAAGCCAAACGGTTCAGATTGGAGGGCAAAAACCTTTTGCGTGTATGGGAGGATGGTAGAGTGCGAGTAGTATTTCTTCCATCTCAGAGACCACAGTTGGTCCATCATGCTTATGAGGAGCTTATTAGGAGGACATTTTGGAGTCAACCGTACATATGGCTTACTCTAGAGTCATTATTGGTGGTGCGGTATGTAGACTGAAGTACAACAATTTGTTGCTAGATGTGTGGATTGTGATCGAGTTAGAGCATCATTCAATGCTCCTACACCATAGTTACACCCATTACCTATCATGGGATTGGGTTACTGTTGGAGTTTGGACTTTACTGGACCTTTACCGCTGAGTGTGAGACATCATCGGTATGTTTTGGTGATGGTGAAGCACTTCTCCAAGTGGATCGAGTTGGTGGTACTTCTTGACAAGTCTAGTGAAGGGACAACTTACTCGTTCCTGGTTCGAGTTCTTAATCATTTTGGTGCACCAGTTGAGGTTTTGATTGATCAAGGTATAGAGTTCTTGGGGGAGTTTCAAGTCTTGTGTGATAAGGCTTTGACTGATCATCATACTACATCCCAAGATCACCTTGAGGCAGATGGCTTAGCAGAGAGAGTGGTTCAGACGGTGAAGAGAGGATTGCAAAAGTATGGTTTGCAGAGAGGCCACTTGGGAGATTGGGATCTCCAATTATCTCGGTTGGCCATGGGCTATTGATTTGGCCGGCAAGCCTCCTTAGCATACTTCTCTCCTTACTTCCTACTCTATGGACAAGATCTAGATTTACCTATAGCCCTTTGTCAAGATGCTACTATAGTTTTGGACTTGGATGTAATAGCAAGAGCTAGCCATATGATCTAGGTGTGAAAATTGGTTTGGTAACATCTAGAATGAAGTTATACATGATGGTCAAAATAGATCAGATAGAAGTATCACCAAACAAGTACTTCTACTAATAGGGCAGAAACCGAAATAGACTTGAGAACCTTAGAACCAATAGCTAAACATATGATTTAAAGGTGAGAATTGGTTTGGTAACATCTGGAAGGATGTTACACATGATGGACTAAATAGATCAGAAAGAGATATCACCAAAAGGGGACTTCTACTAATAGAGTAGGAACCAAAAGATGCTTGAAATCTTTGAAGGCAATTTCGAAGGCCTAAACGGATGAATTAGGCTTTGAAAATGTGCAGCTTCCTCCCCATCAGAAGAAATGTTAGTCTTTTCTCCTTCTTGCTTTTTCTTGTCGAGAGCTTTCCAATGGTACCTTACTCACGTGATTATGAGATTCCTATAGGAAGATTCCCTAAAAGATTCCCTCTAGTCAAAGCTTGTTTGACCAACCAGATAGGACCTAGACCAAACATGTCACCCATCCAAGTAATTAATCCAAGGGTTGAGCTTGCTGACACATCACCTATCTATGTGCGTAATCCTATGGTGGAGCTTCCTTGGAGGAGACCCTCTTTGTCTATATAATAAAGAGAAGGTGCTCCTTTAAGACATCAAATGTTTGAGTGTGTAATTTGTGTTTTCTTTCTTCTCTTGTCCTTAGAGTATTACATTGGATGACCCAGATGTATGGATGAGCGCATGTTCTCAGCATGCAAAGATCTTTTGGAGAGTGATGCCGATGGCATTTGAGAACTTGACGATTGCTCAACCTAGAGATACTTTACGCTATGCTACCATTTGAGGAGGAGGTTATAGATCCTCGATCAATCAATTTCATCTAGGAGACTATATATATCTACAATAGACACTTGATGTTTTGACATGCCACACTAATTTGAGAGTGTGTGAGGTTTTGCCATTTGGAATCCTTGTGTTAGAAGGACGTGATGATGTTGTTTGCAAGGATCATGTGCACAATTGTGCGCCATGCCACCTCCCAAACATTGATGGTACTATGGACCCAAGCTTGGCACTTGTACCTGCAGGCTTGAGGTGTATGTTATGTGGCTCTTCTAGTGGAGCTACTACTATGTTGGTGTGTGATAGCTGTTCAAGAGGATGGCATATGGTATGTATGACTCCTCCCCTCATCGTGGTTCCTCAGGGACAGTGGTTATGTCCTAGATGTACTTGACCTATAGCTAGTTCATTCTTTATATGGTATAGATTGCAGACAAGCAGCTAACTATGGGGCTCCATAGCACCCAGCCTCTTGATCTTTGCCCATCATAAGGTATACCATATACTTGGAGTAGATGGCTATCTAGAGTTAGAGGGACCTAACCGCCAGCTAAGGAGGCAAATGCGACACTTTAGAGTCTATGTATGACTTACGTGTGAGTTGTGCTTCTATAGTGTATGATGTTGACAGCGATGTATGTTGTGTAGCAATGTATATATGCATGACAACAGTCATGCCATTTATAATGTCGCATCTAGATTGCTCGAACACTAGAGTTCCAATGATAGTAGTTAGAGTTATTTTAGTAGTTTCTCAGAGACTACTTTCGGATGGTCAAATTTTGTGTTTGGGGTATTGAGTTCACGGTGGAGCCCACATCACTTTGCACCATTTGCACCATAGAGTGTGCTGTCAGCAAGACCGTTAGGGTTCAGACCTAGCTCAAGTCCAGGGTTATACTTTTGAGGTGCAACTCTAGAGAGCTCACTTCTCTAATGATGAGCCTTCGAGTTCCTGGCTATGGTGGATAGAGGCTGGTGAGCGTCACTTGGATTCTCTTAGCTAGAGTGAGTGTGGCTTGACTGTAATCAGTGCCCAATTGTTGGCAGTTTATAGAGTGATAGATCAAGTACTAATCTGAGTTGAGTGTATTTGAGAGTTGTAAACAATCTGATTATTGTGACACTTTAGAGTGTATGTATGACTTATGTGTGAGTTGTGCTTCTATAGTGTATGATGTTGACAACAATGTATGTTTTGTAGCAATGTATATTTGCACAACACCTTTGTCTTATTATCAAATAGGTCTTTTGTTTGGCATGGGTAGTATATTCTGCATATAGGGCTCCACAAATGCTTTTTATTCATATTATGGAGTGCCAAGACTTGTTCCTCCGTGGTTTCTCCCTCTTGAAACTAAGACATCCCCATCAAGGTATGGGTAAGGATGCAAAGGGAAGGGACAAGGAATTCTATTGGTAAAATTGCTTCTTGCTCATACACAAGCTGGAAGGGAGTGTATTCCATAGTGAGTTTGACGATGGTGCAATATACCCATAATATGCTTGGTAATTTTTGGTCCCAATCAATGGAGTTGAGGTTGATCATTCTTTTAGGATGGTAAGCATGATACCATTGACACGTTCTTCTTGGCCATTTGAGGATGATACAAGGTAGACCTTTTATGTTGGATCTTGTATATGTTGGTTAGATCTCTTACTCTCTCATTGATGAAGTGGGACTTATTATTTATTACAATAGACAAAAAAACATGAAAACTAGATATAATTTTTTTGTGTAAAAATTGAACAATGATAGTTTCCAAGTTCTTAGGATTTGACCACTACCAACTTAGTGATGTAGTCTACCATTAGCTTGCTTGACAAGTGTTTGCTTGACTTGTTAGAGTGGTATGCCTTGAGTACTATGGGAATTTCTTCGAGGCCAATTGTAATACCAAGAGCTAGCCATATGATCTAGATGTGAAAATTGGTTTGGTAACATCTAGAATGATGTTATACATGGTGGTCAAAATAGATCAGATAGAAGTATCACCAAAAGAGGACTTCTACAAATAGGGCAAAAACCAAAATAGACTTGAAACCTTAGAACTAATAGCTAGACATATGATTTAAAGGTGAGAATTGGTTTGGTAATATCTGGAAGGATGTTACACATGATGGGACTAAACAGATCAGAAAGAGGTAACACCAAAAGGGGACTTCTACTAATAGAGTAGGAATTGAAATATGCCTAAAATATTTGAAGGCAATTTTGGAGGTCTAAACAAATGAATTAGGCCTAAAAATGTGCAAAATACCAATAGAGGAAAGGCTATCTTTTCCTTCCCCTTGGTTTGTCTTGTCAAGATCTTTCCAACAATACCTCACCCACTTGATTTTCAGATTCCTACAAGAAGATTCTCTAAATGATTCCCTCTGGTCAAAGCTTATTTGACCAACCAGATAGGACCAAGACCGACATGTCACCCATCCAAGTAAGTAATCCAAGGGTGGATCTTGCTGACATGTCACCTATCTATGTGCCGAATCCTATGGTGGAGTTTCCTTGGAAGAGATCCTCTTTGTCTATATAATAAAGATAAGGTGCTCCTTTGGAGCATCGGATGATTGAGTGTGAAATCTATGTTTTTTCTCTTCTCTTGTCCTCGGAGTATTACAATGGTATCAGAGCAAGTGTTTTAGTCCAAGAGAGTGGATCATCCCGATTAGAAGAGCATGAACTATTGAAACTAAGTAATTTGAAGTGGAGAACATAAAGTAATTGCTAGACTTAGGAAGGGCTTTAGAGAGCGGATGGGATAGATGCATCAGGAGGAGAATTTACCGCACCTAGCTTTCCATTCTTGAATCCATTCAACATCAAGGTTATGTACCTCTAGCGTGAGCAAATGAGAGTATTGCTAGTTTATCACTTTGGAGCAAAATTCATGGACAGAGTGATGAACTCACCAAACCCAGTGATTCTACCTATGATGGTATATGACAGAGAGTGGGATTTGACAATCTACATTCTATTATGATGTTATGGATATGAATGTCCCAAATCCTATCCCTTTCAACACTCAAGTAGAAATTTGTTATGTAGTGAGACCGATAGTGATGTTTAGAGATTTTGTGGTTAGGAATTTTGGTGAGGAGTATTATCAATGAGTGATAGCTTTTGAGTTCCCAATGGTCATTCCGATAGTTCATGCGTCTTCTTGAGTGATCATATTGACTCTGTATTGAAGTAGACATTAGCAATTGATTGTTGTAGGAATCATGGATCTGCAATTGCAAGAGCTAGTGCAAGGAATGCAAGGGATGTTGAACAAATTTCAAGAGATTAAGATGACCATGGTGACATTACAAAGCCAAGTGCAGATCCTCAGTAATAATCAAGCAATGCAAGAAGAAAAGCCGTCTCAAAACCTAGTACCTATTGTGGTACCCACAATTTTTTCTTTTGGATAGTTTTAGGAAAATTTGAAGGTGAGACTTTATATCGGGCAGTGTGATTTGAGTTAGATAAACTTTGCAGTGATATACAAGAAGTATGAAGACCCAAAGTTGTAGAAGTAGGAGTACATGTGTCTTTGGAGTTGTTCTCTAAAACTTTAGAGAAGAGTGGGTCAAGAGATACCAAGTTAGAAAGATTACCTGATACCTCAATTGTAGTTTGTAGTGAAAAAATTGTAGAAATAGAAGAGTTAGGAGTAGGATTAGATAGACCTGAGGATGGTGAAATTATCGAGGGATCATAAGGTTTGGGAGCTGAAGTCAAGGTTGACATCGGATCAGAGTAGTAATAGTTTTGAGATCTAAAGAGGTAGATATGAAGAGGTGCATTATCATTTTGGATCTATAGGTAGGAAAAGTTATTAGGAAACAGTATAGTTTTTAGGAACTATCAATGGCTTCACTATTTAAAGGTGGCATTCACAGTCAAATGTTGTTCAGTGCTCATAATTTCTGAGAATAGATAAAGTGAAGTGTTGTGAAGTAGTGCTCTTCATTTGAGCTTAATTTTGAGTATCAATTTTGTGTTTGTGTTTGTGAGTGTGTGGAGAATTTCAAAGTGCAAATCAATGTGCTTGTTGGATGTTAGATTCCACAACCTTGATCTTTATTTTGTGTGTTTGATCCTGAGTAAAGTGCAATGGGAGCAATGCCTTGACAGATCTAAGAGGAATTGTAATGTTTGTAGTATTTTGCATTTGCAAGTGTAGCACTGAGTTGATGTGAAGCAATTTTGATAGAGGAAGTTGTGCCTTCAATGGAGGGGTGGAACACAATTCTAAGGCAAAGTCGTTTTGCAATGAAGTGTCATTTTTGGGAGAGCTTGAATCATCACAATTAAGATTGTTTGGAAAGATTTGATGGAGTTGTGATTAAGAAGTGTTAATTTGTGATGGGACTACGAATAAGTGCTTGTTGCTCTTTTCTGGGTGCGGTTTCTACTTGAGAGACTAAAGACACAACCAAGAAGAACTACAATGTGACATTTGACTTTGTATTTGGAGATTTCTGAATAGTATCTCTGCGTGAACAAACTTTACTTACTTGATTACCGCAAAAGTGATATTTGCCGGGTTTTCACATGATTTTTGGCACCGCTGCCGGGGATACAAATCTTAGACGTGGAAGAATACAAAGCCAATTTTGAACTGGGATGTTAAAAAAATATTAATGTTTGCATTAAGAGAACAATGGGAAGAAAGAGTTCAAAGACAAACGTTGCAGCATGAAGAAGAAGAATGCCTAAAGATCCAATCCACTTTTGACAAAACCGAATGCGAGGCATTGGAATTTCAACTTCTTCACGAAGTGCAAGAAGCCCTACAAGAACTTGACCAAAAGAAAGGCAAAGGCGGTTGGCAAGGCTACTTTGCATCTCTATCTTCCAAGAAGAAGAAAGACTCAAGCAAACATACATATTTGCTACGACCCAATACACCAACTTCCACTAAAGCTATAAAGGAAGTCGCGTTTCTAAAGAACTTTGTTCGAGAAAAACAACATAGACACTAATGGAAGAAGAGTGTCAACACCTTCTATGCACAATTCCTTGATTGTCTCAAAGGAATTTTGAAGAACACTCCAAAGGTGTTGAGCCTGAGTCTTCCGCACGGGTTGAAGTCGACATACTCAGAGAAGAAATTGTCAAAGAAGACCCTATTGTGAACTTGAATAATTGGAACCCTTGGGTTGACAACACAGTGTTGATACCAACCAACTTCTTGGTTCCATCAAGTTCAAACTTACCCCAACAGATCCCATCAAGTCAAGCAATGACTTCATTACCTGTCACCCGACATGCCTATCAAAAATACAAGAGTACAGAACAAGACAAAGACCCCGATGAATTCATCAAAGAATTTGAAGTCATATCCTTTGCTAACAAGGAACATGACTCAGTGGATTGCCCGCAAAATTTCCCAAGTCTACTCCAAAAGAAAGCTCAGAGTTGTCACACCCATGTAACCCAGAAGGGGTTTGTACCGGCAGACTGGGCGGACTTGAGAAACAATTTTGTGGAACGCTTTTGGGAAGTTGATTATGACACAAACATCTTTGCGGCACTCAATGATTTGGATAGAGGCAAAGAGGAGAATTTGAGAGACTACTCTGAGCGGTTCATGTGCTTTTGAACCGAGTCCAAAAGCAATTGGGTGTGATAGGTTACTCCGATGCCCAAGCCATTACCTGGTTCCTGGGAGGACTTTCACCAGAGATTTGGATCTTTGCCAGGGAGAGGAATGTAACTTCCCTGGACAAGGGACTCAAACATGTCGCCCAATATGAGGCGGCTCCCTCTCACTCTACCGGCAATCAAAGAAACCGGGAGAAGAAAGGCAAGAAGCCCAAAAGGAAAGCTTCTCGCAATATATCCCCTTCTTTGGAGGAATCCTCCACATCTTCAAGTTCTTCTTTGAAATTTGAAGAAGAATCAACAAAGAGTGTACATAAGGTTGATACCAAGTTGGATGCCCTCATAAAGGAGTTTTTGGATTTTAAGATCCAGCTGATTGGAGTGAAGGACCAAAAGAAGCCTCCATCATTTGGCAGATCCAATGTATGGTGCACCATGTGTGGCAAGTCAGGCCATGCAAATACGAAATGCAATACTCGTAACGCATTTCCAGTGCAGCAGATTGATTGGGTTCCAAGATGGAATCAGGAGGAGGAAGAGGAGGCGGTGTACCAAACCCAAGAGGTACCACCTCAGGCGAGCACATCATACCAAGGTCCAAGTATGGACCAAGGGAGTATAACCCCAATGCTCCCCCACAAAGACTACCAATGAGCAACTAAAATTGACCTCAAAAGGTTGCACCCGGTGCATGTTACAATTGTGCTTGATGGGACATTGGTCTCCAAACTGTCCGGAGCCAAGATGGCAAATTGGGTATGTTCCCCTGTGTAGAAATTGCAAAGGATTGGGTCATACAAGCAACCAATGCCTGCATCCACCAAACCCAAAGCTACCTATAAAATATGTATAGACCTCGGTTGAGCGTGCTGCGCTTCACGCGAAGGGTGACACCAATGTAAATTGTATCACACTTGAGGAGGAGATACCTCAAGAGGGAAGCCTGGTCTCGGAAGGAGAATGGCCGGACCTCAAAATTTTGAAGGTTGAGACACGCGCAAGTAAGAAGTGTTATCCCAAAGAACTGAGTATGACCTCTTCATCCTCACAAAAGGTGAAGAGGTTGCACCCAAAGTCAATCCTTTTGGCCAAGGAGGAAAAGATCCTCGCAAAAGCCAAAGCTAAAGCCTTGCAAAAAGATCTCAAGGAAGCGGTACTCAAGACTCAAGAATTGAGTTTGGAGGAGGAGACAAAGGGGAAGCCTCCAGTTTTTCCGGTGGACATCCGATCTGAAGTAAAGGATCTGATCCAAGCCAAGGTGGACCAACCCGAGGAACCTCGGGTTAAGACCACTAGTACTCCTGTCACCATCATGAAGCACCCCAAAGTCAAATTTGGATGTAGAAAGACTTCGAATACAAAGCCAAAGGCAAAGACAGTGAAATTAAGGGAGTACCCCAATATGATATTGTAGCAAATTTGGCAGCCACAACTACAAACATCACATTTAAGCAATTGTGGGAAGACAATAAGTTGTACAAGAGGTAGCTGAATTCTGCACTCAAGAAAGAAAGGGTGATGTCTAAGAAAGACCTACCTGCCATATATCATATTGAACAAGAGAATCTAGGATCTCCCGAGGTTGATGCGGAGATTGCAAGGTGCATGATCATATCAATACCCATTGATTTGGGTTCTAGTGTGAATGCCATGAACAAAGATACTGCAAATTGGCTGGGGTATCATACGTTTGAGCCAACACCCCGAGTATTGAAATTTGCAGACCAAACCAAGATACGGCCATTGGGCATGCTGTCAAACATACCACAATCATGGGAGGGGTGCCCTTCAAGTTGAATTACATTGTGTTGCGACTAGTGACCAAAACTGGTAACCCATTGTTGATTGGAAGACCCTGGTTGTGTAGTGCCCAAGTTGTGGTGGATTGGCACCAATAGAAGCTATGGTTCAAGGACATTTTGTCCAAAGGGCAGAAGTTGGTGACTATGAGTTGGACAAAGGTTCCACATCTCGGGGAAACAAGTTTGTCAAAAGACAAGGAAAAATCCAAAGACACCTTGTCTTTGTCCTCAGAAGACTCTAAAGATGAAGTCCAAGTTAATTACTTGGAATGTTACAAGGTGGACGTAGAAGATGAAGAGCCATATGACCTCACCTTGGGAGAACATGACTTGGAGGAAGGAGGTTTGATGGTAGCTCGGCTTGGATTAAGCCGAGTAAGTCATGTCAAAGGAGTCATCAACCCCGATGACTATCAAGACGTTGTCTTGATCGAAGGAAAATTTTGAAAATTTCTAAGACAATCACTTTGGAGGAGTTGTCAGGATACACTGCCCTGTTTATAGAATTCCAGGATGTATTTGCCTGGTCTATTGATCAAATGCCGGGTATTCCATGAGAATTTGGAGAACACTAGATTGATCTGGTTGAAGGTGCAGTTCCGGTTTGGCAGAGACAATACCGCTTGAACCCAAAGTACTCGCTTTTGGTGAAAGATGAAATCAAGAAGTACTTGGGGGCCAAAATAATATTTCTTGTCTTAAGTAGTGAATGAGTCTCACCCATTGTCATTGTCCTAAAGAAGAAAACGGGGAAGATCCGAGTGTGCAAAGATTACCGTAAGTTAAATGCAGTCACAA
Organism: Lunularia cruciata; assembly: GCA_948567375.1. Classification (NCBI taxonomy): domain Eukaryota; kingdom Viridiplantae; phylum Streptophyta; class Marchantiopsida; order Lunulariales; family Lunulariaceae; genus Lunularia; species Lunularia cruciata. The sequence continues at coordinate 53,208,046 of OX419758.1, forward strand.
GGAAGGATCATCATCCCTTGCCTTTTATTGATACAATTCTAGACCAAGTAGCTGGTCACCCTTGTTACAGTTTTCTTGATGGACTTTTAGGGTACAATCAATTGTCCATTTGAGAAGAGGAAAAGGACAAAACCACATTCATTACCAATTGGGGCAATTTTTCTTACAATCAAATGCCCTTTGGGTTGTGTAATGCTCCCGCTACTTTCCAACAGATGATGAATTCAATCTTCAAGGATTTCTTGTGCAAATTTGTGGAAGTCTTCATTGATGGTTTTTGTGTGTTTGGGCAAAGAGATGTACATTTGGATTACCTTCGCCAAAATTTTGAAAAGTGTCATTTGGCCGATTTGTCATTACACCTGGAGAAATGCTTCTTTGCAATGAAGGAGGGAATTCTTCTTGGGCATTGGGTGTCAAGCCAAGGTATTGAAGTTGATGTCGAGAAGGTTAAAGTAATCTCAGCTTTGTAATCTCCGAAGAACATTTGGTAATTGCGAGCCTTCTTGGGACATGTCAAATATTACATACATTTTGTTTCAAAATATGATGTGCTTGTTGCATCCCTTACAAAGCTTCTGAAGAAATCCAAAGACTACGTGTGGGAAGCAAATCAAGAAGAAGCTTTCCAGGTATTGAAGAAGAAACTGGTTGAAGCATCAGTCATGAGGGCCCCAAATTGGGACACCCCTTTTCATGTATGTGTGGATACGTCGTCCATGGTAATTGGAGTAGTCTTGAGTCAGAAGGACAACCCATCTATTATGCCAGCCGACAACTTTCAATTTCAGAAAAGAACTATTTGACAACTAAAGAGAAGCACTTGAAATGGTATATGCCTGCAAGAAATTTTGCCACTACCTGTTGGGATACGAGTTTGTCTTCTATGTTGACCATTATCCATTGCAACATTTGGTCAATAAGGCAGATTTGTCCGGGCAAATTGCAAGATGGATCTTGTTGTTACAAGAATTCACATACATTGTACAAGTAAGGAAGGGAGCGTAGTATTCAAATGTGGACTTCCTGTCCAGGTTGGAAACTCAAGACCAAGAATGGGAGATCAACAATCGGTTCCCTGATGAGGAATTATATCAATTAACAACAATGCAAAGTACGAGGTATGCAGCCAAATATCATCACATGCATACTCTCTAATGTCCAAAAGTGTTGGACCCGGAGCAAAGGGCAGTCTTTCTTAGGAAAATGGGGCCATATGAGCTGAAATACAACATTTTATTTAAAATGGGCAAAGACAAAGTACTTTGGTGATGCTTGGAGTCATACAAAGTTGGAGGTGTAATTGAGTCTTTACACTCCAAAGCATTGGGAGGACACTATGCCCTGAAGAATACTGTAAAGAAGATTCTTTCTTTGGGGTACTGGTGGCCTACAATGTACATAGACACACATGCCCATATCCAAAGCTGTGACGCTTGTTAGAGAACGGGACAGCCGATGGCTACTTCCCAATGGCCTTTGAGACCAATTTTACCATTGGCTCCATTTGAGAAATGGGGAATTGATTTTGTGGGACCAATACAACCGGTAATCCAAGTCACGAGAAAATGCTACATTTGGGTTTGCACTAACTATGCTACTAAGATGGTCAAAAGCTTAAGCAACTTGTAGAGAGGATGCAAAAACAATGGTGGAATATTTCTTTCAAAACATCATCTCCCAATATGGATGTCCTCTAGAATTGGTCAGTGACAGAGGAACAAATTTCTTGAACTTTGTGATGGAAGCATTAATAAAATACTTGTAGATTAAACATTGGAAGATGACTCCTTATAATCCAAAAGCAACTAGCTTAACGGAAAAGGCGAATGGGTCATTTTGCAAAATTCTAAATAAGGTGACTGTCAATTATGCCTATGATTGGGACACAAAGTTACTAGCCACATTGTAGGCATATCAAACAACAGAAAAGATCACAACCAAGCAAACTCCATACTTCTTGACATACGGCTTGCACCCCGTACTACCAATTTAATTTGAAGTATTGACATATCAGATTCTTTGCAAAGAACAATTGTTGGAGGAAGAAAGCTAGGATCTTTGGATCCATTGATTGATGTGATTAGAAGAGAAAAGAGATGATGCAATGCAAACCACAAAAGAAGTACAAGAATAGAAGAAAGTCAGGCACGATAAGCATATCAAGCCTGTGACTATTTGCAAAGGGGATTTGGTGTTGTTATACAATAATTGCTAAATATTTTTTCTAGGCAAACTGCATTTAAGATGGATGGGGCCTTATCGAGTTCTTCATCTTTATGAAAATGGGTCCATTCAACTTGCAGACTTGGAAGTGCAACTATTTGCCACTCAAGTGAGCGGGTGGAGAGTTCGGAGATATTGGACCATAGACCCAGAAGTCTCTAAGATACTTGAGGTCTATGTTCATGGGGACGCTCACATTTGAGAGAGGGGGTATGCGGTACCCACAATTTATTTTTTTGGATAGCTTTAGGAAAATTTGAAGAAGAAGTATGCGGATAAAGCCTAAAGAGGGCTAAACCAAGAAGAAATAAGAAGAAGTGGGGGTTTGTAGTAAATGCAAAGTTGACCTTGGGTCAAGATCGGACGAAGACAAAGAAGAAGGTGAGACTTTGTATTGGGCAGTGTGATTTGATCCAAAGAACCTGTAACAAACTTCATTGGAGTTAGCTCAATCAAGAAAGTACACAAGAAGAAAGTAATGACCTTGGGATCAAGAAGTTCTTGATAGTGACAGGAAACAACTTCACCAAATCGGAGAATGGAGAGGGGGAGCAACTAAAGAATGACCAATTGGGGCAGGACTATAAAATTACAAGCTTTGCAAGGAAGTAGAGCAATGTCTAGTTGCTACCCGGTTCCTATTCAGAGTTGACCTGAAGTAATGCAAATTGTAAATCCATAGGAAGAGGAGTGGGTTAGGATCTCGGGAACGATCTTCCACAAGAAGAAGGTGGGGAAGCACACGATGACCCTAAAAGTGAGTAAGCAGAGTGCGGTGAGGGGGCTTGCAATTTGTAGGTTAGAAGAAATAGCACGGATTGAAGTCTTGAAGAGACTTTGTATCATGTTCCTGGCTTGGAACTAGAAGTTTAGTTTTCCAGGTTTCATGGTAGAAATCACAACGAGCAATTGCAAGGATGGACCAAAGCATCAGGGGAAGAGAGGAAATCTAGCTTGATAGACAGAGGTGGATTGGAGAGTAGTTTTGGGCAGAGAAGCAGGAAAGATAGGAGGTACCACCTTCTATCGGAAGTGTGATGCTTCAGAAGAGATTGCCAAAGTGAGGAATTCGTTCAATCACCCTTGCACCAAGAATGGGTATAAGGTGGACAGTTATAGAGACCTAGAGCAGAGAGGGATAGTAAGTGCAATGATGGCAATGTTCAAGCTAGAGCAAACCACCTATGTTACTATGCAACAGGCGGTATTCTTTCACCAAATGTTTGTGGGAGAGGCAGTAGATTGGGCAAAATGTCTGCATCAGAGAGTGGTGCAGATGATTTTGGAGTGGAGAATGGATACGCCACCCCATTATTTTGTGCCCTTTGCAGCACACTTTTATTTTGGGTTGAACTTGCTAACCTCAAAAGAAAGAAATTGAATGAGCTCGCACTTTCATCCGGATTTGTGGAGGGAGGCAAATGTAGATGAGCAATATTATATGGAGAGAGTGCAAGATGGAGATGAGTACTACAAGAAGAGTGGGAAGGAGAAAACTGTAGCAATTGACCTTCCAAGGGCTTGAATGAGAGCCAAGCCCAAGAGTCATGTTGTGACAGTCCAGCCCCAAAAAGTGCAAAAGCTTAACCCAACGGCGGTGATGGTGAAGAGGAAGGAAGCCACGCCGGAATTGGAAGAAGTGTCAAAAGGAGAAATTAGATCAAAGGAAGAAATTTCAGGAGAAGAAGAGGAGTTCATGCTATGAAGTGAATTGAGTAGTGACAGTGAAGGTGAGGTGGAGGTTCAACAAACATGAAGGCCGATGGTCGAGGTAGGAAAGCCGAGTCCTAAAGTTTCTACGCTTGAACGGGGCAGTGAGAAGAAGAAGGGAGAGGAAGTCATGGCACAACCCCGGACTGCCAAGGGGAAGAACATTATGACTGCAGCCAAAGTGGGGCCCAATAAAGTTACCATAGAAGAGGAGGAAAGCTCAGAGGAAGAAACTTTGAAAGTATGAAGATCATGACTTTGGGGCAAGGTGTAAGAAGTAGAGTGGTTGGAACCCAAAGGCCGAGCCGATGGCAAGAAGTGCAAAGGAGTAGAATATTTGTCAAAGGTAGTGTGTCCGCTGTTGATGCTTCTACATTAGAAGAAGATGGAGATGGTAAGTGCTAATCTTGAGGTGCGAGACAAGTTGGTAGTAGTGAAGACCTGGAGTGCAAAAACCTCGTTGTTGCGAAGTAAGTTGATGAGGATGGAGATGGAAGCCAAAGAACTTTAGGTTGAGGAGGTTCTTTGGAGTAAGTACTTTGAGGTGATGAGAGAGGATCTAGTAAAGAGTTGCAATGAGGCGAAGGAGATCACCGCATTGGTTGTAGTGTTGAAGGGGGGAATTGTAGATGCCCGAGTAGAGTTAATCCACTCAAAAGCAATTACAACAATGATGGAGCAGGAGTTGAAGAGTCTCAAGAAGAGGGCAATGGAGAAAGATCAATCCTGGTAGCAAGAGTTAGCAGAGCGCGGTAGAGAGAAGATTGGTTGCGAGGATTGATGCGGGTAGCAGAGGAGCAAATCTCTGTGAATCAAAGGGAGAAGGAGGCATTGAAGGCCAAATTTGAAGACGAGCTCCAGATGTATCGTAGTGAATTAGAGGAAGAAAGGAAGAAGGAGAAGCTTGCGGTCATAGGAGAAGCTGATGAGGTAGACAGAGTAGTCAATGAAATCAAGGCAATGCTGAGCATGGAAGTTGAAGGTAAAATCAATGCATGAGCTGAAGTTATTGGTGCAAGAGACGCGCAAGAGAAAGGCGAAGGACACAGAGTTGAATAATTTATTAATTTGTCTGCAAGAACTTGTAGATAGGAAGATGATAGAGGTAGGAGACAATGTGTGTCTCAGACTAGATCTTGTTAGAACAGAGTAAGATAAAATTTGTAGTGATGTACAAGAAGTATGAAGACCCAAAGTTGTAGAAGTAGGATTACAAGTGTCTTCAAAGTTGTTCTCTAAAACTTTAGAGAAGAGTGGATCAAGAGATACCAAGTTAGAAAGATTACCTGATACCTCAATTGTAGTTTGTAGTGAAGAAATTGTAGAAATAGAAGAGTTAGGAATAGGATTAGATAGACCTGAGGATGGTGAAATTATCAAGGGATCATCGGGTTTGGGAGCTGAAGTTGAGGTTGACATTGGATTGGACTAATAACAATTTTGAGATCTGAAGAGGCAAATATGAAGAGGTGCATTATCATTTCAGATCTGTAGGTAGGAAAAGTTGTTAGGAAATGGTATACTTGTTAGTAATTGTCAATTGCTTCACTATTTAAAGGTGGCATTCACAGTCAAATGTTGTTCAATGCTCATAATTTCTAAGAATAGATAAAGAAAAGTGCTATGAAGCTGTGCTCATCGTTTGAGCTTAATTCCAAGTATCAATTTTTTGTTTGTGTTTGTGAGTGTGTGGAGAATCTTGAAGTGCAAATCAGTGTGCTTGTTGGATGTTGGATTTTGTAGCCTTGATCTTTATTTTGTGTGTTTGATCTTGAATGAAGTGCAATTGGAGCAATGCCTTGACAGATCTGAGAAGAATTGTAGTGTTGGTAGTATTCTGCATTTGTGAGTGCAATGCTGAGTTGATATGAAGCAATTTTGATTGAGGAAGTTGTGCCTTTAGTGGAGGGGTGGAACAAAATTCTGAGGCAAAGTCATTTTGTAGTGAAGTGCCAAAATTGCGAGAGTTTAGATAATCACAATCAAGATTGTTTGGAAAGATTTGATGGAGTTGTGATTAAGAAGTGCTAATTTGTGACGAGACTACAAATCAGTGCTTGTTACTCTCTTCTGGGTATGGTTTCTACCTGAGAGATTAAAGATGCAACCAAGAAGAACTACAATGTGATATTTGACTTGGTATTTGGACATTTCTGAATAGTATATATGAGGGAATGAACTTTACTTACTTGATTACCGCAAAAGTGAGATTTGCCGGGTTGTCACACCTACGACTAAAGTACTTGGAGAAACATCCGTGCCTACAAACCCTATCAACAATGAAGCCACATTGCTACTTTGGATGAAGAAGACCTACAACATCGAGCCTTATAAGGGGCAGCGTATGATGGGAGTAGTGGAAAATTGGATCTTGAGAATGAATCAATATTTCAGATTGTTCTCAACAAAGATCACTAAGCATGCTACTGGCGTGTTTGCATGTGGGTACTTGACTGATAAAGCCCTCACATAGTACGATTCTTGGGAATGATCCATGTTGGCAGAGAGAATGGAGGTCATGTAGACAACAATGCAAGAAGGATTGCTAAAGAATTTCCAATCAGTGGATTTTGTGCAGATGGCCCAAATCTAACTATGGAGATTGAGATAGAAGAACAACGTACAAGAGAATGTGGAAGCAATTTTTGATCTACAAGTTGCAATAATTGACATGAGTCTAGCAGAGGCTCTCAACAATTTCAAATGAGGATTGAAGGAGCGGATTCACCAAGAAGTCATGGTACAAAATCCTTGCACGATATTTGAAGCCATTGCTTGTGCGCAAAGAATAGCAAGAGCATTGGGTGGAGGTGAAAGAGTAGTTCCACCTCAACACTATCGGGCAGAAATGCCATACATGGATGGACCAAAACCAATAGAATTGGGCAACCTTCAATTTCAAGATCAAGGAGCATGATCGCTTCAAGGAGAGCGTGGACAAGTAGAAGAACAAAGAGATGGAGTCCCACAAGGAGAAGGAACTTGAGGAGAACAATGCTATTGTTACAATTGTAGCCGTATTGGACACATATCTACCAACTATCACACTCATTTCCCTACAGACCCTTGGCCTTCATATAGGCAAAATTGAATAACATGGAGAGGTGCACTAAAGAGGAGGAGGTGGAAAACACTTTGGAAAATGAAGATCGCTAGTAAATGTACCTTGCGGCCTTACTGACTCAATAAGGAAGTAGAGAAGCAAGGGAAGGAAGAAGACAAATGCACAGAGGTCCCGAAAGGCAACCTCACAATTGATTGTTGTGAATGGAGTCCTAGAAGGCAATCAAATGAGAGTATTAATAGATCTAGGAGCAACAGAGAATTTCTTGTCTTTCTCTGTTGCAATGAGATTTGGAATGGATCTAGATAGAGATGAGAGCAAAGAAGTAGAGTTACCTAATGGGCAAACAGAGAGGATTGAATCATTACCTAGATGGGTAACACTCCTTATAGGAGAATATTGGGAAGCAATTGAGTGGTAAGTGATACAATTAGCTCGTAATGATGCAATCTTAGGCATGCCGTGGATGGAGCATTACACCCTATGGTAGATTAGAAGAAGAAAGTAGTGAGAACTGACCAATGTTCAATCATTGGGGTTAAAGAAAAATCAAACAAGCAAGAATTGCCTTTGTATGTCATAGGAACGGCAACTATCTATAAGACTGATAGATGTTTCATGGGTTTAATAAGAGAAGTCTAGAGTGCACAACTTGATGGACAACATCTACAAGAAGTCCTCCAGATTCTAAGACAGAATCAATTGTATGCCAAAATCTCAAAGTGCAAGTTTGGCAAGTCTAAAGTAGACTACTTGAGGCATAGAGTAAGTGCAAAGGGCATTCAAGTATTGATGGATAAAATAGAGGTCATTCAAAAATGGAGTGTCCGAGAAGATCAAACTCAACTCAAGAGCTTCTTGGGGTTGACGGGATTCTATCATAGATTTGTCAAGGACTTCTCTAAGGTTGCACAGCCTTTAACGGCACTACTTGGCAAGGGGAAGAAGTGGACATGGGGAACCGCACAAGAGTAGGCCTTTTAGGAATTGAAAGCTGCCTTACTACATGCACCAATCTTGAAGTGGTATGACCCAAAATGTCCAATCAAGTTGGCTATAGATGCATCAAGTGTAGCAATAGGAGCAGTCCTACAACAAAAGTGGCATGACGGATGGCATCCAATTGCATATTTCTCTTAGAAGTTGTTACCAGCAGAGCGCAACTACCACACCACAAAACAAGAAGAGTTGGCCATTGTTCTTGCAACCAAGCATTGGAAGCACTATCTGGACGAGAAGGCATTTGTAGTAGAGATAGACCACAAACCTCTAGTCTACCTCGAGACGTAGAAGGATCTAACTCATCACCAGATTCAGTGGGCAGAGTGGCAACAATGCTTCAACATGACAATAACCTACGTGGAAGGTAAGAAACAACTTGAAGATGCATTCACTCTGCAAACAATTTGGTGGCAGAGGTTAAGATTAACCCTGAATTATGGCCAGAGATTCTGGTTGTTACAAAAACTGATCCATAGATTGTAGAAGCACAATCATCCAAAGGCATCACCAACACCCAAGGACTCACTTTTTGTGATCATAGATTATGGATCCCAAATGTCCCAAAATTACACACCACCATTCTAGCGGATTGTCATGATTCGGCCATTGCAGGTCATGTCGAAGTGGACAAGACCTTGGATGCAGTCCAGCGCCATTACTATTGGCCCAAGATGAGCAACAATGTGATGGAATACGTGCTCAGCTGCCTACTTTGTCAACAAAACAAAGCTTCTAATCAAGCTCCTGAAGGGCTCCTTCAACTTTTCCCCACTCCTACCCAATGTTGGGAACATGTGAGTATGGATCTCGTCTGTGAATTACCCAAGACCACCTTAGGGTTTGACTCCATCGTGGTCTTTGTAGACTAGCTTAGCAAAATGATTCATGTATGCCCTACTACCAAGGATGTGACCGCTCCACAACTAGCTCAATTATACTTAGATGCAGTCTTCTCTCACCATGGCTTGTCTTGAGTACTCATCACCGATAGAGGCACTCAATTCATCAGTTTGTTTTGGCAAACACTCTTTGGTTTCTTCAAAACCAAGTTGGCTATGTCCACAGCTTACCACCTAAAAATAGATGGACAAACAAATGGACAAACAGAGCGGGTTAATTGCACTATTGAAGACATGTTACACGGCTTCACCTTAGAAGAGCAAGAGAGGTGGAACACCCTACTCCCATTTGTGGAATTTTCTTACAACAATTCAATGAATACATCCACCCAAGTTACTTTGTTCTTCCTCATGTATGGTGAGCATCCTTTCATACCTTCTAGTTTGATGAAGACCCGTCTAGTGGCTACCAAGGTCGACATAGTAAACACATTTGTTTCTAGAATCCAACAAGGTGTAGAGCGCCAAGCACAGATTACATATTGCACAAAACCAATAGAAGCAGTATGCTGATGCACACCGTAGGCACATGGAGTTCAATGTTAGGGATCAAGTGTGGCTATCGACAACCAACCTCATATTAGTTGGACCTTGTAAGGTCAGACCTCGTTTCATTGGGCCTTTCTCCATTATTTGTTGGGTTGGTACTGTGGCCTATCACCTTGAGCTACCACCACACATCAAGATTCATCTAGTGTTCCATGTTTCCCTATTATGAAAATATGCTCCCAATCAGGCCAGTGTCATTCCACACAAGACATTCGACCTTGTCCGACACTCATTGATGGCATAGAGGAATATGAAGTGGAGTGTATTCTCCAAAAACACATGCGTGGTACTCACCATACACGGGTGGATTTTCTAGTATAGTGGAAAGGTTACCCCCTCTATGAAGCAACCTGGGAGCCGGCTACCAATTTGACACATGCAACAGTGTTGGTGCAAGCGTTTGAGCAACAAGTACACAACGAGGACGTTGCGTTTTAAAAGGAGGGGGTTTGTAATACCAAGAGCTAGCCATATGATCTAGATGTGAAAATTGGTTTTGTAACATCTAGAATGATGTTATACATGATGGTCAAAATAGATCAGATAGAAGTATCACCAAAAGAGTACTTCTACTAATAGGGCAGAAATTGAAATAGATTTGAAAACCTTAGAACCAATAGCTAGACATATAATTTAAAGGTTAAAATTGGTTTGGTGACATCTGGAAGGATGTTACACATGATGGACTAAATAGATCAGAAAGATGCACCAAAAGGGGACTTCTACTAATAGAGTAGGAATCAAAATATGCCTGAAATCTTTGAAGGCAATTTTGGAGGCCTAAATGGATGAATTAGGCTTCAAAAATGTGCACATTCCCCCCCCCCCAAATCAAAGTAAAGGCTGGCCTTCCCTCTCCCCTGGTTTGTCTTATCGAGGGCTTTCCAATGGTACCTCACCCATATGATTTTGAGATTCCTATAGGAAGATTCCCTAAAAGATTCCCTCTAGTCAATGCTTGTTTGACCAATCAGATAGGACCAAGACCAACATGTCACCCATCCAAGCAATTAATCCAAGGGTGGAGCTTGCTGACATGTCACTTATCTGTGTGCCTAATCCTATGGTGGAGCTTCCTTGGAGGAGATCCTCTTTGTCTATATAATAAAGACAAGGTGCTCCTTTGGAGCATCGGATGATTGAGTGTGAAATCTGTGTTTTCTCTCTTCTCTTGTCCTCAAATTATTACACCAACACAACACTAGAGCACTCGGTCTACACCTATTTGGGAAAAGTCACCATAAAGGATTGTGAAGGGAAGGATAGACATATGAAAGCTCTTATGATGGCATATCGGAAGGCACCCTCCCTATATACAAGTAATGTTTGATTTGATCCATCCACATGGATTGAGCAGTGACTTGATCGCATACATAGAAGAGATGGAAATCTACATGATCTATGTTAAGAGAATTCACTATTGGAGATCTGGGAATGCAGGAAAGGAAGTCTATGTTATCATGTGATTTATAGAGGTAGTACTCAATTGAAAAGGAGAATACCTATAGGAGAAGCATCCAATGCACAAAATGTATTGAGTGACATGGCTCGTTGATGAGCTACCTAAGGGCTTTGTTATCTACATGGAATAGAAAATTGTTGCACATCAAGTAATGTTGGAACTTTTGAACAGAAAAATTCATGCCTAGGCATTCCCGTTCAATGGTGGAGTAGTTTTGCTCGGTGGAACTGAGCTAGAAGCTAGCATAATAGATAGATTTATCTATTGTTGCTCATTTTATTGGGCAAGGACAACATCCATTGCTATGTTGGACATATCCACAAAAACATGAAAGGTAATTTCCCAGCTTAGTGTGACCAAAATAGGAGCCATAGGTAGTTAGGTTTTCAAGGTCTCAAAAGCCTCAAATCTGTCTACAAGAAATCCACCATGGATTGTAGTAGTGTAGTCAGCTTAGATGCTATCTTAGCATGCATATGGACATACTGTGGTAATATCCCATATAGCTTATAAAGCATCAAAGGTCACATATTGTCTCAAGTACAAGCAATGGCTTGGACTTTTTTTGGATCAACCATGGTACCATTTTCATAGACCAGATGGCCTAAGAGAGGTCCATACAAAACAATAAATAGACACTTTTAGGAGTGAACAAAATCTTGACATTCAAGCAGATGTGCAGAGTGGCCTACAATGCTCAAACATGATAGTTGCAAGAACTATGTATACACATGTCGTCAAGCTGGAGTTCTAGCTCATCCCATAATTCTCCAAAAGAATTCATCATGTATCATTGAAATGTTGTAGGGGCATTCCATAGTCCAAATGGCATCACTAAGTAGCATAAGTCCCTCCACTCAATTACAGTGTACTAATCTTCCCAAGTGATAGCAATTTGATTGTAACTAGAATATCCATCTATGAAGGAAAAACATTGACTATGTGCTATTCTATCTAGTAGTGTATTTGTAATTAGAATTAGAAAAGTATTGGGTAAATCTAAGCATTCAATTTGTGGAAATCCACATAGATCCTTATTGTTCCCAAATCCTTTTTTAGAACTACTAGATGGCAACACCCACTCAATTTCACCTGTGAGATAGATGAACTTCACACTTTAGCAGTTTGTCTAATTCTTCTTGTACCTTTTGGCAGTAGATGGAGTTCAATTTGTATGGTTTATATTTAATAAGAACTGCATCTGCACATAGCAATATGCAACATTGACATGTTTTGGATTCACAACCATCAATTTTGTATAATTGTAAGCAAAGACATCTCTAAATTTGAGGAAGAGTTCTTGAAACATAGGATGCTTGCTAGTACTCATGTTGATACTCAACCAAACATATCTAGGGGTTTCTTCTGCATAGTAGATATCTTGATATTTGAATTCATCCATGATTTGTAAATGTAGAGGAATGGTTTATGTTACATTTTCTAGAGATTTGTCCAAAAAGTAGTGTGGCAATTCTGGATTGGGTATGGTCTGATGGACTTCTTCCTCTTTTGCATCTCTCTTTGGAATGATTTGTTTGGTGGTTGCAACAATGGTATGGGCTGGAGAGTTTCCCGCCTCTTGTATCTTGCACATTTCATTTTGTAGGCATATCTCTTCAAAACTAGTTGAGGAAGCCTTGTCATCACTTAAGGCTTCTATTGTGCTATTATTGGGAATGATGGTATCATTTGGGAAATTGTTTTTGAGGTAGAAACATTTATCATTGATTTTTTGTCTTGACAGTGGATGTCATCCTTGATAGAAGCAACAAGAGAGTAAGGTAGTATGAGCATGTTCTTGTGTATATTGTAATAGAACAAGGCCAAGACTTTTTGTGAGAATTTTCTGTGACATGCATCAGAGTTGTTTAGTAGTATTGCGTAGATGTCTCAAAAATAAGTTTGTTGAGTATAACTATGAGTTTGATATGTGACATGAAGAGAGGGCTAGATAAGTTTATCATCCTCATAACCTTGGTTACAACATAACCACTCATCTCCTCCTTGGTTATATATAGACAATTAGCAATGGTATCCATAATCTCCTCATCACTATCAAGGTAAGTGGGGTTCCATGCATTGATTGCAAAGCTTGGTTCTCCTTCTTGATCTAATTGGAATTTTAGTTGATAGGGTAGAAGCATATATTGGAAGAATAGTTTGATTTGACTTCTTCTCAAAGGTTAACTTCCCACTTCACCAAGAAGTAATCATGTCTGCATCTACTAGCCATAAGACTCCTAGTAAAAGTGGAAATTGTGCAAGAAGAGTGGTATCCATGACCAAGTAATCCACTAGGAAGGTTTGCTCACCAATGAGTGTGGGTACTTTGGTTAACATCCAAATAAGATAGTGCCTTCTTCCGTTAGCCATTCAAAGAAGGGTTGAAGTTTTAGTCATGCCTTGCAATCTTAACATTTGCATAACTCCCTTTGTCATAATGTTAATAGAGCAGCCTGAGTCAATTTGACAATTTAGGATGACATTGCCTTCAATGGCTACAAGCATATTAGGGTTGTAGACTTTTGGATACAACATTCAATGCTTGTCTATCATCTCATTTATTAGAGGGGTTTGAGGTCTTCCATAGTTAAATGTTTTTTTATAGTTGGATGTTGTGGGCTTCTTGCATGTGAGGTTGAAGTTACAAGAGCGGGAGTACTTGGGGGAATCACTTTATTGGCCAGGTGTTTGGAATGCATTTTGGAGTGCTCCTTCAACAAGAATGTTTGAAACTTCCAATGCTCTATAGAGGCTACCTTGAAAAAAAAATTGAGTGTAATTTGACCAAAGTGTTAGCCAGATCTGCTAAGATGCTATAGTTGTGAATGACCAAAGTAGAAGGTTGTTTGGCTAATGTGTCAAACAGGGGAACCACAGCACAATACATCTCCAAGACTGGATATGAAGTATCCTCCCATAGAGGTTCATTGTAAGTCTCCATGGAGGAGTAGCTTTTGGAAGATGGATTGCACATTGGATCCGGCATTACATAAGTGTGGGATCATGTAGTAAGAAAGATGTCTGCCTCTATGGAAGTATGATTTTCTACATACAATGTCTCACCTTTAGAGGAGTGCATATTCTTGTTATAGCCATGAGGATTTAGGACATGAACCTAGATGATGGAATTTCAAAAATCCAAGCACTATGCCATAGTGTGCGCTCTTGAGCAGAATGCATAGCAAGCAAGTTTATTAAAACATTGATTTGCATAATGGTTCTCATTACAAATGTGACAATATATCCAAGCCGGGAGAACTTCATCCTTGTACGTTTCCTCTTCCTTCTTGGAAATTCAGGGCTTGTAAATGTTGGTTGAATTTTTTTATGCTACAAGACAACATTTACAACATATGTTCTCACTTTTTGAGGTTCTTGCTGTCTTTGCAATGTACTACAGTTTGCCGTAGTATGCCCGTATCTCCTGCAATGTACATAAAAATTTGGAATGTTTGGGATGGCACACTGGGCATTAGTGTGGCCCCTTACCATACTATATTAATTGGGTTCCTCTCTTGCAGTTGTTGTGCTAAGTGAAAATTCTTGAGGTGTTCCAGTTTCACTAGTTTATCCTCCATTTTAGTGGTTGTTGCAAGAATCATGTTAGTAATAGTAGGTGGTGCTAAAGGTATTATAGGAAGAACTATTGGGATAAGATCATATATATGCACTACTTGGAATGTCACTTATGGGCCTGGTGCAATTGTGGGTGTTCCCCCACAAAAGTAAGCTACTTAAGAGAATCCTTGTGAAGCAATATAAGGGTAATGCATCACACTTCCTTTAAATCTGAATATGATAGAAGATGGGTCTGGTAAGGCCATATCCTGCTCATTAGCTTGAGCAAAACAACACACTTCTTCAAATTTATGTGTTAGAGTTACTACCTTGTTGTAGATTAGAAATTTTTGAATGTCCTCAACCAAGGCATCCTTAAACTAGTTGAGAGCCATAGTAAGGTGTGATGATGGTGTGATCATTGACCATATTTATGGAATTATTGGATAAATGCTTGCATGGTTTTGTTGTATCCTTGGTGGAGCAAATTTATTTTGTCTCAAAGTCTTTCTTATTGTCTTGGAAAGATGTACTCTTGTTGTCCCTCTACTCATATCATCACATAGCTCATTTTTGTGGCTACTGTTAGACCACTAAACCAATGTTGGGCAATACCAATGAAACATTGGCCAATTTACCATGCGATGGCAGCATCATTTACAATGATTGTCTTATATTGACATTCTCAAACATTTGTGTGAATGACTCAAAGTCTTCCTAACTTGTGAACACTATTTTTCCAAGGGTATGCAATTGTTTCCTTCTCCCAAAGTCATGGGAGCTTGCAATACAAGAGTTGCAGAGGTTGTAGCTATACTATAGAAGAAACATCCATCACTATGGGGTACAAATTTGAAGTTGAAAGATTTCCTTGGGTAGAAGTGCTTGCCATCAATGGAAATGTTGTTTTAACTTGGATCATAACAAAAATATTGGCAACTATAGGAGGTAGAACTTCCCATGATTTGAAAGCCAATGAACTTATATGCACATGAGTTAATGCTTCCTCCAAGATCACATATTTGGTTGTAGGTATGGGAGGAAATACTTCCCCTATACAAAGATTTCCCATGCTCTTGTAGGATGGAAAGGAGTACACACAACCAAAATGTGTTGTAAAGCATAGTGGAGAGGACATACAAGGTCCCTAGTAGTGGCACTACAAATGTTGCATAGGAAAAACCAGTCCCAAAGTGGAAGGACAATGCGCTATGGAACATAGGGAAGGTGCCTTGCACAACCCGTGCATGGCTGACCTTTGAATTGGCTTGGGAAGGGATGGTAGTCTAGACTCCCATAGTTGGATGTTTCTCTATTGGGGCATAGAAATTTTGTATAGACACTTACCTTGGAGATGGTTCAAGGATCTATCATCCCCATGGACCTTTTAGCCTTTTGGGTATATCACTTAATCTCAGAGTAGCCAATTGACAAGGGGGGGACTTTTTATCTTTCCAATTGATTGTTGCAATAAGGAATAAGGAGAACTATGCCATGAAAAATATTATATTAACTTAAGAATTCCTACACATTTGGTCATCCATTTCAAGCAATAAGATTGAATTCCCCTTTTTATTATCTTTCAATAGCTCAAGCTTTCTCTACTACAAGTCCTAATATAATTTATGTTTGGCTTTTTATAGTCACTCTTGTAGTCTCTTATTACACTATTCTTGTAGGTGGGAAAGGCCAACCTCCTAGACCTTCAAGGAAAAAGCTAGCCCACACTATGAAGTTCTATCTCCCTCAAATACCTAGGCTAACCCTTAAAAGAATTTTACTTTGCACCCTAATTGCTATGCTTATAATAACCAACCACCACCTTTACTGTGACTTGCCCTTCATGCTACTTATATCCCCTTTGTTAGATGTTTTCCCTAGATAATCCTAATCAAATTTGATAGTGTACTATTGGTTCTTATTGTTCCTAAGTTGGGAATTCTCATAGATGGGTTCCACAAATGGGTTCCTATGCTTTGCCCTATGATAAAAGGCTAATCTTGAAGAACCCAGTGTGAATCAAGCAACTTACTCTTGTTATCTAATGGACATCTAGAAGGAAGTGCAAGACTTGTTAGAGGAAGAATTGCAAAACCTAAAACATCAACCTAGAAAATGCAAAATCCTTCCTTGCCCTTGTTGTGCAACCAAATCCAAGCCAAAGGAAGCTCAAGTTGAGGATTTGCCTTCAAAAGAAGTGATGACAAACAAGGGTGGAGATGAATGTTCAACACCAAAGACTACCATTGAAAAGGAGTTCAAGCTAACAGTAATTGAGCAAGATGTGTTAGCTCAAAGAGTCAAACTAGAGAAGAAGCATAGACAAAAGGCCAACTCCCTTCTTTGCATGTCTCAATATGAGATCATTGTAAATTTGGGATCCTCTAAGGTGGATGTCATGTTCAAATAGGTGTGGGAGGATAACAAGCTATATAAGACACAATTTTCCATTGCACTCTACCATTCTTTCAAACAAAATCAATAGATATGCTTGCAATTTACATGATCAAGCTAGAAGACTTAGGGTCTTCAGAAGTAAAAATAGAGATAAATGGATGTATGATTCCCTTGGTCCATATCAATTCTGGATCAAGTGTTAATGTTATGATAATGGAAACCTTATTCTTAAGCTGGGTTATTCACCAAGTTCAAGCCTACTCTCTACATACTCTGATTTGTAGACCAAATGTGAAGGCAACCGTTGGAGATGTTAACTACGGTGGCAACAATCATTGGTGGCATGATCTTTGAGATGGATTGTATTATTCTATGCCATATAACTAAGATCAATTACCCAATGTTGATAGGATGGTCCTGGCTATATGGATCTAGAGTCTCAATGGATTGGTAGTAGCATTATTTGAGTTTCAAGGATAGTAAGGCCTTGGACCTCAAATCTAGCACTATGTATTGGAAGAAAATACCTCACCTAGGAGAGACTTTATTCTCAAAAGAAGAATACATTAACAACTCCTTGGATGATTTTGAAGACTTCTCAAGAGGTGGTGTGGTAAACTATCTTGAGTTCTATGAGATTGACAACTGACAAGAAGCAAGTGCTTACCCTTACGCTTGCAACAAAAATTTTATACTCTTGAGAGTGGGCCTAATAAGTCATGTCAAGGATAATGTCAATCAAGATGATTGTCAAGATGTGATGGTGGGAGAAGGAAAATCTCTAAAAATTTCTAAGGTGGTGAGCCAAGAGGAGTGTCAAGTATTTACTACCTTGTTTACAAAGTATCATGACATTTTTTTCTTGGAACATTGAGGAGATGGTTGGTATCACTCATCAATTTGGTGGGCATTGGATTGATTTTGAGGAGCAAGTAGTGCCTATCAAACAATGGCAATACCGGCTCAATCCAAAGTATTTGCTTTTGGTGAAAGACAAGATCAATAAGTACCTACATTTTCTTATCATTTTCCCAATACTCAAGAGCAAGTGGGTACCTCCAAACGCAGTAGTACCCAAGAAAAAGACTAGTAAAATCAAATTGTTCTAGGATTCCCAAAAGTTGAATGCTACCATAAAGAAGGATCATCACCTTTTACCTTTCAATGATATGGTTTTAGATCAAGTAGTAGGACACGAGTGCTATAGCTTTTTGGATGGCTTTTTGAGATACAACCAAGTTTCCATTCAAGAGGAAGACAAGCGCAAGCCCACCTTCACCATGGATTGGGGAAGCCATTTGGCCATGGGGAATACATTTGGCCTATACAACACTCCTATCCCAAGGAATGATGACCACAATGTTCAATAATTATCTATGGAAGTTTATGGAAATATTCATTGACTACTTTTGTGTCTTTGGCCAAAGAGCATAACAATTTTTGTTTCTATGTCAAACCTTTAAACAATATCATTCTACATGCTTATCATTGCACTTCAAAAAAAATAATTTTGTGATGATAATGGGGATTTTGTTAGATCATTGAGTATAAACATGAGGCGTAGAAGTAGATATAGAGAAGGTGAAGGTGATCTAGGCTCCGGTGTCACCCAAGAACTTGAGAGAGTTGGAAGCCTTTCTAGGATATGTAGGTTACTTCAAAAGGTTCATCACCAGCTATGCAATTTTGGCAGCTCCTCTCATGAAGTTGCTAAAGAAGTCAAAAAAGTATGATTGGACAAAGGACCAAGAAGGAGCCTTTGTTGAAATGAAGGAGAAGTTAGTGGGTGCACTGGTCATGAGAGCTCCTACTTGGGATAATACTCTCCATATGTCTGTCAATACCTCCTCTATCACGGTGAGAGTAGTTCTTAGTCAAAAGGACAAGTGCAAGAAGGACTATCCAATTTATTATTCTAGTTGTTAGGTGTCTTTGGCCAACCGTAACTATGTAACTAAGGTTTGAACCTATTGTAAATAATCCATTCAATCTTCCAAACATGAATAAAGCCAAAAGAGAAAAACTCCTTTGTTGCTTTTGCTTAAATTTTTAGTATTGGTTGTATGTCTTTGGTCAATAATGGTGAAAGACTTCGTAATAAGAGCCCGAGTGCATAAGTGGGAGTGACTATTTATACTTGTGATTGGGGTTTGGGATCAGTAATTGTTTTGAAAGATCACAGTAATACCTTGACAAGTCAAAAATGAATTATAATATTGAAAGTACCATGGAATTGAAAAGCTAAGTCTTACTAATAATACAAAGTTACTTTCAATTTGTGCACTTTGGGAAGAGTAGAGCATAGTCTTTGGAGTTGAATGTCTTTGTAGTGAAGTAGCCCCTTTGGAGTTGATTAGGTCATCACCTTTAGAAAATAGTTTGAACGTATTCTTAGTGAAAATGATCTTTCAATTTTCCATTTGCTAGAGTTCACCACAATTGGTGACACTACAGTCCTTTAGGAGTCATTCCTGCCCAAGAGGTTAAATAGATAACAATATAGAACCACAAATTGTGATATTTATCTTCAAAACTTGCCATTTCTGACCTCTATCCTCAAGGGAATAACTTGTTTCTTGCCGTTATACCACTTTTTGGTCAACACTTGGTTATCACACAATATAGTTAAAATTGTGTAATACCAAACGTAGGCTTTTAGGACTTCTTACATTAGCATTTGAGGTAAATAGTGAGAAGATAAACTAACTCCACATGGACTAGCCAATTTACAATGAAGATAGCTATATAAAATAAATACTTCTAGAAATTTCTTCACAATCCAAATATAATTTTGACCTCAAAATCTAGGAAGTTAAGCATGGAGTCTAAGATGTCCATATTCAAAGTTAGAGGATCACAAAATCCACCAAGTGGAAGTACTCCATGCTTCTAGTTCTTTAGTTATAGAGGATCAACCAAGATAGCTCGCTTATATTCATGTACAAGTCATTCATAAAGTCTCCTAACAAGGTAAGGTACTTCAAATTAAAGCCACTTTTCCATAAGTTTCCAACACCATTCATCAAAATATCAATAAACACCAACTTATGTATATTGTTAGGAATTGAAATGTTAGATTTTTCAATATTGGAGTCTAAATGATTGAAAGTCCCTAAAAATTAATCTGTAAAAATTTTAAGAAGAGTTCTAAATTTGTGAGCTATTTTCCTTAAACTTCTATATTTTTTTTGGATATTTCTTTTTTTTTTAAATTTCATGATAGATATATATTGGTATTTGCACCCTTATAAGATTCAATAATTATATCATATTTCCTAACTATTATTATGTAACTAGGTTGCATACAAAGACTTTCCAAATGAGCTTCCAAAGGTAAGATACTACAAGCATTATTCACCTTTTCCAAAGTACTCAAGTGTAATATTTAAGGCCAATCATAATCACTCAAAAGGATTATTGATATGTATACTACAAAAATACAACTTACATGATAGCATGATGCCAAAATAACATATTAACACAATATATATATTCACATACACCTAAAAGTCACTATGATAATTAAAATTTTAGTCAAAGACTTCATTTGTTAGTCTACATATTATCATTATTTTTAGTTTTGGTAGCTTATTATTAGTATAAAATTTATTTCATACTTTGATATATTTATTATCTTCTTGATGTCTCCTTTGATAACTGATTTTTTTCTTTATTAGGTCTTCTTGCATCTGATACTTAGATATTTCATATTTATAATTGTTTCATTTTTACTTAGAAATAGGAAATTAAAATATTCTTCTTTATGATTTTTTTTATCATGAAATTTTCAGATTTAATTTTTTCATTTAATTTACTTCTTTATTTACCTAATGTGGTGTACACATTTCCTCCAAACAAAATTCCTAATTTTTTTTCTCTTTACTATGAGGAGATGGTAGAATAAAATTTTTTTTAGAAAGGATATCCTCTTAGTTAAAGTTTACTTTTGAGTTTTTTCTCCTCATAAAAAGGTGTAAAGGGAACAAGTACAAAGCCAAAGGCCCTCTAAAGGAAGAATGCCAGAGTAGTCAAGTCAAAGGGAGGTCAAGGCAAAGGACACAAGTACAAATCATAGTCTTTTGTCAAGAAATAATGTGTCCCCACGAGTATAATGTGTTCCCATGAGGATAAAGTCAAAAATAACAAGATACAAAGGAAACTATCACAAAGTTGTTCTTTATTGCCACATCTTTAACCTCTTAGGCAGAAACTACTCCTTAAAGAGAGTAGTGTAACTATGGAAAGTGCACTATAGAACTCATAAAGAAAACTCACCAATACATTGAATTAGTCCAATCATCTCTTGAGAGTGATGTTTCAATACAAAGGTGATTATTTCTTCCAAAATTACTTCCTTGACTTCCAAAGGACTTCCTAGTCACTTACCTCCAAAGTCACTCTTTGACCTCCAAGGTATTGTTCACCTACAAAGTGCTTACTATAAAGTCTTAAACTCTATAAATTTTCAACACTATAGCATTTCTCAACTACCATAAACATGTTGCTTCTAGACAACTACTCTGCCACTAGGGATCAAACACACAAGGTGGTAAGCTGTTCTTACTGCAAAAATTCAAAGAGAAGAAGATAACAAGCAGATTTTCACTTTGCCTAGAAGTTTTTAAAAAATGAAGAAGAGTGATTACTCTTCCATTTATTCACAATGATTGAAAAAAATGCCCTTTGAATGCTCAACTTATATACTATTGAGACATCCAACAATAGCATCCAAAATGAAATACCTGTACATATCCAAACTGACTAAACTACCTCACTGGTATATCAGTCTAACTTCAAAGTCTGTGGTCATACACCCTAAAAGAATGTTGAGACTACTTCAAAATCTCCAAGACTACCCTTGCACATCTCTTAGAACTCATCAGATGTGTTTGCTACAATCCTATCTAGCTTCTCCAAAACTTTTGCTAAATCATATTTTAGATTCTTTCTAGTCTTTATAGTCTTCCTCTAAATTCAGTCATACAACTCTATTGTGGCTTCTTCCCACTTCTTTCATCTAATGTCTAAGTTAACTTTAGCTTGATCTTCTTGAGAGCTTTGAACTCATCTACGGATAGTGTATAACCTACATATTGATATGGATTGCCTTGAGCTGCTTGCATATTGACTCCACCATCTCCTTTGGCATAGGAGAAGTTCCCTCCATCAGATTGTCACTCACACCCTTTGCAATCACAGACCTCTCCGTGGTCACAATAGGCATTGGGTATGAGAATCCTACTTTTTTGCCGTGAACACACAACTTGAGAGCTCTTGGATCTAGATTGTCACCATTTATAGCCCTTCCTTAATCAATTCCAGCTTAGCCTCCTTGGACTTCCTAACATTGTAAAGGTTCAGCTTTACCTAGCTCTTGAATTCAATCTAAGGTCTTGCGCTTAGCCTCCAACTATGTCACTTGTTTCTTCAGCCCAACAATTACACTATCCGCCAATTTTTTCCACCACCCTTCAACCTCCAAATTGCTTCAAGCTACTCAATAAGTGTTTGAACTAGCTAGTTGAAGCTTCCATTACCAATGTCTATGATTTTTCTTTCTTCTTCAGCTCTTTGACTTTGGATTTCAACATGTTCTTTGCCCTTGATTGTCTCTAAGCAACTTCCACTTTTCCTCTAACCCCTTCTTGAGCAAAGGTGGCTATGCCTTGTATGTCTCTAAGGCTACATGAAACCACTCAAGAAAATCTTCTAAGTGCTTCAAATTTAGCTAGACTCCTTTGACTTCATAGATCTAATTAAGTACTTCATTATCAAAATGATTACTTCACTCAAAAATTCCATAGGTGTTCCTTCATTTCAATTAATCTTCTTCTCAAGTATCAACCTCTAGCTCTCTCTATCTCTTCTACCAAAACCTCAAATCCTGCTACATGGGCATTTTTGCTAGGTCTTTGCTCATGAGTAAAATCTTGTGGCTCAAAGTGTCTAACCCAAGCCATGCATTGGATGCTTTACTTTGGGTTCTCCTTTGGGTGGTGGTGTGTACTCCACTCAGCCTTCACACTCAATTTCTTCCTTTGAAGCCTCTCCTCTAGATGAAGAAGACAATTCTTGGAGCTTGTTAGGCACTTTGCTCCTCTTGAACCACTTCCAAAGTCTGGTAGTTATTGGCCTTGTAGATGAATCAGCCTTTCTCTTGCCTGCACTCTTAGATCATTGTGACTTGGTTCATTTCTCTTTGACTCCCAATACTTTGCATCAGCTTGCTCTATGAGCTTCAACTTTCTTGGCCCACCCGGTTGATGCAAGAAATAAGACTCATTGATTTTATGCCCACCAAATAAAGCCTGCTCAATATCCATAAATGATCCCATCCAAATGCAAAAGTGGATCATGGAGTGCACTAGATAGCGAGCTCCTTTGTCTTTGAGTAAATAAGACATTTATTTGGACATGCAAATGGAAAATATGGACCCAATCTACTACCTCTCTTCTGAATACTCCTCAAAGAAGACAACTTGGTTTATGGTAAGGTAGGTGGTGCATTGGACATGCAAATGGAACATATGGACCCAATCTACTACCTCTCTTGTGAATACTCCTCAAAGAACATAATTTGGTTGAGGGTAAGGTAGGTGGTGCATTGAGGTTTGAAGAGTTTCATGATGGCTAGTACTATTTCCTTCCTTGCATGGTCATGGTAGTCATTCACTGCCCAACCATTCCAAGTGTTCTTGCATGTACTAAACAATTCCTTAACCCTGTCTTCTATCTTCATGTTTATGCTATAGATTGCATCTAACCAAAGCACACCACCCCCTCTCCCACCTCCCTCTTCTTCTCCAACATCATCCCCCAGGACATGGCACCAATGAGATTTGTGATCGCTTTCATCACCACTTGGATGCACTCCTTATGAAACAATACAAGGATCCTTATGCACCAGGGCTCTCCTATGATATTTTTGTTCTTCTTGCTGTTGAGATTTGTGAGCACTTTCATCACCATATGGATGCACTCCGTAGGGAAACAATACAAAGTTCTTTTTAAAGGAGAAAAGCTATAGCTATCTCCCCAACCTTGCTCACCTCCTACTTTTGACATAGAGTGTTAGTCACCTTACCACGTTCTCCAACCTTGGGTCTTCATAGACAGCTGCAATAGGTGTGCCCACCACATCTAGTGCACTTCTTCTTCACTTAGCAAACACACTATTAGAGGACTTCTATCCTGCTGTTTGGCAATAGATTAGTTTGTTGCATTTCAATAAATGGTTGTAGCTTTTTCCTTGGACGGGCTCCTTTGTTTTGGGTTTGTTATGGCTTTTAGCCCCCTTTTCTTTTCTTGGGCCCATGCTCATTTTATCCTCTTGCACTCCTGTGCTTTTCTTCCGAGTATATTTTATATATCTATTCGCTTTCTTTCCTCTTTCCTTTAAATGTCAACTTACGGTGTCTCTTAAGGTGTTGAACCGGTCCTTGAAATGATCGATTCTCTAACAAAGGAATCAATGTTAACCTTAATTGGTTTACCTTAACCAATGTGAACTAATCGTTCGAGAAAGCAGACTACAAACAAAAAATACCAGAATTGAATGGAGTTTTCAATTGCGGAATTTAACTTCTGAAGATCCTAATTCTAATTTCCCACTTATTCTACTTATACTTATACTTACCTTTTTTGTCTCTCCCTTGTATGACTTGATGGGGTCTTCCCATCCTTCGTTTTTCCTTCGTTTCGCCTTCTTTCACTTATACCAAAGAAAAGATTTATGAACTATAAGGGGTTGCCATGGCAGGCAGGAGCTTTTGTTTTTCTTTTTTCTCGAACCACTTAATTAATACCGTTAATTTCACAGAAATCCTGGTCGTATTCCTGAAAATGCAATCTATAATTTTAATACAACCATTAAAAAATCAAAAAAAATTAATGACTTAAACATTTTTGGGGGCAATTCTAGGCTGAAAGAGCAACATGGTATGTATATTGAGTTTCCTTATATTTGTTTACGTATGACAGTATCTTCTCCTGAGCAACCAGAATTGTGGATGTTTCTGGTGAAGAAAATAAACTCCTCACTTGGAAGGTTTCTTAGACCTTTGTTTGTACTTTTTCCTTTAAAGTTTTGTTTTCCTTGGAAATATTTGTAACGATCTTTTAAACGAGTTCTTCTATCTCACACCTTACCCGGACCTTATAGAATAAAAAGATATTGCGAGGTACAATAATGTTAACAACTGGAGAGCAAATAGTTCCACTGCATCCAGCTTGGTGTATGTCTCTGGCAACCTCCGCAATCCTCCTGGTACTGAACTTTACAGCGAACTCAAACTGCTACACTAGGCGATGCGATGTAACCAACATCAATTGCAAGCAACATCTGAAGAGGTGGCTCGTCATTTGGACGATTACAATATTTCTAAATCGCTGTACCCTGCACTTCAAAAGGCGTGTGACGTTATACAGAAACTGTCAGTTTGTGGACTGATTGGAAGACCGGGTGACGAGAATCTGCCTGAACGGCGTAATTATCCCTTTTAGGATTTTCTCGATGTAAGAAACCAATGCGGGTAATGCTTTACATTGAATGTCCAACAACCGTGGGATTAGAGTCCGATCGCTTTCTAGGCACAAGCCCAAACACACTTCCTCCTTACAGCTTAATGTCTACTTTCACCACGTCGAGATAAGTTCAACCTCTTCTTACTTCGACCAGCTCTTGTGGTCTAGGTCTCATCAGAGGGTAGTTGTTACCCAGGACTCAGTCCGAATACAGGTGTTAAAGCCTCGGAACTGTTCAAAAGAGCATCTGGGTTTACAGAGGAAACGCCGTGGAGTTCGACATTCAAGTGCACCGGTTGAGCTTCAACTTGTGGAGGCCTAAATTGTAAATGGATAACCGCGAGGAACGATATTCCTCATCCGAAGTCTACGTGTAGGACTCAATAATGCACCCTATAGAATGTAATGGTCGGGTGGAAACAACGAGACTATTTTCTAATAAAATTACATTGATCTAGCTCGAATTTGCTAACAGAAAAATATCCCCCATCACATGTTATTACCTCAAGAAAGGATCAGAGCAAGATCAAAGACGACTTGCCGTGTCTTGAGGAGGCTTAAACATTTCCTCCTTCACGTATTCTAACCAGTCGGTCACACCTTCGGGCGTCGTTCCAAGACCAGTCTCAATCATGTACTCACAGATTCCGGCAATCAGCTGCGGGGCGACTTCCTGCAAGACGAATTCACACATATAAGAATCAATGGGTTATCCCCAAAGAGGCAACTCTTCTCGTGTGACTCAAGTTAGAAGTAAGACTTCTAACTTGAGTGAGAGAATTAAAGAAGTTCCACTTCAGACTTCAAGAATTGAAGGGCTATACTGTAAGATCTGCACCTTGTGTGGTTATCATATCCCATGAAAAAAAAATGTGCTAGAAGCTCATCAGTATTTCCGAACCTTGACAATTTGGAAGAGAATTAACAGAGCTTACTTACCTTCATGTCTGAAAATGCTGGGAATAACATTCCTGAATCAAGTCTAGCTTCAGGAGTTTTTGCCGCTAGGAGCTCGGCCGTAATCAAAAACACCTCTTCGGTGATAGTCTTACACTTCGTCAACACAGCTGCCATGCCGATGGGTCCAAAAATGTGCTCTGTGGTTAAGGCGGACTGCTGAGACGGTTTGTACAGTGCAGAAGCCAACACTTGAATTTCACAGGAATGAAGACGATTATTCTACAATTAATGTTTCTCAACGCTGAATTTGACCTCAAGATAGGATTCCTAGACTTTTCGCACACCACAACAGTCTATCCAATTTCAGTGCAAAGCATTTACAAGAAACAGTCGCGGTTCGCATATGCAGGACTTGACTCTCAAGAAGCAGAAATCTTTCAAATCTCAGGTCCCATATCTCAGGATGACTGAAAGGATATGTAAGCATTGTTTGCTTGCGCAGGGAACAAAGTTTTCTCGTCATTAGTAACAAAAGGTGGGAAGGGACTGCCGCTGGCGAAAACAACTGTCCCACCAGTGTGTTGGTAAGCTTCTTCAAAAGTGCACTCTGCCTTGGAAGTAGGATTTGAAAGAGGAAAGACAACAGGACGTTCATTATACTCGTGCATGGCTTCCAAGACCTCCTTACTGAAAGCTCCTGTGATAGTGGAGACTCCAATCAAAACTGTGGGTCTGCAGATAACACAGTCAGCCGCCATGGTTAGAGAAAAGATTCAAGCTATCTTCTTGAGCATCTAGCATTTCACTTTGAATATTATATGAAGGAATTGCAATCAGGACTTAGATTATGAGTGATAGCCGATTTGAGGTCAATCTGGAGAAAAAGGTCCTTACTTCAGAGCTTTGACAGCTGAAAGGAGGTCAGGTTGGTAAGGAATGTCATGTGCGAATGGCAGTTTGTGATGCTGCAGGTCTGTTCTTGACTTGCAGACAAGACCCTTTGAGTCTACATAGTAACAGGCCTTTAGGGCCTCTTCCAAGGGAAGCCCGCATGTCTGAACTATTGCCAGGGCAATAAGCTTCCCAATGCCTGTGCCTGCCTCTCCAGCACCCAGGAATAGTATCCTCTGCTCGTCTATCTTCTTTCCTATAAAGCAGGCACAAGAAAAAGTTTCTCTCATGAATATTGAATATTGATCGTTGAGGTTGCTTGTCCTCCCGGCACTCAACCATGGTATAGTCTAGCAGAATAATCTTCCTTCTCAAATTTTTCATTGTCAAGTTGCTACATGCATGAAAACATAGGCATACCTGTAACTCGTAGAGCAGATAGAAGACCAGTGAGAGTGATACAAGCGGTCCCCTGAATGTCATCGTTGAAGCAACAAATTTCCTTTTGGTACTTCTCCAAGATGTGGAAAGCGTTTGTGTTGCCGAAGTCCTCAAACTGCATCAGATCATGGGGTGACATGCGTAGAGCGTTAAAGACTATTCTGAGTAGAATGTCATCGACGATTCCTATTCACTGACTACGTTTCTCTGCTCTTGCATCGTCTTCATGAGTATGATGGTTCTATTCAAATCTGCGACAACTTCAGAGTTCATGACCAAATCAACAGAAACTAAGAAATTTTCTTGCAAAACTGGACTGATATCTAGCAGGAACAAATACTTCGTTGTCATAGAGCTTGTCATCAATTTACTTCAGGCACTATAGGCTGACAAGAAAGGAGCTCCGCAATTGCTGACAGTCTCTTTGACAAAGATCAATCAATCGATCATTACCTGCAAAAGTAAATGGGGCCTCCACTTTTTTACAGCGGTGACGAACTCCTTTACCAAAGCATCGTACTCCTCACCACGCAGACGCTTTTGATGCACACCAATGTACTCAGAGTCTGCAAGAAGGCTGTCTCTGTTTGTGCCCACATCTATACACACAGGTAGACAGCGCTTGGGGTCCACGCCACCAAACACTGTGTACAATATAATTTTTCCTTCACTGATGCCCATACCCCCAGCTCCAAGATCTGCAAGTCATGAGTGAATGAGCCAGATGAGAGAAATAAAGTTGGAGATGAAGGCATGAGATCGTAATTCAAATATACGTTCATATCATACTCAAGTACACTATCAGATTACTAAACGAATGGAGCCCTTTTTCGCAACCTTTGAGAAAGGGAAAGGTGTGGTCGGAGTTCAAGCAACTGAAATCCAGGTTCTCCAATGTTCTAATGAACAATCTGTACTCAAGATACCTCACTGTAGCTCAAAACATCAGGCGACCCCTCTTGAAGCAAAATAAGGACTAAAGAAATAAAATCAGGACTGCCTTTCATGATCCGACTACGCCTTTTCTCCTTTGATTACCAATCGTCATATTCGACACATGCCACTTCGTGCATTAAAGAGAAAGCTACTAGGAGAGGCTGATTGGGCAACAAAGGGTTGAGGAGCTCTCATACAGGATTTTGACATGGGCGAGTTAAGACAAGGAAACAAGCTGCCAAGAGAGCAACCCATTTATAAGAGAGTAAGAACTCAAAAGAGTGGTCTGAAAACTCTAGGATCTTAAATCTTAATGGCTCCTAGAAATCTTTGTCCAACGAACCTACATTGTATGAGGCTCTGTAGCTATAACCCATCAACTAGGCCAAATGTACAGAGAGCCTTTGAACTTCTCCACAATGGATAAAAAGGTTAAGGAGTGAACAAGAGATAAAATTTACTTAAACCGTCGGAAAGTTCAGAAAACAAAAAACAAAAAAAGGTGGCTTCCGATTTTACGCAATTCCCACACCTACCTCCAAGCCCAAGAATTCTCTCCCCATCAGTGACAACAATAACTTGAATATCCTGGTGTCGCCAAGCCTGTAGCTTGTCCAGGATCTTTCCAGAGTCTTCTTGTCTTATGAATAAGCCTCGAGTCTTGATTGGGAGGTTACTGTACTTTTCACAAGCCTCTCCGACTGTTGGGGTGTAGACAAAAGGCAGAAGCTCTTGTGCGTTGTTGATCATGAGTTTCCAGAAGGTATCCGGTTGTGAATCCTGCTCTTGCACATCGTATAGAACATCAAAGGTTGCAGATGCAGACATTCAATCGGCCATAAATATGTGGGCACTAGATCGATATCACTTAAAAATCTGGGCGGCATTGCTTTCTAAAAGGTTCGTGGAGGCCTTGTGTCACGAGTGGGGGACTTGCGCGCACAAATCTACTGTCCTATAATACAGAAATACCAGATCGTCCAAAATGTACCTGAAGAAATCTGAGGAATAAATATCGCTGGATATCAGTGTACATGTGACGGATCATGATGAGCTCTTGCATATCCTCATGGTGTACTTCAGGAACAGGAGTGGGCGCAACCTTTACGGACAAAGCTCGTCCGTAAACCTTTGGCTGATACATCTGTGTCTTCACGTAGTCCTCCCACTTTGAAACACCGCCTGGTGTCTTTCCCAGTTTCGCTGACACCATGAAAGCAGCAATGCCTGAAATAAGAGGTACTACCATTCCCTGCAGCCCACAATTTATGATCAGATACAACTTTGTGTCTGCAATGGACCCCCAAAAGACACAGAGAATCAAGAATTTGCAGAGCTACCTTCATGTCTGAGATGGTCGGGAACAACATGCCGGATTCGAGAGTTTCCTCCGGAGTCAAATCAGCTAGAATCTTCGCTGTCTTCAGGAACACGGCATCCGTGATATTCTGACAGTTGGTCAGAATAGCTGCCATACCGATTGGGCCGAAGACGTGATCTCAGAGAATTAAGGCTTAACTTGAAATTTAAATTCAAAGTCGACTGGCCAACAAGAGACACTTATTTCGGTGTATGTGGCCTATTTGCATACCTCAACGAGCGATGAAAACCGAAATAGTTGAAAGCAAGAGAATTTAAGGAGGATATATAAGCATTGTTTGCTTGTGCAGGGTGGTAAATCTTTCCATCCGGAGCCTTCAATGATTTGAAGGGACTGCCACTGGCAAAGACGACTTTGCCGTTGGTCCACCCGAATGCTTCCTCGTACGTACATTCCGCCTTGGAAGTAGGATTCGAAAGCGGGAAGATGATAGGCCTGTCATTGTTCTCAGCCATTGCCTCACAAACCTCCTTACTGAAGGCTCCAGGCATCGTGGACACTCCAATCAGCATGGTAGGCTTCAGCTCCTTCACTGCGGGACAAGGGGTTGTACATCAATTGTGTAAAAAGCAGGCGATCTAACCAAAGCAAACAGTGAAAACTTGCGCCAAACACTGCATGATTGTGATATCGGTTCTGGATCAGCATGGAAGAGAGAGGAGATCGATCTGAGACTGAACTGGAACTATGCGAACCTGTATCGCGTAACTTCTGTCCCACGGGCACATGAGCAAAAGGCAACAGCTTGTGATGCATTTTGTGATGCGCTAACCAGCTAAAGCAGAATTTGGAAAAAAAGGAGAGGGCCAGAGGCAGGCTAATACGGAGCTACTTCCAAAGGTCTGACCTGCATCAAGAAGGTTGGATTGGTAAGGCACATCATGTGCAAACGGCTTCTTGTGAGCCTGGAGATCGGGGCGGGAGCGACAGACGAGACCCTTGGAATCCAAATAATAACACCGTTGCAGTGCCTCCTCCTCGGTCAAATTACTCTCCGATCGAATTGCATCGGCAATAAGCTTGCCGATACCCGTACCTGCTTCCCCTGCCCCCAGGAATAGGATTGTCTGTTCTTGAAGAGCTTTTCCTGTTACTCTAAGCGCTGATAGCAAACCAGCGAGCGTGATGCAAGCCGTCCCCTGAATATCATCATTGAAACAGCACTGAATGGGAGCATACTTCTCCAACAAATGAAACGCGGTATGATTTCCGAAGTCCTCGAACTGCAGCAGGGTGTGCTCTCCCAAATCGCGAACAGCAGACATTAACTCGTCCACCAGTTCATCATATTCTTGCCCACGCAGTCTCTTCTGTCTCAACCCCTTGTACGTCGGATCTGCCAACAGCTTCTCATTATTCGTTCCTACATCGAGACACACAGGCATGCACACGGCCGGATTGACCCCCGCCATGACGGTGTAGAGCAGAATTTTGCCCTCGCTGATCCCCATGCCATTGAACCCGAGGTCTCCCAATCCCAAAATGCGCTCTCCGTCCGTCACCACTATGACTCTGATTCTCTGAACGCCCGCCCACTCCTTGAGCTTCTCCAACACCTGGCCCTTGTGTTCTGGCCTGATCACGAGCCCGTGCATCTTGATCGGTAATTGGCTGTACTCCTCGCACGCCTGTCCCACCGTCGGCGTGTACACCACCGGCAGCAGCTCCTGCGCATTGTTTATCAACAGTTTGTAAAACAACGCTGGACTCTCCTGCTGCAACTGCCTCAGGTATACATACTTGTCCAGCTCACTCGTACATTGTCTCACTCCCTCCAACGCTGCTGCCTCCGCCATCGCTCCGCCTCGATTTCTTCTTCCTCTGCCACTCTCTCTCCTGCTCCCGAACTTCTCCTCTGTCCTTAACGATTTTACCAATTCATGTATAATGTCTCGTAAAGAAATCAATCCAATCACAGAACAGAGCAGAGCAGAGAAGACGATTGAAACGTCTCAGATCCCGCGCCTTCTTTTGCTTCTTTCCTAGTCTCTTCTGCTTCTGGCCGGCTCAAAGAAGGAATGTGACTTTTGATCGGCTCGAAGTCTGGGTGCAGTGCTCCTCCCGCATTCCCTGGGGCCGGAGACTTACTCCCCGCGCCTACTCACTTCAATCGCTCGCTGCTCGCTCTCTCCACGATCTTCGCTTTGCTCCTTCTCTGATGCCTAAAGTTCCTCTCTCGTTCGTTAGTTCACTCCTGCCCTTCTCCCCGCGACCTGAGGAGCAGCGAACTCCCAACGAATGAACGTGCTGCCCCACAACAGTGGATTCTCCGGCAGCTAATTGAATTGATCATCCAAATGATCGGTGTTTTCTCGGTCTGCACCCCGACAGCTTTATAGGAGCGGAGCACCCACCACTTCCTTTGCTTTCCCGTTCGGCGGACTTCTGTTTGGTCCACTCGTCCCCGGCTGGATTCGAATTACCCCACCTTGCAATCTCGTACACTATGTCACCGTATCCGCTTACGACAGGTATACGGAAACTTCCCCTAAAACTAGAAAACTAAATGTTCTCTACAATACTTCATGTGTTCTACGTGGTCGCCTTTTCCCTCTATGATGAAGATGACTTAAAGAAGTCAAATACACCAATAAAGGAAGAAAGACCTCAAATACCTCTCTTTCCTATGTTCTAATTTAACGGGTTTATGACATTGAACCAATTTCCCATCCAAAGAAACAAACATGTTTTTTATGATTTAATATAGTGAAGGCAGTGTTCTACAGTGTTCGTCTCGAAGATCTCCAACTCTGATTTGCTACAAGGAATACACATGACCGCAAGATCTATGTGATTACCTCTAATGTGTGGCTATCCGAGTATTGGGTTGCTTAGCATGTTTTCCTTTTTGTAT
This sequence comes from Lunularia cruciata, assembly GCA_948567375.1. Taxonomy (NCBI): domain Eukaryota; kingdom Viridiplantae; phylum Streptophyta; class Marchantiopsida; order Lunulariales; family Lunulariaceae; genus Lunularia; species Lunularia cruciata. The sequence continues at coordinate 53,240,842 of OX419758.1, forward strand.
CCGGTCATCTGTTTCATCTTTGTATATAATCGTTACCATTTGAATCCAAAGCTTCCAAATTCATAAACTTATTGCAATCATAATGAGTTCGTCGTGATTGTGACATACCAATTTTCATATAGAACATTCAGTAAAATTAAGAAGAAGTGACATTTTGGAGAACATACAGTTTCCAGCTTGAAGTTTTGAAATCGGAGATGCGCATCTAAAGCAGCGGTAATCTACGCTAACGAATAGAGGGACGATCCACACGTATTCACATGCGTAGTGGGTAGGTAACGAAGAACGACGAGGTTACTCGTAATGGAATTTCATCTCATCACGAGTAGTTTCATTTGGGGAAGGGCCGGCGTAGGGTCGATCATCCGGACGGGTCTATCAGGAGCAGGGCCGACAGCACCCGCCACCATTTAACACACAGCAGTGTCAGTGGTTGTGAACTACGGTAACCTGAGCAGTGGTAAATCAGTTATCTTGATGCGACGGGGGTCACTGGCATCTTGTCTGTAGTGATTTGACTCTTTCCCAGCCATACATGAGGAAATTAGTCTTGTCCATGTGAAGTCTGTGGTTTCTTGGCAGCACGAGCAACATGGATTTTAACGCAAGGTGCTTAGTTACTGTATTATTGATGGCTTATTAAGAAGTGTTTGAGATGGAGCGTGAGAAGGGAGAATGTGGGAAGTAAGGAAGTCAGCATCGAAGTCGTGTTCATGATCTAGAGCTGAAGATCCGCAGTCAACAAGTAATGGGACGAGCAGAGCTCTAATGGAGAAGAGGACGACGTGAAAATGGAAGGAGAAACCGAGGAGGAAGCACCACGTCAATGATGACTTTGGGATCGTTATATGGGAGAGATTTGGAGAATATCAAAGTCAATGACGTTGTGATGAGCATTTAGACTTGTTTCTTATCATATAGCACGTTGAAGGTAGCCATTTGTACGTTACATCGACGTGATTGTCATAGAGGAGGAATAATACATCATGGACCATAACTTCAAACGGCGAGTTTGATATCGCTAGCCTGAGCATGGTGTCGCTGAAAGGTTGATTTACAACAACTTGTTACACTTGCCATTTAATTCCAGTGTGATAACATCAGCATAAAGTACCGTATTGTGTTCTTCAAGATCGAGAAACTTTGTTCTTCAATTAACCTGGATAATTTTCTCCTCTATCATGGTGACACGTAAGGTCTAATTTCTCAACTCTGCAACCCGCTGGCCAACCTTGAGTGTTCAAGTCATAGCCGCGATGGACACACTTCATCGGTACTGCGTGTCATATTTGCTCTCTGAAATTCATGTTTTGATCCTTAACCCGGAATTGCTCCTCCATGTATTAAATATACCCCATCATCTTTAGCACTTGGCAAACCTCTTCGTTTATATGACATTTCAAGTCTTTTGGATAATATCCCTTCAAATGAACAGTGTACGAAAACAGCTCTTACAGACAAGATCCAATTGAAGACCTTTTCTTAAACCTTCCTCATCTGAGGCAATTGTGGGATGATGGTATTTTACAGCATATTGACATTAGCAATGCTAGTTTACGTGGGACAGTCATTTCACTGCTGTCACGGCGGAAGTACAGCGAAGAGATCTGAGTCATCGATTGACCTGAACTATGTCCATGTCCGCTAAGTTGTGCCAATCGGGTATCCGGCCAACATTGCTATGTCAAGGTCCACTACAGTTCTAGAACTCAGGTCATTTGACCAATAAGATTCGGTCCAGATTAGAGGTTACAGCCGCTGGTGTGCTGCATGCGACTTCGTTCTCCGGATAGTATGCTGTTTTGAAAAAATTAACTTTTGTTTGTTCTAAGCATCCTCATATGCTGTAGATTGTTGGTTGGGGACTTCCACGAGATGGGATTGTGGAATACCTTCCAGTCCAATCCAGTCTTGTTTCTCAAGTTGGTCAAACCGCTGTCTTAACACATAAGTTAATTATGCAAAAATAATTCATAATAGTATTCATATACTATTCTCCTCTTGCTACTCATAGTAGCCGTTGGGATTGCTGCTCAAGAGCCGAAGGCCTGCTAGAAGGCCGATTTTCCACTGCAGAAATTTGGAAACGAGGAAAATATATCCGAGAATAAATGGAAAACTGAGACGACTCCATGGTTATCGTTTCAAACTCAACACCAAACTGCTACTTACGACTTTCAATACTCAAGATCTGCCATACATCTAAAACAGTTTCGTATCTGTTCGTTGCTGTGTTCGCGTTCAGCTAAATCTTCTAGTATTGACGTTTCTTTAAAAGATGAATCGTACGTAGAACATCTCAAACTTGCATTGTCATTAAAAACTTGCATTTGTCAAACTTGCATCTCAAACTTGCATTGTCATTAAGAAACGCAGAGTTGAACATTTCAAGGGTTCTCATACACTCTAAAACATCGGATTTGATCTAGTATGTCTCCTGAACTTGGGTGAAATGAAGCTACTCCCCGAAATAAAGAACAGCTCAAATCTGGGAACCTTCGCTCCGTCCTTTTAGACCTTTCTAATGTACGTTCGCGTATTGTCATGCACTTTAGAAGGCACAATAGAAAATGAGAGAGAAGGGGCGACCGCGTAGAAAAGAGGAAGGATGGGAAGACCCCATCAAGCCGTACAAAGGTGAGACAAAATAAGTAAGATTGGGGTTAAGCCCAATAAATGAAGCAATGCAAATTATTCTGCCTAGTAAGTCTGATTGTACGCATCGTGTGTGTGACAGTACAAGCCACATCGTCCCTTTCCTGCCTCTCGAACCTGGACGCACCCAGCCATGCACCGACTTGATCGTGGTATATATGCATCGATTGTTTCTATGTCATTGCGGAGACTGATTCCTCGCTTTGTTTGTCGTGTTGATGTGGGTCCACGGTGAGAGCTGACTGAATTTTTATCGTAAGCCAAACCAACCCTTCCAGTATGAAGGCAGTTGTCATTTGATTCCCGTAGTTTGTCAAATTAACTCGAGTTAATTGCAGATGGTATGTCAGAGAAGTCTCATAAAAGAGACGCTTTCTCGTCCGGAGACAACTCTTGCAGACTTTCCACAGATCGCGAGAGGGAGGCAGTCACGCATAAGACTTTTCGTGTTATTCTCGACCAGACCAGATTGATACGAAAGCTTATCGGTCGATGTGTTGGACTCATTCTTCTGATCATTGGAAACATGATCATATATCTATCGTGTTTATCTGGTGGTCCTTTCTCTTCTCAATTCTTGGGTTTGGCTTCCATCCAATCGTTACTTATGTGAAGCATTAGTCTTCCACTACACACGACTATGATCTTTTGATTGAAGATTCAACGTGAAGATTGAACTGAAGTTTAGCAAAGAGGCGAAGCCTTTTGATCTCTTGATTGAAGATTGATTGTCAAGAGTTAACTGAAGTTCAGCAAAGAGGCGGTGCATTATTCTATTATAAATAGAGTCCTACAGATTATTAAGAGGATGTTGATAAAAAACAATTGAGTGTTGTATCAAGAAGCTGCAATAGATCTTAGACAAGGAGACGAAGCAGATCGATCTTATGATAGATCATAATTTTCTCAATCTGTAATCTTTCGATCCAATCTAGTGGAACTAGCATAAAGACTCCGCATGGGGACATAACCCATCTTGGGTGAAGCTCGATAACAAATTTGTGTCTCTTATGTGATCTAGTGTTTATGTTTGATTGAGCACGATGATTCCTAACAAATGGTATCAAAGCTAGGTTAGCATAGAGATATTTTCTCAATCTTTAGAGTTGTCAGATTAAAAGCAAACAATAATGACATAAGACAAATTCAGAGTTGAAAAGATAGATGGAGAAGATTTTGGACAGTGGAAACTTCAGATTGAGGACTACCTTTATCAAGAGGATTCATATGCTCCACTTGAAGCAGTGAAACCAGAAATTGCAAATGTTGTCACAACATTTGTAGTGCCGAAGTTAGGTTGCTCGAACGCTAGAGTGGTAGTGTTGGTAGTGATACTTATTTTGGTAATTACTCATGGATTACTTGTGGGCGGTCCGATTTATGTTATGGCTATTGATCACATGGTAGGACCCACCATGACTTGCACCATTTGTACTGTCGGATGTGCCTGAGCAGTGCAATTAGTGCTAGAGACCTAAGTTGAGCAGAGGGGTAACCTTCAAAGTGCAGCTCCAAAGAATTGACTTCTCTAATGTTGAGCCTTTGAGTTCTTGGCTACGGTGGACAAAGACCGCTACCGTCACCTGGAGTCTCTTAGTTAGAATATGTGTGGCTTGATTGTAATCAATGCATAGTTGTTAATAGATTGTTGAGTGAAGGATTAAGTACATGTTTGATTTGAGTGTGATTTGAGTGGAAGGATGAACTGATTACATAAGAGAAGTGAGAGTCAAGGGGAAATCGAGTGCAAGAACAGAGGATGTTTGTGATATTTTTGAGCCTAGTTGATTGTTGGTGTTTTGATCATAGTCCTAGATTTCCCTAAGATATTTCAATCATACGGAAGCACTATGCAAATTGATGTAGATTTGCTAGTGGGGCAAACATGTGCAAAAGCACTAGTCAAATTTGTGAGAATTGAGTCAATAGGTCAATGGGTCTTTGATTTAAGCCCAAGAAGTGGAATTATGATTGATTTGGTTTGAATTGACCTTGAACTACAAAGTGATAGATTTGGGAACCCATCCCCTCACATTAGGGATCTGGAGATCCCCATTCTCTCAATTTTGCTCAAGTTGAGAGTTAGCAAAGGGTTTCGCAATCACCCAACTATAGAGGAGGTGTATAACAAGTAGCTAGACATATTATCTAGAGGTGAAAATTGGCTTGGCAACATCTAGAAGGATATTGTGTACAATGGGCTAGGGGGATCAGACAGAGGTATCACCAAAGAGCACCTCTACTAATATGGCAGAAGCCAAAAATAACTTGAAAATTTTAGAGCCAATTTTGGAGGACTAACCGGATGAATTAGGCCTCAAAAATAAAAAGATTCCACACTCCTTAAGGGGAATAAGTCCTATCTTCTCCCCCTTATGATTTGTCTCATCAAGAGCTTTCCAACCGTACCTCAACCACACCATTTTGAGCTCCCTACAAGAAGATTCCCTAAAGATTCTCTTTGGTCAAACCCATTTTGACCAACTAGAAAGGACAAGGATTGACATGTGACCCATCCAAATAACTAATCCAAGGATGGAGCTTGCAGATAGGTCATCAATCCAAGGGTGGAGCTTCCTTTGAAGGGAACTTCTTTGCTATATAATAAAGAGAAGGTGCTCCTTTGGAGCATCAAAGCATTGAGTGTGAAACTTTTGTTTTCTCTCTTGTATCTCTCTTGGAGAGTTCTCTTGTCCTCATAATATTACAATGGTGTCAGAGTGGGTGTTTTAATCCAAGAGAGTGGATCACACCTCTTGGAAGAACATGAGCTACTAAAACTGAGTAATTTGAAGGGAGAAACCATAGTGCAATTGCTAGACTTGGGAAATGTTTTAGAGAGCGGATGGGATGGGGGCACCGGGAGGATAATTTCTTGCACCTAACTTCTCATTCTTGAATCTATTCCACATCAAGATTATGTACATCTAACGTGAGCAAATGATAGTAACTCTTGTTTATCACTTTGAAGCAGAATTCACGGACAAAGTGATGAATTCACCAAACATGGTGATTCTACCTGTGATGGTATACGACAAAAAGTGGGATTTGAATTTTTACATTCTATTATGATGTTATGGATCTGAATGTACAAAATCTTCACCCTTTCAATATGCAAGTAGAAATCCTTTATGTAATTAGACCAAAAGTGATGTTTAGAGATTTTGTAATCTGCAATTTTGGTGAGAAATATTATCAACAAGTGATAGCTTTTGAGGTCCCAATGGTAGTCCCCGTAATTTTTTCTCCCTCTTGAGTGATCATTCAAACCCTCTATTGAAGTAGGAAGTAGAAATTGAACATTGGTCGTATGTAGGAATCATGGGTCCGCAATTGTGTAATACCAAGAGCTAGCCATATGATCTCAATGTGAAATTTGGTTTGGTAACATCTGAAATGATGTTATACATGATGGACAAATAGATCAAATAGAATTATCACCAAAAGAGTACTTCTACTAATAGGGCAGAAATTGAGATAGACTTGAAAAACTTAGAACCAATAGCTAGACATATGATTTAAAGGTGAGAATTGGTTTGGTAACATCTAGAAGGATGTTACACATGATGGACTAAATAGATCATAAAGAGGTATCACCAAAAGGGGACTTCTACTAATAGAGTAGGAACAAAAAATGTCATCTATGAATTTTGGAGGCCTAAATGGATGAATTAAGCCTCAAAAATGTGTAGATTCCCCCCCCCCCCTCTTCCAATAAAGGAAAGGATGACCTTCCCTCCTCCTGGTTTATCTCATTGAGAGCTTTCCAACAGTATTGCACCCACGTGATTGTGAGATTCCTACAAGAAGATTCCCTAGAAGATTCCCTTTGATCAAAGCATGTTTGACCAACCAGATAGGATCAAGATAAACATATCACCCATCCAAGTAAGTAATCCAAGGGTGGAGCTTGCTGACATGTCACCTATCTATGTGCCTAATCCTATGGTGGAGTTTCCTTGGAGGAGATCTCCTTTGTATATATAATAAAGAGAAGGTGCTCCTTTCGGGCATTTGATGATTGAGTATAAAATATTTGTTTTCTCTCTTCTCTTGTCCTCAAGAGTATTACAAATTGTAGGAGTTGATGCAAGGAATGCAGGGGATGTTGAACAAGTTTTGGGAAATCAAGATGATCATGGAGGAATTGCAAAATCAAATATGTGATATCAAGAACAATCAAGTAATGCAAGAAGTGGAGTTGTCTCAACAACCAGCACCAACTTTTGAAGTACCTAGAGATTTATGCATGCTGATGATATCAATCTAATCAACAACCAAGCTACATTGTTATTATGAATGGAAAAGACATGCAACATTGAGCCTTACAAAGGATAGCGTTCCATGGGAATAGTGGAAAATTGGATTTCAAGAATGAATTGATACCTTTGATTGTTCACAACGGAGATCACTAATCATTATGTATGCATGTTTGCATGTGAATACTTGACCGATAAAGCCCTCATATGGTCTGACGCTCGGGAACAATCATTGCTAGTAAAAGGAAGAGAGGTCACTTCGACAACCATGCAAGAAGGGCTGATCAAGAATATCCAATCTATGGATTCTGTGCAAATAGCCCAAACCAGACTCTGGGAGTTGAAGCAAAAGAATAGCATACAAGAGTATGTGGAGGCATTTCTAGATCTATAGGTTGCAATAAAAGATATGAGTCCAGCCAAAGCTCTTGATAATTTCAAGAGGGGATTAAAAGAGCGGATTTGCCAAGAGATAATGGTGCAAAATCCTCATACTATTTTTGAAGCCATTGCATGCACTCAAAGAATAGCAGGGGCACTTGGAGGAGGTGAGCAATAACACCAATGCAAACTATCAGGTTGAGTCACACCATTTTGGTGGACCATTTCTTATAGAATTGTGCAACATTTTGTTTTGAAACCAAGGAGAAAGACCTCTCCAAGGAGAACAAGGATGGGTTGAACAAAGGAAAGAAGAGGTCCCACCAAGAGAAGGGGCTCAAGTAGAACAACAACAATGCTACAATTGTGGCCAAATTGTGCACATAGCCACAATTGTTCTGCTTGTCATCTTAGAGGCCCTCGGCCTCTATACAAGTGGCCTCTAAACCACATGGAGAGACAAATTGAAGAGGAAGATATGGAAACCACATTTGAAAACAAAGATTACCAATAAATGTACCTTGTGGCCTTACTTGCTCGATGAAGAAGAGTAAAAGCGGGGGAAGGAAGAGGACAAGTGTGCAAAGATAGAGAAATATAAACACACAATTAAGTGTTGTAAATGGCAATCCAATGAGAGTGTTGATAGACCCTAGTGCAAGAAAGAATTTCTTGTCTTGCTTTGTTGCAATAAGTTTGGGGATGGAACTAGAGAAGGATGAGAAGGACAAAGTAGAGTTATGTGATGGCCAGATAGAGAGGATTGAGTCATTACCTAAAAGAGGTAATACTCTCTCTAGGATGGTACCAAGAAGCAATTGAGTGACAAGTAATACAACTACCTCATTATGATGCAATCTTAGGTATGTTATGGATGGAACACTACAACCTCATGGTGGATTGGAGAAAGGAAGTAGTGAAACTAGTCAATGGAAGACCTTTCGGGTTAAAGGAGGATCACAAAGGCAAGAGTTGCTTCTATATGTCATCAGGACCATATTTATTGGTAAGACAAATAGATGTTTCATGGGTTTAATAAGAGAAGTTCAGAGTGCCCAACACAATAGACAAATTCTTGAGAAATTGAAAGATGTGGTCAATGAAATCCAAGATATCTTTTTGGATGAATTACCCATAGGTTTACTACCAAAAAGGAGAGTAGATCATAAAATTGAGATACTTCTTGGAGAGTCACGATCTTGTAAGACCCCATATTGACTATCACCTCATGAGTTGGAGGAGTATAAGGCTCAAATTGAGGATATGTTGTAGAAGGGTTTATCCAACCCAATGTATCACTATGTGGGGCTCTTATATTGTTTGTGACGGAACAATATGCATGTGCATTGATTACAAGGAACTGAATCAACAAGTGGTGAAGAAAAAATATTCATTACCTCGCATGGATGACTTGTTTGATCAACTCAATCGCGAAGGCACTTCACCAAACATGATTATTGGAGTGATTACAACTAAATCGGAATTGCGGAAGAAGACATATGCAAAATGGCCTTTCAAACAAAATATGGTCACTTTGAGTACTTGGTGATGCCATTTGGACTCACCAATCCTCCAACCACTTTCATGAGTTTGATGAATGATATATTTCATCCATACTTGGATAAATATGTTATCATTTTTCTTGATGACATCTTAATCTACAATAGTAGGAAGCTGATAGAGCCCAAGCAACATCTACAAGAAGTCCTCCAGATTTTGTGACAGAATCAATTGTATGCAACAATCTCAAAGTGCAAGTTTAGCAAATCTGAAGTAGACTATTTAGGGCATAGAGTAAGTGCAAAAGGTATCCAAGTGTTAATAGATAAAATAGATGTCATTAAAAAATAGAGTGCTCTAAAAGATCAAACTCAACTCAGGAGTACTTGGGATTTATTGTCAATTTTTCAAGGACTTCTCCAAGATTGCACAACCTCTAACAACACTATTGGGCAAAGGGAAGAAGTGGATATGGGGAACCATGCAAGAATTAGACTTTTAGGAGTTGAAAGACGTATTACAACATGCACCAATCTTGAAATGGAATGACCAAAAAAATCCAATCAAGATGGCCATAGAAGCACCAAGTGTAGCAATAAGAGTAGTCCTACAACAAGAATGGAAGGATGGATGGCACCCAATTGCATATTCTCTCATAAGTTGTTATTGGCAAAATGCAACTATCACACCACTGAACAAGAAGAGTTGGCTATTGTCCTTGCAACCAATCATTGGAAGCACTATCTAGAAGAGAAGGCATTTGTGGTAAAGATGGACCACAAACATCTAGTCTACCTCAAGACACAAAAATATCTTTCTTGTCAACAAATTCAATGGACAAAGTGGAGAAAACATTTCAATGTGACAATCAAATATGTGGAAGGCAAGAAGCAACTTGCAAATGCATTCACCTGAATGCCGATGGCAAACCATTTGGTGGTGGAAGTCAAGATGAACCCTAAATTCTAGCCCAAGATTTTTACTACTACAAAAATTGATCTACAAATTGTAGGTGCTCAATCATTCAAAAGCATCACCAGCACCCAAGGACTCACCTTCCATGATGGCAAGTTCTAGATCTTGGATAACATGGATCTAAGAACCACCATCTTAGTATGTCATGATTTTGACGTTATAGGTCACATTGGACTAGACAAGACCTTGGATGCAGTCAAATGCCACTACTATTGGCCCAAGATTAGTAGCAATATGATGTAATATGTTTGGAGTTGCCTACTTTGTCAACAAAATGAGGCTTCTAATCAAGCTCCCATAGGACCCCTCCAACCTCTCCTCACTCCTACACAACATTGGGAACAAGTAAGCATGGATCTGGTTTGTGAATTCCCCAAGACCACCTCTAGGTTTGACTCCATTGTAGTCTTTGTTGACCAACTCAGCAAAATGATTTATGTGCATTCTACCACCAAGGATGTGATTGCCCCACAACTAGATCAATTGTACTTAGATGCACTCTTTTCTATCATGGCTTGTCTCGAGTGCTCATCACAGATAAAGGCACTCAATTCACTAGTTTTTTTTGGAGAACACTCTTTGGGTTCTTCAAAACCAAATTGGCCATGTCCATAGCTTACCATCCACAAACTAATGGACAAATAAAGAGGGCAAATCACACTATTGAGGACATGCTTTGAGGCTTTACTTTGGATGAGCAACATTACTCCCATTGGTGGAATTTGCTTACAACAATTCAGTGAATGCCTCCACACAAGTCACACCATTCTTCCTCATGTATGGAAAGCATCCTTTCATACCTTCAAGGTTAATGAAGGTCCGTCTGGTGGCTACCAAGGTTGACTTTGTCAACACTTTTGTTTCTAGAATTCAATACGGTGTGGAGAATGCCAAGCACAAGTTGCAAATCACCCAAAATTGGCAAAAGTAATATGCAGATGCACACTGCCAACACATGGAGTTCAATATGGGAGACCAAGTCTAGTTGTCAACCACCAACCTCAAGTTAGTTGGTCCTCATAAGCTCAAACCTTATTTTATTGGACCTTTCTCCATCCTATATCGCATTGGCACAATGGCCTATCACCTCAAGATATTGCCACCAAATGTTTCATGTTTCCTTATTATGCCAATATGCTTCCAGGCCACCCCACTTCTCTTCCATCCAAGAAAGTTGACCTTGTCTAACACTTGATGAGGCAGAGTAGTATGAGGTTGTATGCATTCTCCAAAAATGCATCCGTGGAACTTGCTATCTTTGTGTGGAATATTTGGTCCATTGGAAAGGGTACCCACTATATGAGGCAACAAAGGAGCCAGTAGCCAACTTAACCAATGCACCGGTGTTAGTTCAATCTTTTGAGCAACAACTTTGCAATGAGAACATTGCGTCTTAAAAGAGGGAGGTCTCTACTACAAGTAGTTTGACATATTATCTAGAGGTGAAATTGGCTTGGTAACATCTAGAAGGATGTTGTGTACAATGGGCTAGGAGGATCATATAGAGGTGTCACCAATAGAGTACTTCTTCTACTAATAGAGCAGAAGCCAAAAATAACCTGGAAACTTTAGAGTCAATTTTGGAGGCCTAAATGGATGAATTAGGCCTCAAAATGGAAAGGTTCTTCTCCTTAGGGGACAAAAAGGCTTGTCTTCTCCTCCTTATGATTTATCTCATCAAGAGCTTTCCAATGGTACCTCATCCATGCAATTCTAAAATCTCTATAAGAAGATTCCTAAAAGATTCCCTTTGGTCAAACCCATTTGATCACCTAGATAGGACAAGGATTGACATGTCACCCATCCAGATAACTAATCCAAGGATGGAGCTTGCTGACAAGTCACCAATCCATGTATCTGATCCAAGGGTGGAGCTTCCTTTGACGGGATACTCTTTGCTATGTAATTAAGAGAAGGTGCTCCTTTGGGTCATCGGAGCATTGAGTTTGAAACTTGTGTTTTTTTCTCTTGTATCTCTCTTGGAGAGTTCTCTTGTCCTTGGAGTATTACATGAGGTATGTTAGATTTGTAGAGGTTACCCAGAGTTGGAGGAGATACCTTGAACTGCCCTAGCTAGTTTAGAGGCTTTGAGGTATAGGGTTGTGGGCTAGAGAGGCTACTAAGGCCTAGAAGGCTAGCAAGCCAACTTGTTGGCATGAGGCTAGCTAGTTTAGATGAGTTTTGGTCACTATTTGGCCAAATCTACTCACCTTTCTAGATTGTGCGCAATAGGATTTGAATCCCATATCTTTGGTTCCTAGACTAGTGTTGTAGCCAATTGGTACCTTCACTTGTTGTCCTAGTGATTGGTAGACTGATACATATACACATGTAGCTTTGGCTAAGAGAGGAAATTTGATCCTATCCTTGGTGATCTTGGTAGCTTAGGAGTAGGAGGTAGACACTCTTATTATGTCAAATGCCAAATAGTAGTAGAGTCAATCTAGTGTTAATTTATGATATGGAGTGTTTTGTTTGGACTTCTTGTGATAAGAACCTCCCTCTCTTCAAACCTACAATTCTTTGTCTTGTCTATGCACCATGTTTATATGAGGTGCCTAGACTTTAGAGCACTAGTGCTTTGGTGTATACCTGATAGTGAGGTTGGAGTGATGACCAATCAGACTATCTATATTTCTCTCCAATGAGACAAGAAGTGATGATCTACATACCATGAGAGTACATGTTGTGATGGCAAATTATAGGTCATCCTTTTCCCTAGTGTAGTTGTTGCAGTTAGAGCTACATTAGTGAGTGGTGTTCAATTGGTGGTGGCACTTGGTAGTGATCCTTGGTGGAGTACTTGTGATGGTTATAGTTGTGGTTTAAGTTACATTATCATGATGGGGTTCTTTTGGGTTTTGAGAGTAGATATCACAATAGTACACAATGGGTTTACATTGAGTAGCACTCAATATTAGCCTATATCTTGAGTCCCAATGAGGGAGGAGATTAACTCTGATTTGGAGTCTGATACAAAAGTTGATTCAGTTGAGAGTGCACTTGGTGTGTCCGCACCATTGTTCTAGCACATAGACAAGATTTATAAGGTCTCCAAAGGCTCCAAGGGCTACTTTGGTACAATGGATACCATTGAGTTGGATGATTTTATCCATGAGTTTGATAGTTGGTGTGATTTGTAGCAGATGCAAAACCCAACTTTGCAACTTTGCATCTCTTCATGGCATGGAAGGGGTTGTTTTAGCACTTAGAAAGTCCATTGATGGATGATTATCATGAGTTTAAGAGAGCTCACTTGGATGAGATCAAGCTATGGAGACAATATTGGTCTCCAAACTACATCCCTATCACTTTAGGCTTGTTGCTAGGAGTAGATTGGCAATACCCACAAGTTCTACCTCTAGAAGTGTTGGTGGATCTGATGGAAGTGCACTAGTTGGAGATGGTGCTACTACAAGTAAAGGTACCACTATAAGAGGTGGTGCAATTCCAGGGTTTAATCCCATGGTGGAACTCTTCTAGTGCTTGAGGTAGAATGTGACAACCCGGCAAATATCACTTTTGCGGTAATCGGGTAAGTAAAGTTCGTTCCCGTAGAGATACGAGTCAGAAATGTCCAAATACAAAGCAAAGTAACAATTTCAGTTCTTCTTGAGTTCTTCTTTAGTCTCTCAAGTAGAAACCACACCCAAAAGAGAGTAACAAGCACTGACTCGCAGTCTTGTCACACATTAACACTCCTTAATCACAAATCCATCAAATCTTTCCAAACAATTTTGATTGTGATGATTCAGCTCTCCCAAAAACAGCACTTCACTGCAAAACAACTTTGCCTTAGAATTTTGTTCCACCCCTCCACTGAAGCCACAACTTCCTCCATCGCCAACACAAAATGAAGATCCCACAGAAGGGAAGTTACGTTCCTCTCCCTGGCAAAGACTCGTATCTCTGGTGAAAGGCCCCCAAGGAACCAGGTAATGGCTTGGGCATCGGAGTATCCCACCATCCCCGATTGCTTGGGAACTCAGTTCAGTAGTGCCATGAACCGCTCAGAGTAGTCTCTCAACTTCTCCTTCTTGCCCCGGTCCAAATCGTTGAGTGCCGCGAAGACACTTGTATTGTAGTCAACTTCTTGGAATTGTTCCAAGAAGTTGTTTCTCAAGTCTGCCCAGTCCGATGGTACAAACCCCTTTTGAGTCACATGGGTGTACCAACTCCAAGCTTTTTTGCAAAGCAGACTTGGGAAAATTCTCAGTCAATCCGCCGAGTCATGCTCCTTGTTAGCAAAGGAGATGACTTCGAATTCTTCGATGAATTCATCGGGGTCTTCATCTTGTTCTGTCCCCTTATACTTTTGATAGGCGTGTCGGGTGACAGGGAGCAAAGTCATCATTCGATGCACTGGGATCGGCTGAGGTAATGTGGAACTTGACGGAACGGAAGGATTGGCTGGAATTGACGCCGTGTTGTCAGCCCAGGGATTCCAATTCGTCAACTTCAAGGTAGGGTCTTCTTCAACAATTTCTGCTATGAGGGTGTAGACTTCAACCCGAGTGGAAGATTCAGGATCAACACCTTTGATGGGTTCTTCAAAATTCCTTTGGGACAACCAAGGAATCATTCGTAGAAGATATTGACACTCGTCTTCAGTAAGTGTTCGTGCTGTCTTTTCTCAAACAAAGGTCTTCAAGGAAACAACTTCCTTTATAGCTCTAGGGGAAGTTGGTGTACTGGGCCGCAATGCATATGTTTGCCCACTTGATTCTTTCTTCTTCTTGGAAGAAGAGTGAGATGCAAAGTAGCCTTGCCAACCACCTTCGCATTTCTTGTGGTCAAGTTCTCATAGGGCTTCTTGCACTTCGTGAAGGAGTTGAAACTCCAATGCCTCTCGTTCAGTTTCGTCAACAATGGATGGCACGTTCAGATGTTCGTCTTCTTCACGCTGAAGTGCTTGTCTTTGAGCTCTCTCTTCCCGTTGTTCTCTCAATGCAGACATTCATATTTTGTTGATACCTAGTTTCCAATTTGGCTTTGTATTCTTCCACTTCCAAGATTTGTATCCCCGGCAGCGGTGCCAAAAATCATGTGACCACCCGACAAATATCACTTTTATAGTAATCGGGTAAGTAAAGTTCATTCCCGCAGAGATACGAGTCAGAAATGTCCAAATACAAAGCAAAGTAACAATTTCAGTTCTTCTTGAGTTCTTCTTTAGTCTCTCAGGTAGAAACCACACCCAGAAGAGAGTAACAAGCATTGACTCGCAGTCTTGTCACACATTAACACTCCTTAATCACAAATCCATCAAATCTTTCCAAACAATCTTGATTGTGATGATTCAGGCTCTCCCGAAAACGGCACTTCACTACAAAACGACTTCGCCTTAAAATTGTGTTCCACCCCTCCACTGAAGGCACAACTTCCTCAATCAAAATTGTTTCACATCAACTTCATACTACACTCCCAAATGCAGAATACTACCAACACTACAATTCCTCTCAGATCTGTCAAGGCATTGCTTCGATTGCACTTCACTCAGTATCAAACACACAGAATGAAGATCAAGGTTGTGGAATCCAACATCCAACAAGCACTCTGACTTGCACTTCGAATTTCTCCAAACACTCACAAACACAATTGCAAAATTGATACTCAGAATCAAGCTCAAGCAACGAGCACTACTTCACAGCACTTTGCTTTATCTATTCTCAAAAATAATGAGCACTGAACAACATTTTCCTACGAATGCCACTCTTAAGTAGTGAACAATCGACAGTTCTAACAACTATACCATTCTACAACAACTGTTCTAACCTGCATATCCAAAATGACAATGCACCTCTTCATATCTGCCCCTTCAAATCTCAAATTGGTTTCTACTCCGATCCGATGTCTACTTCTTCCTCGGCTTTCAAACCCGAACCCAAAGTAATCTTACTTCCTACTACATTTTCCTCGGGTTTCACATCTCCTACTTCTTTGACCAGATCCAGCAATTCTTTTTCCTGATCTGAAATTGCACTAGTGGGTAATCTATCTAACTCCTTATCTCCTGACCCACTCTTCTCTAATGTCTCTAAGGGCAACTCCGAAGACATTTGGATTCCTATGGTATCTACTTCGGGTTTTGCCTTAACATCTTTCTGAAGCTTTTCTAACTCTATTTTCACTAAGTCTAATCTAATTGAAATGTTATCCTCTACTTCTAACACCTTTCTATCTACACGAGTTCTTAGTTTTATTAACAAGGCATTCATCTCCGTGTCCTTCGCTTGTCTTCGCCTTGTCTCCTACACCAACAACTTCAACTCGTGCAGTCGTGCTTCTTCAATTCAAACGCTGGCTTCTGTACTTAACATTGCATTCACTCTGAGGACTATCTCCTTCAATGGCTCCAATCTTGTCTTTCATTCTCATTCTCGATCTGCAATCCATTCCTCTCTGGACATCGCCAACTCTTCCTCAAACTCGGCTTTCACCGCTTCCTTCTCTTTCTCCTTTTGTACAACTTTCTCTTCCTGATTACGAAGTAACTCTCGTAATCTCTCTTCTTCTCTATACCGCATAGACAACTCTCTTTGCCAAAGTTGCTTCTTCTCCTCCATACTCTCCATCACTCGATCGAGCTCTTGTTCCTTTGATGCTACCCTTGCCATAGCATGGATAAGCTCTACTCTTGAATCAGCAAACCGCTGCTTCAAGATTTTGTGCTCCGCTACCTGTCTCTCCCTTGCGATGTCACTCTTCCTCGCAAGATCCTCTTGATAGCTCACTTCTCTCTTCAGGTCTTCGATTACCTGACTTCTCTCTATTGCTTCCGCTCACAGTACTTCTCTCTCCTTCTCACCTCGGGTCATACACCTCTTCACCTCCGAGTTCTCTTCTTCTAATCTTGCTACCACCTGCAATACAGTCTTTACTTCTGGACAAGTTGACTGCATCTCCTTCTTCTTCTGCTCCAACTTCACCAACAGCGGGCACACTACCTCTCGTAGGTACTCTACTCCCTCACTGGCAACTTCTTCCTCCTGCGGAGTAATTTCTTGTTTCTCCTCGTGTTCTCCTAATACGCGCCTTCTTCTCTGAAGTCTTCGTATCGGGATTGATGCCTCACTACCCGAGCTGTCTTCTGCCTCTTCCTTCACTCTACTCGGCTCCACCTCACACTTCGCCTTATGTCTCAAGCAAACTCCTCGCTGTACTGCGATCTTCTTCTCCTCGAGCACCGGTACTTTGTCTTCCAGTGCCGCATTGTCTTCGGCTTCTACTTTGGCTTGCCTTTCTTCTTCGTATTCTTCAGCCACTGGCGCCAAGGTCATTTCTCCACCGTCTTCACTGTCACTGCTAGTATCTCCGCTCTGCAGTGTCAGCTCAGGTTCCTCCTCATGTTCCGAGTCCTCCGTCTTGAGCTCGGCCTCGCCTTCTGAGTCTTCATCTTCTGACTCAATCACCACCATTCCTTGCCTCGGGTTATTTTTTTGCATCTTCCGAGGTTTCTTGTTTTCTTCGGCTTCTGCTTGCCGAGTTCTCTTCTTCGTCGGGGTACTTACTACGACCTCCACGTTTTTCCCTATCTTTGCGTAGTAGTCATCCGTGCTCCGGATTTGGAGAATGTATTGCTGCTCCTTGACATTGACTTCCTTTTGCACATCCGGATGGAAGTGCGACACCATCCAATTTTGCTCTACCGAGGTCAGCAAATTGAGCCCGAGGTAGAAGTGCGCCGCAAACAGCACAATGTAATGTGGAGGTGACTTATCCCGCAGATTCCACACCATGTGCCTCGTTTTCTCGTGAAAACACCTCGCCCAATTAATTGATTCTCCTGCAAACAATTTGTGAAAGAACACCGCTTGGTGTTTCATCACATAAGTTGTTCTCTCCGGCTTCAGGATTGCCATCAAAGCACTCACAATTCCTCTCTTGATAGGATCTTTGTAACTTTCTACCTTGTACCCATTCTTTGTTCTCTTCGACGAGAAGGCATCTCTCACCTCTTGCGTTTCTTGGGCTATCTCTCCTTTCTCCAAGAATGTGGCTCCCTATTCCGAACCCGCCTCCTTCTCGAGTACGAGTCTCCAATCCGACTCTGTCCAGCGAGCCGGATTTCCTCTCTTCCCTTCTTCCTCGGGACCATCGAGACACTTACTCTCGATGATTTCTGTCATGAATCCTGGAAAACTTACGTTCCAGTTCCATGCCAGAAAGGTGATCCGAAGTCGGCTCAAGACTTTGATCCTCGCTACTACATCTAATCTCCAAATTGCATGATTTCTCACTGCAAATTCAGAGTTCTTCTTCCCTCCTCCCATCTCTTCTGCTTTCTTACTGTCTCTTGATTTCTCTCTTGCGACTTCTCCCTTGCGCACTAACCCGAGTCCAACTTTATTTCCCTTTCCCCGATCACCTGCAAGACGACTCCTCAATGGCAAAGGAAAATTGCTCGACATTTGTCATTGCAGTTTTGATTTTTATAGAGTTGCACTTCTTTGTCTTCCGTCACTTTGAGTTTCTACCGAGAAATCACACCTCCGGCATGCACCTATCACTATCAATCAACCTTCGCGCGTATGAGCTGCCAGTTTTGAAACGGCCCCTTCTTGAATTTCTCGCCCCGACGCAAGGTTGTTAGACGGTCTTCGCCTCGGGTTGAGCTCCCCCCGATCCGAAGACAATCTACTTCATATTGTATGTTGACAGGGCATTTCCGAGTACTTCGCCTTATGACCCAAAGTCACTTTACTTTGGGTTTCATCCCAAAGACAATTTTCTTTGCCTTCTTTGGCCATACAGGCACAATCCAACTTCTCTATACACTTCTTCTCCTTTATTTTGAAAAAAACAAAAAATGTGGGCACCACATAGAACTACTAGAGAGAGCAGATTGACAAGTTGAGGAGCTTGCAAGAATTCCAAAAAAAGGCTAAAGAGAACCTACATGAGGCATACACTTGCATGAGACAGTTGATCAGTTTCACTTAGGAAGTTATTGAGTCCCAAGTAGTCCAATTTTGGTATGGGATCCTAAACATGGAGTTGCGACGTAAGGTGCATGATGTTATGTTGTTATAGGCTACTTCACCTACTTAGGCTATGGTCTTTAGTTTGGCTAAGTGCATTGAGCTCAACATGGTGGAAAAGAGAGTGGTGACATCTAGATTTGGTAGGGAGACCTCATCCACAACTATTACTTCTTTTAGAGTGCAACAAAGTGCACCATGCCATGTTGGTTTCCAAGGACAGCCTAAATCCTATAGAGCGAGTGGAGGACCTAGTGTAGCTAGACCCTTATCTTCATTTTTGGGTCAACAGCAGCTAGTGAGTGGCGGTGTTGCTTGTTGGACTTGTGCTGGACCTCACCATAAGAGAGAGTGCACTCAAGGAAGTAGACTTGATACCTCTGGTGCATCACAGTCCACACAAAGATAGTGTAAGCATTGTCATAGACTTGGTTTATTTTATTAATTATTGAAAATAGATTTAAAACTAGTGACCGATGCTTTGACCTACACTCGAAGTTACAAAGTGGTAGAGTTGCTATGGTAGGTGGTAAAGGAGCTCCAGGTCATGGAGGACAAGGTGATAGAGGTGGTGGTAAAGGATTCACACTTGGTAGGGATGCACTACCTGCCCTTACTTTTGATATAGCCATGGCTACTTGGATTGAGTAGTTGGAGCAGAGATTGGCTAGCATGGCCATAGCTTAAAGGCTTCTATCTCATATGCGGGTGATAGAGACATCTTAGACTTCATGTATGGAGCAGCACAAGTGGATGCATCTACCGTAGTGACTAGGAGTGCAGTATATGGTCTAGAGCCTAGAGGAGCATTAGTGGAGTTGAACCCACAAAGAAGAGAAGCTAGTAGACATGTTAGACTTCCCCAACCTTTACACTCTTTGAGGCACTACAAATCATATCCATGGCTCCTAAATGTCCTAGTGCAAGTGTGGTAGGTGGTGATAGGATGCATGATTGACTACTTACTAGTCAACCACCTATTACTACACATATTGAGTCTAGCACAATGTTGGGGGCTGCTCAATTGATTATGCACTTTCCATTATTCTTAGCCAATGACATGTGTACATTGGGAGTTGACCCAGCCCCAGTATAATGTTCTAAGGATAGTAGAGAAACACAAAACAGAAAACACAAGTATCACATTCAAACTCCGGTACCCCAAAGGAGCACCTTCTCTTTATTATATAGCCAAAGAGGATCTCCTCCAAAGAAGCTACACCATAGGATTAGGTACATGGATATGTGACCTTTCAGCAAGCTCCACCCTTAGATTACTTGCTTGGATGGGTGACATGTTGGTCTTGGTACCATCTAGTTGTTCAAACAAGCTTTGATTGGAGGGAATATTTTAGTGAATCTTCCTATAGGAATCTCAAAATCACGTGGATGAGGTACCATTGGAAAGCTTTCGGCAAAACAAACCAGGAGGGAGGGAAGGCCAACCATTTCTTTGTGGGGGAGGGAATCTGCACATTTTTAGGCCTATTCATCCATTTAGGTGTAATACTCAAAGGACAAGAGAACTCTTCAAGAGAAAAAACAAAGATTTCACCCTCAATCCTTTGATGCCCCAAAGGTGCACCTTCTCTTTATTATATAGCCAAAGAGGATCTCCTCCAAGGAAGCTCCACCATAGGATTAGGTACATGAATAGATGACCTATCAGCAAGCTCCACCCTTAGATTACTTGCTTGGATGGGTGATATGTTAGTCGTGGTCCCATCTGGTTGGTGAAACAGGTTTTGATTGGAGGGAATCTTTTAGGAAGTCTTCTTGTGGGAATCTCATAATCACGTAGTTGAGGTTCCATTGGAAAGATCTTGGCAAGGCAAACTAGGGGGGAGGAAAGGTAGCATTTCCATCATGGAGGAGAAATAATACATTTTTTAGGCCTAATTCATTTGTTTAGGCCTCCAAAATTGCCTTTGAAGTTTTCAAGCCTATTTTGGCTTTTGCTCTATTAGTAGAAATGATCTTTTAGTTATATATCTATCTGATCTATGTTCCCCATTATGTGTAACATCTTTCTAGATGTTACCACCCCAAGTTTCACCTCTAGATCATATGCCTAGTTATTGATTAAAAAGTTTCCAAGCATGTTTCAATTTCTAGTCTATAAGTAGAAGTACTTCTTTGGTGATACCTATAGCTTATCTACTTAGTCCATCATTTATAACATCCTCTAGATGTTACCAACCCAAATTTCATCTCTAGATCATCTATCTAGCTATTGGTATTACATTAGGCCTCCAAACTTGCCTGAAGTTTTCAAGCCTACTTTGGCTTCTGCCCTATAAGTAGAAGTGCTCTTTTGGTGGTACTTTTATCTGATCCACTTTCTCCATCATATATAACATCCTTCTAGATGTCACCCCCCAAGTTTCACCTCTAGATCATATGTCTAGCTATTGACTCTAAAGTCTTCAAGCATGTTTCAATTTCTGGCCTATTAGTAGAAGTACTCTTTTGGTGATACCTCTATCTAATCTGCTTAGTCCGTCATGTATAATATCCTTCTAGATATTACCAAACCAAATTTCATCTCTAGATCATATGTCTAGCTATTGGTATGACACCCAATGTTTCGATTTGCTTCCATACTTTGTGATAGTAAAGATGATGTGGTTCCTACTACTAGAGCAAAGGTGGTTGATAGTAGAGTTAACTTGGTTGAGGAGCATAGGATCCGTTCAATGAACAGTAGTTTATAGCAGGTTGTAGCGGCTAGATTGGAGGATTTACCAACTAGACTGACCTTTGAGCGAGCATGGTTTACACTTGGGGTTGTCCTATTGGATAACTAGAGGGGGATTTTTTGTTTGGTGGGACCTTCAAGGAAGGTCTATACACCATAGAGGGTCTTACTAGACTCTTGTGCATAGCCCTTTATGTTGGGGAAGGTTGTAGTTGTCAAACTAGAGTTGCAAAAGATTGATGTGGAGAGGTGTCTTGCAAAAGACCGAGATCAAAGAGAGAAATAAGAGAATGGAAACTCACATTGGGACACATTCGAATGTGGGAAAACTCCAAATGCCTAGCATGAACTTTGGCTTTTGTATTTATATGTAGCATACAAGGCCCTTGAGAAGCTTCTCAAGAAGCTTCCTTGAGCCACTTTCTTAGAGTGCAAGCCAAGTTAACCAGAAAGTTTCTCAAGAAGCTTCCTTCTAGAAGCCGCCTACTTGGCATGCAAGCTAAGCTAGTTGGGAAGCTTCCTAAGAAGCTTCTTAGATGCTTCCAAAATATCTTGGGCTAGTTTGGCTTATCCTCTACTTTCTTAGCTTTACTAACTATATCGCTAAACTCCATATTGTTATATATTCCCTCACCACTAGTTGGTGACGTCCTCGTTGTCATTCAAGCTTCAAACTCCTGGGTGGCCGTCTATGCAATTTGGAGGTGAGAAAGAGGATCCCATGTAGCATTATGAAGAGGATACCCTTTCCAAAGGACCTTGTATTCTGTATGTTGTTGGTACCCTTGTTGAATGTGGCAATGTGCAAGGATACAATCAACTTCATACTCTTTATGATCATCGATAGGGATGGGAAGAGGAGGTTGGACACAAGAGGAAAAGGAAGATGGGTTTGGAACAAAGGGTTTTAATTTAGAAATGTGAAAGACAAGGTGGATGCGCATATGACAAGGTAAGGCAAGTTGATAAGCAATAGAAGAGATAGTTTGGATGACATCAAAGGATCCTATCCAATTAGAGGTAAGTTTACAAATTTTGGTATCAAGTGGGAGGGGTAGGTTACTAGAGGATAGCATGACTTTATCACCAACTTCAAAGGTGAGATCATGACGATGGTGGTCTGCATATTGTTTCTAACAATTTTGAGCAACAAGGAGATGAGATTTGGCTTGTTGGAGAGATTGGGATATGGTGGTCAAGAAGGTTGAAGCATGAGGGACATGAGATGGAGGAGGAGCAAGGAGAGAATCTAGAACAAGCAGATCTTGGCCAAAATTGAGAAAGAAAGGAGAAAATCCGGTGCTTGCTTGTTTGGAATTATTATAGGCAAATTTTGTAGCTGCAAGACATTCATCCCAATTGGTATGGTGGACACTAATAAAGGCACGTAACATATCCTCCAAGGTACAATTTTCACAATCAGTTTGTCCATCAGTTTGAGGATGATAGGCCATGGATAAAGCAAGCTTGGTGCCGAGTATCTAGAAGAGTGCTTGCCAAAACTTCCCAGTGAATCAAGAATTACGGTCAGAGATGAGTACATGTGGCATCCCATGATGCTTAAAGACATTGTCAAAGTAGATTTGCGCTAAGTTTGGAGCATCCACGATATGAAAGGTTGGTGCCAAGTGGATTTGCTTACTTGGCTTATCCACAAACACCACGATTGATGTATGTCCTTGCTTTGTCTTGGGCAAGGATGTGATGAGATCCAAGCTCACATGTTCCCATCAAGCGGATGGAATGGGGAGTGGTTGAAGGAGTCCACTCGGCTTCTGGTTGTTGGCCTTGTTACGTTGGTAGCTCTCACACGATTGGACAAACTCTTGAACATCTTGTATCATCTTGTATCACCATCATTGGGTTGGAGGGTACCCAAGGCCTTGTCCATACCCATATGACCAACTATTAGTAAATCATGGGCTTCTTGAAGGCGCACAAGTTGGAGATCATCTTTGGTTGGAACCTAGATCTGATCCTCATGGAATAGAAGGCCTTCCTTGAAGGAGAAGGTGTTGTACTCCTTGCTGCATGTTGTAAGACGACCATGTACTATTTGGAAGAAGGGATCTTGTTGTAGAGTTGGTCAAAACTTATATTGGACCATAGGGTCATATGGTTGAAGAATGACACCATATGTTTCCACTTTTGGAATGCTTCTTCATGCTTAGTGGTCCATTGGAAGCTTGAGTTCTTCTCCAAGAGGTCAATCAATGGTGCAACTACATGAGCATAATAATAAATGAACCGTCAGTAAAAACTAGCCAATCCATTAAATGCCCATACTTATGTAGCATCCTTTGGAGTAAGCCAATCAATAATAGCCTTGATTTTCTCCTCTTCTATCTTGATCCCCTCCAATGAGATCTTGTGACCCAAGAAGGTAACTTCCTTCTACCAAAATGCACACTTTGACTTCTTACAATAAAATTTCCATTATCATAGTTGTCTTAGGACTTCTCACACATGATTCATGTGGTTTACCTCTATCTTGCTGTAGATTAAGATACCATCCAAGAACACCACCACTTATCAATCCAATAGTCCATCCAACACCCAATGCATCTGATCCATGAAGGCTACTTCAGCATTAGTGAGCCCCAAAGGTAGAACTCTCCACTTGAGATGCCCATACCTTGTGCAAAAGGCAAGCTTTTGCACACCCTCCCTATCAAGGGGGATTTGCCAATAGCCGCTACAAAGATCCAAATTGGAAAAGTATTGTGCTCCACTCAATTGATCAAGCAAGTATTGATCCAAGGCAAGGGATATGCATTCTTCACTATTTGCTTATTGAGCTCATGGTAATTAATACAAAAATGAAGTCCTCCATTTCTCTTTGGAATGAATAATATTGGTGATCCCCAAGGAGATGTGTTATGTTTTATAAAGTGTTTCTCCAACAACTTTGTAAGTGTTGTCTACAACTCCTCCAACTCCTTTGGTGAGAGCCAATAGATTGTTCTACTCATTGAAGTACTCCCTAGTAAGAACTCAATCTGGAAGGCATACCATGATTGGAGGATAATCCCTTTGCCATATCATCCAAAAACACATCCGCAAACTCCAAAACTATCTGATCAACCATTGTTTGATAAGGCTCTTGGCCCTCCTCAGATTGTCCTTGTGCAATTGACTTGATCCACACCACAAAAATAGACTTATCTTCCTCCAAAGCTTGTTTTATGGTTGCTTCACTAACAAACTTTCCATCTAGGGACTCATCTTTCTTCAAAGCTCACTCCATGGTTGCTTTCCTGGTAAAATTCCCATCTTGGGACTCATCCTCCTTCAAGGCTTGCTCTATAGCTACCTTCTCAACAAACTTCACATCCTAAGACTGACTATTTTTAGATTTCTTACTCAGAGGTGCCAGATAACCTAATCAGAAATTCCTACCTTGGTGTTGTATTTGATTTGTCATTGGGTCCATTCAAGTTGAACCTTATGACATTCAAGCAAAGGTTGTCCTAGAATGACATTGTAATGTAGAGGTACCACTAAAAACCTCATACACTCCAAATACTCCTTCCCAATCTTGAAGGTAATAGGATGCGAGGTACAAAATGTAGAACCTTTTCTATCATCCGTTATCATCAATCTACTTCCAATTATTGGCTTGATAAGAATACCCAATCCATTTGCTACTTGCATAGACATGCAATTCTTTGAACTTCCAAAATTAACCAAAATCCTACAACCCCAAAGCTTATAGATATCATAGCTTGCAAGTGAAGCAAACTTGCATAGGTCAAATCTTCAATCCCATTAGAACTAATCAAGCTCCCAATAGGTGGCTCAAAATCTCCTATTGGGATCCTTGTTTCCTTGATCATTTTGCTCCACAAACTCCATCTGGATAACTTGTCAAGGTCTCTCATTCTTGAGTGGACATTCAAAGATGCAATGTCCAAATTGGTGATAATAAAAATAACCATCATCTTGTCACTATTTCTCTCTATCTACAATGCCAAGTGGTCTCTATTCAATGGCATCAATCTCCATTGGTGTCGGCTCTTCCACCCATGTGTAGTATATTGGTAGGTTCTGTGGAGGTCAAGGTCGAGACCAAGTTGTTGCAACCAAGGAATCAAAATGTTTGGCCAATTGCGTCGCTTCCTCAAGTGTTGTGGCTCTCGCATGGTTACCTCTAATTTGGTTCTTGACTTCAAGCTTTCACAAATCAATCCAAAGCTTCACCTTCCTGTATATCTGGAATTTGCATGATGGTGTTTTGGAATTGTGATATAACTTCTTATAGAGCCAATTTGTTTCAACTTTGCCAACCTATCTCATGTAGCTTGAGTGGCATTTATAGTTTGGAATCAACTAATTATTCACTCTTGAATTCTACCCACATTAAGATTGGTGCACAAATTTTTATTTTAACTCACTCTACTAGAATCTCCATCATAGCTTTACTACTCCATCCAATTGGCTAGAAGCCAAGAGAATCTATTTTTGCTTGTCTTGCAAATTGGTAGCTTCAAAATAACATTCACAATCAAAGACAAAATTCTCCATTGTACTCGAGAGATTCTTACCTTCAAATACCTTAGGTTTAGGAAATTGGATTTGATCTTCTCCTTCTCAAACTGGTACTCTCTCTATGTGCTCTTGTCGTTGAAGGTCTTGTTCATCCAACAATCAAGTAAGGTGCTTGATTTGTTGCTGCATAGCAAGGATAACATTGGGCATTGTCACCATGGTTGCTACTCTATCACACGCCATCCCTAATATATCTATTTTATTAATATATAAAAGCAGCATGTCCATCATTCTCCATAAGTTACAACCGGAAGCACCAAGGGTTCCTCAAATATGGTGATCCTATGCAAAAATCTTGTCTAGAGTGTGAGGTGATGAATTGTGTAAAATGATTCTTGGGTAGTTCTTGGACACAAAAATCCTAATAGTTTGATGGAAATAGATTTGGTGGTCGATAAATTCCATCCATCCTATTTTTGCTCTGATACCAATGTAAAACCGAGACCAAGGAGAGAAATAGGAGAATGGAAACTCACATTGGAACACATTCTAATGTGGGAAAACTCCAAATGCCTAGCATGAGCTTTGGCTTTGGTATTTAAAGGTAGCATACAAGGACCTTGAGAAGCTTCTCAAGAAGTTTCCTTGAGCTGCCTTCTTAGAGTGCAAGCCAAGTTAACCAAGAAGCTTCTCAAGAAGCTTCTTTCCAGAAACCGCCTAGTTGGCATGCAAGCTAAGCTAGTTGGAAGCTTCTAGAAGCTTCCTTCTAGAATCTACGTGCTTGGAGTGCAAGTTAAGCTAGTTGGGAAGCTTCCCAAGAAGCTTCCTAGATACTTCTAGTATATTTTAGGTTAATTTGGCTTATTCTCTACTTTGTTAGCCTTACTAATTACATCGCTAAACTCCATATTGTAACATGTCCACTCCAAATTCAAACATCTCTAGGTGGTGGTTCTACACAATACATCACATATGGAGAGCTTGTTGTTCAGATTGAATCTGATCATCCAATTGATAGCTCTATAGTGAGAGCTCAAGCCATTGTGATCATAGCTAAGTCATCTAATGTGTTAATTGGGAGAGCAATGTTGTACTCCATGGGTTTTAGTATTGACTCTTGGGAGGAGACAACCTCCTATAGACTAGGTTGGCAATCAGGTGAGGGACGGGTATGTCATCTACCAATATGCTTCAATAGTGGTAGTCTTGGCTCACTACAGCCAAGGACCATGACAACATTTGTTTTAGCTTTTAATGTTTCTGTTACTTGGCTTGGTGACTTATTGGAGTGGAACGCCCATGCAAAGGATACTTTAGTACCAAAGGAGATCACTCAAATTTGAAGTACAAGTTGGATTGTTCCATCCACCTTGGATGTTCCTTTGTGGAGTTTAGAGGAGGCATTGCAGCAACATGCAGATCAATTTGTGCAACAAGCTTGGATTGGCACCTTTGTACCACTAGTTGACTGACTAGTGTGAAGGATGAGCCTCTAGAGTTGATTACCTTAACACCTCTTGATACCACACTCATTGATTAGCAGTATCTAATAGAGAGAGTATGTCTATTAGAGTTGTTCAGTGGGATTAGCATTGGACTAACTATGGTACATGCGGGTATACAAGTACAAAGGTACTTGTATGTGGAGAAAGATGAGATTTATAGGCTAGTCTCTCTATATCATATGGCACACTTGTCCTATTGGTATCTTGAGTTATTACCAATATCAGCAATCAAGGGTTACTAGAAGATCCTATCGGCCGACATTTCCTTGTTGGGGTGCATGATTTGGAGAGACATGGTCCTATTCATTTGGTGATTTTTGGATGGCCATGTCAATGACAAACATATGTTGGCCAAGTTTTGGGTCTTCAAGATCCTTGTTTTTGTGTGTTTTGGGAGATGTAATAGATACTACAACATCTCCATGTCTATCAATCCATTTCTCTAGCTTATACTTTGGAGAACATCTCTTTGATAGGTGATTCTCACACTCGATGTCATACTTTTCTTTTCTCTCTTTGGGAACACATAGGATGCCTAGCTGTGGAGACTATAGATTAGAGGTTGTAGGTAAATCCGTTACTAATTGTCTAAACATACATGTTACCTAACCACCAGAACCCTCATCTCTCATAACTAATATTTTTGTTATTGGGAAGAGTAGTGATGAGCAACCTAACCTGTCATCAAAACACGCACTCCTAGTCTATTGGTCATCACCTCTAACATTACCAAGGAGAAATACACATCACTCCTAGAAGAAAATAACCTAAGTGAAATGCTCACACACCAATCCAAACCCATTGGACGTACAAACAGACATATGAGCACAAAGAGGATCCAATCACAAGAATATGGCAACAACTCTCTATGCTTTTTGTTAGAAAAGAGCTTTAGAGCCTTATTGCTATGTCATCAAGCTCATTTCAACCTGTACTCCAATCCTCCTTGAATCCAAACTTTAGATCTCAACAATTTTCTACTCCAAGTGGAGAATTTTTATGTATTTTTTATGGGGAAGATTGTGTGCATCTCATACAACCATAATTTTTTTATGTAGGTTGGATTCAAGAGTTCTAGAATGCAATGGAAAGCTTGTGAGATAAGCTTTCCAATGACATAAAATAGGCCTCAGCCAGATGGTTCACACCTTTCATCCTAATTTCAAAATCTATATTTTAGGGTTTTGCTCTTGATTCTTGCCAACTTTCCCCTAATTTCTAAACCAGATGTACATTTGATCCTCAAAAAATACTCTAGAAATCTGAACTCTCAATCATAGTCAAAAAAGTGAGAGAATTGATATTCAATTATGATTGAAGAAAGAAGTGCTACTCCAAGCTTACGATAATCTTTTTAGTAGAACTTGTTCCATTAGATCTCACTCTCTATGAATCCAAAGCCAACTAAATTTTCCATAGTAGTTGTTCATGCTCTTATTAACACTCTAAAAAGTTTAATAGTCTAATCCAACCCCAATTCCTAAATATGGATCAATTCTTGAGTTGGGCTAACTTGTGAGCTCTGCAAACCCATGTATACTTGATCCAAGACCTTGAATTCTCTATATAAAGAATTCACATGAAAATTTCACAAAAAGGTGCAAACCCTAACCAACATCAAGAATAGAAATTTTCATAAGGTATCTCATACCACAACTTGGGAAGTGACCAAAACTCCAAACCTGATCACTAGCTCTTCTCCATCACCTTACATCTGAAGAGCTTTAACTTCAATCAACCAGATCTGATTTGAGATTTACCCAAAATTTTAATTCTTGCACTCAATACTATAAGCAATTTTTCTACTCTCCAATCCCACTAAAAAATAGTGAAAAAAATTTCAAGAAGCTCTCTCAATTGCCTAATTTGTGCTACAATGTATGAATTCTACCCCCTTGATTTAATCAATGATATCCTTGCTAGAATTAGCTTGAATTGTGTGATTTCTATCTCTAGATTGTAGCCTCTCATCTCCTCTTTCCAATCGTGGTCTTCACTCCTCAAATTCTCTCCTTGAACTCCCTTGATGGTCGAAAAATTCCAGACTTTTCTCTTGGGACCCAATCTCTTGCACATTTGTCCTTTAGTCTTTTTACTTTCTGACCTACAACTCCACCTTGAAGCTTATGAGAAAAAATAAGGCATTCTCCAACTATGGAAGCACATATATTGTCAATTCCTAAACATGTTCATAAGTAAGCACCAAAAGGACGATAGGATCTGGGTTCCCTATCACCGACTCCACAAATACCGCCCCAAAATGTGCCACCAACCAGTCTCGTAACCCTTCACTATGTAAAATCTGAATCTTGATGAGAAAAGGATTTGGGAGTGGCAGATCGAGAGCATGGGACATCTCATGCTCAAATGCTTCCTTTGATGTTCTACCACTTGCGCACTACTACAACTCTCACTCCTAACGTCCTCCTCCCTCTCGAGACTCCTCGACTAAAACACCCCTCTATCTCTCCACTTGCCCTCATCTATATTCATCAAAGCCCTCAACATGAAAAGCTTGTAACCCATGTGGCTAATCACATACATGTACATAGATTGCTCATAGAGCAACATCTCATCCGTTGGATCTAGCAAACAACCTACTCCACTAATGTGGATATGATAAGTCACTTTTTTGCAAGTTATGCAAACCACAACACGACACCAGGTGGTGGCAAGTTCACAGGTCCATTCTTGGATGAGACTTGCCATGTTGTTAGATATAGCCAAAGTGGGATCACGGGCTCATCATCTTATCTTTGGTGTACAAACCTCTTACCTAGAGAGGTTCTATAGCTGTGACAACCCGGCAAATATCACTTTTGTGGTAATCAGGTAAGTAAAGTTTGTTCCCGCAAAGATACTATCCAGAATTGGTTGAATACAAAGTCAAAAGTCATGATTGTAGTTCTTCTTGATTTCTTCTTTAATCTCTCAGGTAGAAACTACACCCAGAAGAGAGTAACAAGCTCACAATCTTGACAACTTGTCACGAATACACACACATAATCACAACATAGCAAATTTTGTCCAAATAACTCTTGATTGTGATGATTCAGATTCTCCCAAAGACGACACTTCACTACAAAGAACAATTTTGCCTCAGAATTGCATTCCACCCCTCCATTGAAGGCACAACTTCCTCGATTGAAATTGCTTCACATCAAATTCGTGTTGCACTCATCAATGCAGAATACTACCAACACTACAATTCCTCTCAGATCTGTCAAGGCATTGCTCCGATGCACTTCATTCAGGATCAAACACCCAGAATGAAGATCAAGGCTGTAGATTCCAACATCCATAGGCACACTGACTTGCGCTTCGGAATTTTCCACACTCTCACAACTACAAACACAAAATTGACAATCGGAATTAAGCTTAAGCGACGAGTATTGAGAACAGCACTTCGCTTTATCTATCTTCAGAAATTTGAATACTGAACAACATTGTACTGCGAATGCTCCTCTTAAATACTGAAGCAGACGGCAGTCCTTCCTACCTATGCACCGCTTCCTAACATCTCTTCCTACCTACAGATCCAAAGTGATAGTCTATCTCTTCATATCTGCCTCTTCCTATCTCAAAATTGACACTTATCCCGATCTGATGTCTACCTCATCATCGGCTTCCGAACCCGATGATCTTCCTACTACTTCTCCTTCTTCGGGTATAGCTAATTCTATTATTTCCCTCACTATTTCTACTACTTCTACACTACAATCTACAATTGAGCTCATGGGTAATCCATCTACATCCTTATCTCCTGACCCACTCTTCTATAATGTATCAAATAACAAGTCCGATGACACTTGTACTCCTACTTTTGCAACATTGGGTCTAATTACAATCAATTCCTTTGCTAATTCTACTATATCCTCATCACAAATTGTAATTGAAAGCATGGGTACACTATCTACGCCTTCAATTTGTAACCCACTTTCCCCTTGTATCACTCATGTTATTGACCCAAAGACACTTACAATTTGATCTTGCACTTTGGGTTTATTCACTACTGCTACTTCTCCTTCAATTCCTGTTCCATCTTCAATCAAAACTGAAATTGAAGTCATAAGTATCCTAACTATCTATTCTTTCTCTATCCTAACTCTCTTTAATGGCTCTGGCAAGATTCTCAAATTCATCTTCATTGCACTCCGAGGTCCGACTATCTCAGATATAGTCATCTTCGTCTTGAGTCGAAGAAGCTTCTAACCCGAAGTTGTGTAAACCTGAAGTTTGAAGACCGAAGTCCAAAGACTCAAGTCCGAAGACCGAAGACGTCAACCCGAAGACACTAAACTACTTTGTACAGTTACTCTCAAAACTTTAAATACTTATAACTTCTTCTACAGACCTCCAAACTTTGCAATTTTGGTGGCAACGGAAAGCTCTGAACGAGACGCTTTCAACAAGATATAGCACGCATGATTTGGACTTTTGAACATTGAGATATAGCCCCCGCAAGAATCTCGACCTGTAACTTCCATTCCTCCTTCGGGTCTGCCCTCTTTCAATCCTGGCTAAGTCCGTCTTCATTTGACACAAAGTCGACTTCTTCGGGCTTGATCAAAATACAAATTTCCTCTCATTCTTCTCCATTTGGTTTCAATTTGGTTTCAGCAAGGCACTTCTTCTTCAAAACTCGTCCAAAATGAAAAATGTGGGTACCACAATAGCGCACTTATGATGGGATTCAACGACTATACCATATCATTGTTAATGATATCTTGGATGTTGGGTGTTAGTCTCAGATGGTGGTAATGGTACCAATTGGATTGTTCACCCACCAATAGGGAATGTGAGCTTGGTTTAGATTGTTGTGAGATAGGTCAGTTTTACCCTATTGATGATAATGTGTCACAATAGTAATTCAACTTAGTACAAGAGGAATTGTTGATTCACATCATTAGTAATTGCATTTGGTTGAAAAGCCAATGACACAAAGCTACCATGTGTAGGATTATGACTGAATGCCTCTAAGTCATAATCCATGCTAGAAGTGGCACTTTCTACCTCCTTGATTGTTACCCAACTAACAATAGGGGCACTTCTTTCATCCCCAAAAGCATATGTAGTGGCTGATAGGTCATCTATGGTAGTGGTGAACCTAGTTGGACAGCCTTGAGCTACTTTTCCCCCTCTTATGAGTTTCCCAAGCTCCCATGCTTTTTGAGAGCGAGGTCTTGGACTGGTTTGGGACTCATAGTTATAGCAATTGGTGGAGCCCAACACCAATGAGAGAGAGCTGGCAATGAGTTCTTGCACCAATATTACCACTATTCTAGTAGTGTTAGAGGGATCAAGTGTCAAGTGTTAGGTCAAGCTGTGGATCTAATTGTTTCACTTGGATTGTGAGCCTTGGCTTGGCAGAGCAACAGAGGATGTTCTTGATAGGCATCACCACTTGGCCACTTGTGAGCTCTGTGCCTAGTAAGATGATTTAAGCACATGTTGGGGGCGATGGACTGAGTGGACAAGATATTCTTGGGACACATCCACTAGCTACTAGGGAGAGTGGTCTACTTGGAATCCATCTAGGTGAGCGTGGTATACTTGGATTACACCCTTGGTCTACTTGGGATGCAGCTAGAGGACATATGGAGCTTGCAGCCATATTAGAAAAAGTTTTTCATACTTAAGTTGGGACCTCTAATGGTTGGAGGCATGACACTACTGCTTCCAAGGCCCAATGTAACAACCAATTAGTATGTCTTCCACTCTTATGATAGCTACAGAGGATACTTGGGAGCCAAATCTTGGACCCAAGCTTACAAGAGGGGAAAATGGAGGGTATGGAGGTTCTTGAGGAACTACATGAGTTGTTTTGCCTATTAAGGATTTGAGTGTTGTAAAGGAACAGAGTATATAGATTGATCTAATTAGCAAGACACCAATTTTTTGACGTCCCTATCAATATAGTGATATGACGTCCCTATCAATATAGTGATATGGAGAGAGCATTGATTCAAAGCCAAAGTAGAGACCTTTTTGAGGCTAGTTTGGTAGAGATTTCACATGGAGAGTATGCATTAGCTACAGTGATGCCAACCAAGAAGGATATGCATGGCAACTACACAAATAGGCAGATGTGTGGAGATTATGGTCTTATCAACTGACATAATAGGGATGATTAGTATGCCATGCCTACATCAGAGGAGATCTTTGATGCAATTGGGCATGCAAAGGTCTTTAGTACTTTGGATCTTTGAGCAAGATATCATCAGTTGCCAATCAAGGAGGAAGATAAGTCCAACATAGCATTTTGGGCTATTGATCTTCACAGCAAGGATGTGTTATATCAATGGAATTTCTTACTATTTGGGTTGAAGAACACTCTTGTTGAGTTCTTGAGGGTCATGGATAAGATCCTAGCTAGATTGGATTTTGCTTGATGCTATATTGACGGCATTTTGGTCTATAGCACTACTGTGGAGGAGTATGAGAGACATTTGTTGGAAGTTTTTGAGAGGTTGAGATCTCATGGACTCAAATTACATCCTTAGAAGTGTAGATTCTTCCATGAGTATGTTGAGTATTTGGGTCACACTATATACCCTAGAGGACTTGGTGCTCAACACACCAAGGTGAGGCTATTGCACGTATTCCTCTACCTACGGATATGAGTATAGTACGAGCATTCCTTAGGTTGGCAAACTTCTATTGCCATTATGTTAGAGGATTTAGTGCCAAGGCCTTGACAAAGCTGACCTATAATACCCATTTGTGCATGTGTGTGGTATTGTGATATTTAGCTTAGTATTACAAGAACTTGAGAGATGTTATTTATATAGATAAATGATGGTTCTACCTTAGTCATGATTAGCTAAAGTTAGTCATAGCTAAGATATAAGGGACCTTACTTTATAGGAACTAGAAAAGATGAGCACCACTATTTTGGATTCTAGTCTGTTGACTTTGTATTATTCCTAGGTGTTTGGCTTTGAGGAAAGAGTTGAAAACTCTTGGGCTTGTAAGCATTTTTGTTTTGGATTCTTCTATAGTCCAAGGATAGCCCATGTGAAGGAATCCTTGACTTAGTGGTTGGATCAAGATAAGATCACATGTTTAGTAGAATATGCCATTGTAGATAGATATTCCTTTATACTTTTTGACTTTTACCCAATCACTTGAGTTACTATGGTAAATAGTAACTTTAGTGCATAGCTATTTCACAAGTATATAAACAAGGGGTGAGGAGGTACTCATCATCCTTTCATTTGCAACTATCTCTCTCTCATTGAGTTCTCTAGTGAGCAATGGCTTGAGTCTTGGAGTGTTAACCTTAGAGGAGTATGAGGGAATTGGAGTTCTTTGCCTTCTTAATCCATGGTGCGCTACCATAATAGCCATCAAAGGTTCATCCTAAGTGAGAGACAAGCCGGCTCACAGACCAAGCTTACACAAGAGTGGTGTTGGGGAGATGAGCAAGAGATAGCTAAAGGAGAGGTTGACATCTACTCCTATTTTTGAGGAGACTCATCAGAGGACAACAATTTTAGGTTCACAATTTTAGGTTCAATAATTTTTTGAAGTATGTTGGAGCTTGAAGCAGTGCTCACCCAACATGATGATGAGGGGAAGGAATTTGTGGTGGCCTATGCTAGTTGCTCCTATGCTAGTTGCTCCAACAATTTAGGGAGGCAAAGTATAATTCATATGAAGGAAGGTGTTTGGCAACAATATGGGCAATAGGACATTTCTGATGTTACCTAATGGTAATCTCTTTACTCTCATCATTGATCATTAGCTATTGAAGTGGTTGATGGAGTCCAACAAGCTTTTAGGGAAGCTTGCATGATGGGCTCTAATTTTACACGAGTATGATATCATGGTTATTCATAGACCTAGAGTGGTGAACCGTGATGCAGATGGGTTGAGTAGAAATCCATGTTCCAGCCTAGCAAGATCAGATCAGAGCATGTTGGCATGATGAGATAGATGAGGAGATTGTGCTAGGTTGGCATCCATCTGCCTTTATTTATATAATTTTTGAGGCTTTGGAGGTATCTCTCTTAGCGCATATATGAGGAGTTATTGAAGTCACAAATCCAAAGAGTGGAGATAGTGGTACAATTCAACAAGACATTCATGATGATGTCCTAATGATGGACTATCTTCACATTGGTGTTGTGGGTGGCACAATTAGGACCAAGGAGAGAAACCACATTCTTTTGCAAGCTAGATGGTTTAGATTGGAGTGCAAACACCTTTTGCATGTATGGGAGGATGGTAGAGTGTAAGTAGTACCATTTACATCTTGGAGACCACAATTGGTCCATTGTGCTCATGAGGAGCTATGACATTTTGGAGTAAAGCGTACATATAGCTTACTCCATAGTCATTATTGGTGGTGTGGTATGCAGACCAATGTACAATAGTTTGTTGTGAGATGTGTGGTTTATGACCAAGTTAGAGCATCATTCAATGCTCTTATGCCATAGTTACACCCATTACCTATCATGGGATTGGGTTACCGTTGGAGTTTGAACTTCATTGGACCATTGTTGTTGATTGTGAGACATTATTGATACATTTTGGTATGGTGAAGGACTTCTCCAAGTGGGTTGAGTTGGTGGCACTTCTTGACAAGTCCAATCAAGGGATGGCTTACTTGTTCCTATATCAAGTTCCTTAGTCATTTTGGTGCACCAGTTGAGGTTTTGATTGATTAGGGTACAGAGTTCTTGGGGGAGTTTCAGGTCTTGTGTGACAAGGCTTTGATTGATCATGGTACTACTTTTCAAGATCACCCTAAGGCAAATGGCTTAGCAAAGAGAGTGGTTTAGACAATGAAGAGAGTACTACCAAAGTATGGTTTGTAGAAAGGCCACTTTGGAGATTAGGATCTCCAGTTACCTTGGTTGGCCATGGGCTATTGGTTCAATTGGCAAGCCTCTTTAGCATCCTTCTCTCCTTCATTCTGCTCTATAGATGAGATCCAAATTTACCTACAACCATTTTTTGAGATGCTACTATAGTCTTGGACTTGGATGGTTCAAATGTATGGATGAGTGCATGTTCTCAACAGGCAGAGATCTTTGGAGAGTTATGCCGATGATCTTTGAGAACTTGATAATTGTTCAGCATAGGGATACCTTATGCTATCCTACTATTTGAGGAGGAGGTTATAGACCCTTGATCTGTCAATTTCATCCATATGATTATGTATATCCAATAAACAACACCAATCACACTTGATGTTTCTATAAGCCATACTATCTTGAGAGTGTGTGAGGTTTTGTCATCTGGAGTCCTTGTGTTGGAAGGACATGATGGTGTTTTTTGGAAGGATCATGTGCACAATTGTGCGCCATGCCACTACCCAAACATTGATGGCACCATGGATGCAAGCTTGACACTTATATGTGTAGGCTTCTGGTGTCACATGTCACATGGCATGTTTGAGTCCTCCCATCATGGTGATTCCTCAAGGACAATGGTTATGTCTTACATATACTTGACCTATAGCTAGTTCATCCTTTATATGGTATAAATTGCAAATAGGCAACTAACAATAGGGTTCGATAGCACCCGGCTCCTTGATCTTTTTCCCACCATAAGGTATACCATAAACTTGGAGTAGATGGCTATTTGGAGTTAGAGGGACCTAAATACCAGCTAGGGTGCAATTGTGGCACTTTAGAGTCCATGTATGATTTATTGTAATACTCCGAGGACAAGAGAAGAGAGAAACAAAAATTACACTCAACATTTGATTCCTACTCTATTAGTAGAAGTCTCCTTTTGGTGATACCTCTTTCTGATCTGTTTAGTCCATCATGTGTAACATCCTTCCAGATGTTACCAAACCAATTCTCACCTTTAAATCATATGTCTAGCTAATGGTTCTAAGGTTCTCAAGTCTATTTTGGTTTCTGCTCTATTAGTAGAAGTAATCTTTTGGTGATACTTCTATCTGATCTATTTTTACCATCATGTATAACACCATTCTACATGTTACCAAACCAAATTTCACATCTAGATCATATGGCTAGCTCTTGGTATTACAGACCTTCCTCGTTGTGCAATTGTTGCTCAAATGCTTGCACCGACACCGGTGCATGTGTCAAATTGGCAGCAAGCTCCCAGGTTGCTTCATAGAGGGTGTAACCTTTCCACTATACTAGATAGTGGATGGCGAGTACCATGCATGCATTTTTGGAGACTACACTCCACTTCATATTCCTCAATGCCATCAATGAGTGTCAGACAAGGTCCAATGTCTTGGGTGGAATGAACCTGGCCTAAGCGGGGAGCATATCTACATAGTAGGGAAACATGGAACACAGGATGGATCTTCATGTATGGTGGTAGCTCAAGGTGATAGGCCACAGCGTTGACACGCTGAAGAATCAAGAAAGGCCTAATAAAACAAGGTCTGAGCTTACAAGGTCCAACTAATGTGAGGTTGGTTATTGATAGCCACACTTGGTCCCCAACATTGAACTCCATGTGCCTACGGTGTGCATCTACATACTGCTTTTGTCAATTTTGTGCAATCTGTAATCTGTGCTTGGCGCTCTCCACACCTTGTTGGATTCTAGAAACAAACATGTTGACTACATTGACCTTGGTAGCCATTGGACGGATCTTCATCAAGCTAGAAGGTGTGAAGGGATGCTCACCATACATGAGGAAGAATAGAGTGACTTGGGTGGATGCATTCACTGGATTGTTGTAAGCAAATTCCACCAACAATAGCAGGGTGTCCCACCTCTCTTGCTCTTCTAAGGTGAAGTTGCATAACATGTCTTCAATCATGCGATTAGCCCACTCTGTTTGGCCATTGGTTTGTGGGTGGTAAGTTGTGAACATGGCCAACTTGGTTTTGAAGAAACCAAAGAGTGTTTGCCAAAACAAACTGGTGAATTGAGTGCCTCTATCAGTGATAAGTTCTCTAGACAAGCTATAGTGAGAGAAGATTGCATCTAAGTATAATTGAGCTAGTTGTGGAGCGGTCACATCCTTGGTGGTAGAGTGTACATGAATCATTTTGCTGAGCCGGTCCACAAAGACCATGATGAATCAAACCCTGAGGTAGTCTTGGGTAATTCACAAATGAGATCTATACTCACTTGTTCCCAATGTTGAGTAGGCGTGGGGAGAGGTTGAAGGAGCCCTGCAAGAGCTTGATTAGAAGCTTTATTCTGTTGACAAAGTAGGCAGTTGCACACATAGTCCATCACATCATTGCTCATCTTAGGCCAATAGTAATGGCGCTGGATTGCATCCAAGGTCTTGTCCACTCAGACATGACCTATAATGGCCGAATCATGACATTCTGTTAGAATGGTGGTGCGTAATTTTGGGACATTTGGGATCTATAATTTGCCATCACAAAAGGTGAGTCCTTGGGTGCTAGTGACACCTTTGGATGATTGCGCTTCTACAATCTATGGATCAGTTTTTGTAGCAGCTAGAATCTCTAGCCAGAATTCAAGGTTAATCTTAACCTCTACCACCAAGTTGTTTGCCATTGGCATGCAGGTGAATGCATCTGCAAGTTACTTCTTACCTTCCACATAGGTGATTGTCATGTTGAAGCGTTGTCGCCACTCTACCAACCGGATTTGGTGATGAGATAGATCTTTTTGCATCTCAAGGTAGACTAGATGTTTGTGGTTTGTCTCTACTACAAATGCCTTCTTGCTTAGATAGTGCTTCCAATGCTTGGTTGTCAGAACAATGGCTAGCTCTTCTCATTTTGTGGTGTGGTAATTTTGTTCTACTAGTAACAACTTTTGAGAGAAATATGCAATTGGATGTCATCCGACATGCCACTCTTGTTGTAGGACTGCTCCTATTGCTATGCTTGATGCATCTGTAGCCAACTTGATTGGATGTTTTGAGTCATACCACTTCAAGATTGGTGCATTTAGCAAGGTGGCTTTCAATTCTTGAAAGGTCAAATCTTGTGCGGTTCCCCATGTCCACTTCTTCCTCTTGCCAAGTAGTGCCGTTAAAGGTTGTGCAACCTTGGAGAAGTCCTTGACAAAATCTACAATAGAATCCCGTCAACCCCAAGAAGCTCTTGAGTTGAGTCTGATCTTCTGGGGCACTTCATTTTTGAATGGCCTCTATTTTATCCATCAATACTTGAATGCCCTTTGCACTTACTCTATGCCCCAAGTAGTCTACTTCAGACTTGCTAAACTCGCACTTTGAGATTTTGGCATACAATCAATTCTATCTTAGAATCTAGAGGACCTCTTGTAGATGTTGTTTGTGTTCCGTCATCGTGCTATTGTATACTGAAATATCATCCAAGAAGACGATAACAAACTTATCCAAGTATGGACAAAATATGTCATTCATTAGACTCATGAAAGTGGCAGGTGCATTGGTGAGGCCAAAAGGCATCACAAGATACTCGAAGTGGCTATACTTGGTTAGAAAGGCAGTTTTGTACACATCCTCCTCTGCAATTTGGATTTGATTGTAACCACTCCGCAAGTCCAACTTGGTGAAGTATCTCGCTCCATGGAGTTGATCAAACAAGTCATCCATGCAAGGTAAGGGGTATTTGTTCTTCATTGTTTGTTGATTGAGACCTCGATAGTCAATGCACATGCACATTGTACCATCCTTCTTCTTCACAAACAAGACAAGAGTCCCATATGGTGATATGTTAGGTTGGATGAACCTCTTCTACAGCATCTCCTCAATTTGAGTCTTACACTCCTCCAACTCATGAGGTGATAGGCGATATGGGGCCTTACAAGGAGGTGTCTTCCCCATGAGTGTCTCAATTTTATGATCTACTCTCCTTTTTGGTGGTAATCATGAGGGTAGATCATTGGGAAAGACATCCTGAAATTCATCTACCATAGCTTTCAATTTCTCAGGAATTTGTCCATCAAGTTGTGCACTCTGGACTTCCCTTATTAGACCCATGAAACATCTATTGGTCTTATAGACAATTGCGGTCCCTATGACATATAGAGGCAGATCCTGCCTGTGTGATTTTTCTTTAACCCCAATGATTGACCATTGGTAGGTTCTCACTACTCTCTTCCTCTAATCTACCATAGGGTTGTAATGCTCCATCCATGGTATGCCTAAGATTGCATCATAACAAGCAAATTGTATCACTTGCCACTCAATTGCTTCCTTATATTCTCCTCCAAAGAGTATGATCCGTCTATGTAATGATTCAATCCTCTCTGTTTGCCCATTAGGCAACTCTACTTCTTCACTCCCATCTCTCTCTAGATCCATTCCTAATCTTATTGCAACAGAGCGAGATAAGAAATGCTTTGTTGCTCCCTATCAATTAATACTCTCACTTGATTGCCTTCTAGGACTCCATTCATGACAATCAATTGTGAGGTTGCCTTTCGGGATCTTTGCACATTAGTCTTCTTCCTTCCCTCGCTTCTCTTCTTCCTTATTGAGCCAATAAGGCCACAAGGTACATTTACTTGTGATCTTTGTTTTTTGAAGTGTTTTCTACCTCCTCCTCTTCAATGCGCCTCTCCATGTTGTTCAAAGATTGCATGTATGAAGGCCGAGGGCCTCTAGGGAAACAAGTGCAATAGTTGGTAGATATGTGCCCAATATGGCCACAATTGTAACAATGGCATTGAGTTCCTTCTCCTTGTGGGACTCCATCTCTTTGTTCTTCTACCCGTCCATGCTCCTCTTGAAGCAGTCGTGCTCCTCAATCTCAAAATCAAAGGTTGCACAATTCCACCGGTACGGGTCCACCCATGTGTGGCATTTCTGCCTGATAATGTTGAGGTGGAACTACTCCTTCACCTCCACCCAATGCTTCTGCTATTCTTTATGCACAAGCAATGGCTTCAAATACCGTGTGAGGATTTTGCACCATGACTTCTTGGCAAATCCGCTCCTTGAACCCTCGTTTGAAATTATCAAGAGCCTTTGTTGGACTCATGTTGGTTATTGCAACTTGTAGATCCAAAAATGCCTCCACATACTCTTGTATGCTATTCTTTTGTCTCAATCCCCATAGTCGGGTTTGAGCCATCTACACAAAATCCACCAATTGGAAATTCTTCAACAAACTTTCTTGCATTGATGTCCACGTGACCTCCCTTCTCTCTGCCAACATGGATTGTTCTCACGCATCATACCATGTGAGGGCTTTATTGGTCAAGTAACCACATGCAAACACGCCTACAACATGCTCCGTGATCTCTATTGCAAAAAATCAAAAATATCAATTCATTCTTGAGATCCAATTTTCAACTACTCCCATCATACGCTGCTCCTTGTAAGGCTCAATATTGTAGGTCTTCTTCATCCGAAGAAGCAATGTGGCTTCATCATTGATAGGGTTTGTAGGCACAAGTGCTTCTCTAAGTACTTCAGTTGCAAGTACTTGGTTTTGAGATGGCTCTTCATCTTGCATGGCTTGATCATTCCTGAGGATCTACACTTGACTTTGTAATGTCTCCATGGTCATCTTAATCTCTTAAAATTCATTCAACATCCCTTGCATTCCTTGCACCAGCTCTTGCAATTGCGGATCCATGGTTTCTGCAACACTCAATTGCTAATGTCTACTTCAATATAGAGTCAATATGATCACTTTGGAAGGTGCACAAACTATCGGAACTACCATTGGGACCTCATAAGCTATCACTTGTTGATAATACTCCTCACCAAAATTTCTAACCATAAAATCTCTAAACATCACTTTTGGTCTCACTACATAACAGATTTCTACTTGAGTGTTGAAAGGGAGAGGATTTGGGACATTCATATCCATATCATCATAGTAGAATGTAGATTGTCAAATCTCACTCTTTGTCATATATCACCATGGGTAGAATCACTGGATTTGGTGAGTTCATCACCATGTCCATGAATTCTACGCCAAAGTGATAAACTAGCAATACTCTCATTTGCTCATGCTGGATGTACATAACCTTGATGTGGAATGGATTTGGGAATGGAAAGCTAGGTGCGGGAAATTGTCCTCCCTGTGCATCCATCCCGTCTGCTCTCTAAAGTCCTTCTTAAGTCTAGCAATTACTGTATGTTCTCCACCTTAAATTACTCAGTTTTAGTAGTTTGTGCTCTTCCAAGAGAGGTGATCTACTCTCTTGGACTAAGACACTAGCTCTGATACCATTGTAATACTCTAAGGACAAGAGAAGAGAGAGAAACACAAATTACACTCAACATTTGATTCCTACTCTATTAGTAGAAGTCCCCTTTGGTGAAAACCTCTTTCTGATGTGTTAAGTCCATCATTTGTAACATCCTTCCAGATGTTACCAAACCAATTCTCACCTTTAAATCATATGTCTAGCTCTTGGTTCTAAGGTTCTCAAGTCTATTTTGGTTTCTGCTCTATTAGTAGAAGTACTCTTTTGGTGATACTTCTATCGGATCTATTTTGACCATCATGTACAACATCATTCTAGATGTTACCAAACCAAATTTCACATCTAGATCATATGGCTAGCTCTTTGTATTACACTTATATGCAAGTTGTGCTTCTATAGTGTGTGATATTGATCGCAATATATGTTGTGTAATGATATATATGCATGACAATTGTCACACCATTTGTAGCAAAGCACTTAGATTGCTTGGACTCTAGAGTAGTAGTGTTATTAGTCATGAGTATTTTGGTAGTTACTCATAAACTACTTGTTAATAGTAAAATTTTGCATTTGGCTACATGGTAGGGCCCACCGTCACTTAGCACCATTTGCACCATCTAATGTGCCATCAATGGGACCGTTAAGGTTAGAGACAAGGGGTATTCTCTCAAATTGCAGCTCTAGAGAGCTCACTTCTCTGATGTTGAGCCTTTGAGTTCCTGGCTATGGTGGACAAAGGCCGGTGAGCATCACTTGGATTCTCTTAGCTAGAGTGAGTGTGGCTTGACTATAATCAATGCCCAATTGTTGGTAAATTATGGAGTGGCAGATCAAGTATTGATCTATTTGAGTGTGATTTGAGTTATGTAAACAAATTGATCATTGTGGCACTTTAGAATCCATGTATGACTTATGTGTGAGTAGTGCTTCTATAGTGTGTGATGTTGACAACAATATATGTTGGGTAGTGATGTATATACTCATGACAAAGCAAATTCCATAGCTAAGCAATGGCAAGGGTTATATATATCAAACACTAAATTTGAAGTGGAGAAATATGATGGAAAAAACAATTTTGGACTTTAGCAACTAAAGATGAAGGACTGTCTTGTCCAACAAAGGCTGCATAGAGCACTTAGAAAGAGACTTGAAGACAAAAGTGATGAAGATGGGGAAGATGAAGATGAAAATCTCAAAGCTATTAGTACTATTTGGTTGTATGTATTTGGTTATATATATATATATATATATATATATATATATATATATATATATATATATATATATTGCAAAATTTGTATATATTGCAGATGAAGGAAGGCCAAAGTATTACGGAGCACCTCAATGCTTTCAACAAAATTATTTGTGAGTTGATGGGCAAAGAGGTTGAGTTAGAAGAGGAGGATAAGTCATTGTTGTTAATGACTTCACTTTCTCTATCATATTTGGTCACAACTCTTTTATATGAGAAGGATAATATAAACTTTGAGGAGATCACTTTACCATTATTGTCCAATTAGATGCAAAAAAATACCCAACCAAGAAAAGAAAAATCCAAAGGCTCTATTTATCAGAGGAAGGAAGAGAGAGAAAGAGAGAGAGAGAGAGAGAGAGAGAGAGAGAGATTAGATTGATTAGATTAGATTAGATTGTTTAGATTAGATCAAGTATAAATCAAGATCCAAGTCTAGAATTGGAGGTTTCAAAGGCAAGTGCTGGATTTGTGGGAAGGTTGGACATTTCAAGAAGGATTGTAAAAACAAGAGGCTTGAGTCCAACAAGGATAAAGGTCAACTTTCAGATCAAGCAAGTATTGTTGAGTCATCTAGTTTTGTGGATGATGTTCTATGTGTTACCTAAGACAAAGATCAATTTGAGGAGTCATGGATATTTGACTCAGGTTGCTCTTACCATATGTGTCCAAATAAGGAGTGGTTTCATGAGTAAAAACCATTCAATGGAGGATCTATGATTTTGGGAAACAACATGGCTTGTAAAGCTATTGGCATTGGTACAATATGCATTAAGATGTTTGATGGTGTTGTGAGTACTCTTGCTGATGTGAGGCATGTTCATGAGTTAAGGAATAATTTGATATCATTAGGCACTTTGGACTCAAATGGTTGGAGGTGGAGAGCACAAAATAGAACACTCAAGGTAAGGAGCATTGGTTGTAATGAAGAGCAAGAACATAGGAAATCTTTATGAGCTTGTTGGATATACCATTACTGGAGGAGTGGCAATTATGATTTTTGAAAAAGAGGATCCCAAAGATCTCACTCACTTATGGCACCTACGTTTGGGTCATATGAGTGAAAGAGGTTTAAGTGAATTATCCAAGTAACAACTTTTGAAGGGCTTTATAAATTGTAAGTTAA
Organism: Lunularia cruciata; assembly: GCA_948567375.1. Taxonomy (NCBI): domain Eukaryota; kingdom Viridiplantae; phylum Streptophyta; class Marchantiopsida; order Lunulariales; family Lunulariaceae; genus Lunularia; species Lunularia cruciata. Next base: position 53,285,739 of record OX419758.1, read on the forward strand.
AATTCTATGAGCATAGTGTGATAGTAAAGCAACATAGGGTAAGATTTTCCACAAGATTTTATTGCACAAAGGGAATTTTAGACTATGTGAATTTTGATGTTTGGAGCCTTGCACCTATAGCATCAAAATCTAGAGCATTATATTCTATATCTTTGGTTGATGATTACTCAAGCAATGAAGCAAAAATCAAAATTCTTCTCTATCTTTAAACATAGAAGGTGATGATGAAGAAACAAACTATAAGGAAAATGTATTGTTTGATATTGGATAATGGTGGAGAATACAAATCTGGAGAGTTTGATAGATATTGCAAGAGTGAAGGGATAATTCATCACTTAACCATACCGGGTACTCCTCAACAAAATGGTGTGGCAGAGCAGATAAATCATACACTCTTGGAGAAAGCAAGAAGTATGTTAAGCAATGTCGGATTGGAGAAGAGCTTTTGAGCAAAAGCCAAAAGTATGGCTTGTCATTTGGTAGACATTTCTCTCTCTACCACTATTAATGTAAGACACTCATGGAAAATGGACAGGTTGGTATGTTGATTACTCTTTGCTTAGATTGTTTGGATGCATAGTTTATTTTCATATTCAATAAGAAAAAAGGACAAAGTTAGATCCCAAATCTAGAAAATGTATATCTTGGGATATGAGAAGGATACAAAGGTATATAGATTATGGGATCCAAAAAAAAATTTCCTTGTTGTGAGTAGGGATGTAGTTTCTTATGAGATTAGTATGATGGAGACAATTACTACAACAACAAAAAAGAAAAATAAATTGTCAGATTTTATTAAGATAGATATTGATCTTGGAAGCAAAGACATCTCACCTCTTGTAGATCTACCAAGTGAACCATTAGAAGAGCAAAGTCAAGAAATGATTCATGAATGTAAGTATACAAATAGGGATAAAAGGGATTTGATGATTTATTTGTAGCTTATGCTCTTCTTATGGGAGATGTTAAGCCTTGTTCATATGAAGAGGCATGCAAGATCAAGAGTGTCAAAAATCACATTTTGCAATAGAAGAGGATATGAAGTCTTTGGCCAAAAACCAAACTTGGAGACTTGAAAATTTACTTACAAGAAAAGATGCATTTGGTTGCAAATGGATTTTTTGGAGGAAGGAAGGACTTCCAAAATCAAGTGGAGATCAGTACAAAGCAAGGCTTGTAGCAAAGGGTTATAGCCAAAAAGAAGGTATTGACTTCAATGAGATTTTTTCACCAATGGTAAAAATCTCTTCAATTCATGCATTGTTGGCAATAGTTGCGTTGCATCCTTGGAGTTGGAGCAACTAGATATTTACAATTGCTTTTTTACATTTGGAGGAGGAGATTTACATGTATCAACCCAAAGGTTTTGTGGTACCTAGGAATGAGAACCTAGTTTGCAAGTTACAAAAGTCTTTATATGGATCAAAGCAAAATCCAAGACTTTGGTATATGAAATTTAATGTTTTCATGTTGAAGCATGGATGAATCAAAAGTGAGTCAGATTGCTGTGTGTACCTCAAGAGGCTACGTAGACCTAGATTATTGATTTAATCATCTTGGTATTATTTGTGGATGATATGTTGATTGCCGTGGAAGATATGGTTGAGGTGGAGAAATTGAAAGCACAACTTTGTAAGGAATTTGAAATGAAGGACTTAGATTTTTCAAAGAAGGTGCTTTGGATTGGATTTCAATCCCAAGCAAGGGATGGAAGAAAGGGAAAGTTATGGTTATTTGAAAGGAAATATTTGGAAAAATTACTTGCTCATTTTGGCATGGAGAATGCCAAACCATTGAGCACTCCAATGGCAAGTCATTTAAGGATATCATTGGAGCAATGTCCATCAAATGAGAGAAAAGTAATATCAAATTTTTCTTATGCTAGTGCTATTGGAATTTTGATGTATGTTATGGTCTATACTAGACCATACAGTTCATATGTTGTGAGTATGGTGAGTAGATACATTACAAATCCAAGGAAACAACATTGGGAAGTTGTGAAGTGGATATTTTGTTACTTGAAAGGGACTATAAATATTGGCATTATTTCTGATGTGAAGGACCAAGAAGGAGGAATTACAAGGTATGTAGATTCTGATTTTTCAGGAGACTTGGATAAGAGAAGGTCTGCATCAGGTTTTATTTTTCCACTTGTCGGTGGTGCAATAAGTTGGAAGTCTACTCTATAATCTATTCCTGCTCTTTCTACTACAAAGGCAAAACATATGGCAACAACTGAGGCTGCTAAAGAGGCAATGTGGCTACAAAGATTAGCCAAGGATGCAATACTCCCTAACATGAAATCCATACTTATTTGTGATAGTCAAAGTGATATTTAGTTGGCTAAGAATCAAGTATATCATTCAAGGACAAAGCATATTGATGTGAGATATCATTTTAGCAAGGAATCTAGGAAAAATGGTGCAATAAATTTTTCAAAAGATTGGCACAAAGCTGATATGTTGAGTAAACTTATTCCTATTGAGAATTTCAAGTTTTGCATGAACTTGCTCATTGTTCAATATTGCTCTTTGGGATGATATGTTTGATACAAGCAAAAGGTGGAGATTGTTATGTTTGGTTTGTTATTAGTGACTTAACTAATTATTGAAGACTGTGGAAATCAAGAGAAAAGATGACTGATGAAACAAAAAGGTGCGGGATAGGCCCTTATCTAGATATATTCAGTCACTATGATGGTAAAGTATTGAAGTGAATAGATACCTTGAGTGGTCAATATTTAGGAGTTCAGCCAAATAAAACACTGATGAGGAACTACCCTTGTTTATAGTATATATATGTATATACGTACAATATGTATATGTATATACATATGTATGTACATTTCATTAGTTATTTAATGGGGTTGATGATGTGTTATGGGGAGAGGTTCTCAAGACTGAGTTTTCTAACAAGGAACATCTAGTTTGTCATTTGGAGGCAGACTCTGTATGGGCTAAAATAGGCCCCATGACAATGGTATTTGTGGTTTGATAATTTCATGCAAGAAAAAGGTTTGACAAGATGTGAAGCTGATCATTGTATTTATCTTAGAGATTTTGGTGAGGATATATTTTATATCTCTCTTTATATGTGCATGATATGCTTGTGGTTAGCTTTAATATAAAGAGGATAGTAAAACTGAAAAAAAATACTAAAAATTAAATCCTCGATGAAAGATTTATGTGAAGCTAAGAAGATACTTAGCATAAATATTGTTTGAGATAGGAAAAACATGAAGTTGTGGCTTTCAAATGAAGACTACATCAAGAAGAAGGTGTTGAAGAGATTCAACATGCATAATGCAAAACCAGCATCAACTTCTCTTGGAATACATTTCAAGCTCTCAAAGGACTCATGCCCAAGAAATGAAGCTGAAATTATTGAGATGTCCAAGGTTCCATATTAATCAGCGGTTTGAAGCCTAATGTACGCCATGGTGAGCACAAGACCAAATATTGCAAAAGCTGTGGGGAATGTTAGCATATATATGCAAAATCCAAGCAAGGATCACTGGAACATTGTCAAATTGATATTCAAGTATCTAGCTGGTACATCTACTCATGGTCTTTTTCTTTTAAAGGGAATCCTTAGAGATACAAGGCTATGTAGATGCTGATCATTCAGTAGATCAAGACAGAGGAAGAAGCACTACTGGATATGCTTTTACAATTGGAAGTACAGCTGTGAGTTGTATGTAAAGATTACAAAAGATAGTGACCCTTTCTACAACGAAAGCTGAGTATGTGGCAGCCACATACTCTTCAAAGGAAATCATGTGGTTACAAAGATACATGGAAGAGCTACAGCAAAAGCAGTCCGTGAGCACTCTCTTGAGTGATAGTCAAGGTGCAATACATTTGGCAAAGAATGCCTCTTATCATTCCAGGACAAGACATATCAACAGGAAGATACCATTTCATCAGGTCAGCACTCAAGGAAAATTAGTTGAAGCTTTAAAAGATTGAAGGCTCAAATAATTCTGCTGATATGTTTACCAAGGTTGTAGATCAACCAAAAAAACTTTTTGCAGTACCAATATAGGTATTGTTCAAACAAACTGATGAAGTAGAGTTATAGAGTTTTGTGTACATTGTCAATTAGAAGCTAGGATATCGATGTCTTTCAACATTAGTTTGGAGGGGGAATTTTGTTGAGCATTAGTCTCCCACTACATATGAAAGAGCATGATCTCTTGATTTAAAATTGAACTGAAGTTCAGCAAAGAGTGTGTTGATATGGAAACACTTGAGTGTTGTATCAGGAAACTGCAAGAGATCCTAGAGGGGGAGACGAAGCAGATCTATCTTGTGATAGATAATTAATTTTCTCAATCCATAAGCATTCGACCGAATCTAGCGGAACTAGCAGAAAGACTCTGCTAAAGGGACTGAGTCCACGTTGGGTGAACCTAGATAACAAATCTGTGTCTCTTCTATAATTATTTCCTATGTTTATGTTTGATTGAGCACAATGATTCTTAACAACTTAATCTGTACAAGTCCTTATTCCTTGGATGTGTATTTCCATCTGGTGAAAATCGAACCCAATTCTGATATCCGTCATGATTCCAATAAATTGACTTGCTCGTGACACTATTACGCGGTAGGAAACAACCACGTTCCGATAGTCTTGATAATAATCAGATCACTGCAGCCACATTCTGATAACGTGTCATTTCCTACTCCAACGACACTATGAAGAAATTAGTTTCCTCATACCAATTAGGGGATCACCAGAACCTCCTCATCATCCATTGCCCAAAAGTTTCTTCCGCATCCCGATGGTTGCAACTGAAAATGCAGCGAGAGGAGCTCCAAAGTTATCACTCAAATTCATTTAGAATCTTGATTTTGGTGCTTGCTATTTTAAAGAGTTAAAAGTAGATGTCATTTTCTGAAATTCAAGTTAGGTTGAAGATCAGCACCGATGCTCGACAATCCCAAGACGTCTGCACTGTGAAGAGCATCGTGTAAGAAAATCTTCAAACACAAACCAAACGACTTTCGGGAGATATGCCCTTTCCAAGAAAATGACTCCATCCGGGGAGAATACTAGAAGAAGATAAAATGTTTATCTTCCCCTACCAGATTGTACCCGACCGCGGCTCTCTGCAGGACGTGATCTGAAGGACCAGTTTGGTAAAGGCGTGTGGCGGTCAAGAACTATCTTTTAGGTGCTCAGCGAAAATAACCCTTCAATTGCCTAGTGAAACAGGAAATTGTTTGTTTGCTGGTACATGTCCCTGGTCTTTGATTCCTGTTGCTGGAATTGAAACCACAGTGTTACTAAACTAGTGTATCAGTATGTGGGGAGATGCTAGGAGAGCTTTCGAGTTTCCCGGTGGACATGGACCCACCGAATTCCTCCAGACTTTGTATCAAGTTTCCGCAAAATATTTACAAATTTAGTTGATGGAATATATTCAGAAGGAAAGGAAAGAATGAAGTTAAGAAACTTCGCGTAGCTAAAAGATATTTCAAATATCACACATGAAACAACTTTACAAACCATAGTGATTATTTTATAATGTTTCAAAAGTATATACATGAAGTTTAAATATCACACGTGAAACAACTTTACAAATTATAATGATGTTTCAAACTGTGTCGTGCATAGATTATTTGGTGAAATATAATACGAAATTGCAAATCTCCTTATGCGCTACCATCTTTCTTTAAGGTTTTTCTATGAATGTGTTTTTTGTTATCATTGTTTGGTTACACATAAAGTTGCAAATAGGTTCCATGCATTGGCAATTTTTTTCTAATCGTTGACCAAGGCAGAAAAGCTTCAACTAAAGTAGCAATTAATAGAGGTTAAGAAAGACAATATTAAGCATCACCAATTATCAACTATATTTTATCGTATTCATGGTTTGGTTGAGCTACTGAAGAAATTGAATAGCATTGGAATTCAGTTGAAGATGATCTCTAATGGCTATAGACATCAAAGATATGTCTATAGCCATCCGAGATACTTATACTCAATTGGACTAGATATTTTGGTTGTTAGTCTTTGAAAAAATGCGGCTGCAAGATGGTGGCAATAGTCTTGTCACTCAAGGTCAGCTACTATTTGCTAGGAGAGGTCAAGGCTGAGACAAAGGATGAGGTGCTATCAATATAGGTCCATCCACAGAAAGACATCACTTAACACAAGGCCCATTTACAATAGACAAGTTTTGCAACTATTGCAAATCAAAGACTCATTATAAGAAGACTTGTTTTAATAAACAAGTTGTTATTTGATAAGGTAATCTCCCTCAAGAAAAATTATATGAGAAGGATTCCTACTCCAAACATCATCTACAAAGTGATTACATGATTACGTTCACGACCAAGAGTTAAGAAGAGTGGTTCATTGACTATGAGTGCACAAACCACATGACCCATCAGGCTAGTATATTTAGTTCCAAAGAATCATTATGTACAGTTTTGGTTACTACTACAAGTGATGATGATGCTGAACATACTATGACTCATACAAACATGATCTTGATCTCAATTGTATAAAGGAATTTTAGTGATTTAGGAGAATTCCTTCAAATAAAAAAATCAAGAACCTAGGTTTTGTTGGCTAAATTATTGAGAAGGGTTGAGGTTTTAGTAACCAAGATGGTGTTTCTGTTCAACAAGTACAAGAGATGTGTTATCTCCATAAGAAACAAATTTAGATCTAAAATAAGTAGGATATTTAAGTTAGAAGTCAAGATCAACAATGCTAGAAATCAGCCTGCTATGTTTATTCATTGCTCCATTGCCATTCCAGATATTGAGATGTGGCATAAAGGAGTAGGTCACATGAACCTTCAAAGATTGAAGATGTCACCTATTTTAGGTCTACTAATGGATCGCACTACAATATTTTTAGTCTTTTTATGTAGGGATTTGTGAGACTTGTCAATTTGGTAAGCAAGCTAAACAATCTTTCAAATATTAAGGATGAAGGGCATCCAAGGTTTTAGAATTGATACACAAAAACAATGTATGGACTACTTCACAAAAGAGTTTGATAGGTTTTAAGTATTGTGTCTCATTTATTGAAAAAATTAAATGAGACACAATACTTAAAACCTAAGATTACTACTAAAATTTCACAGTTAATATAAGTCTACTCTTTGAAAGCAAAATCAGATGTACTCTTGATCTTTGAGGAGAAGCAATATGGTAATGATAACCTACATTTACAGTTTGATAGAGGAGTAGAGTCTCTTTCAAATCATTTTAATGGTTTTCTACATGAGCAAGGTATCAAATAAAAAGTAACTTGCAACTATGCACCCCATCAAAATAGAGTTGTTGAGAAAAAAACAAACATATTACAGAAGGAAGAACAATGCTTAACAAGAAAGTAATACCCAAGTGCTATTGGAAGAAGCTTTCACTACTGTAATTTACTTGATGAACCAATCTCCTAGCATAATGGTGCATAAAATGACACCCTTTCAAGCTCTTAAACATAGAAAATGAATTATCATATCTAAAGTTTTTTTTTCACTTTCCTAATGAGAAGAGGAAAAAGCTAGATCCTAAAGCACCAAAACATATCTTTCTTGGATATATTTCAAATTCAAAAGGATATAGGTCCTATATTCCTGATTTTAAGAATTTTGATGTAAATAGAGATGTTATGTTTGAAAGGTTTAAATCTTGGTATCAATCTCTTACATGTTGCACATATGATTTACTACTTACAACACACTCTACCTCTTTCATTGTTCCAACTAGTATTTTGATTTTATATGCTATTACTTTAAGTTCCATTGGTGTTTCTAGTGAGTATTCTTGAATTCATCCATTTATAAATCCTAAGTCATTTATAATGATAGATTGTTGAGAAGCCTTCAATCCAAGTTTCTCAATCCATATAAAATTTACTCCATACTTTCTCGCCATGTAATTTAGAAATTTAAAATATTGTAAATGAAAATACAAATAGTGCTTCTCAATTTAATATATGCCTTAATATAGGATAAGTACACGGGTCAAAATATTCCATTAGAAACTTTCAAATTGAACCTTTTTTGATGCAACACCATGTATATATGATGAAGTCTATCCAAGAACAAGAACCAAATTCTCTTGAGTAGGTAATGAATCATGCAAATTGAGTGTGAACCATGGACTTGAAGTTAAAGCACTACATCAACAACAAATGTGGGATTTACTTCCCATTAGGAATGCAATTTGCTACATGTGGACTTTTAAGATCAAGAGAGATTTTGATCGTTCTATGAGTAGATACAAGGCAAACACTTGTGGTATATTTTTGTGACATTCATAATAATATGGAGTTGATTTTAATGAGATATTTAGCTCTATTATCAATATAATAATATAAAGTTAGCAAAAGAGTTAGTAAGAGCTATCAGAATAAATTAATTATAGATAAAAGGAAGTAGAACGTGCATACTTTAGGCTAAGAATTTTCAAGAACCATCTGAGAAGCTTATTGGTAGAATGTCATAGAACCATTTAGGAACTTCCCAAGTTTTGAGTAGCTTGTATGCCAAGTAGATGGCTAGTTTGGCTTGCACTCCAAGAAAGGTGGCTTCTAGAAGGAACTTTCTTTGGAAGCTTCTTGGAATTTTTGTACTGAATTTCAGTATAAATAATAAAACCCAAGCTCATGCTAAGTATTTGGAGTTTCCATGAAGCAAGAGCTTCTATGTTGTGTTCCATTCTCTTATTTCACTCCTTGGTCTTTTACAATCAAGATGTCTTTAATGTTTGTTCTCTTGGTGTTATTCATCTTAAACAAGTGAAAGCTCTAACATATGGACTTCAACTATGGTTTACTCAATGGAGATTTGGAGGAAGAGGTCTACATGCTCCAACCACTTAGATACTAAAATCCAAGATATCCAAAAAAAAAATTCATTGAAAATGCATCTTCTTGGACTTAAGCAAAGTTCTCAACCTTGGAATGCCAAGATAAACTATATATCTTGTTGATTGGGTTTCATGTTTGCAGTTCAGATTCTTAAATGTACAGACTACAAGTATTTAATAATGGTTTTGTTGGTAAACTATGTTGATATATGATCTTCATTGGTAGTTTGCAAGATCTTATTTAGCTAATCAATTGAAGGGAGAGTTTGCCATGACGAGCTTGGGAGAACTCAAATATTTCTTTGATATTGAGTTCATCCAATATTGCAATAACCTTTGATTTCTATAACATCAATATTTTTCAACATGTTGGTTTGATTGCATATGAGTATATTTCTACTCCTCTCCCAACTTCTATTAAGTTAAGTACCAAAGATAATTAGTTGTTGGTTAATCCAAACATATATAGACAAATTTTTAGAAGTCTCTTTTATTTATTTGACTCTTACTAGAACATATCTAAGTTACATTGTTGGACTAGTGAGTCAATTTTTTTAAGCAACAAGGAAGCCACAACTTGATATGGTTCAAAGGATTTTACATTATCTAAAGTTTATGATTGAGGTAGTAGGTTACTGTTGTGTACAGTTTATTGATAGAGATTGGACCCAAAGTAATCAAGATAGAAAATTACATCAAGTTATGTTTTTAACTTCGGAAGGTCTATTGTTAGTTGATTATCAAAGAAACAACCTATTGTTGCTTAATCATCCACCAAAGTAAAATATTTGGTACCACTGGTGCTACATGTGTATCAATTTGGAATCATAGTTTAATGCAAGACATAGGGTATAAATTTCATGATCCTATAATCTTATATACAAATAACATGAATAGTATCAAATTTGCTAGCAGTCCAATATTTCATGTCAAGACCAAACATATTGAAGTTCATTAGCATTTTATTAGAGAGAAGATATTGGCTGGAGAAATAGGTTTACAATTATTCATATGGATCAGCGAGTTGTTGATATTTACACCAAAGCTTCACCTAGAGATAAATACAAAAATTCATATCTCAACTAGTGTCAAACATATTGACGCTAGCTTGAGGGAGAGTATGCATAGAGTTTCACAAGCTAAAATTCCTAGCGGTCAGTGCTTTCGGGAAAGGTCAAGTCTTTAGTCGCTATTATTATTTTAATTGATGAAGAAGAGAGGTCCATACAAAACATGTACACTTTTCCCCTCTTATATATTGGAGAATAACTAGAATACATTGTTCCTGTCCTATGGGAGCACGACAGGACTAGAGTCCGCAACCATTCTTTGGTGAATTTTGGTTTCTCCACCTTTTATTTCCTTTTCGGAATATGATGACATTCTCAAGAAAAATTCTCTCCACTTACCCACCACCATTTATTCTTTAAGAAAGTTTCACCATAATATTCAAGTTTCTCGTGAAGCTCAGATTTAGAAAACTATTCGGGGAATAGAATACTAATAGACAATAGAGGTTCTATTCAGTACTATACCAAATGCCTCGGATTGGTGGAACCACCCATATTAATTGATTGGGCCTACTACAAACACGATATTTTGGCAGAAGGAGTAGGTCTAATAAAACTTTTCCGTGAGTTTCCGAGAAAAGGTGAATATAAGTAACATTATGAGAATGGACTGAAACACATAAAACTTTAGAGGTCACCTCCCGACCCATTCAATAATCGTCCGAGGAAATTCATTACCAAACGGGAAACCCGCTATTTGTTCTATTTGAAGCCCGCTAGCGTTACAACGTTGACCTCCCGTCGTTACTCATCGATCTCCATAAACAAGGATGCAGTCCTCGAACCTTGATTAAACTTTTCGGTGAAAGACATGCATTCTTAACTAGCGAACAAAAGTTTCGAGTTCCCCGACTGGATGTATTCTAGGCTACATAACTTAACATAATAATAATTTAATAATTTAACAGGAAAGTTCTATAAGGACAGGAATTTTGAATCACCCATAGATATTCTCCTCGTTAGCTGCTTTTCTGTAAGAGGACCTCATCCTGGCAAGACTACATATAGGTTGGTATGATGAGTGAGATAATACTTGGTGAGTTCTGGTCACATAACTGACTTCAACTGTAAGGAGGATCTTCAAAGTTCAATAGGGAGTTGTAATTAGATTGGTCGCAATTTACACGAAACATGCAGGTTTTTGATTTCTTATGGAGAGGTGCAAATTAGTAAGTAGAGAAGATCTTTCACTTTTATATTTTTCCTGTAATTATGTATGTAGTAAAATAACGTTGCATTATCAAAAAGCCCAACTTTGCAGTTCTTGCGAGTATTCCTAGTGTAGATACTTAATGAATTTATATACCTAGATTTTCTATAAATTTTTTCCATATATAGTTCTCTTCTTAAATGCATGCATATCTCTTGCAAAAAAATATAAATATGCTAAAGTACGAAGTACGGGTGAGATTAAGCAATAGACTATGAAATGATATGCATTTTGCCCTTCGTTGTGTACTTAGTTGACATACATTCTACTGCAACTTTTTGTCTTTAGTCTATGCACCACTGCCCTCTAAATAGTATTTCAATATTTTAAGAAGGTCAATACTTTCTAAAAGCAAATGAATGTTTACTACCTAATATTTTCACGATAGAACAGCAGAATATATCCAGAGTTAGCAACAATGGACATCACCTCTGCTCTAGATTAGTGAAATGTGTATAGTCGCATCTCTCTTCCCACCCATAGTTTGGGTTTAGACAATGGATATTCCTAAATTTTGCTTCAACTTCTACATTATCATAAAAGCACAATTTTGAAAATTTTATAGTGTAATTTAGTATTTTATATGACAGGTTTTCATTTAGACAGGCAGACTTTACAGAATTAGATTACTTTACCTTCATGTTCCTCTAAGAAAATGATTTTTGAAATATGTGTAGTGTAGATGTATATTGTCTATAAAGATATAGATTTCGTTATTCTCTAGCCAATTCATTTAGACAGGCAGACTGTACAGTAGTACAGTCATTTAGTACAGTAGTACATAGAAATTACATTTTAATTGAATTTACTAGTTCTATGGAGCATAGTACCCATATTTCCATAGAAAGCACAGATGTCCCCATGTCAGAATCTAAATGTTCAAAGTACATTCTCGCTTCGAGGTTGTACCCTTCTGACCTGCAACCTTTTGACCAAGGCTACGGTAGTCCAGTAAGGGAACCGCATGCTCCATTTGTTCTTTCTTCAGGTGCATGATCGTAGTTTGTTGATGCTGAGTCAACTGACTTTTAGCTGACCTATCAGAAAGGAAAAGTAAGATTAACGAAATTGTTTTCAACGTAACCACAGATTAAAATTCGTAAATAAATTCGTTTAATCTACAAAATGATATGAAACGAAATGAATATCTTACTTTGAATCTAAATATGTAAATTTTCTTCCATGATTTATCATCTACATAACCATGGTTCAAATTGTATTTTGGATATTCCTCACTCTATCCCAATCTCTTGTTCCCTCTCAGACGTCATTGATCCCGTACACTGCTTGCTAGAATGGGACCAATGATTACGTTCAATGATTTGAATTTGGTCTCTTTTCGAGTCCTGACGCATACCTCTAAAAGGTGGAAGACTGCCCCTTAAAGTCATCGTCTAGGATATAGGTAGACTCATGCACTCGCGAAAGAGAGAGAATGGATGAGATTAAGTGAGCACAGACCAGTCGTACCAACTACGATCCTTATCAGGCTGGTATGTTATTTAATATTGAAATTGGGCCCGCCGCTAACTGACTACGTGCAAAGTGTGCTGATGGGACCTCACGTTGTCCATTGTAAATGACATGTTGTTTCTTTTCTATTTGTCTCGGTTTTGCTTGGGTGTGTGGCACTTGGGGTTCTTTGGGCTCTGTGCTCTTTTTCTCGCTGGCATTCCTTGGTGCTTTGTACAGCTTTTCTCTTTCCTTTGGGTATATATTTGGTGGGACTTTTATTTGTCTGCCCTGATCATAGAAGTACTCGGATACCGAGTGGACTGGCTCGTGGATCTTAGAATGGTGCCCGCATCTGTTAGGGAATGAGGATGAGAGGTAACCTCAAAGGTGATTCTAAAGCTACACCACAAAACTCACCCGCAGGAAACTTAATTCGGCCCTCGTTCTAAATCATTCGTTGAGCTCTGGTATAAAGAAACATTCAAATAAGGATAAACGATAGCGATGTGAACTACTTCATTTCCTGTCTGGGTTTTTCTTTTTGGTTGGAGATTGTTTGAATATAAAAGAGAAATGATTCCGAATGATCTGTAATGATCCGTGATAATTGTTAATATTACCTTGAATGCCCTTTTAAACTGTAATGGATATCTTCAGCGAGAACCCTGTGCCATATATGAACGTATATAATTTGGGTCCCACCCAAATTCAGATACAAAATGTCAAAATTAGAGAGTCACAGAAATCGGAGGCAACGATTTCAAACGTGTGAACGTCTACGACTGGGTTTATCCAGACGATATACTTCACCTCTTTAATATTCCTTACTATTCTTGATTTAGCTCGTCAACGAGTTCAAGCCTCCCCTTTCCAAAGGGGAGGCTTCAGCCATAACACCTTGAACGATAACACCTTCTCTGTCCTGTCAATTAGATATTACTCTCTAGGAACGTTGCTTTCACGCTTGTTTTAGCTCACGATGTGGAGATGTTAAGTTGACCTCGTTTGTCAAGTCTTGGTATCTCTTCCAAAGCTTGCTATTCAACTTTAGCAAGAAGATTGTAGAGAATAACTTGTCTCGAATAGCAGGAATCTGTATCCACAAGTGGAACAAAGTCAAACCCCTCAACACGACGCACCCACTCAAAAGCGGATTCAGAAGAGGTATCAAGCGTAAACTTATGATGCAAAGTTGAGTGAAAGTAAATTAGTCGTTTCGCGACCTGAGTCGTAGAGACATAGTCAACCATGCCAATTAGCGCTTTCAAGACTCCAGATCGCCTGTTCATAAAGTTTTGTGTTTGTGGAGCAGAAAACTTGTTGCTAAATCTTACAATAGCGAACAGGACGTTTTCGTTATACAGACCCACACTCGTTCTCGCTCCTGCCCATCTTCGATTTCCTCCGCCTTAAGTTATATTTCATCTAGAAGTAGAAGAAGAGAGGTAACTTAGGTTTTCATTTGAAGTTTGAAGTTCGATTAAACCTGAACTTGAAGTTGACTGCATGGTCGATCTTAGCGTGAATAAGCATGTATAATAACGAAATACTATCTTTTTCATAGTCTCCAGAATTCAAGATAATTAGAGTGGATAATCGTAAATCTAAAGCATGTGAGATTCCGATTAGTCTAGCGGGACAGGTAGAGATACTTGGTTGCAGGAGCATGAATGATAAGAGATGACCTTCACAACTTGCAAGAGCTTTGTTTAGACTTGCATCCCATAATATGTTTATATGAGAATATGTTCATTCTTATGTCAATCAAATACTTCAATCTATCCCGGAACTCATGACCATATTCCTTGTGTCCCTTGTTTGACCTTCTATTACTCCAGGTTTGTGCTGTCCAGACTGTTTATTGTCGGTAAATCGAATTATATTAGGAACATTATACACATTAGGAACACGATGGTGATGAATGAGATTTTGTAAAATTTTGTACATGTTTCTCTATATAATTTGTTTTTAAAGGTTTATCGTTTAAGTGAGGAATATCGCAGATTTACTCTTGCACAAAACACTTGTTAATAAATCTTTCTATGTCTATCTTCAAAGGGATTTGAAAAAAAATTCAAAATGTTGTATATAACACCTGCTCCATGTAAGTTCTTCAACAAGAGGTTCAAATGCAAGTTATAGGAAGAATGGTTTAGTTTCTTGAGTTAAGAGGTTGCATTCAAATGTATTAAGTGAAAGGAAAAAAGGTTAAAACTATTACGAACTGGTCAATTCTGAGAGATTCTAGTGATATTCAAGGCTGGAGTTGGTTGGCTAGTTTTTATTGATTACAATGGTTCATCATTCATACATTACTATACACCAAATTATAATAACTGTTTCCAATATCTTAACAAGTATACTCAATTGTAACAGGTTGATAAGAAGAAATTTCAATTGGAATAAACTAAATAAATCTTATAACCATATGATCCAAATTACCCTATATATCAGATGTTGATGCCACTAACTTAACCATAGGAGTAGTATGGTAACAAACTAGGATGCACATTAATCTCTAATAGTATATTGATTGTAAAAATTTATTTATTAGTAGCAAATAAGTTAGTTGTATCTCTAACTAAGTTAGTTTGGTTATAAGAAAGATCCAATATTTAATTAATGGATAATCAATAAGATCTCTTAGTGAATTGTAAATTAGATATATTAGAAGGGATCCCTCAAGAGAAATTTATATTGAGAAGTGATCTTGTAGGGGATCTAATACTAGAGTGGGATTGTGTATGGTCAAATTGACTTGGTGTATAGGAACTATCTAATCCTATTGGCTTACCTGCAAATAAAAATGGTACTATGCCTCTATCACCCAAGGGATGTCTTAGTCATAGATTTTTCTTCATCATGTACTCAAAGGAAGAACAATATTGATACCAAGCATCATCAACAATAACAACTAAGAAGGAATTCTCTCACCCATTCTCCAAATCTCTCATTCACTCTCTTATACCAAAGCTCTTCCAAAATGGCACATGAGTGAAGACTTGACCAATGTCAACATAGAAGATCCTTCTCTCACACTCAAAAAAGAACCCTCTAGAGTCAAAGATCCCTTAAAGATCAACATCACACAATTCTCAAGTAGAAAATTTCACTCTTTGATTAGCAGTTGTAGGTAGCACTCATAAAGCCTTATTCCACTCACTCACTTCATGCACTAGGCTCATTAAGGGATTTATGTCTTTCACCTCCTCAGCCCTTGGTATATATTCACTAGAATTACTATGGTAAGAGCTTTTGTAACTTGGTAAAATCATTACTTTACCTAATTTATCCTAATAAGGAATCTAAGGTCAATATGCACTCATATAGGTTTTCTATTTCACATACTTCCCTTATAAAGCTTCCAAACATATTCCCTAAGAATCTAGTGCCTTATCCTGATTGAAAATCAAAATATATTTTAAGATCCAATTAATCTGTCTAACTTATCTAACTTCAATCTTTGCCATCAAAGATCACCTAATTTGGTCAAGCCAATAATATATTGAAATCTTGTATGTAATAAGACAATTTGACCATATAAAGTCCAAGATGGAGATCCTAGACTATATTGGAGATCTACTCCAATGTAATCTAATATAAATTCCACTAAAAGGTCCCACACTAATGTAAATTTCCTTAAGAGAACAAATTCTAGGATAATCTAATTTAGAACTCACTAAAGGTCCAATGACTATCCAAAAATGAAATATTAGATATATTTCATTTATTTAGCCATACTAAGTTAGTGAGATATATCTTTAATCTAGTTATTATTAAATTTAGTTGGTCACAACTAACTTAAAACCACCAATACTACAAATGACTAATATACTCTTTAAGGTGATATAGATCAATTAAGGTGACTATAACAATATGGAGTTTAATAACAAAGTTTGTAGAGTTAACAAAGTAGCAAATAAGACAAATTAGCCTAGAATATTCTAGAAGTATCTAGGAAGCTTCTTGGGAAACTCCCTGGCTAGCTTAGCTTGCACCCCAAGTAGATAACTACTAGAAAGAAGCTTCTAGAAGCTTCCAACTAGCTTAGCTTACAGGTCAAGTAAACAACTTCTAGAAGGAAGCTTCTTGAGAAGCTTCCCAATTAACTTGGCTTGCATTCCAAGAAAATAACTCAAGGAAGCTTCTTGAGAAGCTTCTCAAGAGCCTTGTATGACCCCTATAAATACAAAAGACAAAGCTCATGCTAGGTATTTAGAATTTACACACATTCAAGTGTCTCAATGTGATGTTCCATTCTCCTATTTCTCTCCTTGGTCTTGGACTTTTACAGTGACCTTTGGTAATAGAGGTAGATCAAGTTAGGTAGACTTGAATTAACCTTGGAATATTGTACTTTATTAGTTTGATCATTGTACTTCAACAACATTTCACTTCAAACAACATCTTAATCAACATTGGTTTGGAGTTGCTACACCAAAGTTGGTGAGGTTGTATCTCTTGGCATTAGAGCACTCTTAGATATCCACTCAAGTGCACATCTTTAGAGAGCTTATTGAGTGTGGTGGATCCATGGTGAGTTGTACTCCATTTGTGCAATTCTTTTAATGTACTTCTTCTTCTCTTTACTACAAGCATAACTTCTTATAAGTGGAAATAATTTATTTCAATCAATATCAACTTGATAAGGAGTCAATTAAGGGAAATCTTTATTTGCTATCACTAATTTTGAAGCTCTTTTTTCTACAAATTTGGCTATACAAAGTTTTATCTTTCTTTCTTTGGTAGCAATACATACATTGTGGGCCTTATCGACTTGATTATTCAAGCATTAGGCAAGCCTTTGATCACTTAACTATCAAGTTTCATCTTGTAATGTTGAGAACCAAAGCATTGAAGTGTAGGATTTGGTCCATTTAGATATTCCTTCTTACCTCACACTTCCAAAGGGATGTATTATATCTATCTGTAGATGGCTTTTCAATATTGTAATGCTAATAAGATTTAAGGATTTTTCATATTATTTTAACAAATTGCCCTTGCAAAGAATATGAATCAACTTCTTTATTAAGGGATTTGTAAGTGGAATTTAGTATATTTCCTCTAGTTATGCTTATTTAACAATCTACCTACTCTGCACCATTCTATATAACCTTCTCATCATGTTCAAAGAGCCTTGAGAAGAAGACCATAGGCTTTTTTTGTTAATACCATTGGACCATGTACTTTGAGTATGTGACAATGGAATTAATCTATAGACAAACATATGAGGAAGGATGAGTCTACTATTTATAGAGGAGATATTAAATATAGTTTTTTTTGGCAGTTGTGCATTTAGGCACCTTTGCTTTCATGTAGTTTTGTAGTTTTTGATAGTATTAGAGATATATGTGATTGAGATCATTTCATATCCATGTATTATTGGATTAAACAAAAGATAGTTTCTCCAATCAAGCACAAGATGGTTTTCTATTGTTTACCTCTTTACTTTCCAATTGGACTAGAGGTTTCTAGTCTTTCTTGATGGAACAATAGTTCTAAGAAGCTATATATTCTCTTGTGGTTGACCTAACCATTCTTTGTGTTATTATAGTACATCTTTGCTCTTGCTCAGGTAAGGATGCAAGCTCTTGCATCCTAGCTTGAACTTATATAGAGGTATCTTGACTCACACCAGCTATTTCTTTACAATGAGATTCTACTTAGGTTTGATCAACCTATATAAATAGGTTGAGAAAACCACTAATCACTTGTGAGTATGTTCATTACTCATTTGTGAGTGTGGTTATTAATACCTTAGATGCGACAAGGATCCATATAACTGATTGCACTTTTGCATGATAGAGGATAATTACTTATGATGCAATCAAAGATTTAATGTTTCCGATAATATGGAAGAGTGTGTAATTCACTTAGATAGAGTATATATAGACATTTTAGACAATGTAAGTCAGTGAAAACTTGTGTATGATCCAAGATAATCAAGCAACAATTGTGGATAAAGTAGGTATAGATTCCATACACAATGCAATTTTGGAAGAGATGATTACTCATCTTCTTGGATAGGCAGCAAGTGGAGTGGTAGTAGCTAAAGTCTCCAAGTATAGATGTTACATCTTTGTTCTTCCAGCCTTAGAGTTACATGGGATCTAGATATGGTGTCCAAAATGTTCATCAAGGATTTTATGAGAGCTTTCTATACTAGACAATTGGATATATTTTTACTTTCTTAAAAAAAGCTTCCTTTAAAAATGAGTGTCAGTTGGTGTCTATTGGTTTACAAAGAGCACTAGTTAGTTCATTCCACAATAGAATAATCACACTAGGTGATGCTCCAATAATATGTATACCCTTTGACTTACATACCTTTTACATTTTAGATGTAGTAGAATAGATTTCTCATGCTTACACTAGTGAGACTTAACTCCCTTTTACTTCTTAGGTTGTCACTCTTTGGCTTCATGGAGTCTTCCCATCTTTCTTCTTACACTAGTTGGTCAATTTAATTTGATTCCACTTTGTTTGCATGAAGCATAACATGCACATCACATCTTTCTTATTCTAGGTGTGTCAATTCTACTTTAAACACCATAGGTCTAGTTCTGAGACTCACTAAGGGAGCTAAATTTTAAAAGATTTCCTATTAAGAAGTTACTAAGATGACAAGAATGCAATCCAATAAGCTCTAATAGAAATATATACTAAAAGAGTGCAAATTCATAAGATGAACTCTCCTTTAAAATAACTCTTGTGATATCAAATATTCTTGGTGAGTAAAATCCATATTACATAATTATTAGAGTTCTTTTTAATAAAATGTTGATAAGTAATTTATACTACCAAATTGTGAAATTTCTTACAAACTCTTGAGAAATTTGTAATTTCCAAATAAAACATTTCATACTACAATATTGTTAAAATTCCTTATAGGAGATTATAAGGGAATTTCTAAGGTTATTGCAAATAAATCACCAATCAAGATAAAGAAATACTGAAGTTTCTACTAAGTATTTTTTAGAAATTCTACTAAAAGTAGTCTTTTTAACATATTTGTAATAGGAAATTGAAAAAATATTGGAAGCTAAAATTCATATTAAACTCAAAATTCCTATGAATGGATTGATAAATATTAAAATTATTAAATTAATTATTAGGAATTGAAAATTAATACTATGAAAATACAGACCATTATTCTAAATTTACTATAGCTTATATCAAGAAATGATGAGGTTTAAAGCTATCAAGATTTTTGAAAAATTTACATTAATCATTTGATAAATAAAAAATTTATCAAATGAGAAATTTCTAGAATTAAAAATTTATCCTAGAAATATATTTTGAATTCTAGAATAAATATTTATATTTTTTCTAGAATTAAAATTAAAAATAAAACTAAAACTAATATATAAAGAATTATAAATATAAAATTATAAATAAAATAAATAAAATTATAAATATAACTTAAATCCTTATTGAGTATTATTGAATTGAAATTAATTTCAAAAGTAATAAAGAATAATTAGTTGTTAAAATAACAAGAATTTTGCAAGGATACAAATTTATAAAATCTTTAGGTTTGAAATTGTTATATTGTAATTACTCAAGCAAGCCTACTTGCTATCTGTAATCTTCCGAGGATAGGAGACCTTAAGAGAAACATAGGAGAAAACACAAAGCTCTGCACTCAATCTCTAATGCCTTAAAGGAGCACCTTGATTGTATTATATAATAAAGTGGACTCACACAAAGGAAGCTCCACCCTTGGAACAGATACATGGATTGGTGATATGTCAACAAGCTCTACTTTTAGATTAGTTGCACGCATGGGTGACATGTTTGTTTTGATCCTATTTGGTTGGTCAAACCATCTTTGATGGGCAGGAATCTTTGGAGAATCTTATTATATGAATTCCAAATTGCATGGGTGAGATACCATTGGAAAGCTCTTGATGAGACAAACTTGGGAGAGGAAGGCAAGCTTTTCCTCCGGGGAGAGGGGGCTTGGGGTTTTGGGGGTCTACACATTTTTGAATCCTAATTCATCTAGTTAGGCCTCCAAAATCTGCTCTAAAGTTTCTCTTTTGGTGATACCTCTATCTTATCTACTTAGTCCATCATACATGACATCCTTTTAGATGTTACCAAGCTAATTTTCACTTCTAGATAATATGTCTAACTTTTTGTATTACAAATTTAGGTTGTTTTTGGCTACTACTCTTTAGTAGAATTACTCTTTTGGTGACACCTCTATCTGATCTACCTAGCCCATCATACATAACATCTTTCTAGATGTTACCAAGCCAATTTACACCTCTAGATGACATGTTTGGTTATTGGTATTACACTATACTTCTTCGTTCTTAAATAACAAGAAATTGCTAAAATGACAAGATCTCACATTGACAAGTTTGTTTATAGACCTTTTAGGCTTCATAACTCTAGCATACACCAACTAATTAACTTCAAAGCCTCTAAATATCAAATTTATCCAACTATAGCCCATTGAGTTTCCAATCCACAAACCCTACTAGCTAAAGGAACATATATGTTCCAACTTCAAAGCTTTATTAAGTTGAATTACTTTGCCACATCAACAAACTCTACTTAATCTTCCACCTAGTCTTGTACTCCTATAATTTCCAAATCTCTAATTCCTCAATTGGATAAAATTTTAATTTTAAGAATTTATGCAATTCAATTTTCTTCTAAGTTCCTTAATATGTGCAAATTCATAACTTCATGTGTTTTTCAACTTTAATTGATCTAATTTTTTGTATTGACAAATTCAATTGTTTTCTAAATCAATATAATCCATTGAGTACTCTATCAAGTTTGACACTCTTCTATAACTTAAGCATATATAAAGACTTTTCCAGAATAAACTTCAAAGTAAGTCAACTCTAAAAGTAATTATAACTTAAGTTATAGTTATATTTAAACGCATATAGAAAGACTTCTCCAAAATAAACTTCAAAGTAAGTCAACTCTAAAAGTAATTATAACTTAAGTTATAGTTATATTTAAACGCATATAGAAAGACTTCTCCAAAATAAACTTCAAAGTAAGATACTTCTAAAAGTCACTCTAACTTCTATGTATAGTGAAATGTTAACATAAGAGCTACTCATACTTCCTCGCATGAATAATGGATGTGGCATATAAGACAAACCTAACTAAACACTAGTTAAAGACTTCATCTACACATCTTAACAACTATGCTTAAATTCACTTGTAAGTTATTATTGACTTCAACTAGAAGTCCATGCTTACTTTACTCATATGTTATTATTGATTTCACTTAAAAATCCATGCTTACTTTTCTAAGAGGTTACTCTTCTTGACTTCCTCTAGTAATCTATGCGTAACTTCAATCATAATTTTTCACCAAGTACTCTATTAGCTAATATTATTGACTAGATGAGAGCTCCAACCTTTGTTATGATGAACCAAAAATGGTTGGAAATCTGCATTATTTAATTCATAATAACCTTTTTGGATGTTTTTTAGCTCTAAGACTATTAACACTACATTAGTTAAAAGAGCTCCTATGTTGCTTCATATAATAAACATCCATTACATTGAACCAAGTACTAAATTGTTGATTGGAAAGCAACATGTGTGCTCCTTGAAGATTCAAGTGACCTAAAACTCCTCACAATCTCCTTTATTAATAAATGTCAATGATTAAGGCTAATAATTCCTTAAAATACATGAAATATTGGATGTTTTTTCATGCAATTCCAGAAATAAGTCCCTTTTCAAATTTGTGCTATGATGGTAAATAGACCAATGTATCATAGGTTCTTTAAGTGTACTTATTAAGGGTAAATTTAAAGTGGAAAACCATACTTGATTGTCCATCTTGAACCCTAAACATGTAACGGGCATTGGCATCTTACTTTTGCCAATTGTTTACATTGACCACCTTCTCCTTTATTTTTTGAACTCCTTGATGGATCCAAGCCACAATTTCCTTATTTGTGCACAAATTTGGTAGTAATATTATATGCTTTCTCTACTATGGTAAGGAAGATGTGATTTTCACCATTCATCAAGCAAGAGAGTATGACATTTGTTGATGCATTCAAAAAGTTATTGTATGAAAACTCAACAAGAGATAAAAGGGTATCCTTAATATATTTTTCTTCAAATTAAATATTTTAAATATATCTTTAATTATTTATTTTGGCCTCCATTGTTTGCAAATCCCTACAAAAATGATAAGCAATAGATATTGCTAAATTCTTTTAGAGAATTGCAAGCAAGTTCTCAAAACATACTTCTAAATTGAGTTCTTCTATTAGTGATGAGTACTCCAAAAAGATATGTTGTGAGGAGATACTATTTATGTAGATATGATTTAACTCTAGGATTGTAACATCTTTGCTTGTAAGCTTGAAGCTAATCATCTTACAAAGTTTATTTGCATAGGCAACTATGGAATCAAAGCTCGTGGATGCACCAAGTAAGTCATAATTACATCTTTACTTGTTCCCATTGTTGTTGAGGGATACTATGGGTTTGTAATAAAGCTTCTGATTTTAGCTTTGATTTATTGACCAGTCCAAGAAGTCATCACTTACCTGGCTACTTCTTCTTGCATCTTTAGTCAACAGTAGATAAATTGTATTATTCTAGTATTCTCAAGCCTAATATGACTAGTAGGGCATTATTCATATCATTTACTTGGTAGCACTATACATAGCTTTGGATAATTTTCATTTGAATTCTTTCTTCCTTGAAGACTAAGTCATGAATTTCATGACTTTCTTATTAATTTCTTCATCTTATTTTTTTGCTTGTGCTTATATCATCCACTATATAAAATGCATCTTCACTTGGCTAGTAACATGAAGGCCAAAACATCTACAAGTTTTTTTTCTCCACTTCATAATCTCTCTTTGTTTCTCTTAATATACCAAAGGTTTATGACATATCTCAACTATAAGCTTCTTGTCTCCTAAAGTAATACTCATGATGCTTCATAATTAATAAATGACCAACTCCTCCCTCTTAAATTTTCTTCATTGGTAGTAACTTTCAAGAGAAGAAAACAATATGGTGTCATCCATCTTCCAACTCTTGTTAAACAATCCTAGCAGTTGTTAATCTAAACATACCCATAAAAAGCTTAATTGGCTTACTCAAATTATACCACTTGAATATAGAAGTAATTAATAAACATCCTTCAAATCTTGGGAAGAAAGCTTTTATCTTTTACTTTGTTTCCAATATTTGCTCTTTCTTAAGAGGTATATTAAAATTTGTGCAAGATTAGAAGGATTTGAAAAGTATCAACAAGATTCATTGAGGCTTAGACTACTCTTTAATTGAGTTTGATCTTCAATTGCACTCCATTTTTTAATCACTTCTATGTTATCATTATAACTTGATACCTTTTTGTAATACTCCAAAGACAAGAGAAGAGAGAAAACACAGATTCACTTTTGGTGATACCTCTTTTTGATCTGTTTAGTCCATGTGTAACATCCTTCCAGATGTTACCAAACCAATTCTCACCTTTAAATCATATGTCTAGCTATTGGTTCTAAGGTTTTCAAGTCTATTTTGGTTTCTGCCCTATTAGTAGAAGTACTCTTTTGGTGATACTTTTATCTGATCTATTTTGACCATCATGTATAACATCATTCTAGATGTTACCAAACCAAATTTCACATCTATATCATATGACTAGCTCTTGGTATTACACTTTTGTACTCACTTAGAGTAAAAGTCTCAACCTCAATCTACAACATTTAGATTTTGAAGCTTTTAGCTCATTATGAATTAGCATATAAAGGACTTGCATAAGATTTTTTCTATGATCCTTTAAGATTTGACTATAAACCAAAATGTTATTCTATGAATAGAATGCTTTGTTTGTCCAGAAATATTATTTTTTAGTCACATAGATGTAACAAGTGAATGAGTGAGTCAAATAGCATCACCATATGTTCAAAATGAGCATATTTTGTGCAAAATACACTCTCTAGGACAAGTTTATCTAAAATCTAGATTGGATTATATTAATTTTGTAAATCTAGCTTATTGAGGTGCTTAGCACTTTGAGTTGATCAAACAAGTCATCAATCCTAGGTAAGTGATACTCAATCTTGAAAATTTCCTTGATTTAGTGCATGGTATTCAATGTACATTCTAATAATTCCAACCTTCATAAAAACAAACAAATTTGTATACGGAACATACTTTGTTGGCTATATCTTTTCTCCAACAATTTTCTACTTGGATTTGCATTTTCTAGCTCATTACAAGCCACCATGTATAGATTTTTATAAAATTTTATACTTACAAAGACCTCAATCTTGTGATCCATGCTTTTGTATTGGTAGATCATACAAGAATAAATCATTGTATTCCTTGATCACATCTTCCAATTTTGTGGGAATTTAAACCATTTCCATGGTTATAATTATTGACTACAAGAAAAAATATATCTTTTTTAAGGACTTTACATTCCTCATTTACAAACAAGGTTAAGTTTTTATTAAAAGATCTCATTCTATATACTTAGATTGTGTAATGCACTTGTCTTCACTACTTCTTTTTTCCCAATCCATATCAAGATTGTATTGCTCTATATGAAGCATCTCTAAAATTCCATCATAACAAGCAGATCTGATAACACTTTATTAATTGCCTCCTTGCATTTATCTTTGGTCAATCTCACACAATTGTGCAAGATCTCAATTGTCTCAATTTTCTCATTTGTCAATTCTACTTCTTTCTCATTATCCTTCTCTAGTACCGATCTCTAAATTTATAGCAACTAACATGAAAGAAAATTTTAGTTGCTCTTTGATCAGTTAGTAATATGACCTTCCTTCCTTCTAAGTTTTGCATCTATGACAATGAGCGGTACTTCCTTCCTCTCTCTTCAATCCATTAACTACACCTTACCTTTGTTTTCCTTTGTTACTTTTCACTTTTTGGTAGAATCAATAATACCATGAGGCCAAGTTTTAGAGTTCTTGTTCACTTGGTCCTAATTTTTATCTTCCACATAATACCTATCATGCTTGATCTCACCTTCATGCATATTATTGAGAGGTAAAAAATTGAGTTGTTAATGTGGCCAAATGTGACAATTATGTTGCTAAATACCTACCACTTCTTAATTGTAGAATCTTCTATTTTGATGGGTGCAGATCTTTCATAAGCTTAAGAGTTGGTTCATCTTTCTTTGGTATCATGGCTTAATGGTTTAGAATTTGATATCTATTATTTCCACAATGTAATCCAATTTATTCTTGGCATTGAATAATCTTTTCCTCCATAGGATGGATATAGGGCCATTTGATATATCTTTTATATTTTCTTCTTCTATATCTAACAGAATAAATATTTTTTGAGCAAATATAACAATTATATTGGCAATCCTTGGTGGTTGTCACATGAGTGTCTCTCCTTGGATTTTCTTCTTCAGTCCATTCTTGGACATAGTGAGCACCTCTACTTCACTCATATCCAAAATTTGGAATGAAAAACTACAAAGGTTTTTAGATGATCTCTTTTAATTCTATGTCTACAAATTGTGTGAGCCACCTCACATTATCCATAACCTTGAAATTAATAATCAACTTTGTTTCACCATACTCCAAGATATTTAGTGACCTTGAAGCCATATTAGAACACTAACAAAGCGTCAAATAAACATACTCGCATTATAATTCAATGCTTTAAAGGAGGATAGATGTTTCTTTATGCAATATAGTCATCCCTCTATATTCAAATTCAACTTTGTAGTCCTTTTTCATCTTTTGTAAAAGTTCTTACCAAGTATTCTCCATTGCATGTATGACTCGTTTTACATCACTTGATTTTATTGAACATTTAATGGTAAGATCACTCCTTCCATTTGGGACATCTTTTAAGTATTAAAGGTCATAAGTTATTGTGTCAATTTCTTTGAATTATTTCTACTCTCCATGTTTTTGAAGAAGCTTTGCATTGTCATAGTGTCCATCTATACTCCTTTGGTAGGAATAAGTAAAATGTACCAATTTCAACTTTGCATAAAACCACAAGCACTAGCAAAATAAACAAGAGATGTAAATCTCATGAACTTTGAAAAATTTCATCCTTTTTTACTTTTGATATGTAATAATATATATCAATTAGAGGGTTAAAATTACAATTTCCTTTGTATAATAGATTCATCATTGTAGTAAAATATAAGGGAATCCTTAAATAAACATCCAATTTCCTTAAAAAAAATCCAAGTTTTAATAACACTTTATGAAAAATGTTGATAACTCTGATAAGCTATAAGAAATTCATGCAACCTGCTCTCAAAACCAAGTGGCTGAAGCAGAGTGAAAAGCTAGTATAAGTATATGATATAATACAAGATTTAAAACTTGAATGTTTTTTTTAAAGAAAACTGGATGCTTATTTAAGGATTGCAAAATATAAATAGTAAATTTTTATTGATCAACATAAGTTACCTCCAAAATTCTTCCCAGTTGGGAGATTCTATGATTTAGGTAATGAAGTTCATATCAAATATATGTACCAAATGCTTATCTAAAACTTAAATTGAATTGTGAAAAGGGTATGGAAAGGATGATTGGAAATAAGGAACACTCCTTGTAATCTCTTCCACTTCAGTCGTTTTTTTTCTTTTATCACAGTTTCAACAAAAGGTCAAAGGTCAAAGTTGAATTCTGATCTTGTACTTACTTACTCTAAGATATATACTTCCAACCTTGCTCTACTTGCAACTCAATTCTACACTCCAAAGTGAGTCTCTCCACTTTTTGCAAAAAGGTACCTCAATCAAGGTACCTCAATTCCTTGCTTTATTAAGGAGAGATCATATACTCTGTTGGAAAAGGAATTTTGTTACGATACCATTATCACATGAGCATACATTAATACTTCCTCAAACTAAATATAAGAAATAAGATGCACCTAAGAGTCATTCTTTTTCTTTATACTGAAATACTAAGAAAGACCATATTTTCATCCCTCATGTGGATTAATGATGTGATATACAAGATAAATGCAATTAAAACATTATTAAACGCTTTATTTGGCAAGTCTTTACTAACAACACTTAGCTTCAATTGCAAGCCTCAACTAGTTAATGCACTCACAAGTTGTTGTGTACTTCACTCACAAAATACTTATGAAGTCTATGCTTAGCTTATAAGTTAAACTTAATTACTTTACTGGATAATATCTTTGATTAGATGTGACCTTTAAGTTTCATTTTGAATACATAAAGTTGGTTAAAGTTTCTAAGTTTGGAATCCTTGATTCTTCAATTTGCATAAATTTGAATTTATTTTGTGGAATCCTTGCTTTTGCCTTTCAAATTTCTTCCTTTTAGATCTTCAGTATCACACTCAAAACTGGTGTCACCACAAATTGTATGCATTTCTACCTTCACTTTCACTCCAAAAAACCTCCACTACATCAAGTAATCTTGTGAGATCTTCTCTAACTTTGCAACTCTCATAAATTTAATTGCTCTAGTAAATCAGTGACTTCTATCAAACTCATCAAAAAGTACTAATTCAACTCCCAAATCCTCAATTCCTCATATTAGTCCATTTTAACTCTAATTTTAAGAAATATCTCCCATTCAATTTTCTTTCTAACTCTACAAATTACACACAATTCATCTTTGTTTACTCTCAATCATGTTTTACTAAAAATTGAGATGGTGAAAAATTGAGAGGTCAACTTATGTCTTTATATTAATTATCAATTCTCTATCTCAATTTTCCCAAATAGATAACAACTTAGAAAATATGCATAAATTTCAAATCAAATTTACAATACTCTTGCCAACTAAACTCAAATATTGACAAGAGTAGCATAATATTACCAATTTTGTTAGAATTTCTACCCATCATCAAATGTATACAAAAAAATAAAATTTATACCAATTTTGCTTGCATTTCTGCAATCATCATCAAATATCTTATTATAAAAACAACATACATTAAGGATACAATCAGATATACTCAATCCTAAAGTTAGTAAGAATACCTATTTTCCTCACTCAAAATTAAACTCAAGTCTCTATGCTTATTTCTTTTGTATAACCAAGAAAAGAATATCAATTTACACCTTACTAATAAATATCCATAATCATACTTAGTCCAACCAAACCAATCTATTTCCAGAATTCAAAGTTATATGTACTAGCTTTCTCCGCCATCATAGAGAGCTCAAAAATGCTACACAAAAGAAGTAAAATCCAAGCCAAACCAAATCTAGTACCAAAAAAAAAGTTCGAAGTTATTTTTACTAGCTTTCTCAACCATC
Organism: Lunularia cruciata; assembly: GCA_948567375.1. Classification (NCBI taxonomy): domain Eukaryota; kingdom Viridiplantae; phylum Streptophyta; class Marchantiopsida; order Lunulariales; family Lunulariaceae; genus Lunularia; species Lunularia cruciata. Next base: position 53,314,565 of record OX419758.1, read on the forward strand.
ATAGGGAGCTAAAAAGTGCAACAAAAATGAAGTGAAATTCTAGAAGCTACAACTTAAATTTTACTTCTTAGTGAGAGACATAAAATCCCTAACCTAATAGCACACTAAAATATTTCTGTAAATTACACTAGCTAGTTCTCCCCACCATAACAAAGAGCTCAAAAAATTCAACAAAAGCAAAAGAGTTCCAAATGACTGCACATTGAAGGATATCCCTTATTAGGGAGATTAAAAATCCATATATTGATTACATACTCACAATCCTTGATCATGTGAAAAAAAACTCTGATAGTGTAATGGAAACTAACAATATGGATAACTAATATTAAGTGGCTTGCTAGTGGCTACTATACTTCAATTGCCAAGCTGATAATTAGCATATCGTAATAAAATAGCTAAAACAGCAATTGACATGAAAATTCAAAACGGATACATGATCTACTTGATTAATTAATTTACCTTATCAATACACCTTCCACACATGAGAAACATATTAGCGACATTGTATCCTGTTCCAATTAGGGGTAAGAGCAAGGTTTTTTATTATCATAATACCATTTTAGTGCACTTATTACGAATTTCATCTCACCTCAATACTGTATAGCTTTTATGTACATGTCCAGACCATGGTCTATGGTTTATTCCCAGTTTCGTGCATGGTGTTATGTGAAAGTTCACCTCCTTTATGCATATTAACTGGAGATTTTTCTTGATCCGAAAATATATCAAACAAGAATAAATGAAGAGTGAGAAAGAGCGTATACTCTCACAGGAGAAGTTCTCACTATAGTTCTTTACTAACTGTGAGGCAGTTTTAGTAATTTTAGGTTAATTTTTGTTGGTTTCGTCCTTTGCCTCATGCGTGTTTAAAAGTCCAACTGGCCAGACAGCCACGATAATAATTATTCATATCCATGAGCAAGACGGAATGAAAACGAAGATGAGCTTCGTGGAATGAAGGTCACAGTAAACGTCTATCTGTCAAGTTTTGTGTGTGTGTGTGTGTTATTTTCCATGTTTAAACTTCACTCAACTGTCATGGCAATCGCAAGTTCATTACAAAGATGTAGGACAATGTTTTCCGTGTAAAAAGAATTACTTATCCTCTCGCGGGATGAGTGATATATAACTACAAACCATGAGTGAATGGGTTTAAATTGGCCTTATGCAAGCTGATCTAGCAGTTTGGTACACTGTTGTTATGAGCTGAAGCTGAAGCTAGAGTTGTTCAGTTTTTTTTATAGTTTTTTCTAGCATTTTTTATAAAGAAAAATTTAAATTTTAAAATGTTATTTTTGATTTTTTCATTAAAATTTAACTAATTATTTACACATCAATACATTATGGAACTCTGCACTATTGTCTTGATGGTGCTCACAAGTAAACTAGGTCAAGTAATAAAGAAGGGGTTTGTGCTTTGTTTGCATACTCAACACATTATGCACCATTTCTTTGCCCCACTCACTACTCATACGTAAAATGGTGAGAACGAGAACGAAATGATTCCAAATTTGGACATGATTGAAGAGTAGGCCGGAAGCTACTAAACAGGACCTCCTTCTATTAAATCAATGATTCACAGAGGACTTCGACACGGCTGATTAAAATAATGATGAAAATGATTGAATAATTATTTGTTATTAAAGAGTGATATATATTTTATTTTTTTAAAATATTTTTATATAAATGTTTTATTTATAATAAGATTATAAGGAGTAAAATCACATTTGTATATAGTGATGTGAAGCACAACATCAATTTTTTTGTTTTCTTCTTTCTGAAATATAAAATTATATGTATAGTACCTGACAGGAATATAATGCACAACCCAGTGCAAAAAGGAAAAGAGAGCCCAAGGCCTTTCAATCCCAAGCTACTAAGAAAAAAAAAAAACAAAAGCAATGCACAATAGCACACATGGAAATTAAGAGAAGCTAACGGCAAGCACCAAAGAAACCAAGAGAAGCAAACTCAAACTCAAATCTTCTCTCTCATATAGTATTGGGGTTTAGCACCATTTTACCCCTATATCTTCTCCTTGTATGGCTTGACAAGGTCTCCCTACCTTTCTTGTTATAGCACGCGCTCGACTCCTTCGTCCAGTCAAGTCTACTCCTGCACTAATTCTCGTCTTGAACTCTGGTAAAGGTCCTCCCCAGATATATCTGATAAGGTAAGTAAATGGAGGTGGATAATAACCGATTGAAATGGAGATGGATAATAACCGATTTATGGAGAACACCCCAAAAAAGTGTTAGACGGAAAGGAGACCAAGCAACTTAATGCATGGGGGCGGCTAAAAGCCCAATGCAAAACCAGCGCTCGAGACGACAGCCGCCATCTAAGTAAGAGGCTGGTACGAGCGCCAGCCCCAAAGGTCAGAGTGAGCAGCCTGCAGCATTAAGTGGAAGAAGGCCCTAGCTGCGGTGGACCTTGACCTGGTTACCTTGAGAACAAGCACTGCGATGGATACGTCCATTGACTTCGTGTTGTAACAGATTCGTCTCACGATTTATTTATTTAGACGCAAGATTGTAATTGATGTGTTTACTGTTGAGAAAATATGATCGACACTATCGGTAGGTAAGCAGGTGGAGAGGTAAGCATGTCCTTTGGCCAGGTGTGGGACTGGCGTTAGCCTAGATAGTCCACCCAATGATGATGTTATGACCGAATCACGCCTTTTGTAAGTTTACCAGGAATGCAAAACCAGAATCAGTTCTGATAACAAAAAGAGCAGTCATTGCTTGACTTACTTGCGAGGCGCTCCTTGGAGGCACAAGTTCCGTAATTAGTTGAGAAATAAATTCATCTTCGGTTGCGAAGGTTATACGACGAACTTAACCGGGTGCTGGACTCTATGTACACTTTCACAGCGTTACTTTTGTTGGAAATTGTAGCTGTAATATTACGAGTGCTCATGGAGATTAGGCCGGACTTCACATAGTTACTTCGTGGAAGACCTTAGAGATGGTGTCTTTCATCTTTTGCCGCCAAGATGATCTGTCCTATTAAACTGCCTACATGAGTCACCGATAAGCTATTCCGCTTGTTCGTGACTTATGGGATCCTTTTGTCTCCTTGCACTAAAATAACAAAGACTGGTCTGAGATATAAGTGAGCACTAATGTAGAGCCTCATATACAGCCACTAAACCTGCAAGACCCAATGAATTGGAGGATCTCTACCACGAAGTTCAGGACTACACCTCTTTAGTTTCTTAGTAGATTGTTCTTGGTTCACTTTTTCCTCCATGGTACCTTCGGACACTACCTCGGTGTGTCCTGTTTTGGCCCGCCTGCCGACTCTTGGGCCTTGCGAGCCTCTCTTTTTCCCTTTAGAGCTTGTTTGTGCCTTGTACTGCCTTCCTCTTTCCTTCGGGGTACTATTTATATGTATCAATCATTCATGCAATGAATGGATACACGTATACACTTACTGCATGGATGGAGAAACTTGCTTCAGGAGGATAGAAGACGAAGCTCGTCTTTTCACTGCATCTTTGTGAGCTTACTAAGGACAGTTTCAATGTTTAAAAGAAGCAAATGTAAGCTTCGAGACTTGAGCTTTGAGCACCCAGGATAGGGACTGACCATACAGCTTAGTCACCTTTCACCCCACCGATCTCTATTATCTCTCTCCCTGGTTATTACCAAGACGATCTACCATCAATCAACAGTTTTGCATGGATATTGCATGGCAGCCAAGGATCAATTGCAAGTGCAGACTCAATTTTGATAAAGGAAAAAGCCTCGTATTAGTGTGGCTCCTAGTGTACATGCATACATGAGAGCAGCACTCAGATCTAAGCGTCGCAATTGGAGTGATACTAGTAAGTACTAACGCTAGAGTAGAAAAACTTCCAATTCGGTATGTACAAATTCCGATCTCGAAACGTTTGCTTGCTTTAGAGCATCAAGACTCCACTGCAAAGTAGTAAAGGTTAGATTTGAACCACCCACCGGCGCACATATCCAACATCATTTCTGGAGGAGCACCATTAAAGGACAGCAGCTGGTGGTGCATTTTCAGGAGATAAATGGCTAAGCCTTCATGTCCTGCTGGAAAGAGGACGAATATGACACCTTCAAGGCAATAAACAGCAGATAAATGAGTTGTTCAGGAAAAGTCCAGATAATGTTCTTAGCAACTTGGGATAGGTACAAGTACATATAGAGCTACAAATCAAGAGAGCTAGAGCAGAATCTTACCCCAACAACCCACGACCGGCCCATTGTCGGGGAGTGATGGTCAAGTCTAATTTTTGGCCATTTCTCAAAACGACCACCTGTATAGGTGATCCTTGGTTGCGTTGTCCTTCACTGGCAAGCCTCGACAGTAGATCTTCACCTCCCTCTACCGTCCCAAACTTCACCAATTGATCACCCAGCTCAATTCCGTCCTGCTCTGCTGGTGAACCTGGCGAAACCTCATCGAACACAGCAAATGGTATGCGCAGAGAAGTGTCCTCTTCCACTTCCATGTGTACAACTTTATGTTCCTCGGCTGATGTAGCTGTCGGTGAGGGAGCCACAGTTCTTTGCGGCCGGGTTTCTTCACCATCGGCTAAGGAAGGAATCCGCAGGCAAGAGTTATATAAAATCACATGATTAAGATCCGAATACCTTTGACACCACTCTTACACCTACGATCTACAAGGTTCGGAAGCGAACTTACTCACCACCATCTCATCTAATGCTACATAGTAGAGACTCTGGCTACTGGAACATTCTTTCCAAGTTATCAACATTTATACTTCTAAACTCAAGAAACGATTCTTAATTCAGGAGAATGATGTATTGAGTGCATATGGAACCCGGTCGTTAGAACACGCTTCTAACGAACCAGAATGATATATGATGAACCATACCAGTGCGTTTTTGAGGAAGAGATGTCTCTCTCATGAATGACCCAGAATGAAGCACGTGCAAATTCTGCTCAATCTTACTCGAGACCTCTTTGTGATCATTCCTGAGCACTGCAGTTTCCCAACTAACCAACCGTGAAAACGAAAATGTGGAATGGAAGCCTCAATGATCGGACTAATTCCGGTAGACTAACCTCTTCTAACAGAGGTAACGCCGCCCGTAGTTATGAGTCATAGCCAGTCCACTGTTTGGTTAGAACCGAACTGCTTAAAAGTGAAACCAGAAAGGCTTCAATAACAGGGAAGGAAGGAACGGGAGCTAAAGGCAATAGTCAAGATTACACATTCCTTCGTGTAGCAACAAGCAACATTAAGCTGAAAAATGTCACTTAAATAACATTGCCTAAGAGTTGTTACATAGGATGGAAAAATTGAGAGTGCTCATGGGATGGCCCCATTGATAAATATATAATTGGGATGGTAAAAGCAGAAATTCGTACCGGACACACGTTGTCGATCTGCTCGAACAGCAGGAATGTCGATATCTGCTCTCGGAAATCCCTACATAAACACAATATGTCAGCCGGTAGTAAGCAAGGAGGCAGGGTTTCAAGATGTCTCCAATATATGCCGGGTTCAAAATGGCCATATGGACATCAAATTCTTTCCAAAGATCTATACTCACATATTCTGGTGACAAGCGAGGGACAACTTGAGGCTGAGTTTCAGAGGACAGGGAGCTGTCTAGATGTAAATTCCTAGTCCGGGAACAGTGAAGAACAACATAGCAATGTACAGAATCCCATTACACTAACAACTACTTTCTCTCTCGCAGAGGATGCTCGATTGATATGTTGAGCAAAAGAATAAAATTGTCTATCGGTAACCCAGTACACAAAGTTGTGTATCATGGAAGTGAGAAAGAACAGAGAATATCAAGGAACAGGAAGGCGATGAAACAGAACATGTTGCATTGTACGTCATGCCTGCGGAACCTGCCGGGCTGTGTGAGCCTAGATGCCAAGCACTGACTCTCTGGAGAATGCTTAATCACTAACATGTGTGTGAGCTTCGTGCACCTATCCGAAGGTCTAACAAACCTCGGAAATGGTCCTGACTACCGAACCAGGAGAGATATAGAGGTTACAAGGTAGCGTTCTTTAACACGATAAACCAAGAGAAAGATAGAAAACCTGGACCAAAACCATGTCCTACGGCATGTTTCTGCGTGTTTTTCTCGGGGGTACGCAATGACTCGAGACTGAGCTCTTCTGATAAAAATTGAGAATTCCACCGATAGTAAACCTTAGGATAACTCCCCGTCAGTTCGTAATCTGTAAGTCTAATCATCAAACATTGTAAAAAGAATCCTTATTCTAAAAGCAAAAATTCACGTCATCTATTGCAGAAGTTCTTCGATATAAAAGGTCAGAAAGAATTCATATGGTTTGACACATCATCTTAAGAAGTTTGAGTCCAGAAGACAAGTACTAACAACACAGTCCCATATGATCTGTCCATCCATCTGTCTATGATCTGTCCGTGTCTATCCCGTACTTTGATAAATGGAGTCTAAGCCGAACAATCAAAAACTGAAGTAAAGGTCGAACGCTACCTTATGTCTGCATACGCAAATCCTATAACGAAACCACAGCACATCAACCAGTAAAACAAGCAAAACCAGGAAGGAAAGGCCTGAGAGAGCTAGCCCTTGAGACTACCAAACATATAATCTTCCGTAGGTACAACTATCCACGGGCGTGTGAAATTAACATATTTGAGAAACGGAAGCAGAAGCCGTTCAAAGAACCGGGGATCCACAACCCACCAAGTATGGAACCGAGAATGTGCATATGAAGTGCATATGAAATCTACATATTTGAGAAATGGGAGCAGAGGCCGTTCGAACGTTACATATTGTTCAATATATTAGCCGAATAGATTTAGCCCTATGTTTAGTGCAGAATTGAAAAGCAAAAAGCTGAGATGGGGTGAAGCAAGGGCTCGTATCATACAGCAGGTTTAACAAAACAACGAAAGAAGTCATCAGAGGTTGTGGATAAGAGTGCGCAGTAAGGATCCTACATATCCCAAAGTCGTTAAGTGCAACTGTGCATTTGAGGACCAGTTCATCCATGCCTGATAGGTGTATTTCTACGTGAGTAGAACGGGTAAAGATGTGGCTGCGTTTACACAAAACTTCAGTGCACATGGAAGAGTTTGTGAGGTACTAAATGCATGAAGGATCACATTCTCTACGTTTGCTTCAAAGTTAGGTTACCACTCGCTGCATGGGAGGGAGGAGTTGAAGATGAGAATGATTATTGAGTCGATAAGAGAATAATTTTTTATTATCTAAAAGACTTCGTTTAAACACAAATTAGAATTTGATCCATAGTTCATTTCTAACACAACCGGAATGTAATCGAGAAAATAACGCCAAAACTGTCACGAACCATAATCGCACCTAAGCGAAGAATGAGATCAGCAGTCATTGTGTAGTAAAAATTCATATAAAAATTCAGAGACTCCAGACACATACTCTCGCCACAACGACATGCAAAGCTACAAAACAACTTGAGCTGACTTACATCTTTGTCCACCAAATTGCCGGTGAGTCCCGGGCCACTTGGAGTACAGAGGCGAGAGATGATAGTCTCTAATTCTGTCTCTATACTGGTCCTCTTATCCATCAATGTTAAGGTCTCCTGCTTCACATTAGCCCCTACCATCCTCGGCCCGGCCTTCCAACCTTGCTACCTTCTCCGATCGGCAGGAAAGAAATTCAATCCTCTTCCTTGATGGAAATCCCGAACGTATTGCCCAATTAAAACACTACACTGCGCTGATTTATCGCACTCGAACACTGTAATTCGCCAATTGAAGTAGGTCGAAATTCAAATTCTTTGCAACGAATGATGAGTCACGTCTGCAATCCGAGTGCCGAATTTCACCGTCGCTCCATCATTCGATGTTTCCAACAACAGGACGACCTGAGTGGCCTCCATTCGCAACTCCCGTTTGTCAGGAGGGCAGCATCTGACGGTTTAGAATAATCTGGATCCCGGTGGACGGATGTTGTAGCTTTCCATCCATAAGTCTGTCTCGCAGCGTCGTTCGAGTGACCCTGGGGAATTAATTCTTGGACTTCAAGGACGATTAGAGATTGAGTGCCCACTCATGCATCTCATACGTAATTGTATATATAAAAGTTTTTTGTGACAATATAGTAGATACTTGAGATTAGGATATACTTGAGATTGACAATATAGTAGATACTTGAGATTAGGATATACTTGTTTACATAATTCGAGATAATAAGTCACCATGTTGAAATTTGTGAATTTTATATGATAAATACAGATTTAGACCTAGTTTTATTTTATTTTATTACATATATATAAGATTGATGATAAGAGAGAACGGTGATAATAATCACGGAGTCACCGCAAAGTATGAGGCGAAGTTTTTTTCCCTCTAATTTGATATTTTGTTTTGCTGTAGTCGATAAGCAGAGATGCAATCATCGATATCTCCAAAAAAATTATAAAACGTACATCCAAATCATTTCTTTATTTTTTCTATCCTTAAAATTATACAGAACCATGAGTTTAAAATTGAACATCTTTATGAAAGATCACATAAAAACCTACCATAGCAAGCGATAGTAATATCAGGATTACATATTTTGTTTTATAATGAGAAAAATAAGATTCACAGGATGATACAATTCACCAGAGAGTGAAGTTTCTTTAAAATTCCAATTATATATAAGTCATATAATTCCCAGTAGAATTGACAAAATAAGCAAGATCCAAATCGATATTGAAATTAAGTTACTCTGAAATAGTACACAGAATTCACGTGCCCTTTGAAAGCTTCCCTTCTCTCTCTTCTCCTCCTTGAGTGTTGTATTTCCCTTTCTTTCTTAGATCAATTTTCCGCCTCGCATTCCTCAAATATACAACATCCTCGTGTGGAGTAAAGCTATCCGCAGAAGCTCTCGAACTGCTCCGCCTGTTTCGATTTGCTTGACTCCGTACACTGTACTTCACCTCATTAGCGGCGTAAGCCTCAATCCAGCTCCAAATCTCATCAATCCCTCGTTCCTAGAATCTCCTTTTCTACTCTACTCTGGGTCCTCATCTCGATCGGCACCTAGCGAAGTACCAATGTCGAGATTGCTTGATTCACCGAGCACATTGTCCAGGGTTTACTTGAGCCTCCGCATCAAATGTCAGTTTGCTCTCTCACCAGATCCGGATTTCTAGCAGACGAGATTTGTTCTTTCGACCTATCGGAATATTCCACTTCATCGAAGAAACACTCGTTCTCTTTACTCTACAACACGTCTGTGGCCGTGCCACGTATCCCGTATATCAGATGAATACGAGCTGTCCTAATGTCTGCTCATACCGTAGCCCACACGTCGGCGATATCTACCGGCAAGTTTTGAGGATCCCGGGCGTCTAGATAACATAGGAATTGAGTGTCGGCAATTCCCACAATCTTTCCCTTAAATGCAGCGGATTTTCATGGATTCCTTTTCCATGATACTGTCAGTTTCTTCAAACTTTCTTCCTGAGTGGTCAGATTGTCAAAGATTCATTACGGCGGAGTCATGCCACTGTGCTGGTCAAGTAACTTGGGTTTCTCTCATGCACCCATATCCATGACCGCATCTAGCAATTTGTAATGTTTAAGTGAAGTAGCAGGTCATCCATTGTTCACTCGGGTACGACACTTGTCTTCAGACGGCACGAGTTTTGTGCAGTTTCTGGTCAGAGAGAAAGTTTGAGCAGTGAACTATGAATTTTGCTTGCATGCCACCGTTTGGATCAATGGGAACTCTTCTGCATACACAGGTTCGCTGTGGTCATTCTATTAAAACTTTCTAAATCGAATTATGGCAGGTTGTTTATGTGGTTATCAATGTGAGGATGAGCTATGGGTTGTATGATTACCTCTCTTGGAGTATGCAACGTGCATTTCAGAAATAACATTCTATGCGACTACCTAACTGATCGAGAGGGTGGAGACAAAAGCATTTTCCAATATTAAACTAGCGTTTCTTTTGCTTAGGTGGAAAAGTTAGGGACACAACGCAGCTGAAACTTCTTCATTCTTTATGTCCCTTCTCTATACTATCAATTTCTTTGGACTTGTCGAGTCATGATAAGAATAGGACTTTAATGACTCTTTGAGCAATGTCAGCATGGAGGTGCGTAACTGAGAGGGGCAAGTGTTTGTATACATACAACTGTCAGGCTGGACAATAGTTTACTCATTTGTTTACCTGAAAATCATTTGAAAGTAAAGTCTAAGAGGGTGTGAAGCATCTAGTTCTGACTTTGTTTGAGACGACACAAACGTAGTTATATGCTCCTTCGACGTTCTCGTCGAAGGAGCATATAACTTCCAGACATCCGATAACAATGTAGTTATAGGATCAAAGAATCGAGATTTGTCCATGTTTTAACGAATGCAGCTCATATATCTTAATACATTATGCAATGCGGGTTTACTCTCTGCTATTCCCCGTTGAACCTTCGCTTTTGCTGGCACATACCGTTTGTAGTAGCTTCGTGTCAGTCTTTGATTTTCAAATCTCTGTTCTGAAAATATTCAGAATTTGCTATCTGCTGGAATTCTTTGGTATCTCTTCATTACCTATCTTGCATGCTTCATAGTTAACTCGTTGTGTATCCACCGTCAATAGTGCGTGTGGAATTCCCGATACTGTCGGCATTTGCAGTCTAACAGACCCTGTTACAATACGGGTTTGATTCAAGCTCAACTTCCATCGTCCGCACGTTATGTTTACTCTGAATTACTGCCTATCTTCGCAGAAATTGTTTGTTGGAATGTTCCAAGGGATTCTATTCTATTCAGGAATTTGTGCCCGGATCAGAAATAAAACGCGTTATGCTCTCTTCGCAAACATATCTTCCATTGTGGCGAAGAAATACAATTCGTTGGATGTTTTATTCCGAGCTATAGAAGGTTGAGGTGCAAGCATACGTGTCTATAAGCGACTCCTGCCAAGAGCTGAATGGATCTGCAATCAACGTAAACCTCTAGGCAATGTTGCACGTTTGATGCTTATTGTCTCAACATTTGTCCATTTTGGAGTTTGTCAAAGTGATGGCGACTCTCCAGGATACAGTATGGCATCCATCATCAGTTACCATTCCACCAAGATAGTGACTGCCAAGACAACTAGCGCTAGTCTTCGATGAATAGCGCTTCCGATGTAGCAATGCTACACATAATGTCTTGCACTACTGTACACTTCAGTATTTCTCTATTCGGCCAAGAATTCTATCAAGCTGAAGATAATGACTGATAAGACGACTAGCGCTATTCATTGAAGACTAGCGCTAGTCTTCAATGAACAGCGCCTCCGATGTAGCAATGCTATAGAGAATATCTTGCACTTCTGTACACTTCAATATTTCTTCATTCGACGCAAGAATTCGCGTTCAACATATGCTTCCGAGTAACCGTGAGAATCCTGGTCCGGCCCGTGCAACGCAGCTTGATCAATACTTTCCAAACTTGATTGAGGAAGATTACAAACGCAAGTGTGCTTGCGCAAATTTGCTAGCACGCCTGAAAGCTTTCACCTCCACAGTGTGAGCTATTTAAACTTTCTTGGCAGTTTTGTGTTCACAGTTCTGTACAACGTCCAATGAAGAATGGATGCAGGGCGTAGATAAATATGCGTCTACATCATTTCGGCTTTGAGTATGCTACATCGAAAGGAAAAGGGAAGTCAGTTTTTCACTCTAAATAGACACGGTACCAACTGTGTAAAGAATATCACTACTTTGGTCAACTAACACGGTTAAGGTACCCGAGACTTTGAAATCCGTTTCCACAACAACTTGATTGTCAAGAACTTGTCGTAGAACATGCTTGGGATACGAGTTAGAAGTGGGAATGAAAAGGGAATACTGTACATTCTGCATTCGGTTAGGAAAGAGCAATCTCTGGGACATATCAGTAGAGAACTTCCGGCCATAACCAGTGACTGTGGCCCTAGCCACTGTCGCTTTCAGATTCATACCATATGCTGTGTTTTGATCCACAATGGTCCGGTCCACATACGCGAAGCTTCCCATCTTTTGATCTAGTTGCACGATGGGTATACCCCTCCAGCTTCCTGCAAACATGTTGTTCATGATGGTCACCTGCTCAATGGAGTGGTCTACTTTTGTGGATCTTAACAGCACATATGCATCCCCGTTGAAGAAGTTGTGGGATATATCGACCTGCGCGGGATCATCTGCCACGATTCCAGTAGAATCCAAGTAGCAGTTGAAGATGCGGGTCTGTGAGTATCCTGGTAGCTGCAGATGTATACCTATGCCGCCCAAGTTTGCTGCTTTGTTGTAAGCATGGATACCAGTCAAGAGATTGCCTTGTCCACTGATTTGCACACCCACGGCTCCGGAGAATATCACAACATTAGAGATCACATTGTCGTTGCTGATCATGTTGATCGCCACTCCACCGAAGTCCTTTTCGTTTATGTCACTTCCTGTAGTAATGAACTGTCCGAAATAGGAGTTCTGTATGCTTATCTCATGGCTTCCTTCCACCAGGATCCCATCTGTGACAAAGTGAGACATGTAGAAATTCTCTACGTTGATTCGCACAGAGTCCACTATCAGAAGACCCCCACCCCGGAAGTTTGCATCAAACATCATGTCCCTGAGAGTGATGTCCTCATAGGATACTATGTAGTCTTTCAAGCAATTCAGTGAATAGTGACTCCGATCGCGAAGGGATGAGACGGATCTGTTGGACCGCCGCTGCATTCCAGCTGCCGACCACATCTCCAGGAGATAATGATCTGTTGGGAAAGTATCTGAAGCTCGCAAAGTGCCCCCGTGAATCTGTATAAAAGAAGTCAAATGCTTCAAAGTCTGACACTTGGAAAAGGAATTTGTAAAAAAATCATAACCTACATTGCTGGACGAGCTTCACGTGAAAGGAAACCCTGACGATATTAAAATCGAAACAAAGAAATCTTGAGAATGTGAGTCGTTTGACTTCGTGAACAACAATGAATTTCCCTGTCAAGTTTATGGTAGCAGGTCCTATTTCTTCCTTTTGAAACATCGAGCCCTACTTATTATTCCTACAATAGCACGCTTACACGCACTGTAGGTGTAAAAGACCGAATCCATACCACAATGTTGCCCCCTCCAGCTGCTGGTAGCTGCAGGGAAGCACTTACGAGATAATCTCCGCCCTCTAGATGGATTTCCACTCCTCCAAGATCAACGATGCCAGGATCAAGGGTATGATTAGAGCCCACGGCAAAAGCCGCATCGATCGTCTTTTGTAAAGCTTCGGTGCTGTCCTTCTGCCCTGAGGGATCTGCGCCGTAGTCTGTAACATAAAATACCCTTGAGTAATAAAAGCCTGCTTCGAGCCCCTGAAACGCACGAGAAAAATGCCATCATTTCAAAACTCTAGAACCATTTGTACTTATCCCCATTGTTTATGGAGTTCGCACATTGGTCCAGCCACAAAAAGAAGTTAGCTCCTTACTCTTCTTGCTTCTATGAGAGAAGTACTTCAGAGTATGCAGAAACAGACAAAGGTAAGATAGTTACGTCCAGACACAGCTCGTACCCAGTTTCATTAAGCTGTCGGAGAAATAACAACAAAGTTCGCCAAGTGAATGTAGCTGTCGTATACTGACATCGCTCTTGACAAGAAAAAAGATCTGGTCACGGTTCGTGAGAATCGTTTTCAGTGTCATAGTTTACTGTATTTCTCGTGTGTTAAAGTAATACAGTAGTCAATTTGACTGGAAACTCCCAGTTCTCGGGGAGTTTCAACGGATTCATCTATGGTTAGATTCATTTCAGTGGGTTTAAGCTTTCCCGGTTAAGACTAGCTGAAAGTTTGTCGACAAGCACAAATTGATTTCATTCCAGAACTGCCGAACGGAACGTGACAGAATTTAGGTCGAAGCATTGAGACATAAGCTGTTCATAGGTTTTCTTCAGAAGTGCCATCTGTAGGCGAAGGCAGCTGGAAAGGCAACTTTAAGTGTGGAAATGTCATCTCAGTACAGTCACTACGTTGAGAAAATGAGTTCAAGTAGTGACTCACAATGAAACCAAACGACAGAGGTGCATCTAACTGCAAGCTTCGCATAGTCAAATAGTCCAAAAATCTTGCAAGTGGTAAAAGCGATAGGTGGACAGTGCAAGGAACTGGCAACAAACCTGGTACCGAAACCTGGAGGATGATTCCGCTGCAACTCTCGTTTGCTTCCATCGCATTGAGGTTTGCCTGATAATATTCTGACGGCTGGCATGAACCTGATGAAATCCAGTATTTACACTTCCCGAATCCCGCTTGCTTGGTTGGTCAAAATTTGTGTACGGGGATCTCCAGCTTGAGGCAGACGTTGTCACCAGAGTAGACATTACAAGTGTGACATTCAGAAAATAACATAATTTCGTTCCCATAGCTCCCCCCGCTCCCTAGTGCAACGTCCAGAGGCAGCCCCTATCCTTCCAATATCGTTCCTCTCAGACGATCAAGATAGTCGACGATTCAGCATCTCAAAGATCCGCAATGTACAACATGTACAACTCCAATTCTTCGTACAAATTCGCCTCAAAATCACCGCTGAGAATCCAAACCACCCCTCTTTGTGAACCTAATTCTCCTCCTTGCTTTATTTTCTATCCGCCGCTACTTAGCAGTTTATCTCTGTTCATGCCATGGATTTTAAATGCCTTTATTCCGTGCCCAACTTTATTTAATTTCCCGTCATTGAATCTATCAACTACAAGCAGGAGGCAACGATCCTCGCACACTCACATCCTTTAAACTCTGATCCGCACCAGAAACTGAGAACTACCGAGGATCGTAGAGATGTCTCCCCTGTACCGGAGCCATACTCCTCTCCGATTGCAACACCTTTTGCTAGTACTCTTCGATTGAACAAGCTACCGACCCGTTTCTCCAGCCGGGACCCACGGGAACTAATGTGTTGCCATGATTGTTCTGCAGCACTGTAGATCATGAGGTCCTCAACATAGTGACCCTTTCTACCTCTTCTCTTCCTACTGCGTGGCCACCTCGCGTCACAACCCTGCAGTAAAGATTCAGCATGTGCGCACAAGGACATCTCCATTTCCATATCCTCGCAATCACTCAACTACTTCGGTCTTGAGCATGTGATATAAGTCTCTCATCGATTATAATCTTCTTTTTATTAACGACAGCAACGTTTTAGATCAATCTCCAAGAGTTCATCGCATGAAGTACAGTAGTCATACATCCTTTTTGGAGATTGTGATTGCAAGAAATGAGTATCTCATTCTGCTGCACCCGATGGCGACTGCGAACTGCAGTCTTCCTTAATACTTCGTTGATCGTAACAAGTTTACTGTCCTCCTGTATCTTGTCTTACCACCAAGTTGAATACTCGGAGTTCGTGCCCAATTCCATCAACATCACAGAATCGACGGAACATCAGTTCTGCCTGCTGAACTGTCACTTCTGTCAATTGAAGTTACTGAACATGTTCTAGTTCGAATGTCAAGCTTATCAATTAGCGTATCAGACCCAACACAAACACATTACAGATTTCATCCTCTCTTTTGTGCTCTTTTGAATTCATACCATGTCTGCTAGTCCCCACAGGCACTCCATGCAAAATTTTAATGGCTGGCATTGCATAATTGATGGTGTTCTTAAGGTGCATAGTTTGCAGTTGACGCCAAATTTTTGGATTTTCAGAAAACTGTACATTCTGATATAGAATGTTGAAACTTGGAACTCGAAGTCAACCCAACATTCAGTAGAAAGTTGAATTGCACCTTCAATGTGGTCTTTGTTGGCTCTGCAATATTGGATGGGTTTTCGTTCTACATATATTGGGTTGCTTATAGAATATTGTTAATTGGCCGCCCTTATCAGACACATTTTGGAGCGATACCAGTTGACATTTGGGATATCATTACATATTGTTGTGGTTAAAGACACCGAACAATATTAGTGTTTTGCAAAGGATTATGATTATACTCTCTCTATCTATCCGCAAGAGCCCATTGTCCTTCAAATTCTATTACAAACCATCAGATGCCATTGTCGATCAAATTTCGGTAAGCATTTGATGGGTTGTCATTGTTCTGCAAGAGTTCTCTTACAAAGTGTATCGTTTTAAACAAAGGGTGGGTCGAATTAACAATACCCTTGTGCACTTTTGATGCTCGCAAATAAAACTTGAGATGTCATTGCACCTTACTTTGGTTAAGACAACAACAAAATATCTGTTGATGTTTTACAAAGGACCATGATTGTTTTCTCCATTGTAAAGCCAACGATGCGTCAATCAACTTTCTGCAAGCGTCAGAAGAGCCATCATTGCTGCGAAGAGTGCAATGACTCTCACAAGGTGCGATACTCAATCAACTTTACCCAAGCGTTCGAAGACCCGTCATTGCTCCGCTGAGTGCAATGATTCTCACAAAGTGCGATGATGTTAGTAGGTTGTTTTAGTTATAGGTTTTTCACCTCTCATAAAGTTTTTCGCCCATCTATACACCTATTTACGATTAGAGGGGTGGGTAACTCGAAACTTTTATGGATCACGATTTTCATGACTTTTTTCACGAATTTTACGGGGTTTCGTGTAACTTTTAATGAATCACATCTTGTAATTGGGTGATTAAAGGGTCTAATTTGTATTTAGAGTACACGCGTCAGTATCATGCTCGGGAAGATTTGAGTTGAATCAACAATTTCAGTTTCTCTCCTCTTAGTGTAGAAAACTGCATCAAGAGAGTCTTCAATGAGATTTCACTTTGGAATTTCTCAACACTCCGATGTCATTTCTCCACAATTGAGGGGAATCGATGCTGCATTGCAGTGCACACCCACATCAAGTAAGGAAATAAAGAAATGTATGGAGAAGAAGATTTTAGACATGGAGGGGAAGGTGGAGAAAATATCCTTGACTGAAAATGGGAATTGGATAAGCGGAATTTGACAAAAGTCTGGAGTGACTATGAATTGGACACGGATGAAAATGAAATAATTATGAGATGGTGTGATTCCAATGATGTTTGGTAACAAAGAGTCAATTGCATCACAATACAAAATTTGTGCATTTGTTCTTTAGAGGTCTTGACCCTCCTTTATTTAAATAGTTAGTTCAGTTGGACTTGCAATCCTTTCATATTTTGCTGGAGTTGATTAGAGAGTATGAGGTGTTTAGAAATGACTCAAAAAGATTCAAATTCTTGTGTGTGTACAACTTGTTGAAGCCTTTGAGAAGTTTGGGCATAATGGAAGTAGAGAGAGTGTGTGTGTCTCGGAGCACACCTTTATGTGCATTAGCTTAGGTTCAATTATCAATTTCATGGTGAGAGTAGTGACTACCATTGTGTATATTCTTGGGAAGGAGGTGGTATGGTCTGATCGGGAGGAGAGATCTAGAATTTTGAATGCTTTTGCCTCGATGTGTT
Organism: Lunularia cruciata; assembly: GCA_948567375.1. NCBI lineage: Eukaryota > Viridiplantae > Streptophyta > Marchantiopsida > Lunulariales > Lunulariaceae > Lunularia > Lunularia cruciata. The sequence continues at coordinate 53,331,938 of OX419758.1, forward strand.
ATCAATGCTATTTGGGATTGGTGGATATGACATTATTTGCTTTAGCCTAGAGACCAAAGGTGGAAGGAGAGATATATTTTAATAGAAAAGACTCTTATTCTATCAACGAGCAAGTTGTATGCGATGACATGGTAAGGATTACTCATTTTCACAAGAATTAAGAGCTTTCATGCAAGGATGGTTTTATTTATGGTTTTTGTGAGCTCATGGGAAAGGTACTCAAGGCATTTAAAATTATCTCTTTTAGTGCTTGAGGCCTATGCTTGTTTGTGTGGGATTGTGCAGTAAGAGGCTCATTTGAGTTTGGGATTGTGAGCTCAATGACTAAACCTTGATTTATTTTATTTTATAAGGATGTTGTGCTCTTGTCATGATATGACCTACATAAAAAATTCACCATTATGGAATGATATCTGACAAAGAGATGCGAATAGTTGTTTTGAACTCCAGTAGTATTTGCAAGGAGACTAAGGTTATCTTCGTATGAGCTACCTAGTACTTTTGTTCAAATAGTATTGGATTAGGTAGAGATTACAATTCAATAAATGTGTTGCCAGAGCTTGTGTACTCAATGACATAAGCCTGTTGAAGGCTAGATTACATTCTTTGCAAGAACTAAAGGTCCAACTAAAAAGCAAGAATAGAAATGGATTCCTGTTGAAGTGAATAAGCTCTTGCGCAACTTTTGCACATTTTTTTATCAATCATTTGGACATGTGGATTGAGAAGTAAAGCAAGGTTATAATTGAGTTAGAAGAAGATGAAGATATAGTAGATGATCATTTTGAATCCCACTCAAAGAAGAGACAAGATCAATTATTATGCAGCTGTGTATTTCATTCCACCATAGACATGGTGGGTTTTTGAATTTGGAAGAAAATTATATTTTTGTCATCAATTTTCAATGAATAGACCAATATGTGTGGGGTGTACTTTGGGTGTCCTTTTTGTGGTGAATTTTTTGCGTTGGTTTTTCTAGTGAGGTAGGGGTGGCTTCAATGAGTGGGGTTTGAAATGTTGCTTCATTTGATGTACAATAATATGTATAAATAACTCAATTTGGTGGACATTTGGGTGTATAATTTGGCTTAAATTGAGTACCATATATATATATATATGTCATCTTGATGATTTATATGTGTATATCTCTATGTATATATAAGCAAGAGGGGATCTAAAAGGACTAGACTCTAATAGAGAGAATAATTGAGATTAATTCAATGGGAGTAGACATATGTGCAAAAGGCAAAACAATTGATGGAGGAGTTATTTGCAAGAGGAGAGTAGAGAGAAAATGTAGAAAGCCAATGGAGGAGAGGCACATTTGGTAGAGAGGCATGATCTCTATGACAAGGAAGAGAGGAGAAGAAATTTATGACAAAGAAAGGAGATAGGAGAGTACATCTGTGAGAAACTAAGAAATTGGATAAAGTGGAAAGAATTCACAAGATGAGAGCAGAGGAGAAAATTAGGAAAGCAAATAAGGCCAAGGCACAAAGAGAAGAGAGCAAGGAATGCACTTCAACAAAAGCAAGGAACAACATATAGATATATTGATAGGAAGTAGTTTACATTTGAAAGATTTCACAAGAGAGAAAGGAAGTACATTCCAAAAGAAGAAAGAGAAGCACAAAGAGAGCAAGGAAGGAAGGAAGGAAGGAGAGTTTAGATTTGATTGGTTAGGGATGCAATGAGGGGAGAGGAAACAAACAGAGGTAGAAGAAATACAAAGAGGTCAAATAGAAGGAAGACAAAGAGAGGAAGATATGTAGGTAAAATTGAGGATTACCAAAAATTGTGGGACATGCACAACATGGACGATTTTAATGAGTTAAATTAGCTCATATATTTCCATATCAATGCCAATTACTCCACTTGGATCAAGTGGAGTTGGTTGGATAAGAAACAAGTGAGGAAAGCAATAGAGATGATTTAGGTGGTGTACTTGGATGATCTTGATCTTTAATTGTCTCTTGGGATCAACTACCCTACCCTTGATGCAAGTAATTCTATAAGATCTTCCTTCAATTCCATTAATTCTTCCATTTTTTGAATTCAATTTTGAATTTCAGTCATGTTTGTTCCCGCAACCTCCTCCAAACCTTATCCCAAACCATAAGAGGGTTTAGTAGTGGTCCCTACTAAACCCTCTTGGATGATCCAAAATTTCTAAGGATTTAGAAATCCTTGTGTAGCAAACCCACAAATGACATGGAAAACCCTAACCTTGCAAGCAAACCCCTAGTCCAAATATTTTCTAAGGTTCTAAACACACCCTATAAGCCTTTGAAAAACCTCCCTTTTTGGCGTTTCTTGACAAGCAAACCCTTACCTTTAGTAAAAGGTTCCAAATGATTGTAGAAGCCCTTTAAATGACTCCCCATTTTTGGGTTTCTTTCCAAGCAAAACCTCATGTTTGGTAGAAGGTTCCCAATGAACCCAAAGCCTTGTAAACTACCTCCTATTTTGAGGTGTCCTTATGAGCAAACCTTTACCTTCAAGAAAAGGCTCCAAACAAATCTTGTTGCACTCTAAAATGATCCCCTATTCTCTACAAGCAAATCCTTATGCCCAATAGTAGATTCTAAACAAAACCTTCATCTTTAGAGAGTTGTGATAGGTTGTGCTTGCTTTGCATTTCATTTTGTGCAATGAGCTTGAAAGAATATGGGATACACTAGCTCACGTAAGCAGTGTTAGAAAGAGACCATTCACTTTGATACTTGAGGATATTTATGAGGCCTTTGCTTTGCAAAGGTGAATTTTGTGGAAGAGGAGGTTAATTCCTTATTCATGGGTGCAATATTGGATTCCAATCCTCATGGTAAGGAGATATTTTTCTTGGTAGTGTATTTACTCATCATTTTGCTTTGTAGTGTATTTACTTCTTCAAGTTGTTGAGTTCATTCCTTATGCCCACTTGTAGACCAAAGTTGGTGCAAAGGCATCTTGTTTTGCATGTGAAAAAGGTTGAGCAAAGAGGACTAAAATTGGGCAGAGCTTATGTTGGTGGGTGTTGAGGCAAAGTTATAGAAGCAACTTTAGCACCCCAACAGTAAATGGTTCAAGATGACTTTTGTTGGATAATTCCTTTCTCAATTTTTTTTGAAAAGTAGTAACATTGGAGAGGATGAGGTTACTTATGACATCACTTCCCAAAAGGAGGAGTTCATGGTCCATGGTGCACATGAGTATAAGGATGAACATGATGAGAGTGAGTGAGAGTAATGTCTTTGTTAGTTTAAAAAACTATATGTTTCATCCTATGTGTTAGTCCTTTCAAACACATAATAATTACTTTATTCAATAGTTGCATTCTTTGAGTATCTTGAATCCTTGAGATATGTTTTAGTTTGTATTCTTTGATTATGTTGAATGCTTCATATATGTGTTGATAATGATCTTTACTTGTGCACAAGTCACTCTCCTCATGTTGTAGATGACTCTCCCCCATCTTAGGTTGTAGATGACACTCCTCCTATAGGTGATTATATTTTTACCAAGGACTCTCTTCATGTTATTCTTGCCAAGGACTCTCCTTTTGTTGTTTCTTTAGAGTACCATGTCCTAGAGGGTGGAGTTGTGAGAGGAGGTAAGGAGATTTTACAAGTATCCATTGTGAGGCTAAGGTGTGAGGATAAGAGTACACTATTTGGTCTTGGACAATTAGAGCTAGGGGACGGTGAGCCCAACATGAGAGAGGTAGAGGGTGGAGAGGGAGTATCTTCTTCTTGAGAAGGAGATAAGTCTCTTGGAGAGAGAGAGAGAGAGAGAGAGAGAGAGAGAGAGAGAGAGAGAGAGAGAGAGAGAGAGAGAGAGAGAGAGAGAGAGAGAGAGAGAGAGAGAGAGAGAGAAAGAGAGAGAGAGATCATTTGATCTAGCTAATAGGAAAGGTCAGTTTAGGACTATAGAGAGTGAATAGATAGAGTTATTGGGTGAGTTAGATAGGCTTATGTCCAAGAGAGAGGCTCATACTCAGGAGGTTTGACTTGAGGAAGAGTTTTACCAAAAAGAGTTGCATATTACTAGGGGATTGTTATATGAGTCCTAGCAAGCTTTTGAGGAGTCCAATGGTATGGACATACAAGTAGGTGTGCAAACTCAAACCAACTATATTAAGAGTGAGCTCATCCTATGGGTGTAGGGATTCAGTCCAAGATGAAATAAAATAAGCTTCATCTACCTAGAAAGCCTATTGGAGAGCCTAGTATGATAGAGCATGATATGGAGAATTATTGCTTGGAGATCACAATTCTTGTATAATCTTGCATCTCCACCTCTCTTTGTATATTTGCATAAAGAGATAGAGTGGCTTGAGGAGAGGAAGATGACACTTGAGTGTGAGATTTTGAGACTTACTTGGTTGGGATAGACCATGACCTTATTTAGAGAATTCATTCCCTTGTATAGTTTATGCTCATGAGAAATGAATGAAGATTCTAGTTTTTGATGTTGGTTGCCTTTAGACATTATGTGATATATGAGTCCTCTATACATCCAATGTAGAGCCTTGTTGGAGTGGTTTGGATGGTCACTTTATAAAGACAAGAGTACATTTGTGTATATACCACAACCTAGAGTTAGAGACTTTGTAGAGTATTGTCTTGTATGGTTTGAGGTTATCATTTAGACTAATCAGCACAAGGGTAGAGATAGAGCACCTCCTCCACCCCATGTGGGATGAGGTTTCCTATCTTTGGGAAAACACACAGAGGTGTGCCTCACGACCTTGCTTGATGGAGAGGATGGGTACTAGGATACCAAGAGAAGTTTCACATATAGACAATATAGGGCATTTAGGTGTTAGATCTATTACTACAAGACATATATTGATAGTTGATAATGCATCCCTTTCATATTATAGGAACCATCTAGCCATCCTCTTCCATTTACTCCTGTTTTGATGAGAGTAGGGGATTCACATACTTCATTAAGAGAGCTCCTCTAGACAGATTCTGAGCTGACACACACTCAACCTAAATCAGAAGCTGAGCATGTGCCAGCTACTGATTTCATCATCAAGGAGTGGACTTTAGGTTTTCTTAGGGATTATAGCTTGGATCCACATGATAACCTAATGGAATCCTTTCAAGATCCTTGTATGATCTAGCATGAGCAGGACATATAGTTTGGTATTTTTCCACACACTCCTATATATATAACTTGAGGAGGCACTAGTCCATAGTGGATATAGGTAGCATCAGGAGGATACCCCATAGATCACTATTCTATCATATGTCATATGGTGTTATGATCTCTTGTACATTGCATCACCATCTTTGTACATATTTTATACATTGAGTTGGCATTCTTGCTTGTGAAGTATGGAGTATACTACATAGATTATTACTCTATCATATATCATATGGTGTTATGATCACTTGTACATTGCATCTAACCCTTTGTACATATCTTATCCCTTGAATTTGCATACCTTGTAAATTGAGTTTCCATTCTTGGTTGTTGAGAGGTAACAATTAACTCTATTAATACTATATCATTAGCATAACTTGAACATTTATATACATTCTCTTGTCTTTTATTAGTATTTATATACATGACTTGACATTTACTCTACTACCATGGTAACAATAAACTCTTCTAATAGTATATCATTAGCATACCTTGTGTATTAATATACATTCACTTGTCTTTCATTGATATTTATATATATTGACTTTACTTTGTACTCTACTACCATGAAAAGATATATTACCGTTCATCTATCCATTCTTCATGATTAGATGTGAATAATAGATATTTTGAGTTGTTCATATGAGCACACACTCTACAAAAACACAAGAGCATATGTCATTATATAAACAAACTCCTTCCAAGCCCCAACTTCATTCCCAACCTAGCCAAACAATCCAAGCCCAAACTAACCTTTTTTGAGCCTAGCTAAACCTATCCAACCCAACCTCAGCTCTTGGTCTATTCCCATCTGAGTTTGAGCAAGACCCTAGCTAATTAGAACAAACATTTTCTCTTCCAACAAACCTTCATTCTACCCAAGCATTTATTTGAGGACAATAAAAAACTCAAGGAAAAACCCCTAAGGCCAAGCAACTCCACTAGCAATCCCCACCCATCTCAACCAAATCTTTTGGGTCCAAACAAGCCAGTGGCCAACACCCTAGCCATCACACCCCCAAAACCTTTAATTTCCAACTTTGAGAAAACCCTTTTCCAAACTTGAATCTTTGTGGGTCCAAACAAAGCCTATGCCAAAACCATTCAAGTTGAACAAACCTTAAGATAGTACCTTTAACCCATAACAAACCTTGCCCCAAAAATTAAATCCAAGAAATTTTTTCAGCAAATCCCTATAGCAAGCAAGCAAACTCCATGCTAAAAACCCATGAGAATTGTGCAAGGCAAAGCAATTTGTTTTGTGTAGGTAATCCAAAAGTATACCCAAATCAAGTTTGAAAGCAAAAACTTTATTCACAATCATTTGTACATGTGAGTAACATTATTGCATGTCAATAAGTACCCATAGAATCCATAAATATTTGTTGGGTACCCATAAACTTTAATGTGTACAATGGTTGAAAACCTACACCTCTTTTATGGGTGTGGGTGATGGTCTTCATTGAAGTTTGACCTGCTGTATGATTTTTGAGGTGCAGAAATTTTGGCTGATATTTTTAGTGCAGATTTATAGGTTCTCCATAACATAATAAAATTTTAAGGTCATGAAAGAGGGTAACTGCAAAGTTTACGAGGCTATGGAGAATGCAAACAAAATTCCAATACCTCCATTGTGCATTCTCACAGAGCTTTTATACTTCCCATAAAAGAATTTATGTGATTTTTATGAGTACATGTAAACCCATTTTTAAAATGCTCTACTGTATATAATTTTTATATTGCATAAGCGTAAAAATTTAGAGTATGGAATTGTAGTTGTTATCATTTGAATCTGAAGGAGAAGTAGAGTAATCTAACATAGGGAAATATAGATCACACATGTGTGGCTCCTATAAGTCCCACAAGGAGGAGTGTGTAATTCACTAAGCATGTCCATGATAATTTTCATTGCAATTCTTTTTCTAGCTAGGGCTAATTCTAAATCCATAGAGCAAACTTTTAGATTTAAAACTCCTTTCTTTTATTTGTAATGTTTCCCATATTGACCTCATTTTCTCATTGTATACTTTCTTTTCAACTTCTAGTTTCACCCAAAGTTTCTTAATTTTTGCTCATATGTGTGCCTTTAATTTTTTCCGACTTGAATCTCTCCTTAGCTTCAAATGATATGCTCCTAAGCTTAGAATGATTATATAGATATCACAAAATAGTTGTGGAGTTCAATTTCCCTCTTGAACCAGTATTTTTTTACTTAATTCTCCTTCATGCTCTTTGTCAACCGCCTTCTCATGCTCTACTTCTTGTACCCCAACTCCTCAATTTGTGTTGCTTTGGTTGGGGTAGTATTTAGAGGCCCATCCTCATCATGCTGAATTGATGGTGAAACGTGATTTGGAATGAGACTAAGACTATGTAAGATAATAAACATGTGAGTATGAGTGTACATACTTGGCATAAGATCTACTCTCTTCCTCTTGAAAATACCTTATTGCAAAAATGGTTGAGTGCTTGGAATTACAGATGGAATTGTAAATGAGTGGGTATTATTATTGGACAATGGAAGAGTATCCTCTTTGCAAAACTCTGTCATCAAATAAGTTCCTATTTCTTGCTTGGGGCTGATGTTGCACAAATATTCACATAAATTCCCTCTCCCATACTCTACTATTCAGAGGATAGGAGAACCATCAAGAGAAACAAAAGAGAAGAAACCTTAAGCTTCACACAGAATACTCCAATGCCCCAAAGGAGCACCTTGTCTTTATTATATAGCAAAGAGGATTCACTCAAAGGAATCTCACTCTTGGATCAGAGACATGGATCATTGACATGTCAATGAGCTCCACCCTTAAATTAGTTGCATGGATGAGTGACATATAAGTTCTTGTCCTATCTGGTTGGTCAAACAAGTTTGACCATAGGGAATCTTTTGAGAATCTTCCTATAGGAAGCTCAAGAATCATATGAGTGAGGTACCATTGGAAAGCTCTCAATGAAACAAATAGTGGAGAAAGAATGCAAATATTTTTTCTCCAAAGGGAATGTAATGTGTCCATTTCAAGGCCTAACACATTTGTTTAGGCCTTTGAAATTGACTCTAAAGTTTTCAAGGTGTTTTTGGCTCTTGCCCTATTAGTGGAAATGGAAGTCCTCTTTTGGTGACACCTACATCTAATCTACTTAGTACATCATATATAACATCTTTCTAGATGTAAATGAGAAAAATTTCACCTCTAGATAATATGTCTAGCTAATGGTATTACAAACCTCCCTCTTTTTAAGATACAATGTCCTCTTTACAAAGCAATGTTGCTCAAAAGATTACATTAACGTTGGTGCATGGTGTCACACCATTTGTAGTGTTGCATCTAGATTGCTTGGATATTGGAAGTCCAATGATAGTAGTTAGAGGTATTTTGGTAGTGACTCATAGACTACTTTCTGACGGGTCAGATTTTGTGTTTAGGGTACTAACTTCATGGTAGGACCCACTGTCACTTGCACCATCTGCACCATCGGGTGTGCCGTCAGTGGGACCATTGTGAGACCTAGGTCAAAATCAAGAGTATACCCTAGAAGTGTAGCTCTAGAGAGCTCACTTCTTTGATGTTGAGCCTTCGAGTTTTTGGCTAGAGTGGACAAAAAGCTGACGAGCGTCACATGGAGTCTCTTAGCTAGGGTGGGTGTAGCTTGACTGCAATCAGTGCCCTTCTATTGGCAAGTTGTTGAGGATCAAATCAAGTATTGATCTGAGTTCAATTGATTTGAGTTGTAAACGATTTGATTACATCAGAGAAGTGAATAAGGGGGGAATTGGTGGAAGAACTATGAGTGTTGGTGGTATCTCCAAGCTCGGTGGATCATGGTGTCTCCATCAAGTAGTTCAAATTTCCCTAAGGGAGAGTGTGTGCAAAAGTGTTGGCCAAATTTGGAGCCAAGAAGAAGCAATTTTCAAGCGATAGTTGTGATTTTGAGCTCAAGACCAATTTGTTGCGAGTTGAGCTCAGAAACTGAAATTGAAGGTGGAATTGGGAGCAAATCCTTGCAAATTAAAGATTGGACAAAACCCATTTTTCCAATTTGGTTTGAGTGAAAAGTTAGTGGAGGATTTAACAATCAATTATTTTAAGGGATTTTTGTCAGATTTATGTAAGATTTTACATCAGATTTTACTTTAGATTTTGTGAAGGAGTTACGTCAAATTTTGGCGAGAAGAACTTTGATCCGATCCTCGGTGATCCTTGTAGCTCAGGAAGTAGATAGGTACTCCAATATGTCAAATGCCAAATGGTAGCAGAGTCAATTCCGTGTTGATTTATGAGATGGAAGGTTTTTGTTTAGCATTCTTGTGATTGGACTCCCTCCATTCTCAACTTCTTGTTTGTGCACCGTGTTTGTATGAGGTGCCCTGAATTTTGAGCATTGGTGCTCTGGTGTGCTCTCAATAGTGAGATTGGAGTGATGACCAGTCAGACTATCTTTGTTTCTCTCCGGTGAGGCAAGAAATGATGATGTGCAGACCATGAGAATGAGCATTGTGATGACAGATTACAGGTCGCCCTTGCCCCTAATGTAGTTGTCTCAGTTAGAGTTACATTAGTGGGTAATGTTTGGTTAGTTTTGGCACTTGGTAGTGCTTGGTTGGTGTTGACAATTGGTGGTGTTGGCCCTTGGTGGGGTACTTGCAGTTGCAGTTTGTGGTTACATTTTTTGGTTTTGATTAGCGGTTGCAATTGCGGTTACTTTGTTACAACATAGTTCTTTGGGGATTCTAGAGGAGTTAGTCCTACAGTACGCGATGAGTTTACTTGGAGTGGCACTTGGTATCAACCTGCATCTTAGGTCTTAGTGAGGGAGGAGATTGACTTTGAGTTGGAGTTCAATATAGGAGTTGATTCAATTGGGAGTGCGTTTGGTGTGTCCGCACCATTTTTGTGGAACATGGACAAGATTTATGGGGCCTCATAAGGCCCTAGGCATTACTCTGGTATAATGGGTTCCATTGAGTTGGATGACTTCACCCAAGAGTTTGATAGTTGGTATGATCTGTAGCAAATGCGGAACCCAACTTTGTTTATGCCTTTCATGGCATGGAAGGGGTTGTTTCAACATTTGGAGGATCTGCCAATGGATGACTACCATGAGTTCAGGAGAGCTCATTTGGAGTAGATTGAGTTATGGAGAAAATATTGGTCTCCAAACTATGTCTCTATCACTTCAGGCTCGGTTGCTAGAAGTAGATTGGATGTACCCACGAGTTTTAGCTCAAGTAGTGTTGTTGGAGCTAGTGGAGGTGCACGAGCTAGAGATAGTGTTACCACAAGTAGAGGTAATGCTTTAGGAGGTAGTGTGGTATCGGGGTTTAACCCCATGGTGGAGCTCTTCTTATGTTTGAGGCAGAACTACCAGGGAGTGCGGACTAAAGCTGAGGAGCTTGCAAGAGTTCCAATAGAAGGCTAGAGAGAGCTTATGCGAGGCATATACTTGCATGAAGGGGCTGATCAATTTCACTCAAGGAGTTACTGAGGCCCAAGTAGTCCAGTTTTGGTATGGGATATTGGATAGGGAGTTGTGATGTAGAGTTTGTGATGCTACATTGGGTCAGGCTACTTTGCCCACTTTGGCAGTGGTCTTTGGTTTGGCTGAGCATATTGAGCTCAACATGGTGGAGGAGAGTGTGGTGACATCTAGATTTGGTAGGGAGACCTCATCCACAATTATTACTTCTTCTAGAGTGCAAAAGAGTGCACCATGCCCAGTTGGTTTTCAAGGACATGGTGGACAACCCAAATCCTATGGAGCAATTGGAGGGCCTATTGTAGTTTAGTTTAGTTTAGTTTAGTTTAGTTTGTACCTTACCTTCATTTTTGGGTTAGCAACAACCAATGAGTGGTAGTGTTGCTTGTTGGACTTGTGGTAGACCTCACCATCGGAGAGAGTGTACTCAAGGCAATGAACATGAAACCTTGGGCGCATCATAGCCAGCACAGAGGCAGTGTGAGCATTGCAACAAATTTAGTCACACTAGTGATCGGTGCTTTGACCTACACTTGGAGTTACGGAGTGGTAGGGCTGTTATAGCAAGTAGTAGAGGAGCTCTAGTTCATGGAGGACGAGGTGGTAGAGGTGGTGGTAGAGGATCTACACCTAGTAGAGGTGCAATACCTGCCCTTACTTTTGATACAACTATGGCTACTCGGATTGAGCAGTTGGAGCAGAGATTGGCTATTATGGCCATTGCTCAAAGGAGATCAGATTTGGGTGCTGAAGCTTCCACCTCATATGTTGGTGATAAAGATGATTTGGACTTCATGTGAGGAGTAGCACAAGTGGATGCATCTGCAGCAATGACTAGGAGTGGAATACATGCTCCAGAGCCTAGAGGAGCATCAATGGAGTTGGATCCATTGAGAGGAGAGGTTGGGAGACAAGTCAGACTTCCCTAGTCTTTCATGCTATCTGAGGCATTGTAGACAACATCCATGCCTCCTAGACGTCCCAATGCAGGTGTGGTAGGTGGTGATAGAGTGCATGATGGACTACCTACTAGTCAACCACTTGCTACTACATAGACTAAGTCTTGTATGATATTAGAGGCGGCTCAACTGATTATGCGGTGCCCTTTGTTTTTAGCCAGTGACATGTTTACATTGGGAGTTGATCCAACCCTAGTGTTCCGGTTGGATGCCATGCTTTGTGAGAATAGGGATGATGTGGTTCCTACTACTAGAGAAGAGGTGGTTTGTAGTGGAGTTGACTTGGTTGAGGAGCATGGGATCCATTCAACGATCTTATGGCAGGCAATAGCGGTTAGACCGGAGGAGTTGCCAACTAGACCGGACTTTGAGAGAGCATGGTTCACACCTGGTGTTGTCCTATTGGATAACCAGAGGGGGATTTTCCACTTGGTGGGACCTTCAAGGAAAGTCTATACACCACAGAGAGTCTTGTTAGACTTTGGTGCACAACCTCTTATGTTGGGGAGGCTGCAATAGTCGGTTTGGAGTTATGGAAGACCAATGTGGAGAGGTGTCTATTTCAGATCCAAACATCTCCAAGTGGTGGTTTGACACAATACATCACACATGGGGAGCTTGTTGTTTAGGTTCAGCTTGGTCATCCGATTGATAGCTCGGTGGTGAGAGCTCAGGCTATTGCAACAATAGCTGAGTCATATGATGTGCTAGTTGGGGGAGGAATGTTATACCCCATGGGTTTTAGTATTGACTATTAGGAGGAGACAACCTCCTATAGACCAGGTTGGCAGTCTAGTGAGGGACAGGTTTGTTGCCTACTAGTATGCTTTAGTAGTGGCAATCTTGGCTCACTTTAGTCCGAGACCATGGCATCATCAATTTTAGCTTTCAGTGGTGCAATTACTTGGCTTGGTAACTTGTTGGAGGAGAAAGCCCATGCAGAGGATACTCCAGTACTAGAGGAGATCACTCAAATTTGGAGTACGAGTGGGATTGTTCCATCCACCTTGGATGTTCTATTGTGGAGTTCCGAGAAGGCATTGTAGCACCATGCAGATCAGTTGGTGCAATAGGCTTGGAGTGGTGCTTTCATACCATCAGGAGATGAGTATGGGGATGAGCCTCTAGAGTCACTTACTTTGACACCTCTTATTGAGACAACACTTATTGCTTGGCAGTATCCAAAAGAGGAGATATGTCTATTAGAGTTATTTGGTGGGATTAGCACCGGACTAGCTACGGTATTACAGGCAAGTATACGAGTATAGAGGTACTTGTATGTGGAGAGAGATGAGACTGCTAGGTGAGTCTCTCTACATAATGAGGCACACTTGGGCTACCGGTATCTTGAGTTATTACTGATGTCAATAGTTAATGGTTACCAAAACGCCTTACCAACAAACATTTCCTTATTGTGGGCGCATGATCTAGAGCAACTGGGCCTATTCACTTGGTGATTTCTGGATGGCCATGTTAGGGACATACACTTGATGGCCAAGGTTTGGGTCTTTAGGATCTTTGTTTAGGTGTGTTTTGGGAGATGTTACAAATACTATGACATCTCCAGGTTCATCAATCCGTTTCTCTACCTTACCTTTTGGAGAACGCTCCTTTGATGGGTGATTCTTGCAACAGAGTGGTGGCAAGTACACATCAGGTTCATTCTTGGATGGGACCTACTATATTATTAGATGCAGCCAGAGTGGGATCACGAGCTCAAAATCTTCATCTTTGGTGGACTAACCTCTTACCTAGAGAGGTTCTATAGCATGCATATGATGGGATTCAACGACTAGACCACATCCTTGTTGATAATATCTTGGATGTTGGGCGGTAGTCTCAAATGGTGGTAGTGGCTGATAGGTCACTTATGGTAGTTGTGAACCTAGTTGGACAGCCTAGAGCCGCTTTTCCCACACTTATGAGTTTCTTATGCTCTCATGCTTTTTGAGAGGGAGGACTTGGACTTGTTTGGGACTCACAGTTACAACAATTAGTGGAGCCCAACGCCAATGAGAGAGAGCAAGCGATGTGTTTTTGCACTGGTATTATTGTTGTTCCAACAATGTTAGAGGCATCCAAGCTTTAGGTGTTAGGTCAGGCTATGGACTTGAACTGTTTGACCTGGATTGTGAGCCTTGGCTTGGCAAAGCAGCATAGGATGCGCTTGTTAGGCATCACCACTCGGACACTTGTGAGCCCTATGTCTATCAAGACGATTCAGGCACATGATGGGGGTGATGGACCAAGTAGACATGGTATTCTTGGGACACAACTAGTAGCTATAAGGGAGAGTGGTCTACTTGGAGTCCATCCAGGTGAGCGTGAGCTACTTGGATTACACCCTTGGTCCACTTGGGATGCAACTAGAGGATGTGTGGAGCTTGCAACCAGAGTGGAGGGAGTTTTTCAGACAAAGGTTAGGATCTCAGTGGTCCGGGGCATGCACTACTGCTCCCAAGGGTCCAGTGTAGCAGCCAGTCAATACGTCTTCCACTCTTACAACAATTACAGAGGATACTTGGGAGCCAGATCTGTGAGCCGGCCTGTCTCTCACTCAAGATGAACCTTTGATGGCTATTATGGTAGCGCACCATGGACTAGAAGAAGAAGGCAAGGAACCCAAACTCCATCATACTCTTCCAAGTCTAACATTCCAAGACTCAAGACATTGCTCACTAGAGAACTCAATGAGAGAGAGATAGTTGCAAATGAAAAGGATGATGAGTACCTCCTCACCCCTTGTTTATATACTTGTGAAATAGTTACGTACCAAAGTTACTAATTACCGTAGTAACTCAAGTTACTAGACTAAAAGTCAAGTAAAGTCAAAAAGTAGAAAGGAATATTCATTCACATGGGCATATTCCCCTAAGCATGTGGTCTTATCTTGACCCAACCACTAAGTCAAGGATTCCTTCACAGGGGCTATCCTTGGACTATAGAAGAATCCAAAACAAAAAGAATTGCGGGCCCAAGAGTTTTCAACTCTTTCCTCAAAGCCAAACACCTAGGAATAATACCAAGTCAACACACTAGAATCCAAAATAATGGTGCTCATCTTTTCTACTTCCTCTAAAGTAAGGTCCCCTCTATCTTAGCTATGACTAACTTTAGCTAATCATGACTAATGTAGAACCAGCCTTTATCTCTATATAAATAATATCTCTCAAGTACTTGTAATACCTAGCTAAATATCACAATACCATACACATGCACAAATGAGTGTTACAGATCTTGGACCCAAGCTTACAAGAGAGGAAAGACATCAAGTTTGGAGGTTCTTGAGGAGCTACATGAGTTGTTTTGCCTTTAGTATGAAGGATTTGGGTACTTTGAAAAGACTTAGTATACGGATTGAGCTGACTAGCGATACACCAATTTTCCGATATCCTTATCACTATAGTGACATGGAGAGGAAATTGATTCAGAGCTGGAGTAGAGACCTTTTTGAGGCTGGTTTGGTGGAGATCTCACATGGAAAGTATGCATCAACTATAGTGATGCCAACCAAGAAGGATATGCATGGCAACTATACATATGGGCGGATGTGTGGAGATTACCATCCTATCAACCGATAGACTAGGGTTGATTGGTATGCCATGCCTACACCAAAGGAGATTTTGATATGATTGCACATGCAAAGGTCTTCAGTACTTTGGATCTTCAAGCGGGATATCATCAATTGCCGATCAAGGAGGAAGATAAGTCCAAGACAACATTTTGGCCTATTGATCCTCACGGCAAGGATATGTTATATCAGTGGAGGTTCTTACCATTTGGGTTAAAGAATGCTTCTGCTGAGTTCCAAAGAGTCATGGATAGGATCCTAGCTGGATTGGATTTTTCTTGGTGCTATATTGATGACATTT
Organism: Lunularia cruciata; assembly: GCA_948567375.1. NCBI lineage: Eukaryota > Viridiplantae > Streptophyta > Marchantiopsida > Lunulariales > Lunulariaceae > Lunularia > Lunularia cruciata. The sequence continues at coordinate 53,347,380 of OX419758.1, forward strand.
TAGTCTATAGCACTATTGTGGAGGAGCATGAGAGACAATTGTGGGAGGTGTTTGAGAGGTTGAGATCTCATGGACTCAAATTACATCCTAAGAAGTGTAAGTTCTTCCATGAGCAGGTTGAGTATTTGGGTCACACTATCTACCCCGAAGGACTTGGTGTTTTGTAGACCAAGGTGGAGGTTATTGCATGTATTCTTTGGCCTACAAATGTGAGCAGAGTGCAATCATTCCTTGGGTTGATAAAATTCTATTGTTGCTATGTTAGAGGATTTAGTGCAATTGCCAAGGCCTTGACAAAGCTGACAAGCTTACACAAGAGTGGTGTTGGGGAGATGAGCAGGAGAGAGCTTTTGTAGAGCTCAAGGAGAGGTTGACATCTTCTCCTATTTTGAGGAGACCGATCAAAGGATGACCATTTCATACTGATTGGAGTATGTTGGGGCTTGGAGCAATGCTCACCCAACATGATGATGAGGGGAAGGAGTTTGTGGTTGCCTATGCTAGTTGCTCCAACAATTCAGCAGAGGTGAAGTATAGTTTATATGAGGGAGAGTGCTTGGCAACAATTTGGGCAATAGCACATTTCCGATGTTACCTATTTGGTAACCCGTTCACTCTCATCACTAATCATCAGCCACCAAAGTGGTTGATGGAGTCTGACAAGCTTTCAGGGAAGCTTGCACGATGGGATCTGATTTTACAAGAGTATGATTTCACGGTTGTTCACAAACCTGGAGTGGTGAACCGTGATGCAGATGGGTTATGTAGAAACCCACATCCTAGCAAATAGGATCAGATTGGAGCACATTGACATGGTGATTTAGATGAAGAGATGGTGCCAAGGTGGCATGCATTGGTCTTTTTGTGTATATTTTCTGAGGCTTTGGTGGTATCTCTCTTAGTGCATACATGAGGAGTTATTGAGGTCAAAGATCCAAAGAGTGACGATATTGGTACAATTCAGAGAGACATTCATGGGGACGTCTTAGTGATAGACTATCTTTGCATTGGTGTTGTGGGTGGCACAATTGGGGCCAAGGAGAAAGATCATGTTCTTCAGCAAGCTAGATGGTGCAGATTGGAGAGTAGACACTTTTTGCATGTATGGAGGATGGTAGAGTGAGAGTAGTACCATTTCAATCTCAGAGACTATAATTGGTCCGTCATGCTCATGAGGAGCTAGGACATTTTGGAGTAAAGCATACATACAGCTTACTCCAGAGTCATTATTGGTGGTGCGGTATGCAGACCAAGGTACATTAGTTTGTTGCCAAATGTGTGGTTTGTGACGGAGTTAGAGCATCATTTAATGCTCCTATACCACAGTTACACCCATTGCCTATTATGGGATTGGATTACTGTTGGAGTTTGGACTTTGCCGGACCTTTATTGTTAACTATGAGACATCATCAGTATGTTTTGGTGATGGTGGAGCACTTCTCCAAGTGGATTGAGTTGGTGGCACTTTCTAACAAGTCTAGTGAAGGGATGGCTTAATCATTCCTAGATCAAGTTCTTAGTCATTTTGGTGCATCAATTGAGGTTTTGACTGATCAAGGTACAAAGTTCTTGGGGGAGTTTCAGGTCTTGTGTGATAAGGCTTTGATTGATCATTGTACTACATCCCAAGATCACCCTGAGGCAGATAGCTTAGAAGAGAGAGTGGTTCAGACGGTGAAGAGAGGATTGCAAAAGTATGGTTTGCAGAGAGGCCACTTGGGAGATTGGGATCTCCAATTACCTTGGTTGGCCATGGGCTATCGGTTGAGCCCGCAAGCCTCCTTAGCATCCTTCTCTCTTTACTTTCTACTATATGGGCAAGATCTAGATTTACCTGCAACCATTTGTCAAGATGCTACTATAGTCTTGGACTTGGATGATCCAAATGTATGGGTGAGCGCATGTTCTTGATGGGCAAAGGTCTTTCAGAGAGTGATGCCAATGGCCTTTGAGAACTTAGCAATTGCCCAGCATAGAGACACCTTACATTATGCTACTTTTCAAGGAGGAGGTTATAGATCCTTGATCCATTGATTTCATCCAGGTGACTATGTATATCTACAGCAGACAACACCAATGACACTTGATGTTTTGACAAGCTGCACTATCTTGAGAGTGCATGAGGTTTTGCCATCTGGAGTCCTTGTGTTAGAAGGACATGATGGTGTTAATTGGAAGGATCATATGTGCAATTGTGCGCCATGCCACCTCCCAAACATTGATGGTACTATGGACCCAAGCTTGGTACTTGTACGTGCAGGCTTGAGGTGTATGTTATGTGGCTCTTTTGGTGGAGCTGCTACTATGTTAGTGTGTGATAGCTGTTCGAGAGGATGGCATATGGCATGTATGAATCCTCCTCTCACAGGGGTTCCTCAAGGACAATGGTTATATCCTAGATGTACTTGACCTATAGCTAGTTCATTCTTTATATGGTATAGATTGTAGACAGACAACTAACAATGGAGCTCCATAGCACCCGACCTCCTGATCTTTGCCCATCCTAGGTATACCATATACTTGGAGTAGATGGCTATTTGGAGTTAGAGGGACTAACCGCCAGCTAGGGGGGGAATTGTGGCACTTTAGAGTTTATATATGACTCATGTGTGAGTTGTGCTTCTATAGTGTATGATGTTGATAACGATGTATGTTGTGTAGCAATGTACATACGCATGACATTTATCACACTATTTTTAGTGTTGCATCTAGATTACTCTGACACTGGAGTTCCAATGATAATAGTTAGAGGCATTTTGGTAGTTACTCATAGAATACTTTTGACGGTCAGATTTTGTCAGATTTTGTGTTTAGGGTACTGACTTCATGGTGGAGCCCACCATCACTTGCACCGTCTGCACTATCGGGTGTTCCATCATCAAGACCGTTGGAATGAGACCTAGGTCAAAATCAGGAATATACCTTGGAAGTGCAGTTAGAGAGTTTACTTCTTTGATGTTGAGCCTTCGAGTTCCTAGCTAGAGTGGACAAAAAGCCGGTGAGCCTCATCTAGAGTCTCTTAGCTCAAGTGAGTGTGGCTTGATTGTAATTAGTGCCCTGTTGTTGGCAAGTTGTTGAGGATCAGATCAAGTATTGATCTGAGTTTGATTGATTTGAGTTGTAAACGATCTGATTATTGTGACACTTTAGAGTTTATGTATGACTTATGTGTGAGTTGTGCTTCTATAGTGTATGATGTTGAGATCAATGCATGTTGTGTGGTGATGTATATACGCACAACAATGGGTCAAGTTGGTTGTTGGCTCCCATGTTGTCTCATATAGTAGGCACACTTTCCAATGTACAAGATATTCTACATGTGGATGGCGGGTACCACGGATGTGTTTTTGGAGAATGAATTTGACTTCATATTCCTCCATGCCATCAATGAGTGTTAGACAAGGTCAAATTTCTTGTATGGAAGGAAAGTGGGATGGTTGGGATGCATATCTATATATTAAGGGAACATGGAACACTTGATGGATCTTCATGTGTGGTGGTAGTTTGATGTGAGAAGCCATTGTACCAATTTGCCAAATGATGAGGAAAGGCCCAATAAAACAAGGTCTGAGCTTACAAGGGCCAACTAATATAAGGTTGATTGTGGACAACCAAACTTGATCCCCAACATTGAACACCATGTGTTGGTGATGTCTATTTGCATGCTATTTTTGTTGATTTTGGGCAATCTATAACTTGTGCTTGGCATTCTCCACACACGGTTTGATTCTAGAAACAAGAGTGTTAAGAGCATCAACATTGGTAACCATTGGGTGGATCTTCATCAAGCTTAAAGGTGTGGAAGGATGCTCTCTACTCATGAGGCAGAATGGTGTGACTTTTGTGGATGCATTCATTGAATTGTTGTAGGCAATTTCTACCAATGGAAGTAAGGTATCTCACCTCTCTTGTTTATCTAAAGTGAAGTCCCAAAGCATGTCCTCAATAGTGCAATTAGCCTGCTTTGTTTTTCCATAGATTTGTGTATGGTAAGCCGTAGACATGGCCTATTTGGTTTTGAAGATGTCAAAGAGTGTTCTCCAAAACAAACTAGTGAATTGAGTGCCTTTATCAACAATGAGCACTTGAGACAAGCCATGGTGAGAAAACACTACATTTAAGTACAATTGAGCTAATTGTGGAGTAGTCATGTCCTTGGTGGTAGGATGCACATGAATCATTTTGCTCAAAAAGACTACAATGAAGTCAAACCCTAAGGTGGTCTTGGATAATTCACAAACCAGATCCAATGTTGTGTAGGAGTTGGGGATGGGTTGAAGGAGTCATGTGGGAGCATAATTAGAGGCTTTATTTTGTTAATAGAGTAGGCAAATTCAAATGTATTCCATCACATTCTTGCTCATCTTGGGCCAATAGTAATGGTGTTTGATTGTATATAAGGTATTTATTTGCTCCAATATGACTTGCAATGGTAGAATCATGACATTTTGCTAGGATGGTGGTTCTTACGTTTGTGGCATCCCGGATCCATAACTTGCCATCATAAAAGGTGAGTCCTTGGGTATTGGTGATGCCTTTGGATGAATGAGCTCCTACAATCTATGGATCAATTTTTGTAGTAGTAAGAATCCTTGGCCAAAATTTTGGGTTCATCTTGACCTCTACCACCAAATTGTTTACCATGGACATCTATAAGTTGCTTCTTGCCTTCCACATATGTAACTAATCATATTGAACCATTATCTCCACTTTTCCCATCAAATCTATTGATGAGATAGATCTTCTTGTGTCTCAAAGTAGACTAGAGGTTTGCAGTCTATTTCCACTACATATGATTTATCACCAAGATAGTGCTTCCAATGCTTGGTTGCAAGGACAAAGGCCAACTCTTCTTGTTTGGTGGTGTGATAGTTTCATTTTTCCAATAATAGCTTTTGAGAGAAATATGCAATTGGGTGCCATCTGTCATTCCACTCTTCTTGTAGGATTGCTTCTATTGCTATGCTTGATGCATGTATAGCCAATTTAATTGGATGTTTTGGATCATATCATTTCAAGATTGGTGTAATAATACATCTATTAATTCTTTAAAAAACCAATTTTTGTGTGGTTCCCCACATCCACTTCTTTCCCTTGCCAAGTAGTGACATTAGAGGTTGTGTGACCTTGGAGAAGTCTTTGACAAATCAATAATAAAACCCCATCAATCCAAATAAACTCTTGAGTTGAGTTTGATCTTTTGGAGCACCCATTCTTAAATGATCTCTATTTTATCTATTAACACTTGGATACCTTGTGCACTTACTCTATGCCCCAAGTAGTCTACTTTAGACTTGCCAAACTTGCACTTTGAGATTTTGGCATACAACTGATTTTATCACAAAATCTAGAGGACTTATGGCAAATTTTGCTTATGCTACATCATCATCTTATTATAGACTAAGATGTCATCTAGGAAAATGATAAAAAATTTATCCAAGTATGGCCAAAATATGTCATTCATCAAACTCATGAAAGTAGTTGGTGCATTGGTGATGCCAAATAGCATCATCATGTACTCAAAGTGACCATACCTTGTTTGAATGGTTATTTTGTGTACATCTTCCTTTGCAATGTTGGTTTGGTTGTAGCCACTCCACAAATCAAGTTTGGTGAAATATTTTGGCTCAATGAGTTGATCTAATAGGTCATCCATGTGAAGTAAGGGATATTTTTCTTCACTATTTGTTGATTTAGGCCCATATAGTCAATGCACATGCACATTGGACCATCCTTCTTCTTCACAAAAAAGAAAAATTGCACCACATGGTGATATATTGGGTTGTATAAACAATTTTTGTAGCATATCCTTGATTAGAGCCTTACACTCTTCCAACTCATGAAGTGATAGTTGATATGGGGCCTTATGAGGAGGTGTCTTCCCAAGACATATCTTGATTTTATGATCTACTCTCCTCTTTGGTGGTAAACTTGACGGTAGGTCATCTAGAAAGACATCTTGAAACTCATTGACCACATCTTTTGATTTCTCAAGAATTTTTCTATCAAATTTTGCACTCTAGACTTCTCTTATTAGTCCCATAAAACATTTATTTGTCTTCTAGATAGTTGTTATCCATATACATAAAGAGGCAGTTCTTGCTTGTGTGATCTTTCTTTAACCCCAATGATATTCCATTGGTGAGTTTTCACTACTTTCTTTCTCCAATCTACCATAAGGTTGTAGTGCTCTATCCATTGCATGCCTAAGATTACATTATAACAAGCTAACTATATCACTTGCCACTCAATCTCTTCCTTATACTCTCTTATAGGGTGCTATCTTTCTAGGTAATGACTTAGTCCTCTCTATCTGACCATTAGGTAACTCCACTTCTTTATTCTCATCCTTCTCTAAATCCACCTTGTACCTTATTACAATAGAGTGACACAACAAATTCTCTATTGCTCCAAGGTCTATAATACTCTCACTCGATTACCTTCTAGGATTCCATTCATGGTAATCAATTGTGATTTTGTCTTCCTCAACCTTTGTGCACTTGTTCTCTTCCTCCCCTTGCTTTTTCTCTTCTCCATTGAGCCAATAAGGCTGGAAGGTACATTTATTGGTGATCTTTGTTTTCTGATGTGGTTTTTTCATCCTCCTTTTCAATTCTTCTCTCCATGTTGTTCAAAGATTGCCTATATGGAGACTGAGGGCCGCTAGGAAGATGAGCATGAAAATTGATGGCTATTTTTTTGAGTCCCTCCTTCTCATGGGACTCCATTTATCCTTTCTTCAACCTATCTACATTCTTCTTAGAGCAATCTTGCTCCTCAATCTTAGAACCAAATGTTGCCGAATTTCATAGTATTTTGTACACCAAAGGGTTGTGTTTCAACTTAAAAATTTTGAGGTGGGAATACACCTTCACCTCTTCCAAGTACCCCTACTATTCTCTAAGAACAAATAATAGCTTCAAAAATAGTTAGATTGTTTTGTACCATTACTTGGCAAATTTGTTCTTTTAACACTCATTTGATAGTGTCAAGAGCTTCTACTTGACTCGTATCGGTAATTGCAACCTATAGATCAAGAAATACCTCCACGTAATCTTGCACACTATTCTTTTGGGTAGTATTTAGGTATTCATAGCTAGGTTTGGGGCATCTACATGGAACCCAAAGATTGAAAATTCTTTAGTAGCCCTTGTTGCATTGCAATCCAAGTGACCTTTCTTCCTTTTGCCAACATTGATTAGTCCTATACATTGTACCATGTGAATGCTTTATCAATCAAGTACACACAAAGTATCAATTCATTCTTGAAATCCAATTTTCCACGACTCTCATGGAAAATTGTCCCTTGTAAGGCTCAATGTTGCATGTCTTTTTCATCCATGGTAACAATATGGCTTCAATGTTGATCGGGGTTGGTGTCATTGGCATGGGTGACTTTCCAAGTACTTTGGTCATTGGTATCAAGTTTTGGGATAGTTCTCCTTTTGCATTGCCTAATTGTTCTTGAAGGTATGTACTTGACTTTGTTGTGCCTCCATGGTCATCTTGATCTCTCAATCTCATTCAACATTCCTTGCATCAGATCGTGCAACTATGGATCCATGATTCTTACACACGGCAAACACTCAATTGCTACTTCTTACTTCAATAGAGAGTTAGTATGGTCACTTGAGAAGGGGCACAAACTATAAGGACTACCATTGGGACTTTAGAGACTATCACTTGTTGATAATATTCCTTACCAAAGTTGCAGACTATAAATCCCTAAACATCACCTTCAATATAACATAATGGATTTCTACTTGAGTGTTGAAAGGGAGAAGATTGGGTTTATTAAAATACATTACATTATAATAGAATGTAGATTGTCAAATCTCACACTCTATTGTATACCACAAGAGGTAGAATCACCAAGTTTGGTGAATTCATCATTATGTCCATAAACTCTACTCTAAAATGGTAAGCAAGGTATATTCTCACTTTCTCACACTATATATATATAATCTTGATATGGAATGGATTCAAAAATAGAAAGTGGGACATGAGGTTCCATCCCATCCTCTCTCTAAAACACTTGTAATTTTTCAATTGTAATATGGTTTTTTCCCCTCAAAATTACTCAATTTCAATAGCCCATGTTCTTCCAAGAGGAATGTTCCACTCTCTTGGATTGAAACCCAAGCTGTGATACCGTTCTAATATTATAAGGATAGGAAAACCCTCAAGAGAAACATAAAAGAAGAAACACAAAGCTGCACACTCTGTACTCCGATGCCCCAAAGGAGCACCTTGTCTTCATTATATAGCAAAGAGTATTCACTCAAAGAAACCTCCACCCTTGGATCAGATATATGGATCATGACATGTCAATAAGCTCTACCCTTAGATTAGTTGCATGGATAGTTGACACATCAGTTCTTATCATATCTGGTTGGTCAAACAAGTTTGACTAGAGGGAATTTTTAGAGAATCTTCTTATAGGAAGCTTAGAATCACATGGGTGAGATACCGTAAGAAAGCTCTTGATGAGATAAACAATGGAGGAAGAAAGTAAGTTTTTTCCACCAAAGGAAAGGAAACATTTCCATTTTCAAGGTCTAATTTATTTTTGTAGGCTTCTAAAATTGGCTTTGAAGTTTTTAGGGTGTTTTTGGCTCCTGCCTATTAGAGGAAGTCCTCTTTTGGTAACACCTATACCTAATCTACTTAGTATATTGTATATAACATCCTTCTAGATGTTACCAAGCCAAATTTTATCTCTAGATAACATGTATAGTTAATTTATGGTATTACACATACCTATCTTTACAGGAGCTCGGGAGGTCTTGTAATGTTGGCTCTATAGTAATACTCCAAGGACAAGAGAAGAGAGAAAACACAGATTTCACACTCAAGCATCCAATGCCCCAAAGGAGCACCTTCTCTTTATTATATAGACAAAGACGATCTCCTCCGAGGAAGCTCCACCATAAGATTAGGCACATAGATAGGTGACATGTCAGCAAGCTCCACCCTTGGATTACTTACTTGGATAGGTGACATATTGGTCCTGATCCTATCTGGTTGGTCAAACAAGTTTTGACAAGAAAAAATCTTGTAGGGAATCTTCTTGTAAGAATCTCATAATCATGTGGGTGAGGTACCATTAGAAGGCTCTTGACAAGAAAAATCAGGAGGGAAAGAAGGGCAACCTTTCCTCTACAAGAGGAGGGGGTACTTTGCACATTTTTGAGGCCTAATTCATCCGTTTAGGCCTACAAAATTGCCTTCAAAGATTTTAGGTATATTTTGGTTCCTACTCTATTAGTAGAAGTCCCCTTTTGGTGATACCTATTTCTATCTATTTATTCCATCATGTGTAACATCCTTCAGAGTGTTACCAAACCAATTCTCACCTTTAAATAATATATCTAGCTATTGGTTCTAAGGTTTTTAAGTTTAAGTTTATTTTGGTTTTTTCTCTATTAATAGAAGTACTCTTTTAGTGATACTTCTATCCAATCTTTTTTCCATCATGTAAAACATCATTCCAAATGTTAGCACCTTGAATTTCACATCAAGATCATATGGCTAGCTCTTGGTATTACATCTACCCACAAACATCATGTCCATTCTCTCATAATGTGGACACATGTGATTCAACTTATCATCAATGGTTCTCCATCCTCATTTTAGCTCCTTATCTATCAAGCCCTCCTTGGTCCACTAATCCTTCCATACTTAAGCATTCTCGTAAACCTAGCCCATTTTTTGTATAACCTGTCATTGTTATAGACTTAAGAAATCCCCTCCTAAATTTTATAAGATAGGTGGCCATGTAGCTGAATGTGGTGCTCTTTTAAACCTATATCTTACCTTTGCCCATTTGGAGATGCTCTAGGCTGTCCATGCAATCAAAGATTTCAGCATAATGGATGAGGATCATTCTAAATCTATCTTCATCTCCTTTCAATCTTTTTCCCTTTGGGATTTTAGAATCTGTTTTTCCTTTATTCTCAAATCTACTTTACCTTTTGCTACCATCGATGGTACCAAGGAAACTATTTTCAATAGGTCATTATAAAAATATGGAGTTTAGTGATGAAGTTAGTCAAGGCTAACAGGGTAGGAAATGGGCTAAATTAGCCTAGAATATTCTAGAAGTATCTAGGAAGCTACTTGGTACCCCCCAAGTAGGAACTTCTAGGAGAAACTTCTTGGGAAGCTTTTGGCTAGCTTAGCTTGCATCCCAAGTAGGTAACTTTTAGAAGCTTCCAACAAGCTTAGCTTGCATGCCAAGTAGACAACTTCTAGAAGGAAACTTCTTGAGAAGTTTCTTTATTAATTTGGCTTGCACTCCAAGAAAGTGGCTCAAGGAAGCTTTTTGAGAAGCTTCTCAAGAGCCTTGTATGATCCTTATAAATACCAAAGTTGAAGCTCATGCTAGGGATTTAGAGTTTCATGCATTCAAGAGTCCCAATGTGATATTTCAATTTTTATTCTCCTATTTCTCTCCTTGGTCTTTACATTGAATGGGATGGATAGAATGGGATGGATGGAATTTATGGATCACCAAATCCATTTCCACCAAACCACTAATATTTTTGTGTCTGTGTACTACCCAAGCATCATTTCACACAGTTCATCACCTCACAATTTGGGCAGAATTTTTTGAATGCAATCACCTTGACCGAGGGACCCTTGGTACTTACGGTTGTAACTTAAGGAGAATGGTGGATATGTTGCATCTATATGTTAATAAATTAGATAGATTGGGAGTAGCGTGATAGAGTAGTAACCATGGCAACAATGCCCAATGTTATCATTGTTGTGAATCAACAAATTGACTTGATTGTTGGATGAACAAGATCATCAATGATAGGAGCATGTAGAGAGAGCACCATTTTGAGAAGGAGACGGGAAAATTTGGTTTCCAAAACCCAAGGTATTTGATGGAAAGAATCTTTTGAGCGCAGTGGAGAAATTTGTATTTGATTTGTGAATATTATTTCAAGGCAACAAATCTTCAAGATGGATGGAAGCAAATTCTCTTAGCCTCAAGCCAATTGGATGGAGCAACAAAACTATGGTGGTGATTCCAAGTGGAGTGAGATGAATGATAGTTTGTTGCACCAATCCTAACATGGGAAGAAATCAAGGTGCAATAATTGGGTGATTCTAAGCGATAAATAATGCACAAGATAAATTGGTTGAGTTGAAGCTGATTGGTTTGGTAAGAAGCTACATTATGTGATTCCAAAATACCAATATGAAAATTTCAAATATAATGGATGGTGAAGCTTTAGATCAATTTGTGAGGAGCTTGAAGTCACAAACCAAATTGGAAGTGACTATGTGAGAGCCAAAACACTTGGAAGAAGCCATGCATTGGGCAAAGCGCTTTGATTCCTTGGTTGTGACAACTTGGTCTTGACCTTGACCTTAAAAAAATCTACTATCACATTACACTTGGGTGGACAAGCCGACAACAATGGAGATTGATGCCATCCAATAGAGACCACTTGGCACAACGGATCAAGAAAGATTATGGAAAAATGACAATTGCTTTTATTGTTGATAGATTGGACATCACATTGCCTAATGTCCACTCAAGAATGGATGATCTCTATAAATCACCCAAATGGAGTTTGTGGAACGGAATGATCACATAAACAAGGAATCCTAGTAGGAAATTTCAAACCACCTATTGGGAACTTGATTAGTTCCAATAGAATTGAAGACTCAAATTATGCCAGTTTGGTTCACTTGCAAGGTATGATAACTGATTGTGGTTGTAAGATTTTGGTTGATTTAAGAGAATTGCATGTCTATGCAATTAGCAAAGGAATTAAGTATTCCTATCAGACCAATAATTGGAAGTAGATTGATGATGGTGGATGGTAGAAAGGGTTCTACATTCCATACTTTGCATCATGTTACTTTCAAGATTGGGAAGGAGAATTTGGAGTGTATGAGGTCTGTAGTGGCACCACTATACTATGATGTCATTCTAGGTCTACCTTGGCTTGAACGTCATAAAGTTGATCGGAACCAACAATAAATTCAAGTACAACACCAAGTTAAGAATTTTCAATTAGGTTGTTTGGCACCTTTGAGTAAGACACCTAAGAATATTGAGCCCCAAGATGGGGAATTTGTTGAGAAAGCAACCATATTGCAAGCTTTGAAGGAAGATAAGTCCCAAGATGGGAAGTTTGTCAATGAGGCAACCATAGAATAAGCTTTTGGAGGGAGATAAGTATGTTTTTGCAATGTGGATCAAGCCGATTATGCATGGAAGATATGAGGAGGATCAAAAGCCTCATCAAGCAATGGTTGATCAAATAGTCCAAGAGTTTTCATATTTGTTTCCAAATGATCTGCCAAAGGGATTACTCTCCAATTGTGGCATGCCCTTCAAGATTGAGTTATTACCAAGAAGTACTCCAATGAGTAAACCAATCTATTTGCTCTCACCAAAGGTGTTGGATGAGCTCCAAATGACATGGATAGAGTTTTTGGAGAAGGATTTCATATGATGCAGTACATCTCCTTGGGGAGCGCCGGTACTATTTGTTCCAAAGAAGGATGGAGGGACTTGCTTTTGTATTGATTATTGTGGCCTCAATAAACAAATAGTGAAGAAGGTATATCCTTGCCTCAAATTGATGACTTACTCAATAAATTGAGTGGTGCACAATACTTCTCCATGATGGATCTTCAAAGAAATTATTAGCATATTCTCATTGATAGAGAAGATGTATAAAAAAATTACCTTTTGCACAAGGTATGGGTATTTTGAGTGGAAAGTTCTACCTTTTGTGCTCACAAATGCTCTAGAAGCTGAAACATATGGTGTCTTCAAGACCCATTCTTCAACCATATGATCCTCAACTACCTTTGGTGGTTGATTTAAATGCTTCTAACTTTACAATTGGAGCCATGTTGCAACAAGACTTCCCAGATGAGTTACATCTCATTACCTTTGTGTCTTGCCAACTAAATACAATAGATTGGAATTATTTTGCTCAAAATTAGGAACAACTAGCAATTGTATATGCTACCAAGGTATGGAGGCATTATCTCTTGGGAAAAAAAAGTGAGCATGCAAACTAATCATAGACCCTTGTTGTAGATATTACATTTGGAACACATGAAGAGTCAATTTTATTGATGGGAAGAACAACTATAATTATTTGACATCAAACTTGAGTACAAACCCGGTTAATTCCATGTCATCCTTGATGTCCTATCATGACAACCTAATTTGAAGTCTCTTCTTCTCATCATGGCAGCAATTAGGACGGTCTCAATTGATTCCAAAGTCCAAATTGAGTTTAATATAATACAAAATATCATTTCTTTTAGATGGTACAAGGTCATCTTGTAACATGCGACAAGGAGTACAACATCTTCTCCTTCAAATAAGGCCTTCTATTATGTGAGAACCAACTTTATTGTCCAGCCAAGAGTGATTTGACTTGTGTGCCTCCAAGAAGCCCATGACTTATCAATTGCTGGTCACTTGGGTGTGAAGAAGACCTTGGGTACCCTCCAACGCCAAATGGTGGTGGACCAACTTGGCATGAGATGTTCAAGAGTTTATTTGATCTTGTGACAACGGCCAACGCAACAAGGCCATCAACCAAAAACCAAGTGGACTCCTTCAACCACTCTCCATTCCATCAGCTTGTTAGGAACACATGAGGTTGGATCTCATCACATCCTTGCCCAAGACAAAGCAAGGTCATACAACAATAGTGGTGTTTGTGAATAAGCTTAGTAAGTAAATCCATTTGGCACCAACTCTTGATATCATGGATGCTCTAACATTAGCACAGATCTACTTTGACATTATCTTCAAGCATCATAGGATGCCTCATGTACTCATCTCTGACCATGATCTTTAATTCATTGGAAAATTTTGACAAACACTCTTCTAGATACTTGGCACCAAGCTTTCTTTGTCCATGGCCTATCATCCTTAAACTGATGGACAAACTAAATGTGAAAATCACACCTTGGAGTATATGTTGCATGCCTTTGTCAACATTCACCATACCAATTGGAATGAATATCTTACAGCTACAAAATTTGCACATAATAATTCCAAACAAGCAAGCACCAAATTTTCTCCTTTCTTCCTCAATTTTGGCCAAGATCCACTTCTAGATTCCCTTCTTGCTCCTCCTCCATCTCATGTCTCTCATACTTCCACCTTCTTGACCACCATATCCCAATCTCTCCAACAAGCCAAGTCTCATCTCCTTGTTGCTTAGAATCGTCAAAAACACTATGTAAACCACCATTGTCGTGATCTCATCTTTCAAGTTGGTGATAAGACCATGCTCTTGTCTAGTAACCTACCCTTCCCACTTGATACCCAAGTCCATAAACTTGCTCCTAATTGGAGCTCATGCAAAAATAAAAGAAACTCTTGAGCTTATGCATCATTTTAAAAACCTCCGAGCTTATGCATCATTTCAAAAACCTCTGAGCTTATGAAACATAAAGGAAATTTTGAGCTTACCCAGCTCTCAAAACTTCCCCAAGCTTATGGCAACAAAAAACAACTTCCAACTTTACAATGGCATGAAAGATATTTCCAAGACACAATAACATAAAGAAATGCCAAAGTCACTATAACATAAGAAAAAAAACTCACACCAAATGGCACCAATGGTTCAAGTGGATTATTTTCCCCATGACAACATGTTCACATAGAGCGGATGGAATGGGGAGTGATTGAAGGAGTCTACTTGGCTTCTGGTTGTTGGCCTTGTTACGTTGGCAGCTCTCACACAATCAGACAAACTCTTGAACTTCTTGTGTTATGTTGGGCTACCACCATCAGCATTGGAGGGTACCCAAGGTCTTGGCCATATCCATGTGACCAGATATTGGTAAATCATGGGCTTCTTGAAGGTGCACAAGTCGAAGGTCACCTTTGGTTGGAACATAGATCCGGTCCTCATGGAATAGAAGGCTTTCCTTGAAGGAGAAAGTGTTGTATTGCTTGTTGCATGTTGTAAGACGACCATGTACCATTTGGAAGAAGGGATCTTGTTGTAGAGCTGATCAAAACTTGTTTTGGACCTTCAAGTCAATTGACACTGTTGTAATTACTGCGGTGATGATAGGAAGAGACTTCAAATCAAGCCATTGTGATAGAGCATTAGGGATGACATGGAATCAACCTAGTTTGTACTCAAGTTTGGTGTCAAATAATTGGAGTTGCTCCTCCCATCGATGATGTCAACTCTTCATGTGTTCCAAGTGTAAGGTCTACAACAATGGTTTGTGATCGGTTTGCATGATCACTTGTTTCCCTTAGAGATAATGCCTCCATAACTTGGTGGCATATACCATTGCAAGTTGTTCCCAATCTTGAGCAAAGTAATTTCTTTCAGTTGTATTTAGTCAGTGAGACACAAAGGCAATGGGATGTAGTCCATCTAGAAAATTCCTATTGCAACACTGTTCTAATTGCAAAGTGTAATACTCCAAGGACAAGAGAAGAGAGAAAACAAAGATTTCACACTCAATCATCCAATGCCTCAAAGAAGCACCTTCTCTTGTTATATAGACAAAGAGGATCTCTTCTAAGGAAGCTCCACCATAGGATTAGGCACGCAGATAGGTGACATGTCAGCAAGCTCCACTCTTGGAGCTTGCTGACATGTAGATGGTAGACATGCCTTACCCATTGCTCTTTGAAGTAGACCATCTGTTCCTTGGTGAAAAAGAATATCCTCCACCATTGTGTAAGGTCTAGATCTTGCTGTAAGGGCCTTCCTCTCCCTAGCATGCATCCCTTTTGGATAGTTACCTCTTGTCACAAAATCCACAATCTCCTTGTACTCCATTGGAACCTCTTGAGTGATTGAAATTGTCATGAGCTCCTCATCCGGGAAGGAATCATCCATTGGCTCATCTCCATGATCATAGGCCCTAGATAAAAAATCAGCATTTGCATGTTTCTTTCTTGGCCTATCCTCAATGGTGTAGTCATACTCAGACAAGAGTATCATCCACCTTGCTAGTCTCCCTTCAACATTAGGCTTGTTGAAGATGTACTTCAAAGCCTTGTGATCTGTGACAATGGTGGCTTTCCCTCCAATCAAGTAGTGTCTAAACTTCTTGAGACCAAAGATCACTGCCAACCCTTCTCTCTCCATGACAGAGTAGTTCTTCTCGGCTGAAACCATCTGCCTACTAGCATAAGCTATTGGATGATCATGCCCATCTTGGTCTAATTGACTAAGAGTGCATCCTATAGCTACATTAGAAGCATCCGTGTAAAGGATGAAAGGCTTACTCTAATCAGGTTTAGCAAGAATTGGAGCTACAACAAGGGATTGCCTGAGCTCCTCAAAAGCTTTGAGAGCCTCCTTGTCTTCCAAAATCACCATGAATCTACACCCTTCTTCATGTAGATGGTCAATGCATAAGCCTTGTTGGAAAATGAGAAGATGAACCTCCTATAGCACCCAACCATCCCCAAGAATTGGCGTAACTTTGTCAAGCTTGAAGGGAATGGAAGGTTTGAGATTTACCTCACCTTCTCAGGATCAATTGCTATTCCATCCTTGGAGATGATGTGCCCCAAAAGTAGACCTTCTTCACATCCAAAAATCCACTTCTCTGGGTTGAGTGATGCATTTGCCTCATCCAAGCATTGCAAGACTTTGATTAGGTGTTCAAAGTGCTCCTCCTTGCTCCCATAGACACAAAATTCATCAATGAAGTCTCTCAGAAATTTCCCAATGAAAGGTTCAAATACCTTTTTCATGAACCGTTGGAATGTGGCTGGAGCATTGCAAAGCCCAAAAGGTATGACCTTGAAAGCATAAGTTTCCCAAAGCGTGGTGAACGTGGTGAGTTGTTGATGCTCTGGTGCAATCTTGATTTGGTTATATCCACTATAACCATCTCCAAAACTATACCTCTCATGACCTGCAACCTCCTCCAAGATCTCATCAATGAATGGCAATGGGTAGTAGTCCTTCTTGGTAACAACATTGAGCTTCTTGTAATCTACACATACCCAAAGCTTACCATTCTTTTTCTTCACAATGACAATTGGAGACACCCATTCTAAATTCTCCACCTCAAAGATAAATCTGCCCTTCTTGAGCTTATCAATCTCCTCCTTCACAACCAAAGATATTGGTGGGCTAATGCGGCATTGCTTTTGGCGGATTGGTCTTGCATGTGACTCCACCTCTATCTTGTGCTCCTCCAAGGTGACTTCCTTCAAATCCTTGTAACTAAAAGCAAACACATAGATGAACTTGCAGAAAATCTCCTCAAATCTCACCTTCTCCTCCTTGGTAACATTTGGGCCATACTTGAGGGTAGCTAACCTTCTCTCTACCTCCTCAAGTGTCAATGGTGATTTATTTGGGTCCTTCAAAACCTTTCGTTTAGGTGCAAAATCTATAGCACACAAAGGATACACATCTGAATCAGATTCAAATTCATCCTCCTTTGTGGAAGTCTCCTCTTCCATACTTGTGTCCACACCTGAAGCTCCTTCTTCAGAATCTGATTCCCAATAATCAAAAGATGGTGTATCCAAATGTGAAGTGTTGGTGGTGTTAGTCACAGGAACTATGACTCTATGGTTTGATGGCCCAATCCTCAAGTACCCTTTGTGCCATCAATCAATTGTGCGTGCTGCTCTCAACCATGGCCTCCCAAGAAGTAAGTCATAGCTTGAATCCTTCAAGACTTGGAAAGTCATGAGATTTTGAACTCCCATAACTAAAACTACCACTTTATCCATCACCCCTACTGGTCGAACTTGTTGCTTGTTTGCTATGCTCACCACAAATGTTGAAGGTCTTGAGGGTATCATACCCAACTTCTTCATCAACCTTTTTGACATGACATTTATTGCTGATCCTCCATCAACCAATGCATCCTTGATGTTGTGACCATTCACTCTCACATCAATCTTGGAGGTATATTCACAAGCCTTCCATGGTGCTGGCTTGGCATCCACCACCCCCATTGATACTAGAACTTTTTTCCTTCTTCTTCTTCTTGCTCCTTGTAGAACTCAAACCACCTCTAAGCTCCTTTCTCAAGGTAGGGTTCAAAGCAATCAATTGGCCCACTGTGATGTTAGCCTTGTGACTACCAACATCCTCAAACACATTGTAGTTCCATTGTTGCTTTGAAATCAAAAAATCCTCCATCCCCAACTTCTTCCTTGGAGTCTTTGTTGTTGATGGTATTGAGGTGCAAGTGCTCCTAATAGACATAGGAGTATCCTTGCTGGGAGTAAATCCTTGAGAAGAGTGAACATCCTCTGCAAAATGAGCTCTCTTCTTCTCTTGTGCCAAAAGCTCCAAATTAAGACTCTTGGAGTTTGAGCACTCTCCCTTCTCATACTTGCTCTCCACCACATCTATGGATGCTATACCCTTACTTTTGTTTGGATTAGGAGCCACTTGGGTTTCACTACCACCCTCTTTCCCTCTATTGGCTCCCTCATAACCCCTTCCTCCATGGTAAGTGGAATTTGGGCAATTCCTTTGGATATGGCATCTTCCTCCACAACCAAAACAATTTCTATCATTGAAATTGTTGGCTGGTTGACCTCCTCTATATGGATAGTTTCCATAACTCCTAGGCCCTCTCCCTACATTCTGATCCACCTCTCTCTTCTCCCATAGTTGCACCACATTGATCTTGAGATCCGCAAGTTGTTTTATGATGGTTTGAAGTGGATCCTTTGGTGGAGGTGCAAGAATTGGAGCAACTACTACTTGTGGTGCAACTCTTGTCATCAAAGTATCAAAAGTTCCACCATACTTGTAGCCTTGAGGAGGATGCACAACCTCCTTCACCACCAAATCACTCTCATCCCCTTCCAAACTCTCCTCCATACGAATTGCGATCTTGATAGCTTCAACCTTGGAAGAAGGTTTCTCATATCTCACCTTGCTTCTAATTTGTGGTCTCAACCCTCCCACAAAATTTTTGGTGAGCATGGCCCCTATGCCAATCATTGTAGTCTCCACATCATCCCCACCCTTGCTCAACACTATGCGAAATCTGGACTCTAACTTTTCCACTCTTTCCACATAGACCCTCACTTTCTCTCCATCTCCTTGCTTGAGAAAGGTAACCTCACTCATCAATCTCTCATAACTCTCATCAGGAAGAAAGTCCTCAATGAGTGTTGAAGTCAAAGTCTCCCAAGACTCTTCTTGCACATCTTTCCTCTCTCTCTTTTGGTATTTTGACTCATACCATGTAAGTGTTGCATCCTCAAAGAAATCTGGTAATAATGACGCCCACTCATTCTTCCTCCTCTCATTGTTTCCTATGCAATCTCTCTTGAAGTCTCTCACAAAGGCCTCCACATCTTCTCCATCCTTGCCAAAGAAAACCGGAAGCTTCCCCATCTTCACCTCTCACTATCTTTCTTTTCTCTCAATTTTTTTTCTCTTTTCTTTTCTCTCACTCTATAACTAATAGAGTATGTACATGACTAACACCATTTGACAGTAATCCACCCTAGGGAACACAAAAGGTTCAGGTTACTCCAAGATTTCTATAGCAACATCAAATCCTAGAGTGCATATTAATCTAACTCTCATGGATAGTTTATCCATAAGTTGAAAGATTATCTCCATCACTAATCTTGAGAACTAGCTGATGAAGGTGGTAGTATTTCTATAGCTGTACTAAGACTCTCTCCAAGATCCTTCACCAAAGTCTCCAAAATTGCTTTTACTCCATACACTCATCTCCTTTTGGAAGTCCTTCAACTCCACAAACCTCACACAACTCCTTGGTCTTAGATCTTCTCCCTCCCAATCTTGGTGAAGAAGGTCCAACATGCAAAGCCAAGTCAAGTAAGCCTCTCCTTTCCCTCAATATTTTGCTCTCAAAGGTCAATGGACATGAACTTGCCTTATGTCCCTTCTCTCCACATAGAAAGCACTTAGACTCACTCTTATCTCCATGTGGTGTAGGTTTTTGGATCCTCTCAACACTCTCTTCAAATAATAAATTCTCTTTTCCTCAAATCCACCCCTAAAATCACCTCAAACCCTTGGTGAACCTTGCATAATCTCAATTTCCACTCTTGATGACCTTCCATGTTCCCAAGATGAATCTAAACACTCAAACATGCTTTTTGTTGCTCTCAAACTCGTCATGCATGAGATCTCCACTCTGTAGAATTGACCCTTCCTCACAATGTCACTCAAATCTCCCAACCAGTATGTGTTAGTCCTTTGAAATTTGTCACACTTGATCACAACTCCAGGACGTCCCTCCTTGCAAAATTGCACATCTTTTCATCAAGCCATTTGGCCTAGACACATTTCTATTCAGCACACATATTTCAGATTTGGTCTGAAAACCACCCCCCTCACTTCAAAAACTCATAATTCCCTGCGCAAGAACGATCTCTCTCTAATTCTTGTGGCAGCAGGTAGGATAAAATGCACTGAATTTTCTTGGAAATTTTCAGGTCAGATCACCGAAAATTGAAGAAATGGCAGACTCTGTACAATTTTCCAGAGAGCATGCAGTTGCGGGAGCACTTTACCCTATCAACTTTTAAAATTTCTAGCCCTGTGTGCATAGTAGCTCTCACAATAATTTCAAGTGTGCTAACTAAAAGATAACCCAAACTATCATGTGTAGAAATTTTAAGTTCAGATCTCAAACTTGAGATTTTGCCCAAAATCACCTTAATCTCCAAAATTTGCAATCCACCTCACACAATCTCTCCAATTCTTCTCAATGTGTACAAGATGTACAAAATCACCTCAAAGACATCATAATGAACTACAGGGTATAGAAATGGATCTTGGTTCTCTAACATAAATTCAGCACTCTCCTCTCCTAATGTTCTCTCCAAGTGAGCTCTCATAGCCTCCTTCTGCCTAATGTAGAATTGAACGCGGAACATTATCTTGCCTTCTAGAGAGGTCCCGGCAACGGAACCAAAAATATGAGCCGGCCTATCTCTCACTCAAGATGAACCTCTTATGGCTATTATGGTAGTGCACCATGGACTAAGAAGGCAAGGAACCCCAACTCCATCATACTCCTCCAAGGCTAACACTCCAAGACTCAAGACATTGCTCACTAGAGAACTCAATGAGAGAGAGATAGTTGCAAATGAAAAGGATGATGAGTACCTCCTCACCCCTTGTTTATATACTTGTGAAATAGTTACATACCAAAGTTACTAATTATCGTAGTAACTCAAATTACTAGACTAAAGGTCAAGTAAAGTCAAAAAGTAGAAAGGAATATCCATTCACATGGGCATATTCCCCTAAGCATGTGGTCTTATCTTGACCCAACCACTAAGTCAAGAATTCCTTCACATGAACAATCCTTGGACTAAAGAAGAATCCAAAACAAAAAGGCTTGCGGGCCCAAGAGTTCTCAACTCTTTCCTCAAAGCCAAACACCTAGGAATAATACCAAGTCAACACACTAAAATCCAAATAGTGGTGCTCATCTTTTCTACTTCCTCTAAAGTAAAGTCCCTTCTATCTTAGCTATGCCTAAATTTAGCTAACCATGACTAATATAGAACCATCCTTTATCTCTATATAAATAATATCTCTTCAGTACTTGTGATACCAAGCTAAATATCACAATACCACACACATGTACAAATGGGTGTTACAGGACACCCTACTCCCGTTGGTGGAATTTGCTTACAACAATTCAGTGAATGCATCTACCTAGGTCACTCCGTTCGTCCTCATGTATGGTGAGCATCCCTTCACACCTTCTTGCTTGATGAAGATCCGTCCAATGGCTAGCAAAGTTGATGCAGTCAACACATTTGTTTCTAGAATCCAACACAATGTGGAGAGCGCCAAGCACAGATTACATATTGCACAAAATCAATAGAAGCAATATGCTTATACACACCGTAGGCACATGGAGTTCAATGTTGGGGATCAAGTGTGGCTATCGACAACCAACCTCACATTTGTTAGACCTCATAAGCTCAGACCTCGTTTTATTGGGCCTTTTTTGATTCTTTGTCTTGTCGGCGCTGTGGCCTATCACCTTGAGCTACCACCACACATGAAGATCCATCCAGTGTTCCATGTTTCCCTACTATGTAGATATGCTCCCCAATCAGGCCAAGGTCATTCTACACAAGACATTCAACCTTGTCCGACACTCATTGATGGCATAGAGGAATATGAAGTGGAGCGTATTCTCCAAAAATGCATGTGTGGTACTTGCCATCTATTGTTGGACTATCTAGTACAATGGAAAGGTTACCCCCTCTATGGAGCAACCTAGGAGCCCGCTGCCAATTTGACACATGCACCGGTGTTGGTGCAAGCATTCAAGCAACAATTGCACAACAAGGACGTTGTGTCTTAAAAGGAGGGAGGTCTGTACCAAGGGTTAGCCATATGATCTAGATCTGAAATTTGGTTTGGTAATATCTAGAATGATGTTATACATGATTGTCAAAATAGATCAAATAGAAGTATCACTAAATGAGTACTTTTACTAATAGAGCAAAAACCAAAATAGACTTGAGAATCTTAGAACCAATAGCTAGACATATGATTTAAAGGTGATAATTGGTTTGGTAATATCTGGAAGGATGTTACACATGATGGACTAACAGATCAGAAAGAGGTATCACCAAAAGGGGACTTCTACTAATAGAGTAGGAACCAAAATATGCTTGAAATCTTTGAAGGCAATTTTGGAGGCCTAAACAAATGAATTAGGCTTCAAAAATATGCACATCCCCACCCCTCTCCAACAAAGGAATTGGTTGGCCTTCCCTCCCCTTGGTTTGTCTCAATGAGAGCTTTCCAGCGGTACCTTATATGATTTTGAGACTCCTACAGGAAGATTCCCTAAAAGATTCCCTCCGGTCAAAGCTTATTTGACCAACCAGATAGGACATAGATAGACATGTCACCCATCCAAGTAAGTAATCCAAGGGTGTAGCTTGCTCACATGTCACCTATCTGTGTGCCTAATCCTATAGTGGAGCTTCCTTGGAGGAGATTCTCTTTGTCTATATAATAAAGAGAAGGTGCTCCTTTGGGGCACCGAATGTTGAGCGTGCAATCTATGTTTTCTCTCTTCTCTTGTCCTCGGAGTATTACACTCAATAAGCAAATAATGAAAAATGCATATCCCTTGTCTTGGATCAATGACTTGCTTGATCAACTGAGTGGAGCATGATACTTCTCCATGTTGGATC
The DNA here is from genome assembly GCA_948567375.1 of Lunularia cruciata. NCBI lineage: Eukaryota > Viridiplantae > Streptophyta > Marchantiopsida > Lunulariales > Lunulariaceae > Lunularia > Lunularia cruciata. The sequence continues at coordinate 53,370,553 of OX419758.1, forward strand.
TTTGCAACGGGTATTAGCAAATCCCTATTGATAGGGAGGATATGCAAAAATTACCTTTTGCACAAGGTATGGGCATTTTGAGTGGAGAGTTCTACCTTTTGGACTCACTAATACTCCAGCAATCTTCATGGATCAGATGCATTGGGTATTGGATGGACTATTGGATTGGTACGTGGTGGTGTTCTTGGATGATATCTTAATCTATAGCAAGATAGAGACAAAACATGTGAATCACGTGCGAGAAGTCCTTAGACCACTAAGACAATGAAAAGTTTATTGCAAGAAATCAAAGTGTGTCTTTTGGCAAAAGGAGGTTACCTTCTTGGATCAAAAGATCTCATCAGAGGGGATCAAGTTGGAAGAGGAGAAAATCAAGGCCATTATTAATTGGCCTACTCTGAAGGGTGCTACAAAAATATGGGCATTTAATGGATAGGCCAATCTTTACCGAGCACTAGAAGCTCAAGTTCTTCCCCAAGAGGTCAATCAATGGTGCAGCCACATGAGCATAATAATGGATGAATCGTTTATCGACGGTTCATCCATTATTATGCTCATGTGGTTGCACCATTGATTGACCTCTTGGGGAAGAACTTGAGCTTCTAGTGGACCACCAAGCATGAAGAAGCATTCCAAAAGTTGAAACATATGGTGTTTTCAAGACCCATCCTTCAACCATATGATCCTCAACTACCTTGTGTGGTTGATTTTGATGCTTCTAACTTTGTGTAATACCAAGTGCTAGCCATATGATCTAAATGTGAACTTTGGTTTGGTAACATCTAGAATGATTTTATACATGAAGGTCAAAATAGATCAGATAGAAGTATCACCAAAAGAGTACTTCTACAAATAGGGCAAAAACCAAAATAGACTTGAAAACCTTAGAACCAATAGCTACACATATGATTTAAAGGTAAAAATTGGTTTGGTAACATCTGGAAGGATGTTACACATGATGGACTAAACAAATCAAAAAGAGGTATCACCAAAAAGGGATTTCTACTAATAGAGTAAGAACCAAAATATGCCTGAAATCTTTGAAGGCAATTTTGGAGACCTAAACAGATGAATTAGGCCTAGAAAATATGCTATACCCCCCCCCTCCAAATAGAGGAAGGGTTGGCCTTCTCTTACCCTTAGAATGTCTCATCAAGAGCTTTCTAATGGTACCTCACCCACATGATTTTGAGATTCTTATAGGAATATTCCCTAAAAGATTCCCTTTGGTCAAAGCTTGTTTGACCAATCAGATAAGACCAAGACTAACATGTCACCCATCCAAGTAAGTAATCCATTGCTAGGACCTTTTGAGAAGTGGGGAATTGATTTTGTAGGTCCTCTCAATAGAACCCCAAGGAACAATTAGTACATTGTGGTAGTTACTGATTACCTTACTAAGTGGGTTGAGGCTAGACCATTGAGGGACAAGAATGAAGATGAAGTGGGTAGATTTCTTTATGAACGCATTATCACTAGGTTTGGATGCCCTTTGGAGTTGGTTTCTAATAGAGGAGGAGAGTTTACATGTTGCATTACTACAGCCATGCTACAACATTTCTCTATCACACATAGAGTAACTACATCCTATAAGCCAAATTCCAATGGCTTGGCAGAGAGAACCAATCAGACCTTGTGCATGATGTTGGCCAAAGATGCAGAAATGGAGGGGGCTAAACATCATTGGGACAAGAGGATTCATGCAGTTTTGTGGGAGTATAGGACAACAATGAAGACCTCCACCGGATATTCTCCATTTTAATTGGTATATGGTATTGAGTCTACCCTACCTATTCACTTTGATCTTCCTACCTTCCAAAGCATTCATAGGAGATTGAAGAAAGCACAAGGAGGTGATGTAGAGAAGTCAAGAAAGGAACAACTCATGGAGTTGGAAGAGGCAAGAGCAGTTGCTATGGTTCGAGTGGACCAAGCCCAAAGGAAACAAAAGGAGAGCTATGACAAGAGGCAAGGCAAGAAGAAGGTGGAGCCTTTCAAGGAAGGTGATTGGGTAATGTTGTTTGATTCCATTCGATTCAAGAGAGTGCAAAAGAAGTTTTTGCCTAAGTACTTTGGACCTTTCATAATGGAGAAGGTGTGGGGCAATTACACCTATGATCTCAAGGAGTTGGGAGGAAGACACTTTGATAGGATTAACCATGATAAGTTGAAGATGTACCATAGAAGGTAGAGAGACCTTCACTTTGAGGACAAAGTGAAAACTTAGTCCAGGGGTAAATGTAACACCCATTTGTGCATGTGTGTGGTATTGTGATATTTAGCTTGGTATTACAAGTACTGAAGAGATATTATTTATATAGAGATAAGGGATGGTTCTATATTAGTCATGGTTAGCTAAAGTTAGGCATAGCTAAGATAAAGGGGACCTTACTTTAGAGGAAGTAGAAAAGATAAGCACCACTATTTGGATTTTAGTGTGTTGACTTGGTACTATTCCTAGGTGTTGGGCTTTGAGGAAAGAGTTGAGAACTCTTGGGCCCGCAAGCCTTTTTGTTTTGGATTCTTCTTTAGTCCAAGGATAACCCATGTGAAGGAATCTTTGACTTAGTGGTTGGGTCAAGATAAGACCACATGCTTAGGGGAATATGCCCATGTGAATAGATATTCCTTTCTACTTTTTGACTTTACTTGACTTTTAGTCTAGTAACTTGAGTTATTGCGGTAATTAGTAACTTTGGTACATAACTATTTCACAAGTATATAAACAAGGGGTGAGGTGGTACTCATCATCCTTTCATTTGCAACTATCTCTCTCTAATTGAGTTCTCTAGTGAGCAATGTCTTGAGTCTTGGAGTGTTAGCCTTGGAGGAGTATGATGGAGTTGGGGTTCCTTGCCTTCTTAGTCCATGGTGCGCTACCATAATAGCCATCAGAGGTTCATCCTGAGTGAGAGACAAGCTAGCTCATAGTCCCACTTCTCTTGCTCTTCTAAGGTGAAGCCGCATAACATGTCTTCAATCATGCAATTAGCCCACTTTGTTTGGCCATTTGTTTGTGGGTGGTAAGCTATGGACATGGCCAACTTGGTTTTGAAGAAACCAAAGTGTTCACCAAAACAAACTGGTGAATTGAGTGCATCTATTGGTGATAAGTACTCTAGACAAGCCATGGTGAGAGAAGATTGCATCTTAGTATAATTGAGCTAGTTGTGGAGTGATCACATCCTTGGTGGTAGGGCATATATGAATGGAGTCAAACCCTACGGTGGTCTTGGGTAATTCATAGACGAGATCCATACTCACTTGTTCCCAACGTTGGGTAGGCGTGTGGAGAGGTTGAAGGAGCCCTGTAGGAGCTTGATTAGAAGCTTTGTTATGTTGAAAAAGTAGGTAGCTACGCACGTAGTCCATCACATTGTTGCTCATCTTGGACCAATAATAATGGTGTTGGACTGCATCCAAGGTCTTGTCCACTCCAACATGACCTGTAATGGCCAAATCATGACATTCCACTAGAATGGTGGTGCATAATTATGGGACATTTGGGATCCATAATCTGCCATCATGAAAGGTGAGTCCTTGGGTGCTGGTGACGCCTTTGGATGATTGAGTTTCTACAATCTATGGATCAATTTTTGTAGCAACTAGAATCTCTGCCAGAATTTAGGGTTAATCTTAACCTTTGCCACCAAGTTGTTTGCCCTTGGCATGCGGGTGAATGCATCTGCAAGTTGCTTCTTACCTTCCATGTAGGTGATTGACATGTTGAAGCGTCATTGCTACTCTGCCCACCAAATCTGGCAACGAGATAGATCCTTTTGTGTCTCAAGGTAGACTAGAGGTTTGTGGTCTGTCTCTACTACAAATGCCTTCTTGCCCAGATAGTGCTTCCAATGCTTGGTTGCCAAAACAATGGCCAACTCTTCTTGTTTTGTGGTGTGGTAGTTGTGCTCTATTGGTAATAACTTTTGAGAGAAATAATTGGATGCCATCCATCATGCCACTCTTGTTGTAGGATTGCTCCTATTGCTACGCTTGATGCATCTATAGCCAACTTGATTGGACGTTTTGGGTCATACCACTTCAAGATTGATGCATGTAGCAAGGCGGCATTCAATTCTTGAAAGGCCAACTCTTGTGCAGTTCCCCATGTCCACTTCTTCCCCTTGCCAAGTAATGCCGTTAAAGGTTGTGCAACCTTGGAGAAGTCCTTGACAAATCTTTGATAGAATCCCGTCAACCCCAAGAAGCTCTTGAGTTGAGTCTTATCTTCTGGGGCACGCCATTTTTGAATGACCTCTATTTTATCCATCAATACTTGAATGCCCTCTGCACTTACCCTATGCCCCAAGTAGTCTACTTCAGACTTGCCAAACTTTCATCTTGAGATTTTGGCGTATAATCGACTCTATCTTATAATCTAGAGGACCTCTTGTAGATGTTGTTTGTGTTCCATCATCGTGCTATTGTACACTAAGATATCGTCCAAGAAGACAATAATAGATTTATCCAAGTATGGACTAAATATGTCATTCATTACACTCATGAAAGTGGCAGGTGCATTGGTGAGGCCAAAAGGCATCACAAGATACTCAAAGTGGCCATACTTGGTTCAAAAGGCAGTTTTGTACACATCCTCCTCTGCAATTCAGATTGATTGTAACCGCTATATAAGTCCAATTTGGTGAAGTATCTCACTCCATGGAGTTGATCAAACTGGTCATCTATGCGAGGTAAGGGGTATTTGTTCTTCATTGTTTGCTGATTGAGACCTTGATAGTCAATGCACATGCGTATTGTACCATCCTTCTTCTTCTTCACAAACAAGACAAGAGCCCCATATGGTGATATGCTAGGTTGGATGAACCCCTTTTGCAGCATCTCCTGAATTTGAGTCTTACACTCCTCCAACTCATGAGGTAATAGGCAATATGGGGCCTAACAAGAAGGTGTCTTTCCCAAGAGTGTCTCAATTTTATGATCTACTCTCCTGTTTGGTGGTAATCCTGAGGGTAGATCATCGGGAAAGACATCTAAAAATTCATCTACCACACCCTTCAATTTCTCAAGAATTTGTCCATCAAGTTGTGCACTTTGGACTTCTCTTATTAGATCCATGAAATATCTGTCGGTCTTACAAACAATTGCCGTCCCTATGACATATAGAGGCAGATCCTGCTTGAGTGATTTTTCTTTAACCCCAATGATTGACCATGAGGGGTTTCTCACTACTTTCTTCCTCCAATCTACCATAGGGTTGTAATGCTCCATCCATGGCATGCCTAAGATTACATCACAACAAGCTAATTGTATCACTTGCCATTCAATTGCTTCTTTATATTCTCCTATAGAGAGTGTTATCCATCTAGGCAATGATTCAATCCTCTTTGTTTGCATGTTAGGCAACTCTACTTATTCACTCCCATCTCTCTCTAGATCCATTCCCAATCTTATTGCAATAGAGTGAGATAAGAAATTCTCTATTGCTCCCGGCTTGATTAATACTCTCATTTGATTGCCTACTAGGACTCCATTCACGACAATCAATTGTGAGGTTGCCTTTTGGGATCTTTGTGCATTAGTCTTCTTCCTTCCCTCTCTTCTCTTCTTCTTTATTGAGCCAATAAGGCCGCAAGGTACATTTACTAGTGATCTTTGTTTTCCAAAGTGATTTCCACCTCCTCTTCTTCAATGCGCTTCTCCATGTTGTTCAAAGATCGCCTGTATGAAGGCCAAGGGCCTCTAGAGAAACGAGTGTGATAATTGATAGATATGTGCCCAATACGGCCACAATTGTAACAATGGTGTTGTTCTCCTTGAGTTCCTTCTCCTCGTGAGACTCCATCTCTTTGTTCTTCTACCCGTCCATGCTCTCCTTGAAGCGGTCGTGCTCCTTGATCTTGAAATCAAATGTTGCCCAATTCCATCGGTACTAGTCCACCCATGTGTGGCATTTTTGCCCAATAATGTTGAGGTGGAACGACCTCCTCACGAATACCCAATGCTCATGCTATTCTCTACGCACAAGCAATGGTTTTAAATACCGTGCAAGGATTTTGCACCATGACTTCTTGGCAAACCCGCTCCTTTAACCCTCAGTTGAAATTGTCAAGAGCCTCTGCTGGACTCATGTTGGTTATTGCAACTTGTAGATCCAGAAATGCCTCCATATACTCTTGTACGCTATTCTTCTATCTCAATCCCCATAGTCGAGTTCAAGCCATTTGCACAGAATCCACTGATTGGAAATTCTTTAGCAATCCTTCTTGCATTGTTGTCCACATGACCTCCCTTCTCTTTACCAACATGGATCATTTCCAAGCATCATACCATGTGAGGGCTTTATTGGTCAAGTACTCACATGCAAACATGCCTGCAGCATGCTCCATGATCTTTGTTGAGAACAATCGGAAATATCAATTCATTCTTGAGATCCAATTTTCCACTACTCCCATCATATGCTACCCCTTGTAAGGCTCAATGTTGCAGGTCTTCTTCATCCAGAGTAGCAATGTTGCTTCATCATTGATAGGGTTTGTAGGCACAGGTGCCTCTCCAAGTACTTCAGTTGCAAGTATTGGGTTTTGAGACGGCTCTTCTTCTTGCATGGCTTGATGGTTCCTAAGGATTTGCGCTTGACTTTGTAATTTCTCTATGGTCATCTTAATCTCTCAAAATTCATTCAACATCCCTTGCACCAACTCTTGCAATTGCGGATCCATGGTTCTTGCAACACTCAATTGCCAATGTCTACTTCAATATAGAGTCAATATGATCGTTCTAGAAAGTGCACAAACTATCGGAACTACTATTGGGAACTTAGAAGCTACCAACTCGTTGATGATACTCCTCGCCAAAATTCCTAACCATAAAATCTCTAAACATCACTTTTGGTCTCACTACATAATGGATTTCTACTTGAGTGTTGAAAGGGAGAAGATTTGGGACATTCATATCCATAGCATCATAATAGAATGTAGATTGTCAAATCCACTCTCTATCATATATCACCACAGGTAGAATCATCGGGTTTGGTGAGTTCATCACCTTATTTATGAATTTTGTGCCAAAGTGATAAACTAGCAATACACTCATTTGCTCACGCTAGATGTACATAAACTTGATGTGGAATGGATCTGGGAATGGAAAGCTGGGTGCAATAAATTGTCCTCCCGATGCATCCATCCCGTCCGCTCTCTAAAGTCCTTCCTAAGTCTAGTAATTACTCTATGTTCTCCACCTCAAATTACTCAGTTTCAGTAGTTCATGCTTCTAGCAATTACTCTATGTTCTCCACCTCAAATTACTCAGTTTCAGTAGTTCATGCTTTTCCAAGAGGGGTGATTCACTCTCTTGGACTAAGACACTCGCTCTGATACCATTGTAATACTCCGAGGACAAGAGAAGAGAGAAAACAAAAATTGCACACTCACCATTCGGTGCCCCAAAGGAGCACCTTCTCTTTATTATATAGACAAAGAGGATCTCCTCCAAGGAAGCTCCATCATAGGAATAGGCACACAGATAGGTGACATGTCATCAAGCTCCACCCTTGGATTACTTACTTGGATGGGTGATATGTTGGTCTAGGTCTTATCTGGTTGGTCAAACAAGGTTTAACCGGAGGGAATCTTTTAGGGAACCTTCTTGGAGGAGTCTCAGAATCACGTGAGTAAGGTACCATTGGAAAGCTCTCAACAAGACAAACCAGGGGGAGGGAAAGCCAGCCTTTCCTCCGTATGAAGGGGGGGAATCTGCACATTTTTTAGGCCTAATTCATCCTTTTAGGCCTCCAAAATTGCCTTCAAACATTTTAGGTACATTTTAATTCCTACTCTGTTAGTAGAAGTCCCCTTTTGGTGATACTTATTTTTGATCTATTAAGTCCATCATGTATAACATCCTTCCAGATGTTACCAATTCTCACCTTTAAATCATATGTCTAGCTATTGGTTCTAAGGTTCTCAAGTCTGTTTCAATTTTTGCTCTATTTGTTGAAGTACTCTTTTGGTGATACTTCTATCTGATCTATTTTGACCATCATGTATAACATCATTCTAGATGTTACCAAACTGAATTTCAGATCTAGATCATATGGCTAGCTCTTGGTATTACATTGAGGCCACGGTAATCAATATAGAAATGAAGTCCTCCATCCTTCTCCAACAACTCGGTAATTGTTGTTCACAACTCCTCCAACTCCTTTGGTGAGAGCCGATAGATTGGTTCACTCATTGGAGTACTCCTTGGCAATAACTTGATCTTGAAGGGCATATCACAATTGGAGGGTAATCCCTTTGATAGATCATCCAGAAACACGTCCGCAAACTCTTGAACTATCTGATCAACCATTTCTTGATGAGGCTCTTGGCCCTCCTCAAATTGTCCTTGTGCAATCGGCTTGATCCACACCACAAATACAGACTTATCTTCCTCCAAAGCTTGCTCTATAGCTATTTCACTAACAAACTTTCCATCTAGGGACTCATCTCTCTTCAAAGCTTGCTCCATGGTTGCCTTCTTGGCAAACTTCCCATCTTGGGACTCATCTCCCTTCAAGGCTTGCTCTATGGCTTCCTTCTCAAAAAACTTCTTATCTTAGGACTGACTATTCTTAGGTGTCTTACTCAGAGGTGCTAGACAATCTAATTGGAAATGCCTATCGTGGTGTTGTACTTGAATTTGTTATTGGGTCCAATCAAATTGAACATTATGACGTTCAAGCCAAGGTAAACCTAGAATTATATCATAGTGTAGAGGTGCCACTACAAACCTCATACACTCCAAATACTCCTTCCCAATCTTGAAGGTAACAAGATGCAAGGTACAAATGTAGAACCCTTTCTACCATTTGCCATCATCAATCTACTTCCAATTATTGGCTTTATATGAATACTCAATTCCTTTGCTACTTGCATAGACATGCAATTCCAAAAATTCTTGAACTTCCAAAATCAACCAAAATCCTACCACCACAATTAGATATCGTACCTTGCAAGTGAAGGAAACTTGCATAGGTTGAGCCTTCAATCCCATCAGAACTAATCAAGCTCCGAGTAGGCGGCTTAAAATCTCCAACAAAGATTCCTCATTTCCATGATTATTTTGCTCCACAAACTCCATCTGGGCAACTTGTCGAGTTTACCCATTCTTGAGTGGACATTAAGCAATGCAATGTCCCAATTTGCAACAATAAAAACAACCACCATTTTGTTGTAGTTTCTTTCTATCTGCAGTGACAAGTGGTCTTTGTTGAATGACATCAATCTCCATTGGTGTCCGCTCTTCCACACGTGTGTAGTGTATTGGTAGGTTATATGAAGGCCGAGGTCAAGACCTAGTTGTTGCAACCAAGGAATCAAAATGTTTGGCCAACTGCATGGTTTCTTCCAAGTGTTGTGGCTCTCGCACAGTTACCTCTAATTTGGTTCTTGACTTCAAGCCCCTCACAAATCAATCCAGAGCTTCTAGGATTTGGAATTTTCATGATGGTGTTTTGGAATTGCGTGATGTAACTTCTTATAGAGCCAATCTGTTTCAATTCTACCAATCTATCCTGTGCAACTCGTGTGGCATTTATAGCTTGGAACCAATTAATTATTGTTGCACCACGTCAAGATTGGTGCAAAATTTTGTCATTCAGCTTGCTCCACTCAAAATCTCCACCATAGTTTTGCTACTCCATCCAATTGGCTAGAAGCGGAGAGAATCTATTTTTGCTTATCTTGTAGATTGGTAGCTTCAAAAAAACATTCACAATAAAAAAAAATTCTCCACTGCACCTATGAGAATCTTACTCTCAAATACCTTGGGTTTAGGGAATCAAATTTGCTCTTCTCTTTCTCGAATTGGTACTCTCTTTACATGCTCTTGTCATCAAAGATGTCATTCATCCAACAATCAAGTAAGGTGCTCAATTTGTTGTTGCATACCAAGGATAACATTGTGCATTGCCGCCATGGTTGCTACTCTATTATGCCACCCCTAATTTATGTAACTTATTAACACATAAAAGCAACACGTTGTCGTGTTGTGGTTTGCATAACCCGTAAAAAAGTGACTTATCATTTTTATCTCCACATTAGTGGGGTAGGTAGTTTGCTAGATCCAATGGATGAGATGATGCCAGGTGAGTAATCTTTGTACATGTATATGATTGGCCATGTGGGTTACAATCTTATCATGTTTGGGGGCTCTGATGAATAAAGATGAGGGTGAGTGGAGAGACGAGGGGGGTGTTTTAGTTGAGGAGTCTCAAGGGAGAGGAGGACGTTGGGAGTGAGAGTTGTAGCAATGCGTGAATGGTAGAATATCAGAGGAAGCAATTGAGCATGAAATGTCCCATGCTCCCGATCTGCCACTCCTGAATCCAGATTTTACACCGTGACAACTTATGGGACTGGTTGGTGGTACGTTTCGGGGTGGTATTTGTGGAGTTGGTGATGGGAAACTCAGATCCTATTGTCCTTCCGGCGCTTACTTATGAGCATGTCTGGGACTTGACAATATATGTGCTTCTATAGTTGGGGAATGCCTAAATTTTTGCTCATAAGCTTCAAGGTGGAGTTGTGGGGTCCATTTGTCAAAAAGTAAAAAGACTAAAGGACAAATGTGCAAGAGATTGGGGTCCCAAGACAAAATTTTGGAGTTTTTCAACCAAGGAGGGAGTTTGGGGAGGCCGTTTGGGGAACGGAGGACATGGTTGAAAAGAGGAGCTAACAAGTTACAATCTGAAAACAGAAATTACACGATTTGAGCTAATTCTAAGAGGGATATGATCAATTGAACCAAGGGGGTAAAATTCATACCCAAGAGCACAAAGTAGTCAATTGAGAGAGCTTCTTGAGAGATTTTCACTATATGTCAGTAGGATTAGAGAGTACACAAAGTGATTACAATACTAAGCACAAGAAATATTAGTTTTAGATCAATCTCAAATCAGATCTAGTTGATTGAAGTTGAAGCTCTTGAGGTGTAAGGTGTTGGAGAAGAACTAATGACCAGGTTTGGAGTTTTGGTCACTCCCCAAGTTGTGATTTGAATTTCCTTATGAAAATTTCCAAAGTTGTTGGTGGATAGGGTTTTCACCTTTTTGCGAAGGTTTTATGTTTTATTTAAATAGGGAAATCAGGGTCTTGGATCAAGTATACATGGGTCTGTAGAGCTCACAAGTTAGCCCAGCTCAAGAATTGATCCACATCTAGGGATTGGAGTTGAATCAGGCTACCAAAATTTGCATGAGTTTAGACAAGAACAAAACCAGCTATTGTTGAAAATTTGGTTGGTTTTGAATTTGTGAAGAGTGAGATCTGATGCAAAACATTCTGCTGAAAATATTGTCATAAGCTTGGTAGAGCAATTTTATCTTTCATCTTGATTGGATATCAATTTTCCTATCATGTGACTATGATTGAGTGTTTTAGGTTTCTAGAGTTTTTGTGAGGATCAGGTGTATTTTTTAATCAGAAATCTAGGGAAAATTTGCCAAGAACGAGGAGCAAACCCTAAAAAGGGGATTTCAAAATTAGGGTGAAAGTTGCAAAAACCTAGCCAACTTTGAGAGCTTTTATGGCAAGTTGTAGTGATCTGATTTAATATCATTGGAAAGCTGATCTCACATGCTTTCCATTGAATTTTAGAACACTCAAATTCAATCTATAAAAAAATAGTTATTTTCATATGAGCTGCACAGAGTTTTTCCCATCAAAAAGACATAAAAAATCCCTACATGGAGTAGAAATTTGTTGAGATCTGAAGTATAGATGGGAGGAGGCTTGGAGTACAGGTTGAAATTAGCTTGATGACATAGCAAGAAGGCTCTGAAGCTCTTTTCCAACAAAATTACAAAGAGTTGTTGCCGTATTCTTGTGATTGGATCCTCTCTAGGCTTGTATGCCTATTTGTATGCCCAGTTGGCTTGGATTGGTGTGCGGGCGTTGTGCTTAGATTATTTCCTTTTAGGAGTGCTGTGTATTTCTCCTTGGTAATGCTGGAAGTGATGACCATCAGACTGGGAGTGCGTGTTGTGATGACAAGTTAGGTTGCCCAGTACTACACTTCCCAATAGCAAGAATATTAGTTACAAGAAAGGAGGGTTCCGACAATAGGGTCACACGCGTGTTCAGTCAAGTCAATACGGGTTTACCTCTAGCCTCTGATCTATAGTCTCCATAGTTAGGCACCATGTGTGTTCCTAGAGAGAGAAAAGAAAAGTGTGACAACGTCCACTATTCTCCATAAGTTACCACTAGAAGCACAAAGGGTTCCTCAGATATGATGACCATATGCAAAAAATATTGTCCAAAGTGTGAGGTGATAATTTGCTTGAAATGATGCTTGGGTAGTACTTGGATACAAAAATCCCAATGGTTTGGTGGAAGTGGATCTGGTTGTCCATAAATTCCATCCATCACATTCATGCTCTGATACCAATGTAAAAGATCAAGACTGAGGAGAGAAATAGGAGAATGAAAACTCACACTAGGACACTTGAATGAGGAAAAACTCCAAATGCCTAGCATGAGCTTTGGCTTTGGTTTTTACAGGTAGCATACAAGGCCCTTGAGAAGCTTCTCAAGGGCTTCCATCCCAATGTGAGCTTCCATTCTCCTATTTCTCTCCTCGTTCACAGTCTTTTATACATGGCTTAACAAAGAGAGTGGTTTAGACAATGAAGAGAGGATTGTGCAAGTATGGTTTGTAGAGAGGCCACTTGGGAGATTGGGATCTCTCATTATCTTGGTTGAACATGGGCTATTGGTTTAACCGGAAAGCCTCCTTAGCATCCTTCTCTCCTTACTTTCTACTTTATGGATGAGACCCAAATTTACCTATAGCCCTTCATTGTGCTACTATAGTTTTGGACTTGGATGATCCAAAAGTATGGGTGAGCGCATGTTCTCAATGTGCAAAGATCTTTTGGAGAGTGATGCCAATGGCCTTTGATAACTTAACAATTACTCCATGTAAAGATACCTTATGCTTTGCTAATATTTGAGGAAGAAGTTATAGACCCTCAATCCATCAATTTAATCTAGGTGATTAATGTATATATACAATAGACTGCACCGGTGACACTTGATGCACTATCTTGAGAGTAGGTGAGGTCTGCCTTCAAGAATCCTTGTGTTGGAAGGACATGATGGCATTGTTGGAAGGATCATGTGTGTAATTGTGTACCATACCACCTTGCAAACATTGATGGCATTATGGATCCAAGCTTGGCACTTGTATGTGCAAGCTTGCAGTGTATGTTATGTGGCTCTTCTTGTGGAGTTGCTACTATGTTATTGTGTGATAGTTGTTCAAGAGGATGGCATATCACATGTTTGACTCTTCCTCTCATAGTGGTTCCTCAAGGACAATGATTATGTCCTAGATGTACTTGACTAATAGCTAGTTCACCCTTTATGTGATATAGATTGTAGACAGGTGATTAATAATGGGGTTCCATAGCGCCTGACCTTATGATCTTTGCACACTATAGGGCATATCACATACTTGGAGTAGATGGTTATTTGGAGTTAGAAGGACCTAACTACTAGCTAGGGGGAAATTGTGGCACTTTAGAGTTCATGTATGGCTTATGTGTGAGTTGTGCTTCTATAGTGTGTGATTGATAATGATATATGTTATGTAGCAATGTATATACGCACGACAACTATCACAACATTTGTAGAGCCAAAGCTAGTTTGCTCAAACATTGGTATGGTAGTGTTGGAAATCATAGGTATTTTGATAGTTACACACAGACTACTTATCGGCAGCAGGATTTCATGTTAAGGCTACTAATTACATGGTGGGACCTATTGTCACTTACATTGTCAAATGTGTCGTCAGTGGCAATGTTAGGGCTAGAGAACTAGGTCAAGCAAGGGGTATACCTTTGAAGTGTAGCTCTAGAGAGCTCACTTCTTTGATGTTGAGTCTTCGAGTTCTTGGTTATGGTGGACAGAGGCCGGTCAGCATCACCTGAAGTCTCTTAGCTAGAGTGGATGTGACTTTGTTGTAATTAGTGTTTGATTGTTGATAGATTGTTGAGTGAAGGATTGAGTACAAATCCAATTTGAATGTGATTCGAGTGGAAGAATAAAACTGATTATTGCGGCACTTTAGAGTTCCTCTATGACTTATATGTGAATTGTGTTTTTATAGTGTATGATGTTTACAACGATGTATGTTATGTAGCAATGTATGTATGTACGACATATTCAAATCTGCCTCCAATTTTGAAATTTGTAACCCTCAACTATCAATTCTACCTTTCACACTCAAATTGATCTTTTTAGTGAGCAAAATTCAATGCACTCTCGTAAATTCAATCTCAATTTCACCAAATTTTGGCAACGGTTTTGCACATTGTCTGCAAATGTTATCAAAATCTACAAGTCAAATATGGTATATGAATACAATCCACACAACTAAAAGAGAATTCAAGTGACAACAATCATAGATACTAACGATCCCACTAAGCTTGGAGATATCACCAATACCCTTATTTTTTACATTTAATTGCTATTGATTTCATTTTTATAATGTAATCAATTCAATTCACACTCGAATCGTACTCAACTTGGATTAGAATTTAATCTTCAATTCAATAATATGCAAACAATGGACATTGATTATACACACTTTAGCTAATAGATTCCCAGTAGGTCTTTATCCACCCTAGCCTAGGACCCTAAAACTTAACATTAAAGAAATGAACATTTTGGAATTGCAGTTCAGACTTCAAAGACCCTTTGCTCGACTTGGATTTTTAACCCTAACAACCACATTGATAACCAATTTGATAATAAGTCTAACGATGTGATCCGATAACTCTAACACGAAATATAAATATCATTAACATTAATAATATAATTTTGACGGTCAAGATTATCACTTCAACATCAACGCAAACTAACCTCGACTCTATAAATATCATGACAAAAACCAAAGAAGTTATAACGAGAAGAAAAAAGATCTAAAGAAAATGAAAAATTAAAAAATCATTAAAAGTCACTATATGAACACTATGGGACACATAATCAAATCGCAATTTAATTTTCTATTCATCCAAAGATATCAAAGATTATACAACATGATTGGCATAATTTGTATGAACCTTACAAACTGCAAATCCTGGGCTTCGTTTCCCTCTAATGAATGTAGTGACGACCTAAACACCAAATGTAGTCCACTTTTCGATGGTGGAATTAGCCTCTATTACATGATTGTCCAATCCATTATGCAACATGATTGGCATGAATTGTGTAGTAGACCTTACAAACTGCAGATTAGAGCTTCGTTTTCCTCTAATGAATGTAGTGAAGACCTAGACACCAAATGTAGTCCACTTTTCAATGGTGGAATTAGCCTCGGCTACATGATTGTCCAATCTAGCTCTTCAAAGCGTGAAGTCTAAATTCTGTCCTCTCAACTTGTAATGTATGAGCTAGGGTGGCTTATGAATCCTAAAGATAATTCCAATCATAAGTTGAATGCAGCATTGATTAGTTTTTGTAAGTGAAGCATATACTTGTGACTTACTTCATGGATTAGATTACATCACGACCAAAAACGTGAACAGCACCCCGTGATTGCAGTCTTCATGACTTCCCCTTGGAGTTGCAAGTCAGATCAAAGTTCCCTTTACGTTATTTCGCTCTCTGTAGAAACGGTCCTCCTACTACCAAGACAAGAGGTTACCCAATCTGACGCTTGATGGGCAATCCACGGTCTGGAATTCTCATACCCGCTACTCTATCACATGGATCCAAAGCTGGTTTCTCCGATTTAGAATGATACGCTGCCGTACAGCTTCTCCACTTCCACTATCATAAAGTTTCTGAGATATTGTGACGTTGAGTTCCCAGGCAATCTGCTCACGGAGGTTTATCAGATTCATCTCAGATTTGCCAGACTCTGTTCCCTCTGGGGTTCCCGGATTATCGGTCTGATTTAACGATTTCAGTTTAGACACACAATGCAAGAGCTGTGGGCAGTTTAGGTTGTTGGAAAGGAAAAGGGTGCTCGCCGGCATGACTGCATTTTACTTCAATGTATTGGTGTACACTTACACGTCCCAGTCGTCAAAAGACATGATGCTGTAATAGAATCTTGTGTTTTCATCTTCAAGACTGGATTTTTTACGCTGAATACGATTTTTAATTTTGTCCCAAAGCTCTTTGTCCTTCTTAAGCGCACGCTCTCTACAAAGGGCAGATGAAAAGTCACTCCAGAAATGTAAGCCGGCGGGCATCAGCTCAGTTAATGCCGCCATGTTTACTGCCGCCTCTTCCTCACTGAGCCCACTTCTAACCTTAAGATAAGCGTCCTCAAAAACCTTCATGCGGTCGAATACCCTGGTTTTAAGAGCCCTCTCCCCATGAACAGTTTCTCGTTCAATGGCAGCATCTCTTTCGCAAGCTTTTTCAAACAAGTCAACGCTTTCGAGGTGCGCACCATCTTGTTTTTTCGAGGTGTAGTCAGCACCTGCAGACTGGATAACTCGGGTCCGGGAAGCATCCAATGCGGCATTTACCTCCACCATGCTGGGTCTCCTCGTACCTCGGAACATGTTAAAGCTGCTGATGAACTGCTTGACATCATCCATTGCCCGAATTTTAATCAGCCTGATTAAAAACATGACACCTATGATGGCACATACCACGGTGCCAACACAGGTGGTAGTCACCATGTTGTCGTGCAAAGTTGGAACTGGGGGCAGTGATGCAAATCCAGCTGCTGCAAACGCTCCCAGAACGAGCACAACAGATATGAGAAGCAGGAAAGAAGTCAATGCCAGCCACCTACGGATGCTCCTGACAGTCTTGCCTATGTAAACATCAGACATTGGCAGCACTGTGCCTGCTCCAGCCATGACTGTTGCTATAGAGAAGAAAAACGACAGGCTATTGAACGTCCAAAATATCACCACGTCCTGATCTTCCCCATTAGGTGGTTGCAACCATCCTCCGAAGGTAACACTAGCTATAAGCGCTGCACCCACAAGGATGGCATTTGCAGCATCTACGAACACCTGTCTGTCTCTATACAACCTCTCCACCTCATCCTTCACCTCGGGAACTGTCAGTAGCAGCTTCTGAATATCCCTCCCAACCTTGTGATCAATAGTTCTATTCTCTATAGCAATTTGCAGCACCGGATGACCTTGAATATCCTCTTCCGTCGCTCTAATCGTACGCTCTGATGCTTTTGACGTGAAACATCTCACAGCATCTGCCGCCCCGGCATAAACGGCCCAATGCAGCGGAGTATACTGGCAGCAATCGACCGCATTTTCATCCACATAGCGATCGACGTCATTATCTAACAAATTTTCCACCACCGGAGACTTGTGGCCACAAGCCATGTGTAATGCTGAGCGTCTGAAGTAGTCCACAGAATTCACATGCCCTCTGAAAGCTTCCGACTTCAACATCCTCTTGACTACTTTCTGGAAAGCTCCCAAAACTCCATAATGTAATGGTGTCATCCAAGTGTAGTCACGAAAATCCCAATCGTTTGGTTGGTTTGGTTTAATATTGTCATACCATGTCAGGAGAAGATCCACCATCTCGTAGTCGTTCCAGCTCACGGCCATATGGAGGGCAGTCCATCCTTCTTCCTCCGTTCTGGCATGAAGGAGAGTAAACGGGTGGTAGGCTATGCGGTTGCTGAGCATTTTAACGATATCCTGATGACATGAAATTACAGCCCTATGGAGAGCTGTATATCCGTCAGCGTCCTTCGCATCGTGGATTAGATTTTGCCAGGGTGAGCTCTTGATGAACTCTGCTACGAAGTCGGTCTGCCCCGATGCACACGCCCAGAGCCATGCTTTCCGCCAAACATGTTCAGGTACAAGCTCGGCACCTTGGGTGATGAAGCCCTGTAGTAAACCGGACGGATTTCTCAGCACCATGCGAAATTCCTCCATCAAGGCGGCTCCATTTCTCTCTGTGGAGCTGGAAACAAAATCATGGTGTGCCATGCTTTGCGCTCTCCTCAGCCGTCAATCAGTACAGTTTCGCTCGGGATTGGTCTTACAATAGGTAACAAAAATGTCAAAGGAACGAATAATCACGGACCACGATCAAGTTTGCGAGGACCTCGCCAAATTCGACGGAGATGGTTCAATTCAGCAGTGTTGGACCTCCTCCTATTGCCACGAGCACCGGAACTTCGAACAATCAAACTTTGCGGATTCATTAACAGTAGCGCTGAATACCTCAGACTCGAAGCAACTTCCACGCCTTGAACAGAATCAAGTGATTACTAGTAGTGGAATCGTTTCGAGATCCACTCCTCTTCCGACCGCATCATTAGTCGATAGTCTTCCATCACCACCTCCTCCGTCGCTTCTTAACACATCCTCCATTTAGCTTCAAGAACACTCGACAAATAACTTGACTCTCTGTCTCTCCTTTTCTTCCTCCTTCAATGCTGTATTTCCCTTCCTTTCTTAGATAAATTTACCGCCTCGCATTCCTTTCAAATACACAACATCCTCGTTTGGAGTAAATGCTAAATCAAGCTTTCCGCAGAAGCTCTGGACCTGCTCCCCCTGTTTCGGTTTGCATGACTCCGTACACTGTACTTCACCTCAAAGGAACCGTTAGCGGCGTAAGCCTCTATCCAGCTCCACATCTCATCAATCCCTCCTTCCTAGAATCTCCTTCTCTACTCTACTCTGGGTCCTCATCTCGATCGGCAGGTAGCGAAGTACCAATGTCGAGATTGCTCGATTCACCGAGCACATTGTCCAGGGTTTACTTGAGCCTCCGCATCAAATGTCAGTTTGCTCTCTCAACAGATCCGGATTTCTAGCAGACGAGATTCGTTCTTCTCAACCTATCAGAATATTCCAATTCGTCGAAGAAACACTCGTTCTCTTCACTCTACAACACGTCTGTGGCCATGCCACGTATCCCGTATATCATATGAATACGAGCTGTCCTAATGTCTGCTCATACCGTAGCCCACACGTCGGCGATATCTACCGGCAAGTTTTGAGGATCCCGGGCGTCTAGATAACATAGGAATTGAGTGTCGGCAATTCCCACAAATTTTCCCTTAAATGCAGCGGATTTTCATGGATTCCTTTTCCATGAAACTTGTCAGTTTCTTCAAACTTTCTTCCTGAGTGGTCGGATTGTCAAAGATTCATTACGGCGGAATCATGCCACTGTGCTGGTCAAGTAACTTGGGTTTCTCTCATGCACCCATATCCATGACCGCATCTAGTAATTTGTAATGTTTAAGTGAAGTAGCAGGTCATCCATTGTTCACTCGGGTACGACACTTGTCTTCAGACGGCACGAGTTTTGTGCAGTTTCTGGTCAGAGAGAAAGTTTGAGCAGTGAACTATGAATTTTGCTTGCATGCCACCGTTTGGATCAATGGGAACTCTTCTGCATACACAGGTTCGCTGTGGTCATTCTATTAAAACTTTCTAAATCGAATTATGGCAGGTTGTTTATGTGGTTATCAATGTGAGGATGAGCTATGGGTTGTATGATTACCTCTCTTGGAGTATGCAACGTGCATTTCAGAAATAACATTCTATGCGACTACCTAACTGATCGAGAGGGTGGAGACAAAAGCATTTTCCAATATTAAACTAGCGTTTCTTTTGCTTAGGTGGAAAAGGTAGGGACACAACGCAGCTGAAACTTTTTCATTTTTCATGTCCCTTCTCTTTACTATCAATTTCTTTGGGCTTGTCGAGTCATGATAAGAATAGGACTTTAATGACTCTTTGAGCAATGTCAGCATGGAGGTGCGTAACTGAGAGGATGGCAAGTGTTTGTATACAACTGTCAGGCTGGACAACCTTAATTTGTTTACTTGAAAATCATTTGAAAGTAAAGTCTAAGAGGGTGAGTGAAGCATCTAGTTCTGACTTTGTTTGAGACGACACAGAAGAAGTTATATGCTCCTTCGACGAGAACGTCGAAGGAGCATATAACTTTCAGACATCAGATAACAATGTAGTAATAGGAGCAAAGAATCGAGATTTGCCCATGTTTTAACGAATGCAGTTCATACATCTTAATACATTATGTGATGCGGGTTTACTCTCTGCTATTCCCCGTTGAACCTTCGCTTTTGCTGGCGCATACCGTTTGTAGTAGCTTCGTGTCAGTCTTTGATATTCAAATCTCTGTTCTGAAAATATTCAGAATTTGGTATCTGCTGGATATTTGCTATTTGCTATTCTGCTATTCTCTGGTATCTTTTCATTACCTATCTTGCATGCTCCACAGTTAACTCGCTTGTGTATCGACCGTCAAAAGTGCGTGTCGAGTTCCGGATACTGTCGGCATCTGCATTCTAACAGACCCTGTTACAATACGGGTTTGATTCAAGCTCAACTTCCATCGTCCGCACGTTATGTTTACTCTGAATTACTGCCTATCTTCGCAGAAATTGTTTGTTGGAATGTTCCAAGGGATTCTATTCTATTCAGGAATTTGTGCCCGGATCAGAAATAGAACGCGTTATGCTCTCTTCGCAAACATATCTTCCATTATGGCGAAGAAATACAATTCGTTGGATGTTTTATTCCGAGCTATAGAAGGTTGAGGTGCAAACATACGTGTCTGTAGGCGACTCCTGCCAAGAGCTGAATGGATCTGCAATCAACATAAACCTCTAGGCAATGTTGCACATTTGATGCTTATTGTCTCAACATTTGTCCATTTTGGAGTTTGTCAAAGTGGCGACTCTCCAGGATACAGTATGGCATCCATCATCAGTTACCATTCCACCAAGATAGTGACTGCCAAGACAACTAGCGCTAGTCTTCGATGAATAGCGCCTCCGATGTAGCAATGCTACGCATAATATCTTGCACTACTGTACACTTCAGTATTTCTCTGTTCGGCCAAGAATTCTATCAAGCTGAAGATAATGACTGATAAGACGACTAGCGCTAGTCTTCAATGAATAGCCTCCGATGTAGCACTGCTATAGAGTGTATCTTGCACTTCTGTACACTTCAATATCTCTTCATTCGACGCAAGAATTCGCGTTCAACATATGCTTCCGAGTAACCGTGAGAATCCTGGTCCGGCCCGTGCAACGCAGCTTGATCAGTACTTTCCAAACTTGATTGAGGAAGATTACAAACGCAAGTGTGCTTGCGCAAATTTGCTAGCACGCCTGAAAGCTTTCACCTCCACAGTGTGAGCTATTTAAACTTTCATGGCAGTTTTGTGTTCACAGTTCTGTACAACGTGCAATGAAGAATGGATGCAGGGCGTAGATAAATCTGCGTCTACATCATTTCGGCTTTGAGTATGCTACATCGAAAGGAAAAGGGAAGTCAGTTTTTCAGTCTAAATAGACACGGTACCAACTGTGTAAAGAATATCACTACTTTGGTCAACTAACACGGTTAAGGTACCCAAGACTTTGAAATCCGTTTCCACAACCACTTGATTGTCAAGAACTTGTCGTAGAACATGCTTGGGATACGAGTTAGAAGTGGGAATGAAAAGGGAATACTGTACATTCTGCATTCGGTTAGGAAAGAGCAATCTCTGAGACATATCAGTAGAGAACTTCCGGCCATAACCAGTGACTGTGGCCCTAGCCACTGTCGCTTTCAGATTCATACCATATGCTGTATTTTGATCCACAAGGGTCCGGTCCACATACGCGAAGCTTCCCATCTTTTGATCTAGTTGCACGATGGGTATACCCCTCCAGCTTCCTCCAAACATGTTGTTCATGATGGTCACCTGCTCAATGCAGTGGTCGACTTTTGTGGATCTTAACAGCACCTATGCATCCCCGTTGAAGAAGTTGTGGGATATATCGACCTGGGCGGGATCATCTGCCAAGATTCCAGTAGAATCCAAGTAGCAGTTGAAGATGCGGGTCTGTGAGTATCCTGGTACTGCAGATGTATACCTATGCCGCCCAAGTTTGCTGCTTTGTTGTAAGCATGGATACCAGTCAAGAGATTGCCTTGTCCACTGTTTTGCACACCCACGGCTCCGGAGAATATCACAACAATAGAGATCACATTGTCGTTGCGGATTATGTTGATCGCCACTCCACCGAAGTCCTTTTCGTTTATGTCACTTCCTGTAGGAATGAACTGTCCGAAATAGGAGTTCTGTATGCTTATCTCATGGCTTCCTTCCACCAGGATCCCATCTGTGACGAAGTGAGACATGTAGAAATTCTCTACATTGATTCGCACAGAGTCCACTATCAGAAGACCCCCCACCCCGGAAGTTTGCATCAAACATCATGTCCCTGAGAGTGATGTCCTCATAGTATACTATGTACTCTTTCAAGCAATTCAGTGAATAGTGACTCCGATCGCGAAGGGATGAGACGGATCTGTTGGACAGCCGCTGCATTTTGCATCAAACATCATGTCCCTGAGAGTGATGTCCTCAGAGGATACTATGTAGTCTTTCAAGCAATTCAGTGAATAGTGACTCCAATCTCGAAGGGATGAGACGGATCTGTTGGACCGCCGCTGCATTCCAGCTGCTGACCACATCTCCAGGAGATAATAATCTGTTGGGAAAGTATCTGAAGCTCGCAAAGTGCCACCGTGAGTCTGTATAAAAGAAGTCAAAAGCTTCAAAGTCTGACACTTGGTAAAGGAATTGTTATAACATTCCTAACCTACATTGCAGGAAGAGCTTCACGTGAAAGGAAACCCTAACGATATTAAAATCGAAACAAAGAAATCTTGAGAATGCGAGTCGTTTGACTTCGTGAACAACAATGAATTTCCCTGTCAAGTTTATGGTAGCAGGTCCTATTTCTTCCTTTTGAAGCATCGAGCCCTACTTATTACTCCTATAATAGCACTCTTACATGCACTGTAGATGTAAAAGACCGAATCCATACCACAATGTTGCCCCCTACAGCTGCTGGTAGCTGCAGGGAAGCACTTACGAGATAATCTCCGCCCTCTAGATGGATTTTCACTCCTCCAAGATCAACGATGCCAGGATCAAGGGTATGATTAGAGCCCACGGCAAAAGCCGCATCGATCGTC
Source organism: Lunularia cruciata (assembly GCA_948567375.1). Classification (NCBI taxonomy): domain Eukaryota; kingdom Viridiplantae; phylum Streptophyta; class Marchantiopsida; order Lunulariales; family Lunulariaceae; genus Lunularia; species Lunularia cruciata. The sequence goes on from OX419758.1 coordinate 53,393,531, forward strand.
TTTTGTAAAGCTTCGGTGCTGTCCTTCTGCCCTGAGGGATCTGCGCCGTAGTCTGTAACATAAAATACCCTTGAGTAATAAAAGCCTGCTTCGAGCCCCTGAAACGCACGAGAAAAATGCCATCATTTCAAAACTCTAGAACCATTTGTAGGTATCCCCATTGTTTATGGAGTTCGCACATTGGTCCAGCCACAAAAAGAAGTTAGCTCCTTACTCTTCTTGCTTCTATGAGAGAAGTACTTCAGAGTATACAGAAACAGACACATATAAGATAGTTAAGGTAAGATAGTTACGTCTAGACACAGCTCGTACCCAGTTTCATTAAGCTGTCGGAGAAATAACAACAAAGTTCGCAAGTGAATGTAGCTGTCGTATACTGACATCGCTCTTGACAAGAGAAAAGATCTGGTCACGGTTCGTGAGAATCGTTTTCAGTGTCATAGTTTACTGTATTTCTCGTGTGGTAAATAAAGTACTACAGTAGTCAATTTAACTGGAAACTCCCAGTTCTCGGGGAGTTTCAACGGATTCATCTATGGTTAGATTCATGTCAGTGGGTTTAAACTTTCCCGGTTAAGACTAGCTGAAAGTTTGTCGACAAGCACAAATTGATTTCATTCCAAAACTGCCGAACGGAACGTGACAGAATTTAGGTCGAAGCATTGAGACATAAGCTGTTCATAGGTTTACTTCAGAAGTGCCATCTGTAGGCGAAGGCAGTTGGAAAGACAACTTTAAGTGTGGAAATGTCATCTCCGTACAGTCACTACGTTGAGAAAATGAGTTCAAGTAGTGACTCACAATGAAACCAAACGAAAAAGGTGCATCTAACCGTAAGCTTCGCATAGTCAAATAGTCCAAAAATCTTGCAAGTCGTGAAAGCGATAGGTGGAGAGTACAAGGAACTGGCAACAAACCTGGTACCGAAATCTGGAGGATGATTCCGCTGCAACTCTCGTTTGCTTCCATCGCATTGAGGTTTGCCTGATAATATTCTGACGGCTGGCATGAACCTGATGAAATCCAGTATTTACACTTCCCGAATCCCGCTTGCTTGGTTGGTCAAAATTTGTGTACGGAGACCTCCACCTTGAGGCAGACGTTGTCACTAGAGTAGACATCACAAGTGTGACGTTCAGAGAAAAACATAATTTCGTTCCAATAGCTCCCCCCGTCTACCTAATGCACACGCCCAGAGGCAGCCCCTATCCTTCCAATATCGTTCCTCTCATTCGATCAAGATAGTCGACGATTCAGCATCTCAAAGATCCGCAATGTACAACATGGACAACTCCAATTCTTCGTACAAATTCGCCTCAAAATCACCGCTAAGAATCCAAACCCCTGTTTGTGAACCTAATTCTCCTCCTTGCTTTATTTTCTATCCGCCGCCACTTAGCAGTTCATCTCTCTTCATGCCATGGATTTTAAATACCTTAATTCCGTGCCAAATCTGCCCAACTTTATTTATTTCCTGTCATTGAATCTATCAACTACAAGCAGGAGGCAACGATCCTCGCGCACTCCAATCCTTCAAACTCTGATCCGCACCAGAAACTGAGAACTACCGAGAATCGTAGAGATGTCTCCTCTGTACCGGAGCCATACTCCTCTCCGATTGCAACACCTTTTGCTAGTACTCTTCAATTGAACGAGCTACCGACCCGTTTCTCCAGCCGGGACCACGGGAACTAATATGTTGTCATGATTGTTCTGCAGCACTGTAGATCATGAGGTCCACAACATAGTGACCTCTTCTACCTCTTCTCTTCCGACTGCGTGGCCACCTCGCGTTACAACCCTGCAGTAAAGATTCAGCATGTGCGCACAAGGACATCTCCATTCCAATATCCTCGCAATCACTCAACTACTTCGGGCTTACTCCCCGAAAGTAATTAGCACGTGATATAAGTCTCTGCATCGATTATAATCTTCTTTTGATTAACGACAGCAAAGTTTTTAGATCAACCTCCAAGAATTCACCGCATGAAGTACAGTACTCATACATCCTTTTTGGAGATTGTGGTTGCAAGAAATGAGTATCTCATTCTGCTGCACCCAATGGCGACTGCGAACTGCAGTCTTCATTAGTACTTCGTTGATCGTAACAAGTTCACTGTCCTCCTGTAGATGTCTTACCACCAATTTGAATGCTCGGAGTTCGTGCCCCATTCCATCAACATCACAGAATCATCGGACATCAGTTCTGCCTTATGAACTGTCACTTCTGTCAATTGAAGTTACTGAGCATGTTTCAGTTCGAATGTCAAGCTTATCAATTAGCGTATCCAACACACAAACACATTACAGATTTCATCCTTTCTTGTGTGCTCCTTTGAATTAATACCATGTCTGCTAATCCCCACAGGCACTCCCTGCAAATTTGAATTTAGAGTACACCTGTCAGTATCATGCTCGGGAAGATTTGAGTTGAGTCAACAATTTCAATTTCTCTCTTCTTAGTGTAGAAAATTGCATCAAGAGAGTCCTCTATTAGATTTCACTTTGGAATTTCTCAACACTCCGATTGTGGAGAAATGACATCGGAGTGTCATTTCTCCGATGTCACTCCGATGTCATTTCTGATGTCATTCCGATGACATCAAATGACACTCCGATGTCATTTCTCCACAGCTTGAGGGGAATCGATGCTGCATTGCAGTGCACACCCACTTCTAATAAGGAAATAAAGAAATGTACGGAGAAGAAGATTTTAGAGATGAAAGGTGATAGTGAAGAAAATATGCTTGAATGGAAATGGGAATTGGATAAGTGGAGTGACTACGATTTGGACCTGGATGAAAATGAAATAATGAGATGGTGTGATTTCTTACACTCCCAATGATATTTGGTAACAAGGAGTCAATCTCATTACAATACAAAATTTGTGCATCTTTTCTTTAGACGTCTTGACACTCCTCTATTTAAATAGTTGGTTCGGATGGACTTGCAATCCTGTCATATTTTGCTGGAGTTGATTAGAGTGTATGAGATGTTTAGAAATGACTCAAAAAGTTCAAATTCCTATGTGTGTACAACTTGTCGTAGCCTTTTACAGGTTTGGGATTAATTGAAAAAGGAGCCCTTGACAAGTTTGGGCATAATGGAAACAAAGCATGTGTGTTTGGGAGCATGAGTTTATGTGCATTAGCTCAGGTTCAATTATCAGTTTTACATAAGAGAGTAGTGACTACCATTGTGTATATTCTTGGGAAGGAGGTAGTATGGTCCAACAGGGAAGAGAGATCTAGAATTTTGAATGCTTTTGCCTCAAAGGGTTTTCAATACTATTTGGGATTGGTGGATGGGACATTATTTGCTTTAGCCTAGGGACCAAAGGTGGATGGAGAGATATATTTCAATAGAAAAGAACTATTATTCTATCAAAGGGCAGGTCGTGTGCAATGACATGGTGAGGATTACTCATTTCACAAAAGGTAAGTCATGCAAGAACAGGTTTATTTGTGGTTCTTGTGAGTTCATGGGAAAGGTACTCGAGGCCTTTAAAGTTATCTCTTTTAGTGCTGGAGGCTTATGCTTGTGTGTGTGGGATTGTGCAGTAGGAGGCTCATTGAGTATGGGATTGTGAGCTCAATGACTGAACCTTTGATTTATTTTATTTTATTTGGATGTCGGGCTCTTGTCATGATATGACCTGCATAAAAAATTCACCATTATGGAATGGTATCCAGCAAAGAGATGAGAATAGTCATTTTAAACACCAATAATACTTGCTAGGAGACTAATGTTATGTTCTTATGAGCCACCTAGTACCTTCATTCAAACAGCCTTGGATAGAGTAGAGATTAGAATTGAATAAATGTGTTGCGAGAGCTTGTGTACTCAATGAGCACTACATAGGCCTCTTGAAGGTGTGATGCAATTCTTTGCATGAATTAAAGATCCAAATAAAAAGAAGAATAGAAATAGATTCCTCTTGAAGTTAATCAGCTCTTGCATTATTTTGCAGAATCTTTTATTACTCATTTGGACATGTGGGTTGAGGAGTAAAGCAAAATTATAAATGAGTTAGAAGGAGATAAAGATATTAGATGATCCTATTGAATCCTACTCAAAGAAGAGATAAGGTCAATTATTAAACAACTATGTATTTCATTCCACCACAAACTTGGTGGGTTTTTGAATCTGGAATAGCATTGTATTTTTGTAATCAATTTTCATTGAATAGACCAGTACATGTGGGATGTATTTTGGGTGTGCTTTTTGTGGTGAGTTGTTTGCTTGGGTTTTCTAGTGGGGTAGGGGGTGTGGCTTCAATGAATGGGTGTTGAAATGTTGCTTCATTTGATGTACAATAATATGTATAACTATGTGTAGAAATATCTCAATCTGGTGGATGTTTGGGTGTTTAATTTGGCTTTATTATCTACCAAATTATTTATATTAATCTTGATGAATTTATATTTGTGTATCTTTATGTATTTATAAACAAGAGAGGATCTGAAAAGACTAAACTCTAATGGAGAAGAAGAATTGAGATTAATTCAATGGGAGAGGACATATGTGCAAAAGGCAAAAAATTTGATAGAGGAGGAATTTGCAAGAAGAGAGTAGAGAAAATCTGGAAAGCCAATGGGGGAGAGGTACATTTGGAGGAAGAGGCATGATCTCTATGACAAGGAAAAGAGGGAAAGAAATTTATGATAGAGAAAGGAGAGAACATTTGTGAGAAAAGGAAGAAATTGGATAAAGTGTAAAGAATTCATGAGATGAGAGGAAAGGAAAAATTTAGGAAAGCCAATGAAGCGGAGGCACAAAGGGAGAGGAGAGCAAGGAACAACACATAGATATATTGAAAGGAAGTAGTTTACATTTGAAAGAAGGAAGCACATTCACAAACAAGAAGGAGAAGCACAAAGAGAGCAAGGAAGGAAAGAAACGAAGCAGAGTTTATATTTGATTTGATAGGGGATGAAGTGAGGAGAGGAAAACAAACAGAGGTAGAAGAAATACAAAGAGATCAAATAAAAGGAAGACAAAGAGAGAGGGAGACATGGTAAGCAAATTTGAGGATTACCATGTAGGGTATGCCCAACATGGATAGTTTCAATGAGTGAAATTAGCTCATAGATTTCCATATCAATGCCAATAACTCTACGTGAAGTGGATCAAGTGGAGTTGGTTGGATAAGCAAAAAGTGAAGAAAGTAGTGGAGATGATTTAGGAGGTGAAGTTGGGTGCTCTTGGTCTCAAATTGTCTCTTGGGATCAAATACCCTATAATTGATGTAAGTAATTCTATCAAATCCCCCTTCAATTCCATCAATTCTTTCCATTTTGTGAATTCAGCTTTGAATTTCAGTCATGTTTGTTCATGCATCCTCCTCCAAACCTTGTCCCAAACCATAAGAGAGTTCCCCACTAAACACTCTTGGATGATCCCAAATTTATAGGGATTTAGGAATCCTTGTGTAGCAAACCCACAAATGGCATGTTTAAAACCCTAACCTTGCAAGAAGACCCCTCAATGAAACCCTAATTCCAGCTAAGATTTACCCCATAAGCCTTTAGAAAACCTCTTTTTTGGCATTTCCCTACAAGAAAATCCTTAACTTTAGTAGGAGGTTCAAAATGATCCCTCAAGCCTTCTAAATGACTCCTTATTTTGGGTTTCTCTCCAAGGAAACCCTCATGTTTGGTAGAAGGTTCCAAATGAACACCAAAGCCTTGTGAAATACCTCTTGTTTTGGGGTTTCCTTATTAGCAAACCCTTACCTTCAATAGAAGGCTTAAAAAACTCTTGTTGCACTCTAAATGATCCCCTATTTTGGGGTTTCCCTACAAGCAAACCCTTATAACAAATAATAGATTCTTAACAAAACCTTCGTCTTTAGAAAGTTGTGATAGGTTGTGGTTGCTTTGCAAGTCATTTTGTGCAATGAGTTTGCAAGCATATGGGATGCACTAACTCACACAAGTAGGGTTAGAAGGGAGACCCTTCACTTTGATGCTTGAGGATATTTGTGAGGCCTTTGCTTTGCAATGGAGGAGTTTGTGGAAAAGGAATTTTGTTCCTTATTCATGGGTGCAAGACTGGATTCCAATTAGATACCTCATGTTGAGGAGATATCTTACTCAATAGTGCATATATTTATCATACATGCACTTCTTCAAGTTTTTGAGTTCATTCCTTATGCCCACTTGTAGACCAAAGCTGATGCATGGGCATCATGAACGTGAACAGTAAGGTTGAGCGGTCTAGAGAGGACTCCAATTGGGCAGAGCTTATGTTGGTGGGTGTTGAGGCAAAGTTGGTGTTCTTACAAAAGCAACTTTAGCACCCTAATGGTAAATGGTTCAAGATGACTTTTGTTGGATAATTCCTTTCTCATCGTTCTTTGGAGAGTGGAAGCATTGGAGAGGATGAGGTTACTTATGGAATCACTTCCCAAAAGAAGGAGTTCATGGTCCATGGTGAACATGAGATTGAAGATGAACATGATGAGAATGAGTGAGAGTAGTGTCTTTGTTACTTTTGAAAACTATATGTTTTATCCTATGTGTTAGTGTTTTCAAATACATAATAAGTCACTTTACTAATAGTTGCATTCTTTGAGTATCTTGAATCCTTGAGATATGTTATATTTTGTATTCTTTGATAATGTTGAATGCTTCAGATATGTTGTGTTTACATTGATCTTTACTTGTGCACAAGTCACTTTTCTCATGTTTTAGATGACCTTCCATCTTCTAAGGTTGTAGATGACACTCCTCCTATAGCGGATCCTATTTTTGCCAAGGACTCTCCTCATATTATTCTTATTTAAGACCTCCTTTTCTTGTTCCTATAGAGGACAATGTCTTATAGGATGTAGTTGTGAGAGGAGGTGAGAGGATTTTGCAATTACTTATTGTGTGGATAAGAGTCCATTATTTGGTCTTGGACAATTAGAGCTAGGGGATAGTGAGCCCCATGTGAGGGAAGCAGACTTAGTGGAGAGTGAGCACATTCTTCTTTTGAGAGAGAGAGAGAGAGGGATCTAGCTAATAGGAAAAGTTCAGTTTATGACTATAGAGAGTGAATAAGTAGAGTTATTGGGTGAGGTAGATAGGCTTATGTCGTAGAGAGAGGCCCATATTGAGGAGCTTTGACTTGAGGAGGAGTTTTACCAAAAAGAGCTGCATATTACTAATGGATTGTTAGAGGTTCCTAGCAAGCTTATGAGGAGTCCAACGGTATGGACATATAGGAAAGTTTGCAAACTCAAATCAACTCACTAGACTAATACCAATAGTATGTAGAGAGTGAGGCTCATCCTATTGGTGTAGGGCTGTAGTTTAAGATGACATATACTAAGCTTCATCTACATGGAAAGCCTATTGGAGAGCCTAGTATGATAGAGCATGATATGGATATTACTACTTGAAGACCACAATTCTTGTATAATCTTGCACCTCCACCTCTCTTTGTGTATTTGCATGAAGAGATAGAGTTGCTTGAGGAGAGGAGGATGACACTTGAGTGTGAGATTTTGAGACTTACTTAGTTGAGATAGACCATGACCTTATCTAAACAATTCATTTCTTGTATAGTTTGTGTTGATGAGAGATGAATAAAGATTCTAGTTTTGGATATTGGTTGCCTTTTAGACATTATGTGATATATGATTTCTATATACAGCCAATGGAAGCCTTGGTAGAGTGGCTAAGGTGGTCACTTTAAAAAGCAAGAGTACATTTTTGTATATACCACAGCCTAGAGTTAAGGAGTTTGTAAAGTATTTTCTTATGTGGTTTGAGGTTATCATTTAGACAAATAGCACAAGGGTAGAGATAGAGCACCTCCTCCATTTCATGAGGGATGAGATTTCCTACCTTTGGGAAAGCACATGGGGTGCGCCTCACGGCCTTGCTTGATGGAGAGGATGGGTACTAGGACAGCAAGAAAATTTTTACACATAGCCTATATAGTGCATTTAGGTGTTAGATTTATTATTAGAAGATATATATTGATAGTTGATAATGCATCCCTCTTATATTATAGGAAGCATCCTCATGGTACTAACCATCCTCTTCCATTTACTCCTTTTTCTATGAGAGTAGGAGATTCACATACTTCATTGAGGGACCTCTTGAGAACTCCTCTACATAGATTCTGAGCTGACACATGCTCAACTACTGATTTGATGATCAAGGAGTGGACTACAGGTCATCTTAGGGATTTTAATGTGGATCCATATGATAATCTAGTGGCATCTTTTCAAGATCCTTTATGCTCCAGCATGAGTAGGATTGGATGTGGACATATAGTCCAGTATTTTGCCATGCACGCCTATATATGCACCTTGAGGAGGCACTAGTGCATCATGGATATAGGTAGCATCAGGTAACCCATAGATCACTATTCTATCATATGTGGTATTCACTTGTATATTGCATCACCATCTTTGTACATATTTTATACATTGAGTTGGGATTCTTGCTTGTTCAGCATGGAGTATACTACATAGATTATTACTCTATCATATGTCATATGGTGTTATGATCCCTTGTACATTGCATCTAACCCTTTGTACATATCTTATCCCTTGAATTTGCAATATCTTGTACATTGAATTTTCATTCTTTGTTGTTGAGAGTAAAATTAACTCCGTTAATACTATATCATTAGCACACCTTGAACATTTATATATATTCACTTGTCTTTTTTTAGTATTTATATACATGACTTGAATTTTTACTCCACTACCATGGTAACAATAAACCCTATTAACACTATATCATTAACACACCTTGAGTATAATATACATTCACTTGTCTTTCATTGATATTTATATATTTTGACTTCACTTTGTACTCTACTACCATGAAGAGATATGTTACCATTCATCTATGCATTCCTCGTGATTAGATGTGAGTAATAGATATTTTGAGTTGTTCATATGAGCACACACTCTACAACAACACAAGAGCATATAGCATTATATAAACAAACCGCTTCCAAGCCCCAAAGAAACCTCCTTCCCAGCCCGACCAAACATTCAGAGCCCAAACTAAACCTTTTTAAGCCTAGCTAAACCTATCCAACCCAACCCGTAGCTCTTGTTCTAACTCCATCTGAGTTTGAGCAAGACCCTAGCTAACCAAAACAAACATTTTCTCTTCCAAAAAACCTTAACTCTGCCCAAGCATTTGTGTTGGGGACAACACAAACCTCAAGCCGAAACCCCTACTGCCAAGCAAATCTACTAGCAATCCCCACCCAGACCAACTAAATCTTCTGAGCCCAAACAAGCCCGCGGCCAACACCTAAACCTTCACACCCCCAAAACCTTAAATTTCCAACCTTGAGAGAACACTTTTCCAAGACTTGAATCTTTCTAGGTCCAAACAAAGCCTATGTCAAAACCATTCAAGCTGAACAAACCTTAAGATGGTACCTTTAACCCATAACAAAACTTGCACTCATCCCCTTAAATCCAAGCAAACTTGTCAACAAACCTCCATAGCAAGCAAGCAAGCAAACTCCTTGCTAAAACCCCATGGGAATTATGCAAGGAAAAGAAATTTGTTTTGTGTAGGTAATCCAAAAGTACACCCAATACAAGTTTGAAAATACAAAATTTATTCACAATCATTTGTAAATTTGGTTAACATTATTTCATCTCAATAAGTACCTATAAAATCCATAAAATCTTTTTAGGTACATGCAAAAGAGGTGGGAGTTTTCACTCATTTTACACATTAAATTTTGACCTGCCATATGATTTTTGATCTGCAAAATCTTTGGCTCATATTTATGGGTTCTCCATTACACAATAAAATTTTATAGGTCATGAAAAAGGGTAATTGTAAAATTTTATGAGGCTATGGAGATTGCACATAAAATTCCAATACCTCCATATTGCATTCTTATGGAGCTTTTAGACTTCCCATATAATAATTTATGTAAATTTTATGAGTACATGTAAACCTGTTTTTGAAATGCTCTACTGTAAAAAAAAATTATAGTTTGCATAAGCATACAATATTTAGAGTATGGAATTCTAGTTGTTATCATTTGAATATGAAGGAGTAGTAGAGTAATCTAGCATGAATTTGGTTCATGAGAATAAGTCCCACAATGAGGAGTGTCTAATTCACTAAGCATGTCCATAATACTTTAATTGCATCAATTTTTCCAGATAGGGCTAATTCTAAGTTCATAGAGTGCAAAATTTATATTTAGAACTCCTTTCTTTAATTCTTAATGTTCACCCTTTTCACTTCATTTTCTCATTTTATACTTTCTTTTCAACTTTTACTTGCACCCAGAGTTTCTCAATTGTTGCTCATATATGTGCCTCTATTTTTTCCAGCTTGCATCTCTCCTCAGCTTCAAGTGATATGCCCCTAAGCTTAGAATGATTAGATAAATCTTGCAAAAAAGTTGTGGATTTCAACTTCCCTTTTAAAAAAAATTATTTTTCTTTTTCTTGATTCTCCTTCTTGCTCATTGTCAACTGCCTCCTCATGCTCTACGTCTTGTACCCCAACTACTCAAAAAAATTTGCCTTGGTTAGGGTAGTATTTAGAGTCCCATCCTCATCATGCTAAATTGATGGTGAAACATGATTGGAATGAGACTAAGAATTTGTAAGATAGTAAGCATGTGATTATGAGGGGATATACTTGGCATAAGATCTACTCTCTTCTTTCTAAAATCTCTTCCATTACTCTCTTCTTGCAAAAATGGTTGGGTTCTTGGAATTACAAATGGAATTGTAAATAAGTAGGTACTTGTATTGGACAATGGAGGAGTATCATCTTTGCAACACTCCTTGTTGTCAAATAAAGTTCCCTTTTCTTGCTTGGGGCTGATGTTGCACAAATATTCACATAAATTCCCTCTCCCATACCCATGCTTACAAGAGCCAAGGGATAAATGGTAGCTCTACCTCCAAACATCACATCCAATTCTCTCATAATGTGGACACATGTGATTCAACTTATCATTTATGATTCTCCATCCTCATTTTAACTCCTTATCTGTCAAGCCTTCCTCGGTCTACAAATCTTCTCATGCTTTGAGTGCTCTTGTATGAACTCATATACCTAGCACATTTCTTGTATAACCTATCATTGTTCACAGACTTAAGAAATCCACTCCTAAATTTTACAAGATAGGTTGTTATGTAGATGAATGTAGTGCTCTTTTGAACCTATTTCTTACCTTTGCCCATTTGGATATGCTTGAAATGTTCTAGGTTGTCCACATAATCAAAGATTGGAGCATAATGGATGAGGATCATTCTAAATCTATCTTCATCTCCTTTTCCTTTTGGCATTACAAACTCTCTTTTCCTTTAGTTCTCAAATCTGCTTTTCCTTTTGCCACCGTCAACGGTACTGAGGAAACTATTTTCACTAGGTCATGGAAGTTAAAGCTCTTTGATGAATTGAGACCAAGAGATGTAGAACTTGATTCAAACCAAGGAGAATTTACATGGGACATAAGAGATTCTCCAAGCTCAATGAGATTGAATATTCCCTCCATACCCACTCTAATTCTAAATCTTTCAAAAGTTGGTTGGGCTCTAAGATTTCTCATGATTAGAAATTCATCTACAAGCCAAAGCATGTAACTTCTATCTTTGCACCTTTACCCCAATATCCTACAATTTTGAATTGGTGTTCATCTAAGAATCTGGACCTATCAACACATCCAAGCTCCATATCCTTGAAATCTATCATTGTTGTGGGAAATTATGGAATGTGCACAACCTTGCACTTTTGCACAAGTGGGAGGAATTCAAACCTCAATTGACTTCATTTTATACCTCATAGCATGTACATTATTCTTACACATGGCATTTTCCTTGATTTTTTCCTTGGTCCTTTGACATGTATCAAGCACAATATTCACCTAATCCCACCTGTAAACTCACTAATCTAACTCGTAAGCCTTCCCTCTCAAAATCCACAAGGAGATCTTGAAACATCTTATCAATCCAATAGTACCCATAAATTATTTTATGGATGTTTCATTTTTGGATGACATTTGCTTTTTTGTGTAGCGCTAAAGTTCCATAACTTTTCCATAATTTTGACACTAAACCTCTTAGTCAAGCAACTTTCCACAAGCATTCAAAGAGCCATCATTGCTCCAAAAAGTGATAAAATGTTGTTTTATCAAAGGATCTAATTAAAAATGTGAAAAAAAGACCTTGTGTGAAAGCAAGAAGGATGGGAATAGGAATGGGTAGTTTTAACAAAGGAATGGTCTAGTTAAAATACCTTTTTGTATACATCTTGGCAAAAGTGCAAGCTATATAAACATATAGCTTGCACTTTTACCAAGATGTAGTTAACACTAATATTATAATTAATACCAATATTTGGAAAATTAGGTTTTAACAAGTTTATTCTTATGCTTTTGAAAATGTGCTTATGACTTAAGAAGCACAATTTATAGTTCTACAATCAAATATTAGATATGTTTGTTACAATATTATCTATTGCTGAATTATTTGGGTAGTTTTTTCTACTAGTTAAGTGAATAATTTTTATTGATATTTTGATGAATTTTCATTATTATTTTAATATATGAATAGGAAATTAATGAATAGAAAAAAATTGATGCAAATAGAGAATAAAACCAGACATGTGGATAAGCAAGAATGATTACGTACTGATGTTTCCAAGTGAGATAATTGTTTGGATCTTAGATTAATCAATAGAACTGAAGGATATCTTTCTTATTGATGCATTGAGATTTGACTAAAGTTAATAATTCTACATTGACTTTTTCTCACTTTACATTTTATAGCACTTGGAAATTATGACTTTTATTATAGTGGATGATTCAATTTACCATATCTAAAGACCAAAACTATACTTAGTAAGTTCAATAAGAAAAATAGAAAATAAATTATATTGCATTATCACTTAAGATAATGGTAAATTCACTTTTCATAAAATAAATTCATGCATATAGCAGATATTTAGAAATCCATCACTTGATTATTAAAAAAGAAATTATTTTTTATTTTGGCATCAACTTGTAATATTAATTTTGTAAAAAAGATTGGATAATGTATTACTTACTCACTTGACTTGCAACTTTATGTTTTCTTTAAATAGATTTTTATGTCTCTAGAATCTGATTGGTACTTATTTCTAAGAAGTCTACAATGTGGTATAGTGGGTCACAATTGGTTAATTTATAGGTTAGTGAATCTTAATTATTGCAACCATATAAATTTTATTTTCAAAAGATTATATATTTTTAATCTGATTCAAAATATTTCATATTCATCATCTAATCAAATAATAGAAACAGGCTTTTAATTAAAAGGCTTGAATTCAACAATCTTTCGTCCAATCAAAATAATGTAATCATTTTGTGCATCAAAAAATTTTGCATCATCAATCATTCTTATAGTTTGTAACTAGAGTAGATTTTCCGATGTTTCCAAAATAAATTTAAAATACTTTTATTTAAGACATTTTGTGGAAGAAATCTTATTATCACATCTAAGAAATAAGTAAGATCTAGTTGTACAACAAAGGATAAGAGAATCAAAATCCACATTTAAAAATTATAGCTAGTAAATCAAAAAATCAAAATTTTTTATTTCCTCTTATATTATATTATTACCTGCAATTTCCTTACTCCTATTTCTAATTTTTCCTATAATGTATGTTTTCTTTATTTATATAACTCATGAGAATATATAATCATACCCTTATTTGTAGTGGGGGAGACCTATAGAATTGAGATGAGATGTTAAGATAATAAGGATATATTTTAATTTCAAAATAGAATCAGGAAATCCAAATATACAAAATAGTATATAATAGAAAAATAAGACAATTTCATTTTGCAACCTATTGCAAGATACTAATCTATTAAGAGCACAAACAACAAGTCTTTTTCTTTGCCTAACAATGTGTTTTGTTTGGTATTCTCTAATCTACACAGGTACATAGTGTTACTATAATGGTTTCTTATATTTTACTCTTGTGTTTTTCCAGTATAATTGTATGTGGTTCAAAACCTAATGCCATCACTTATACAGACTTGTAAGACCTTGTACATTAACTTTTATAATAATCTACAAGGTATATTTTCATAAAAGAGTAAGAAGCAAGAGATATGCATTATAAGAATAATTAATTTTATCTCACTCTACATTCATATGATATCTTCTTTGCATTCTTAACAAAAATTTACAAAAAAGTTCTTGCAATGATTCCTTAAAATTTTGTCTTCATACCATTTTTAGCTTCTTTTGCTAAGTAATTAGAGTTATTATTTGAATTGTGAGCCTATCTATTTCTCAGTCAAGATGATCCTCTGGTGGCTATTATGGTAGCACACCATGGACTAAGAAGGCAAGGAACCCCAACTCCAGCAAACTCCTCCAAGGCTAACACTCCAAGACTCAAGTCATTGCACACTAGAGAACTCAATGAGAAAGATAATTGCAAATGAAAGGATGATGAGTACCTCCTCACCCCTAGTTTATATACTTGTGAAATAGTTATGCATCAAAGTTATTAATTATTGGAGCAACTAGAGTTACTTAGGCTAAAAGTCAAATAAAATCAAAATGCTAAAGGAATATTTATACTCATGAGAATATTCTCCTAAGCATGTAGTCTTATCTTGATTCAACAACTAAGTCAAGGATTCCTTCACATGGGTTATCTTAGGACTATAGAAGAATCCAAAACAAAAAAGCTTATGGGTCCAAGAGTTCTCAACTTTTTTCTCAAGTCAATAGTACCAAGTCAAAAATAATATTCTAATAATATCAATAATACCAAGTCAACACACTAGAATCCAGAATAATTGTGTTCATCTTTTCCACTTCCTCTAAAGTAAGGTTCCCTCTATCTTAGCTATGACTAACTTTTAGTTGATCATGACTAATGTAGAACCATTCTTTATCTCCATATAAAGAATATCTCTCAAGTACTTATAATACCAAACTAAATATCACAATAGCACATCCATGCACAAATAGGTTTTACATAACATCTTAATCTTTATTCCCAAGACGTTCCAAACATATCAAAAAAGTTAGTTTTAGTTCATAAGTTTGACTTGATACACAAACTTTCAATTCCATCTAAACAAAAGTGAAGTATATATATATATATATATATCATCACATCTAGTTATCAATATTTTAATGATAATATTAATGGATAAGGATACCAACCTCAATTAAACTAAATTTTGTACCAATAAGATAAGCTAAACATATAAAAATTGAGGTAGATGTTTGATATTTTAGCACCTTTAAGAAAGCTCATCAAGTATTAAGGTCAAATCATCAATTTTTGTATTGAAATTTTTATTTTGACCTATATAAAAACGTTTTTTTACTTTCTTTGGATTTGAATATATATATATATATATATATATATATATATATATATATATATGATCATGCAATATATAAAAGAAATCTATGTATTATGATCCTTTGCCTTTTTCTTTGTTGGATCATCCATAGATTTAGAGAAATTATCAAGGGCCTTCTAATAACATTGAACATATTGAAAACATTATAATATTCCAATACTACCTTTGATGAGTAGCACTTATATTACACACTCCGAAATATGATCCCTATTTAAGATCCTTAAGGATCAAGATGCATGATATATGGAGTTTTTATCAAGATTGAAGAACTCTTTCTTTTATGCGTAGGAATCAAACCTCAAGAAGTCATACTTTTATCTCTTGTATAACTTTTACCCCTTGTATAACTTTTTGGTGTATTGAGCATAAACCCATGGTCACATTATAAGCAAGGTATACCTTGTGACCACCTCATTATACACTCAATTTTTACCTCAAATATGGGTTATGAGTATCATATTTAGAATAATTTACCTTTTCTTATAACTAATATTCTAATAATCTAAACTAATATTCTCTTTTGCAATCATCAAAGATCATTTTATTACAAGCAAGTTGAAGCAAGGAGATACCATCTTCCTTATATTTATCTTATAAATTTGTTTATACAGAAAGCTCTTAATCCATTTAAATCCTTAATATATGGTGAGAAATTCCCATATATAAGGAAGTCATATAATCTCAAAGAGTATATCAAACAACCTCTACAACCTTTTCTAGAATATACATATAACCTTCAAGAATTACGTAGTTTTTGCTTATTCAAGAAAGAAGGGAAAGGAGCTATTACTTGTTTACTTGAGGTATTATAAAAGAATTATATAATTTGAAACACAGTAGCCATATTGCTAAATACACTTCATAATATACTTATGACAACCTAGTTTCAGTGTACTAATAGTATAAATGATAGAACATGCCATTCACATGAGGATAAATGTTAAAGCTGACTAGAAATGAAGATCCAATATCACAATGTCACTAGTTGTCTATTCTTGCATGTTCAACCTCTTATGTAGAAACCAATCCTAGAAGAGTGTAGGGATATATACTAGGACATCCTATAGAAAAGAGAAATTAACAGCCACTCAATCAAAAGATCTAATCTAACAAGCCCTTTGTAGTGGTGGTACACTTCATGCAAAAGGTCTCTTCCTCTTGAAGAGCCTCTTTTACCTTGGTGACTAGTCCCTTCCAACATTTATATTTCACCCCAAAGGTTGGTTTTCAAGCCAAAGGTTCTTTCACTATGAAGTTGTCATTGATTGTGTGCATCTCTTCCCAAAAAATGCAATCCCAAAAAAATCCAAAGTCAATTATCTACTTGGCTTCTCTATTCCATGGTACTCTCAATGCTCTATTGTACCTCTTCCTCACATTGACTTACTTGTTCAAAATGTAAAGGGTAACTTTTTGGATAATGTATAAATTTCTTGCCTAAGTACTCAAGCACTCATTCTCAATGAATGTCAAGGATAACGTCCTTGATTTGGTGTGAATTTCATAAGCATGTACTTAAACACACTCATACTGCAAGATCTCTCACCTCTACTCAACCAAGTATGCAATCAAAGATGAAAGAAAAATCCATTCAACACAAAGACTCAAAGAAATGTTTGAGCTAAATGCTTTGTTCATGCAAGAAGTGGACATTGGTTTTGTGGATTGCAACATATATATACAATATCATAACTATCAATTGAAGAAAATCAATGAGGATGCCCATAATCTCGTAATTGCTCCTACTCTACTTAATGCTAATTTGTACCAATTGATCTTATCCTATGCGCAATTAAGAAGTAATTGCGCTATTGCTACCTATCACAACTACTCCTTGTTTATTGTACAAGTAATTACACTACAACAATCATTGGCTACAAAATTGGTCTTAAGTCAAAAAGTATTTTTGGAGAAAGACGTACATTGGGGTGAGGATAGAGTTCAAGGCCAAAAAGAAATTCATGCCAAGGATGCATTCTATACTTAAAATTATTTCTACCTATTTCCGTTGGGCTAACAATTATCTTCTTCCTAAAATCTACTACAAAGAGCTAACTTTGCCCTAAAGGGACTTAATGACAAAGCAGATTTCCAAGTAGCTGTTTAGCTAATCCTTCATCATTCACTTGGGATCCCAATCCTCTCCTAATTACTTGCTCATGATTCTTATTCTATCTCATTTTAATCCCACTAACTATTAAGTTTCTAACATGTGTCAAGGAAGGTTTCAAATCTTCCCTTGAATTATATTTTGACTTTGTCTTCCTTGAACTTACTACACCAAAGTGGCACTCAGCCAAAGGATTTGGCCAAAGGCATTCTTCCTAAAGATGATGAGCAAGGCCAAAGTCCTTCTTCCTACCTCTTATCTTACAATCCATAAGGAACTTTCTTGACAACAAAGTCTTGCATAACAACAAATTCATTCCTCCATAAATATTTACAAGGCCAAAGTTCTTCCTCCACAAAGGTATATACAACACCAAAGTCCTTCATTCTTGAAGGTATGTACAATGCCATAGTCCTCCTCCTCAAGTGATGTACAAGGCCAAAGGGGTTCCTCCATGAAGGTATGTACAACACCAAAGTCTTTCCTTCTTGAAGGTATAGACAATTCCAAAGTCCTCCTCCTCAAGTTTTGTACAAGGCCAAAGGTCTCCACTCCACAACAAGAAAGCCATGACTTTGCAAAACTCTATAGAACAAAGGGGGACATGATGAATTTACAACCACACAAAATTCCATCAATTTCCATTTCCATTTTGAAATCATGTGAAAAAAGACATGCACACTGCCAAAGAATTGTTGGCAAACATTTCACACTTAGGCTCACATGTACCACGATTGATGGTTCACCAATTGCCACAATAGACAAAGGATGCTTTCTTGTTGTGGAGTGGTTTGTTTTGTTTGGTGGCCATGTTCATAAGTGATAGGGTATGAAAATGAAATAGATCTAGCTACTAATATGTTGGTTGTGGTTCTTGTTCCTTGATCTTGTAAGCCCATTGAGTTTTGTGAAAAGACCTTGTTTCCAAGTATTGTAGAGGTATGACCAAACCAAATTGTTATTCTCTACGTATAATGCTCTTGTGACATCTTAACCTATTTATTTACAAAAAAGGATTAAAAACAAAGAAAACTAGGGACCAAAGAGGAAGTGGCTTGTGACATACCTCCTCTCAAATGTGAGTATCCCTATAAAACAATAATAATAAAAAATTTAATTAAAAAAAGAAATATAAAACAATAAAAATTCTTTTTTAACAACAATATTTTTGGACATGCCATCCATTGACTTTGGTGGCAGAAATGTTTCCCTCAAGATCTTATAATTGTAAAGATCCATTTTTGTATACCATATCTACCTTGTATGGTCTCATACATCATAGATGTTACTTCTTTGGGAAGAGACAATGCTTGCTATTGTTTAGAAGCACAAAATCACCAACTATTATGAGTACTTTCCTGATTCTTTTGTCGTGATAACCCTATCATTTTTTTTGTTGATCTTGTGTCATTTAGTGTGATGCATGTTGTTTCTCTTTTAGGAACATTAATTGCTAAAACTGGCTATCTTCCTTAGACATGCTAAAACTCAACTATCTTCTTGGCTATCTTCCTTAGACATCTGGTCTTTGTAGACAATTCTATAGGTTGGGATTTTGAATTATATAGGTAAAATAAATGTGTGCCATATGTAAGGAAGTAAGGAGTTCATTTGGTAGTTATCTTCTATATTGTACAATATGCCCATAATGTTGCCACTAACTTTGTATCCCAATCATTTGCATAATTGATTGTGACTTTGTTGAAGATCTTGCATAGTAAACCATTAGCCTTCTCTGTAAGGCCATTGGCCTTTGGGTTATATTGTTTGATCTTATGATGCTTAAATTGGAAATGCTTTGTGAGGGACTCTAATAAGTTGTTGAGGAATTGTATCCTCAATCACTTAATTCCAACATGCACTCATTGTAAAGATTGAGGAGAGAAATAGGAGGATTGAAGATCAAAATGAAAGGTCACACTGGGACTCTTGAATGAAGAAAACTCTAAATTCCTAGCATGAGCTTGGACTTGGGTATTTATAGGGAACATACAAAGCTCTTGAGAAGTTTACTAAAAGCCGCTTACTTAGAGTGAAAACCAAGTTATCCGAGAAGCTTCTTGAGAAGTTGCCTATTTGGTGTGCAAGCTAAACTAGTTGGTAAACTTCCCAAGAAGCTTCATTCTAGAAGCCACCTAATTGGTATGCAAGCTAAGCTAGCTAAGAAGCTTCCCAAGAAGCTTCCTCCTAGAAGTCACCACTTGGCTTGCACTTTACCCAATACTTGGAAGGTACCAAGTAGCTTCATAAATGCTTCTAGAATATTCTTATAATTCTTGGCTAATTTGGCCTATTTGCTACTTTTTTAGTCTTGACTAACTTGTTTGTAAACTCCAGATTGTTACACCTATATTGGGAAATGAAGTTTCAAATGAAGAACTTGGCCACAATGTCAAC
The DNA here is from genome assembly GCA_948567375.1 of Lunularia cruciata. Lineage (NCBI taxonomy): Eukaryota > Viridiplantae > Streptophyta > Marchantiopsida > Lunulariales > Lunulariaceae > Lunularia > Lunularia cruciata. The sequence continues at coordinate 53,413,413 of OX419758.1, forward strand.
ATTATCTTGTTGGGTAGCCTCCGCCTCCACCATTTTTGTTGCATAATCCATGCAAAAAAGAATGTAACTTCATCTTGTAGTCTTTGTTGGAGGTTGTATTGGTCCAATTGAATAGATTCCACACTTTTGAAAGGGAGCTAAGGGCAAGATAGGTCATAAAGGGCCATTGTGATGTTGCGGTTGGCCTTCTTGCCTATTGGCATGCATTGCATATCTTGATGTATTCATATACATCCTTGTACATGGTGGGTCACCAATAGCCTACCATCATGATTTTCCTCATAGTATACTTGAATGCATAGTGCACTCCAATTGGTTATGAGTGGATGGCTTAGATAACTCCTTCCACCTTATGCTGCTCTAGGCAGCTTATGACAACCCGGCAAATATCACTTTTGTGGTAATTGGGTAAGTAAAGTTTGTTCCCGCAGAGATACAATTCAGAATGTCCAAATACAAGTCACAATGTAGTTCTTCTTGATTTCTTCTTTAATCTCTCAGGTAGAAACTACACCTAGAAGAGAGTAACAAGCTCACAATCTTGACAACTTGTCACGAATACACACACATAATCACAACATAGCAAATTCTATCCAAACAACTCTTGATTGTGATGATTCAGATTCTCTTGAAGATGGCACTTCACTACGAAGAATGATTTTGCCTCGGAATTGTGTTCCACCCTTCCACTGAAGGCACAACTTCCTAGATCAAAATTGCTTCACATCAACTTTGTGTTGCACTCATGAATGCAAAATACTACCAACACTACAATTTCTCTCAGATCTATCAAGGCATTGCTCCAATGCACTCCACTCAGGATCAAACACACAGATTGAAGATCAAGGCTGCAGAATCCAACATCCACAAACACACTGACTTGCACTTCGAAATTCTCCACACACTCACAAACACACACACAGAATTGACAATTGGAATTAAGCTCAAGCGACGAGCACTAAAAACAACACTTTGCTTTATCTATCTTCAGAAATATGAATACTGAACAACATAGTACTGCAAATGCTCCCCCTTAAATACTGAAGCAAATGTCAGTTCTTCCTACTAATGCACTGCTTCCTAACATCTCTTCCTACCTGCAGATCCAAACTGACAATCCATCTCTTCATATCTGCCTCTTCCTATCTCAAAACTGTTACTTACCCCAATCCAATGTCTACCTCATCATCGGCTTCCACACCCGATGATCTTCCTACTACTTCTCCTTCTTTGGGTGTATCTACAACTACTAATTCCTTCATTACTTCTGCTACTTCTACACTAGGAACTACAATTACGCTAAGGAGTGACTTATCTAACTCTTTATCTCTTGACCCACTCCTCTCTAATGTGTCAAATAACAAGTCCAATGACACCTAAACTCCGATTTCTGCAACATCAGACTTCCTCTCCATTGTCACACTATTCCTAATTTTCTCTAACTCTGAATTGACTAAATCTAATCTAAGACTAATGTTGTCTCCTACTTCTAACATCTTCTGATCTACTTGCTCCCTTAATCGGATCAGCAAAGTGTTCATATCCACATCTTTGGCTTTTCTCTTCCGAGTTTCCTACACAAGCAACTTTAACTAATGTAGACGTGCTTCTTCCAATCTCCATTTAGCATTTGTGCTCAAGATTTCTCGCAACTTTCCTACAACTTCTCCTACTGATTCCGACTCATACCCTTGAGATCCTTCTCCCTTCAACTCTTTGTGGTACATCTTCAACTCATCTTTGTACTCAGCAGCAAGCATCTTCTTCTCCTCCGCAACTGTGAACTCTGTAACTCAACACTTCATACCAGCTCTAGCAATCATTCTTCTTCTTCATGCTTGATTGCTATCAAGCATGAAGAAGAAGGGAATTGGAATTAAGAGGGAATTGGAATTAAGCATGCTTGATCTTCATGCTTGATTGCTATCAAGCATGAAGAAGAAGAATGATTGCTAGAGCAAGATACATGCTTGATACAAGTCCAGCTGGCAAGAATCAAGCATGGCAAAGGGATCTCTGCCATGCTTGATCCTTCCCAGCTGGACTCTTCTTCAAGCTGTCCAACTCCTACTCCATTATTGCTGCCGTTGCCTTCAAATGAATATTCTTGATGCGCACATCACTCACTTCCTCCTTCATTTTGCTCAGCCACATCACCTACTCCTTCAATTCCCCTGCTTGCTTCTGCAGTTCTTTCTCTCTTGACTCGCAACTCTCTTGTAACATCTCGAAAGTCTTCTTCTTCAAGACTTCATCCCTCTGAAGTTCTTCAATTTCTTCATTTCTTCAGACTTGTTGCTCTTGCAACCCCTTCACTTCACTCAACAAATGCTTCACCATCTGCAACTCATTCATCACCTTTCTACGATCTTGGGGAATTACTTTCCAATGCTCCTTCAGTAGCTCCATCAACGGTGTGACAACCTTTGTTAGATACAATATCCCACCAAAGTTATCTTCATCTTCATTGCCATCTTTGTCTTCATACTTTGGCTCCTCCATCGGCTCCTTTTGCCAAAGTCACGATCTTTGTATCTTCAAAGACACCGCTTTTGAACTCTCTTCACCTTTACCGATTGAACTTGGCCCCGCAAGATACTCCTCCTTTTCCTTGGGTCTCTGCTTATCCACCACTAGGGCTACGCAATGACTCGTTGTTCCAAGTTCTATGTCAATCATCGCATGACAAGCTTCACTAACTCCAACTGCTTGCTAAACCTTAGGTTCCTCCTCACTCTCACTTCCGGACTCCTCACTTTGTAAGGTGAGTTCATCATCTTCTGATTCCTCTCCTTGCGACTCTGATTTCGATGATGCTTCTCTCACCATCTTCTTACTCTGCACAACCAGTCTTTGAGTCTTCCTTTGAGCTAGAGGTGACTTTGCTTCTTTGGGTTTACTGCACTTCTTCTTCTTTGGACTTGTGACTTCTTCCATCTTCCATTGTCTTGTCTTCAAGAAGTGTTGATCATTGGCTCGCAGGTGTGTTATATATTGTTGCTCTTCTTCATCCGCTTCCTGTCTTAAATTAGGATGGAAATGGGACACCATGTGATGCCTCTCCTCCACTGTTAGCAAATTCAACCCGAAGTAGAAGTGTGCTGCAAATGGTGCGAAATAATAGGGAGGCAAACTTGTCCTCCAATTGATCACCATCTGCCTCATTTGGTGGTGAAAACACTTCGCCTAATTCACCTTTACCCCTGCAAACATCTGGTAATAGAAGACTGCTTGTTGCATGTTCACGTAAGTTGTTCATTCTAGCTTGAACATGGCCATAATTGCCCCCATGATGCTTCTCCTAATCGGATCCCGATAGGACTCCACCTTGTAGTCATTCGTGGTTCCTGGAGCAAAGAAAGAGTTTTGGATTTCAGTCGTCTCTTCTGCAGCATCACACTTCCGATAGAAGGTGATCCCTGTTGGTTCTCCTACTTCCTTCCCCAACACTAACCTCCAATCCAACTCAGTCCATCAAGCCGGATTTCCTCTCTTCCCTTCAACTTTGGGACCCTCCTCACAATTACTGGCAACTATCTCTACCATCACTCTTGGGAAACTGAAATTCTAGTTCCATGCTAAAAACATAATATGAAGTCTATTCAAGACCTCAATTTTGGCTACCACATCTAACCTACAAATTGTGAAACTTTGTACTGCCAGAGTATTTGTGACCTTCTCTGCCATGATCTGCTCTCTTGCTTTTTGGCACTGAAAGATGATGCCCTCTCTTGGACGAGACACTCTAACCCCTTCTGGATTTTGGAAAATTGCACTCTCAATTGGCTTCCGGACACGCATTACTGTAGGATGACTACTCAAAGGAATTGGAAATTTACTTGGCATATTCAACTTGTCCCTACGCAATCGCAATTTTATATTACCCCAAATTGCAGTTGTTCTTCAGTCAATTTCAAATTTGACTTCCCCTCTTTTGCGTGTTGATGTCCTATCATTGTCAAGACATGCTTCTTTTGCCTCTGCCGTTTCTTGAAGTGTACTTTCTTGCCACATACCAAGGTTGTTAGAAGGTCTTTGTATCACCTGCGCTTTCCGACCCGAAGATGATGCTCTTTGGACTTTATTCTGTCGTACCCCTCTTTTGAGTACCTCCATCATCGGATCCAATCTTGCCTTCTTTGGATTTCCTCTGAAGTCACTTCCGTCCATTCTTCTTTTGCAATTTGGCTTTTTGTGCTTACTTCTTCCCTCAAATGCTAACAAACGGAAAAAAAAACCAAAAAATGTGGGCACCACACAGCTCCAAAGCACTTCATCTCTTCTAACTCTAAATAAAATGTTTGACTTCAATTGGTATGGACAAACCTTATGGTAAAACACCACTTGTTGCTCCAAGTCTTATTATGTAGGACATTGGAGAGTACAAAGATATCAATACTCTTGAGCATACCTTGTACGTCATTTGGTGGAAATTAGGAAGATTTTTTCATTAAGGACATCATTGTTGAGGTCCTCCCATCAATCTTTGGTTTTGAGGTGTGATAGAAACTCATTTGGTTTTGTGATGGACTCCCTTCCATATTTTCACAATTTAGATGAACTCCGATAAAAGTAAAATTCATCTAGCTATTCTCTTGGACAAGTTGGGCTTCTTGACTAAATGTTGAAGGGCATAGTGGTCTACATGAAAGACAAATTTGTAGCCAATTAGGTAGTGGTAAAATTTTTACAAGTGAATACCATTCTTAGGGCTTCCTTCTCCATGGTCGTGTAATTCTATTTGGCTTGGGATAGTTTCCTACTTGCGTAGTATATTGGGTAGTTCTTTTTCTTGTCACCCTTTTGATCAAGGATGCACCTAATGGCTACTTAGGAAATTTCTACATAGATATGGAACAACTGCTTCCAATTGGGCACTTTAATCATAAGAGATCCTTTCAACTTCTCTTTAAGAGCCATGAAGGCCCCTTGTTGAGTTGTTGTCTAGTTTTATTGCTTTGCCTTCTCCAACAACTTTCTAAGTGGAGCTACCAAGATGGTGGAGTTGGCAATGAACATGTAACAATATGGAGTTTAGCGATAAAGTTAGTCGGGCTTACGAACTAGCACATAAAACAAATTAGCCTAGAATATTTTGGAAGTATCTAGGAAGCTTCTTGGGAAGCTTCCCGACTAGCTTAGCTTGCACCTCAAGTTGGTTGCTTCTAGAAGCTTCCAACTAGGTTAGCTTGCATATCAAGTAGGCGGCTTCTAGAGGGAAGTTTCTTGAGAAGCTTCCTAGTTAACTTGCCTTGCACTCTAAGAAAGCGGCTTGAGGAAGCTTCTCAAGGGCCTTGTATGCTACCTATAAATACTAAAGCCAAAGCTCATGCTAAGCATTTGAAGTTTTCCCACATTCAAGTGTCCCAATGTGAGTTTCCATTTTCCTATTTCTCTCCTTGATCTTGGTCTTTTACATTGGTATCAAAGCAGGAATGGGATGGATGGAATTTATGGACCACTGAATCCACTTCCGCCAAACCATTGGGATTTTCATGTCTAGATATTACCCAAGCACCGCTTCACACAATTCATCACCTCACGCTTTGGGCAAGATTTTCTACATATGATCACCGTGTTTGAGGAACCCTTGATACTTCCAGTTGTCACTTATGGAGAAAGGTGGACGTGCTGTATCTATGTGTTAATCAATTAGATAAATTGGGAGTATCAAGATAGAGTAGTAGCTATGGTGGCAATACCGGACATTATCCTTGCAATGCAGCAACAAATTGAGCACCTTACTTGATTGTTGGATGAATGAGACCAACAACAACGAGAACATATACAGAGAGCGCCAGTCCAAGATGGAGAAGATTGTATTTGATTCCCAAAACCCAAGGTGTTTGAAGGCAAGAATCTTCCGGATAGTGGAGAATTTTGTGTTTGATTGCAAATGTTACTTTGAAACCACCAATCTTCAAGATGAACAAAAACAGATTCTCTTGGCTTCTAGCCCATTGGATGGTGTGGCAAAACTTTGGTGGCAATTTCAAGTGGAGCGAGTTGAATGACAAATTGTTGCACCAATCTTGATATGGATAGAATTCAAGGATGCAATACTTGGTCTATTTCAAACTATAAATGTTACCCGAGCCGCACAAGATAAATTGGCGGAGTTGAGCAGATTGGTTCAGTAAGAGGCTACATCACACAATTTCAAAACATCATCATGCAAATTCCAGATATACAAGAAGGAGAAGTTTTGGATTGATTTGTGCGGGGATTGAAGTCACAAACCAAATTAGAGGTGACCATGCAAGAACCACAAAACATAGAAGAAGCCATGCAATTGGCTGAGCGCTTTGATTCCTTGGTTGCAACAACTTGGTCTTGACCTTGACTTACACCAAGCTTACTAGTATAATACGCACAGGTGGAAGAACCAACACCAATGGAGATTGATGCTATCCAACGGAGGCCACTTGGTGCAACAGATAGAGAAAGATTGCGACAAAATGGAGGTTGTTTTTATTGTCGCCAAGTTAGACATTGCATTGCTTAATGTCCACTTAGGAATGGGCAACCTCGACAAGTTACCCAGATGGAGTTTGTGGAATTGAATGATCACAAAAACAAAGAATCCTAGTAGGAGATTTTGAGTTGCCTACTGGGAGCTTGATTAGTTCTAATGGGATTGAAGGCTCAACTTATGCAAGTTTGCTTCACTTGCAAGGTACAATATCTAATCGGGGTTGTAGGATTTTGGTTGATTCTAGAAGTTCAGAGAATTGCATGTCTATGCAAGTAGCAAAGGAATTGGGTATTCCTATCAAGCTAGTGATTAGAAGTAGTTTGATAATGGCGGATGGTAGAAAGGGTTTTGCATTCCACACCTCGCATCCTGTTACCTTCAAGATTGGGAAGGAGTATTTGGAGTGTATGAGGTTTGTAGTGACACCTCTACACTATGATATCATTCTGGATCAACCTTGGCTTGAACGTCATAAGGTTCAATTTGATTGGACCCAACGCCAAATTCAAGTACAACACCAAGGTAGGAATTTCTGATTAGGTTGTCTAGCACCTCTGAGTAAGACACCTAAGAATAGTCAGTCCCAAGATGGGACGTTTGTCGAGAAGGTAGCCATAGAGTGAACCTTGAAGGGAGTGGAGTCCCAAGATGGGAAGTTTGCCAAGAAGGCAACCATGGAGCAAGCTTGGAAGAGAGAAAAGTCCCTAAAAGGGAAGTTGGTTAGTAAAGCAGCCATAGAGCAAGCTTTAGAGGAAGATAAGTCTATATTCACGGTGTAGATCAAGCCGATTGCACAAGAACAACCGGAGGAGGGCCAAGAGCTTCATCAAGCAATGGTTGATCGGATAGTTTAGGAGTTTGCAAATGTGTTTCTAGATGATCTGCCAAAGGGATTACCTTCTGATTGAGGTATGCACTTCAAGATCAAGTTATTGCCAAGGAGTAATCCAATGAGTAGACCAATCTATCAACTCTCACCAAAGGAGTTGGAGGAGTTGCGAACAACACTTGCAAAGTTGTTGGAGAAGGACTTCATACAACATAGTACCTCTTCTTGGGGAGCACCAGTACTATTTGTTCCAAAGAAGGATGGAGGACTTTGGGTTTGTATTGATAACAATGGGCTCAATAAGCAAACCGTGAAGAATGCATATCCCTTGCCTTGGATTGATGATTTGCTTGATGAACTAAGTGGAGCACGCTACTTTTCCAAGTTGGATCTTCATAGCGGCTATTGGCAAATTCCTATTGATAGAGAGGATGTGCAAAAGACTGCCTTTCGTACAAGGTATGGGCATTTGGAGTGGAGAGTTCTACCTTTTGGACTCACTAATGCTCCAACAATCTTCATGAATCAAATGCATCGGGTGTTGGATGGACTATTGGATCGGTCTGTGGTGGTGTTCTTGGATGATATCTTAATTTATAGTAAGATAGAGGTAGAACATGTGAATCATGTGCGAGAGGTCCTAAGATGACTACGACAATGGAAATTTTATTGCAAGAAGTCGTGTGCCTTTTGGCAAAAGGAGGTTACCTTCTTGGGTCATAAGATCTCATCAGAGGGAATCAAGATGGAAGAAGAGAAAATCAAGGCCATTACTAATTGGCCTACCCCAAAGAATGCTACAAAAGTATGGGCATTTAATGGATTGGCCAGTTTTTACCGACGATTCATCCATTATTATGCTCATGTAGCTGCACCATTGACTGACCTCTTGGGAAAGAACTCAAGCTTCCAATGGACCACCAAGCATGAAGAAGCATTCCAGAAGTTAAAGCATATGGTGCCTTCAAGATCCATTCTTCAACCACATGATCCTCAACTACCCTGTGTGGTTGATTTTGATGCTTCTAACTTTGCAATAGGAGCCATATTGCAACAAAAATTCCCAGATGGACTCCATCTCATTGCCTTTGTGTCTTGCCAACTCAATACGGCTGAGTGAAACTACTCTCCTCAAAATCAAGAACAACTTGCAATGGTATACGCCACCAAGGTATGGAGGCATTACCTCTTGGGGAAACAAGTGATCATGCGAATTGATCACAAACCATTGTTGCAGACCTTACACTTGGAACACATGAAGAGTAGACATCATCGATGGGAGGAACAACTCCAACTGTATGACATCAAACTTAAGTACAAACCAGGTCGGTTTCATGTCATCCCTGATGCTTTATCACGATGACCTGATTGGAAGTCTCTTCCTCTCATCACAATGGCAATTTCAATGGTGTCAATTGATTCCAAGGTCCAAAACAAGTTTTAGTCAGCTCTACACCAAGATCCCTTCTTCCAAATGGTACATGGTCAGTTGACGGCATGTGATAAAGAGTACAACATTTTCTCCATCAAGGAGGGCCTTTTATTCCATGAGGACCGGATCTATGTTCCAACTAAAGATGATCTTCAACTTGTGCGCCTTCAAGAAGCCCATGATTTACCCATCGCTGGTCACATGGGTGTGGACAAGACCTTGGGTACCCTCTAACGTCAATGGTGGTGGCCCAACATGACACGAGATGTTCAAGAATTTGTTCAATCGTATGAGAGTTGCCAACATAACAAGGCTAGCAACCAGAAGCCGAGTGGACTCTTTTAACCACTCGTTATTCCATCCGCTCACTGGGAACATGTGAGCTTGGATCTCATCACATCTTTGCCAAAGACAAAACAAGGATACACCGCAATTGTGGTGTTTGTGGATAAGCTTAGTAAGCAAATCCACTTGGCACCAACCTGTGATACCGTGGATTCTCCAACCTTGGCGCAAATCTACTTTGACAATGTCTTCAAGCATCATGGGATGCCACATGTACTCATCTCCGACTGTGATCCTCAATTTACCGAGAAGTTTTGGCAAGCACTCTTCCAGATACTCGGCACCAAGCTTGCTTTGTCCACGGCCTATCATCCTCAAACTGATGGACAAACCAAAGATGCAAATTGTACATTGGAAGATATGCTATGTGCCTTTGTCAATGTCCACCATATCAATTGGGATGAATGTCTTGTAGCTACAAAATTTGCCTACAACAATTCCAAACAAGCAAGCACCGGATTTTCTACTTTCTTTCTCAATTTTGGCCAAGATCCCCTTGCTCCCCCTTCATCTCTGGTTCCTCATACTTCCACATTCTTGACCACTATATCCCAATCTCTCTAGCAAGCCAAGGCTCACCTCCTTGTTGCTCAGAATCACCAAAAACAATATGCGGACCATGATCGTTGTGATCTTACCTTTGAAGTCAGTGATAAAGTCATGTTATCCTCTGGTAACTTCCCTCTCCCACTTGATACCCAAGTTTGTAAACTTGCCTCTAATTGGATAGGACCCTTTGATATCACCCAAATTGTCTCTCCTATTGCTTATCAACTTCCCTTGCCTTGTCATATGCGTATCCATCCTATCTTTCATGTTCCAAGTTGAAACCCTTTGTTCCTAACCCCTCTTCCTTTTCCTCTCGAGTCCAACCTCCCCCTGTTCCTGTCCCTATCAATGATCATGAGTACAAAGTTGATCGTATCCTTGCACATTGCCATATTCAACAAGGCCGTCACCAACCTACGGAGTCCAAGGTCATTTGGAAAGGGTATCCCCTTCATGATGCCACATGGGAACCTCTTTCTCACCTCCAGAATGCACAAACGGCCATCCAAGAATTTGAAGCTTCATTGGCCACAAGGACATCACCAACTAGCGGCGGGGGAATATATAACAATATGGAGTTTAGCAACAAAGTTAGTTGGGCTTACAAACTAGCACATAAGACAAATTAGCCTAGAATATTTTGGAAATATCTAGAAAGCTTCTTGGGAAGCTTCCCGGCTAGCTTAGCTTGCACCTCAAGTAAGTTGCTTCTAGAAGGAAGCTTCTAGAAGCTTCCAACTAGCTTAGCTTGCACGTCAAGTAGGCGGCTTCTAGAAGGAAGTTTCTTGAGAAACTTCCTAGTTAACTTGGCTTGCACTCTAAGAAAGTAGCTTGAGGAAGCTTCTTGAGAAGCTTCTCAAGGGCCTTGTATGCTACCTATAAATACCAAAGCAAAAGCTCATGCTAGGCATTCAGAGTTTTCACACATTCAAGTGTCCCAATGTGAGTTTCCATTCTCCTCTTTCTCTCCTCGGTCTCGGTCTTTTACAAAACTTTTGGTAGTAGCCTACATGGTCCAGGAAGGCTCTTAATTCCCTTAGATTCACTAGTGCTTCAAGGGCCTGAATCACTTTCACTTTTCTCGCATCTACTTTGATGTCCTATTTTGCATGACGCTCCATTAATAGGATGCCCTTGGTCATTAGAAAAAATAATTATTTTGGTGTAGAGAGAGCCTTGTATCATTCTAAGGTTTTTTGAAAGAACAAAAGGTGATTATTCTGATCATTGAAAACACAAAAAATTTTAATGAAAATTTCCAAGAACTTCTACAAGTAGTCTTTAAAGTCAACAATTATCATATATAGGAAGGTTGTGGAGGCATTGCATAAACCAACAGCATATGGTTGTAAGCATAGGTACCCTAATCAGTGGTGAAAGTGGTCTTGTCCATGTCCTCTTCCTTGATGCTGACCTATTTGTATCTTGAAAACCCATGGAGGAAGCTATAACATTAATGTCCTACTACTTGGTCCAAGATGGTGTCATTGAAAGACAACATGTGATGCTCTTTCTTTGTTGCAGCATTGATATTCAAGAAATCTTGGCATTACTATCGTCTTCTTTGGTACTACTATGATGGATGATACTCACTTGCTACTAAGTATAGGGAAAATAATCCTAGCTTGGAGGTACTTGCCAATTTTTTCCTTCACAAGCAACAAGAACTTTGGGTTTAGGTGATACTATCATTCTCTAATTAGCACCATCCCTAATTCCAAATGAATCTAATGCTTGCCAAACTATCAAGGAATGCCAAGCATCTGCTCAATCTTCCAAGAAAACACACCTTGAAACTCCATAAATAACAAAGCATAAGCTTTGTATTCATTACTACTTACAAACTTAGAGATTTGCAATAATTTCCTTCAATGATCACCACGCTTAGCAGTCATTGGGATTGATGATGCACTCTACATGGGTCATTGGACTTAATCCCAAAACACCAAGTTATCATTGTGATACTTAGATAGAGCATTCCCTTCTTCATCATTGTCAATTTTGTAGCACTCCAAGTAGTTTATGACATCATCATAGTAGTATTAGAATCATCATTTGTTGATCTTTTAGTATAATCTTCTTCCAAAGGAAGTATCTCTCCTAGGTGTGGGACCTTTTTCTAGCATATTTTCATAGGTTGGGATTGGTTTGAATTGCTATCTAGAATTTTTGATTTTGTGTTAGTACTAATCAACTTCCACTTGGGTACCATATAGCCTTGGTAGACCTATGAGTATAGGGTAACCCATTTTTGTCACCGGATGAAGAATGATGTAGTCAAGTTGGAAGGTTCTCTACCAATGGTAGTGGGGATATTGGTCAACATTCCCAAATGCTTTAATCTCATTTGATCAGCAAATCAAAGTATTTTTGAAGTGGGCTCAAAGCTCGTAAAGCCTAAGTTGTGAATTGTCTCCTCTATAATGACATTCATGCCTGATCACATATCAATAGACACCAATGGGATTATATGCTTGATCTCAAATCAATAGACACCAATAAGATTATGTAGCCATTGATTTCTATTTCCACTTCCGAGGAGCCTAAGTCTTCCAATTCTATCTTGTAGATAGCATGGAGATATCAGGTCAGATTTTTGCATATGTTGTACTTGCTTAAGGACTAAGGCTATTTTTTTCTTATATAGTTTATTTTCCTCCCATAGTTGTTTGAATGTTACAACTTCATTTGAGGATTACACCCCAAATCAGCTATGATACATATTGAATTCTTAATAGTAAGCTTACCTTCCATCATTTTGTCTTTGGAGTACAATTTGTAGGAGACAATTTTGGCCACTCTTATTTTGTATTGACAAGTTGTTGGTAATCTTTGTAGTGGCTAACATTTTCATCTCATTTGGGGGTGGAGTTGTAGCATGCAGAGATGGAGTGATTTGGGGTTCAAGGTCTATATGTACCTCTAGGGATGTGCTTGATTGCACTTCCTCATTGCATTAGAGGTTAATCTTTGTTGGAGTAGTGTCCCTATTTGTGGTGACTTACTGCTGCCATCATAGTCCCTTGTTGAGGAGGTTTTGCACTTCCTATTGGATATTAGGAGGGTAGCCTTGGATAGGCACCGTGAGTACCTTGTTTTTGTCATTCTGTCCAAGTATGAGGGTTTCAATTTCTCACACCTAATTCAATGTCCCTTCTAAGTATCTCCAATCCTCCTTTTGTTTAATTTTAGCCAATAGCTTTGCCTTTTTTTTGGATAAGATTTTCCTAGGGCATCCTTACTTCCTCTTTGGTTTGGTAGACTCATTGGTTTTTGGAGTTAGTGATGGTAATAACAAAAGCTTCCTCCTAGAATGATCATGGTTTTATGGGGTTTGCTTCCAAGTCAGCCAACCCTCTTTGTCTAGTAGGGGAAGGTCCCCTTCTTTAAGATCTTCAAAGGTGCAATGGTAGACTTAGGCATCTTTTTGGATTTGGGTCACGTGTTCATATATCATATTGGTAGTTTTGGCATTGGTGGTTGGGGACAATTTTCTTGTACATGCCTTTGCTCCTTGCAATTTCTATGCAATGGGATATAGGGTACTGGCCTATGTGGTTTGGGATAGTTGGAGGCCCAATGTCCATGGCCTCCATAATTGTAACACAAGCCTAGTTTATTCTCTTGCCTTGGCGGCATCATCCTTTGTTGTAGCCTATCAATAGCAAAATGAGGAATTGCATAGTCCAGGTTTATAGCACCTTTGGAGGGACATTTTTTATTGTGAACACTTGGTCTTCTTCTACTCCATAGTAAAATTTCTCTTCCCATGTTGGCACCCACTCTACTTGGGTGACAATATGGGAAGAGATGTTACTTTCATTGAAGAGGAGGAGTGATTACTTGTGCACTTTGTGTTAGCATGTCTAGTCTTCCCATACGTTGTCCACTAGATGTTGAGTCAAGCATGCGAGGCACTTTATGCCTTTCCTATCCCCCAACTAGTTGGACCTTGAAGTTAAAAAACTCCTTGATAAGTTCCTTCACCTTGGTAACCCAATTGTGATGATGCCTTAAGAGTGGTTAATCCCAATTGATGACTTTGTCCCTTCCATTCCTTGCATTAGTCCTTCTTGTTGTCTAAGGACAACAATTATTATGAAGCAATTGCACTAGATGTGTCTGATGAGGATAACCATGCACTTTGTTTTGATCAATTCTTTACTTTCTTTGAACCACAACCACTTCTTGGGTGGATACATACAACTTAGCAAACTTCAACACTTTTGCTTACATGTCATGGTCCCATTTTATGGTAAAAATCTAAAGGTCTAAGGGTAAGCCATCCAAGAACCAAGCTACTACTTGCATGTGCAATTAGCTTAAAATGGCACCTCTATGAGTACTCAACTTAGTAGACTCAAGAACTTCTCCAAGTAGTTGTAATACTCCAAGGACAAGAGAACCCCCAAGAGAAACACAAGAGAGAAAACAAAAAGCTTTACACTCAATACTACAATGCCCCAAAGGAGAACCTTCTCTTTATATATAGCAAAGAGGATCCCCTCAAAGGGAGCTCTACCTTTGGATCAGATACATGGATTGGTGACATGTCAGCAAGTTCCACACTTAGATTAGTTGCATGGATGGGTGACATGTTGGTCCTTGTCCTATCTAGTTGGTCAAATGGGTTTGACTAAAGAGTATCTTTAGGAAATTTTCTTGTAGGAAGCTCATAATCACATGGAGGAGGTACCATTGGAAAGCTCTTGATGAGAGAAATAATGTAAGGAGAATACAAGTCTTTCTCCTTGTAATGTAGGGGATTTTCTCATTTTAGGTCTCCAAAATTGTGCTATGGTGTTTTCAAGATGTTTTTGGCTTGTGCTCTATTAGTGGAAGTACTCATTTAGTGACACCTTTATCTAATCTACTTAGTCCATTATACACATATTATCCTCCTAGATGTTACTAGGCTGATTTCCACCTCTAGATAATATGTCTAGATATTGGTATTAAAGTAGTCCCTCAACTTCTTTCATGTTTGTTCAAGATTGTTCAGGGTTGCAATTACATTGGCTTTGTAATCCAATTTGTGCAAACAATAAAAGAATTGGACACTAAAATGTTGGCCAATCTACAACATTGATGGGATCTTGGCTTATAGGAGTATACCAATTTTGAGCTTTCTTCTTGAGTAGACTCAAAATTATCCAAAATTGGCAAGCATCAACATCTTCTTGATTTGTGATTGAGATGGCTTTGAACTCCCATAAAAAATTATCAAGGTGGTTCCTTGTCTTGATACTTGAATTTTTGGTAGTTCAAGGAATGATTTAGGCAATTTAGGACTTTTGGTAGGTAAATGGTGCATGATTTGCCATGTGGTGGTGGTGAACTAAGAAAGAGTGCAACCTTTAGTTTGGGGTGATAGAAAAAATCATTTTCAACACCAAATGCGGAAAGTGGTCATATTGTAGTGCCCTTGAATGTTGGCTCAAAGGAGTTTTCAAGATCAGTGCCACCAAATACCTTACTTTCTCCTTCTTCAAATACATATTTTGATTCTTTAATGGGAGGCTATTTGATAGAGCTCCTTTTGCGAGTCCTAATGTATTGGAGAGCTGCTCATACTAAGGAACTATGCAGCAATTATCTTGGAACCAACATGGAGTACTAGGTGATTAATGCTCTTAAGCTCCAATTTTCCTTTTTTGGGATAGGTGCTAAGTGAATAGATCAATCTTCCTCTCAATTTTTCTCTCAAGAATGAGAGACTCTTCTCAAGTTTTTCCAGATTGTGTGGAACATTTTTGGTTCTCTTTTCTTTGGTATCTCAACAAAAATATCTTCTAATGAAGGGTTATTGTGTGGCACTTGGTTTCTTGACAACATGCATGACCTTGTACTATCTCATTCCTAGCCACTCCAAGGAGTGTATTCTCGACAATAATGCCAAAAATATGGTAATCCAATATTGATATACTTGAAGTATAACAAGTAAGAATGGGATGTACACTCAAGGATATGAGTTAGAATTGACTAAAAACAAGACAAATGGAGTCACTATGACAAAAATTGGTTATTTTGAATTTAACCGTAGGCAACGTTATTCCCAAAAGAGTGTAATATCACCAAATCTAAAGACAATATGAAACTCTAAGCAACCTATCCTCTTCTATACTAAGTGGTGAATCCAAAGGATTCTTGGGGGAAGGAGGGAGGAGAGAGGAAGGTGGTTCATTTGTAATAAAGGCCACTCTTTTTTGGAAGCACTCATTTCCCCTCTTGTATGTTTGAGTCTAAAACTACCATGTTGTTGTTTGTGGGATTCACAATCTATAAATACATCTGTTGCGGGTTATACAAGATCTGACATACAACAACCTTTCCCAAAATATCTTTAATGGATTTTTGAAATAAATTGGGGTAAGAGCTTTCAAAAGCTCCATCACCTTGGCTTTGTGAAGAAAATTAGGGTAAGAGTTGTCAAAAGCTCCATCACCTTTAAGACTACAACAATAACATAAAATTCTACCCTTAGAAATCACAATGTCATGGGATTCTAAGAGAAATTTTCAATACTCAATCATACATGGGAGTGCTACTTGACAGGACACCAAGCTTGAAAAAGCCTATTCTTGTACTGTTCCTAACTTTGGCAGAGTTCCTAGAGTGATACACTCTTGTTCCACACAAATGCTACCCAACACTCTAGTACTTTGGGTTGTACTTCATGATCCATTGTTCCTACTGTCACTGAGCATGCCATCATTCATTCAAAGTGCAAACTAATACACTTACATTGACTCATGAGTCATGATGTTGTAAAATTAATATTTATTGCAAAAGAAGGATGCACCAAATGGACCAAGTGAAAATCAAGCCTAAGCTATTTATATATTTCTTACTTGGCCGCATAAAGGTCCAATGGCTACAATGGATGGAATTTCTACTCAGTGTGGATCACATCTTATCTTCTAAACCTAAACCTAAAGTTAAGTAGCCATTGTAATATTCTGAGGATAGAAGAACCATCAAGAGAAACAACAAAAAGAAATACAAAGCTTAATTATAACTTTCCAAGGATAGAGAACCCTCAAGCAAAACACAAGAGAAAAAAAAAAAAAACTTCACCACTCAATACTCTGATGCTCCAAAGGAGCACCTTGTCTTTATTATATAGCAAAGATGATTCTCTCAAAGGAAGCTCCACCATCCTTGGATCAGATACATAGATTGGTAACATGTTAGCAAGCTCCACCCTTAGATTAGCTGCATGGATGGGTGATATGTTGGTTCTTGTTCTATCTGGTTGATCAGACAAGTTTGACTAGAGGGAATCTTTAGGCAACCTTCCTATAAGAAGCTCAAAATTTCATGGGTGAGGTACCATTAGAAAGCTCTCAACAAGACAAACAGATGTTACCAAGCCAAATTTCACCTTGATATAATATGTCTAGTTGATGGTATTACAAAATCCTTCCTTTTAAGATGTTATGTCCTTGTTGCAAAGTTGTTGCTCAAAAGATTGCACTAGCACCATTGCATGGGTCAAGTTGGCTGCTAGCTCCCATGCTGCCTCAAAAAATGGGTATCCTTTCCAATGTATAATATATTCCACAAGCAAATGGCGGGTACCATGGATGTATTTTTTGAGAATGTGTCTGACTTCATATTCCTCCATGCCATCAATGAGCATTGGATAATGTCAAATTTCTTGTATGGAAAGGAAGTGTGCCGCTCAAGGTGCATATCTATATATTAAGGAAACATGGAACACTAGATGGATCTTCATGTGTGGCAATAGCTCAAGGTGATAAGCTATTGTGGCAAATTGATGAAGGATGGGAAAGGCCCAATAAAATGAGGTTTGAGCTTATGAGGGCCATCTAATGTTAGATTGTTTGTAGACATCCAAACTTGAGCCCCAAAATTGAACTCCATGTGCCGGCAATGTGCATCTACATATTGCTTTTGTCAATCTTGGGTGATTTGCAACTTGTGCTTGGCATTCTCCAAACCCTATTGGATTCTAGAAACAAAATTATTGATAACATCAACCTTGGTAGCCACTAGGCGGATCTTCATCAAGCTCAAAGGTGTGAGAGATGCTCTCCATACCTTATGAAGAATGGTATGTTCTGTGTGGATGCATTCATTGAATTGTTGTAGGAAAATTCCACCAGTAAGGCATCCCACCTCTCTTGCTTATCTAAGTGAAGCCCAAAGCATATCCTTAATAGTGAAATTAGCCCACTCTATTTGTCCATCAATCTATGGATGATAAGTTGTGGACATGGCCAATTTGGGTTTGAAGATATTAAAGAGTGTTCTCAAAATCAAACTAGTGAATTGAGTGCCCCTATTGGTGATGAGCACTCTAGAAATGGTGAGAAAAGACTGCACCTAAGTACATTTGAGCTAATTGTGGAGTAATCAATTCCTTGGTGGTAGGATACACATGAATCATTTCACTAATTTGGTTGATAAAGAGTACAATGGAGTCAAATCTTGAGGTGATCTTGGGCAATTTATAAACTAGATCCATGTTTATCTATTCTCAACATCTTGTCAGAGTATAGAGAGGTTGAAGGAGTCATGTGAGAGCTTGATTTGAAGCTTTAATTTTTTTTGACAAAGTAGGTAGCTTTGAACATATTCCATCATATTGTTGCACACATTGGGCCAATGGTAATGATGTTTGATTGTATCTAAGGTGTTGTCTTCTCCAACATTACTTGCAATAGCAAAATCATGATATTTTGCTAGGATGGTGGTTGTTATGTTTGTGACATTCTGAATCCATAACTTGCCATCACAAAAGGTGAGTCCTTGGGTATTGGTGATGCCTTTGGATGAACAAGCTCTTATAATTTATGGGTCAGTTTTTGTAGTAGCAAGAATCCTTGGCTAGAATTTTGGGTTCATCTTGACCTCTACCACCAGATTGTTCACCATAGGCATTTGGGTGAATGCATCTACAAGTTGCTTCTTGCTTTCCACATATGTGATTGTCATGTTGAACCATTGCAACAAGATAGATCCTTTTGTGTCTCAAGGTAGACTATAGGTTTGTGGTCTATCTCCACTACAAATGCCATCTTGCCAAGATAGTGCTTCCAATGCTTGGTTGCAAGGACAATGACCAACTCTTCTCATTTGGTAGTGTGATAGTTGTAACTTTGGTAATAACTTTTAAGGGAAATATGCAATTGGGTGCCATCTGTCATGCCACTCGTGTTGTAAGATTGCTCCCATTGCTACACCTAATGCATCTATGGCCAACTTGATTGAACATTTTGGGTCATACAATTTCAACATTGGTGCATGTAGTAATGCATCTTTCAATTCATGAAAGGCCTATTCTTGTGTGGCTCCCTATATCCACTTCTTCCCCTTGCCAAGTAGTGCCATTAGAGGTTTTGTGACCTTGGAAAGTCCTTGACAAATTGATGATAGAACCTCATCAATCCCAAGAAACTCTTAAGTTGAGTTGATCTTTTGGTGCAGCCATCCTACCTGATCCTTATTGTGTTAAAAAGTGGATTCAAACCATTGACACAAGGATTTTCAGTCCTTTGCTATAATCACTTGAGCTATCTAAACAAAAAGAAAAAAGGAACTATGTATAAATCTAATTTGTTGGTTATTCAAAAATTATTGAGTAAAAAAACATATATGGGCCATTGGATACCAACTTCTAATGCAACACTCCATTTCTAAATGACCTTTATTTTTTCTCTTAACACTTGGATACCTTTTGCAATTACTCTATACCCTATGTAGTCTAATTTAGACTTGCCAAACTTGCACTTCAAGATTTTAGCATATTTACAATTGATTCTGTTGCAAAATCTGGAGGAGTTCTTGCAAATGTTATTTCTGCCCTGTCATTTTTCCTATTGTAGACTAAGATATTATATAGGAAGATGATAATAGATTTATCTAAGTATGGATGAAATATGTCATTCATCAAACTCATGAAAGTGGCTGGTGCGTTGGTGAGGCTGAATGATATCACTAGGTACTCAAAGTGACCATACATTGTTAAAAAAAAAATCTGGTGTCTTTCTCCGCAATCTTAATTTGGTTGTAACTGCTTTGTATATTGAGTTTGGTGAAGTGTTTTGCTCCATTGAGTTGATCAAATAGGTCATCCATGTGGGGTAAGGGATATTTTTTCTCACTATTTATTGATTTAGGCCTTGATAGTCAATGCACTTGCACATTGTACTATCCTTCTCCTTCACAAACAAGCCAAGAGCCCCATATGCTGATATGTTAGGTTGGATAAACCCTTTTCATAGCATATCCTTGATTTGGGCCTTACATTCCTCAAACTCATGAAGTGATAGTCAATATGGAGCTTTACAAGGAGTCTCCTTAGGAAGTATCTTGATTTTATGATCTATTCTCCTTTTTGGTAGTAATCTTGAAGGTAGGTCATCCAAGAAGACATATTGAAACTCATTGACCATATCTTTCAATTCTCAAGAATTTGTCTATTGAGTTGTGCACTCTAGACTTCTTTTTATTAGGCCCATGTAACATCTATCTATCTTATAAATAATTTTTGTCCTTATAACATAGAGAGGTAGTTCTTGTGTGAAAACCCGGCAAATATCACTTTTGCGGTAATCGGGTAAGTAAAGTTTGTTCCCGCAGAGATACGATTCAAAATTGGTCAAATACAAAGTCAAAAGTCACAATTGCAGTTCTTCTTGGTTTCTTCTTTAATCTCTCAGATAGAAACTACACCCAGAAGAGAGTAACAAGCTCACAATCTTGACAACTTGTCATGAATGCACACACACATAATCACAACATAGCAAATTCTGTCCAAATAACTCTTGATTGTGATGATTCAGATTCTCCCAAAGACAGCACTTCACTGTGAAGAATGATTTTGCCTCAAAATTGTGTTCCACCCCTCCATTGAAGGCACAACTTCCTCGATTGAAATTGCTTCACATCAACTTTGTGCTGCACTCACAAATGCAGAATACTACCAACACTACAATTCCTCTCAGATCTGTCAAGGCATTGCTCCAATGAACTTCACTCAGGATCAAACACACAGAATGAAGATCAAAGCTGCAGAATCCAACATCCACAGACACACTAACTTGCTCTTTGGAATTCTCCACACACTCACAAACACGCACACAGAATTGACAATCAAAATTAAGCTCAAGTAACGAGCACTAAGAACAACACTTCGCTTTATCTATCTTCAGAAATTTGAATATTGAACAACATTGTACTGCAAATGCTCCCCTTAAATACTGAAGCAAATGGCAATTCTTCCTACCTACACCACTTCCTAACATCTCTTCCTACCTACAAATCCCAATTGAAAATCTATCTCTTCATATCTGCCTCTTCCTATCTCAAAATTAGTACTTACACCAATCCGATGTCTACCTCATCATCGGCTTCCAAACCCGATGATCTTCCTACTACTTCTCCTTCTTCGGGTATAGCTAATTCTACCAATTCCTTCACTAATTCTACTACTTCTACACTAGGAACTACAATTGAGCTCAGGTTTACTCCATCTACTTCTTTATCTCCTGACCCACTCTTCTCTAATATGTCAAATACCAAGTCTGATGACACCTGAGTTCCTACTTCTGCAACATCGGGCTTCTTCTCTGCTATCACACTATTCCGAATCTTCTCTAACTCCGAATTAACTAAATCTAATCTAAGACTAACATTGTTTTCTACTTCTAACATCTTTTGATCTACACGCTCTCTCAATCAAATCAGCAACGTGTTCATGTCCACATCCTTGGCTTTTCTCTTCCAAGTTTCCTGCACAAGCAACTTCAACTCATGTAGGCGGGCTTCTTCCAATCTCCTTTCAGCCTCTGTGCTTAGAATTGCTCTCAACTTCCCCGCAACTTCTCCCACTGATTCCGATGCATATCCTTGAGAGCATTCTACCTTCAATTCTTCATGATACATCTTCAACTCGCCTTTGTACTCCGTAGCGAGCATTTTCTTCTCTTCTGCATACTGCATGCTCTGCAATTCCGTGCTTTTGACGAGCTCTTGTAATCGTTCCTCTTCTTCTTGCCTAGCTGCTAACTCCCTCTGCCATGCTTGATCCTTCCCCGCTGCACTCTTCTTCAAGCTATCCAACTCCTGCTCCATTACGATGGTCATCGCCTTCAAATGAACATTTGCAATGCGCACATCACTCACTTCCTCCTTCATCTTACTCAGCCACATTGCCTGTTCCGTTTATTCTCCGGCTTGCCTCTGCAGTTCTTTTTCTTTAACCTCGTAGCTTTCTTGTAACATTGTGAGAGTCTTCTTCTTCAAGACTTCCTCCCTCCAAAGTTCTTCCATTTCTTCACTTCTTCAGACTTGTTGCTCCTGCAACCCCTTCACTTCACTTAGCAAATGCATCACCACCAGCAACTCGTTCATCCCCTTCCTACGATCTTGGAGAATTACTTTCCCGATGCTCCTTCAGTAGCTCCAGCAATGGTGTGACCACTTTTTTCAAATACAATATCCCACCAAAGGTCTCTCCCTCTTCATCCACCATCTTCATCTTGAGTCTTCACCTCCTTCATTGGCTCCTTCATCCAAAGTCGCAATCTTTGTATCTTCAGAGACATCGTTTCTGTACTTTCTTCGTCTTTGTCTATTGAACTTGGCCCTGCTGGATACTCCTCCTTCTCCTCTGGTCTCGGCTTGTTCACCACCATTGCCTGACAAGCTTCACTAACCGCCACCATATGTTGAACTTCTGGCTCCCCCTCGCTATCACTTCTGGACTCCTCACTTGTTAAGGTGAGCTCCTCTTGCGACTCGGTCTCTTCCTCAAACTTTGATCCCGATGATGCTGCTGACACCATCTTTGTATTCTTCATAATCAGTCTTTGAGTCTTCCTTTGAGTGGGAGGCAACTTTGCTTCTTCGGGTTTGCCACGTTTCTTTGTCTTTGGACTGGTGACTTCTTCGACCTTCCACTGCCCGGTCTTCAAGAAATACTCATCGTTGGCTTGCAGATTGTCGCTCTTCCTCGTCAGCTTCACGTTGTAAGTCAAGATGAACATGAGACACCATGTGATGATACTCCTCTACTGTCCGTAGGTTCAACCCAAAGTAGAAGTGTGATGCAACGGTGCAAAATAATGCGGCGGAGAACCTGTTTGCCAATTGATCACCATTTGCCTCGTTTGGTGGTGAAAGCACTTTGCCCAATTCACCAAAACTCCTGCAAAAATTTGGTGGAAGAAGACGGCTTGCTGCATGTTCACATATGTGGTTTGTTCTGGCTTGAACATGGCCATCATTGCCCCCACGATGCTTCTTCAAATTGGGTCCCGATAGGACTCCACCTTGTATCCATTTGTCGTTCTTGGAGCAAAAAACAAATTGCGAATTGCCGCCGTCTCCTCTGCAGCATCACACTTCCGATAGAAGGTGATCCCCGTCGGCTCTCCTACTTCTCTCCCCAATACTAACCTCCAATCCGACTCAATCCATTGGCCGGATTCACTCTCTTCCCTTCCACCTCGAGACCTTCCTCACAATTATTGGCAGCTATCTCTGCCATCACCCCCAGGAAACTAAAATTCTAGTTCCATGCTAAGAAAGTAATACAAAGTCTAGTCAAGACTTTGATTCTAGCTACAACATCTAATCTTCGAATTGCAAAAATTTGCACCGCCAGTGCATTGGCTACCTTCTTCGCCAAAATCTGTTCTCTCATTCAACGATGCTGAAAGATGATACCCTCTCCTGGACGAGACACTCTAACTCCCTCGAGATTGCAGAAAATTTCACTCTTGATGGGCTTTTGGACACGCATTACTATAGGATGACTACTCAAAGGGATTGGAAATTTACTTGGCAGATTCAACTTGTCCATGCGCAGTCGTAATCTTATATTACCCCAAATTGCAGTCATTCTTCAGTCAATTTCAAATTCTACCTTCTCTCTTTTGCATGCAAATCCCAGTCACTATCAAGACATGCTTCTTTTGCCTCTGCCATTTCTTGAAATGTACTTTCTTGCCACGTACCAAGGTTGTTAAACGGTCTTCGTATCTTTTGCGCCTTCCAACCCAAAGATGCTGCTCTTTGGACTTTTTCCATTGTACTCTTTTTCTGAGTACCTCCATCATTGGACCTGATATCATCTTCTTCGGATGTCCTCCAAAGTTACTTCCGTCCATTCTTTATTCGTAATTTGACTTCCAGTGCTTACTTCTTCTCTTAAACACTAATAAACATAGAAAAACAAAAAATGTGGGTACCACATCTTGCATATGTAATCTTTCTTAAGCACTAATGATATTCCATTGGAAATTTCTTATAACTTTATTTCTCCAATTGACCATTGGATTGTAGTGCTCTATCCATGGCATGCCTAAGAGTGCATCAAAATGAGCTAATTGTATCACTTACCATTCAATCTAATATTCTCCTATGATGAGTGCTACTATTTTAGGTAATGACTCAATCCCCTCTAGCTAACCATTAGATAACTCTACTTATTCATTCCCATCACTCTCTAGATCCATCCCCAACCTTATTGCAATAGAGTAAGACAAGAAATTCTTTGTTACTCCAAGGTATATCAATACTCTCATTTGATTTCCTTTTAAGACTCCATTGACAACAATCAATTGTGATTTTGTCTTCCTTAACCTTTGCACACTTGTCCTCTTCTTCCTCCCCACTTTTTCTCTTCTCCATTGAGTTAATAAGGCTACAAGGTACATTTATTAGCAATTTTTGTTTTCCAATGGATTTTTGTATCCTCTTCTTCAATTTGTCTCTCCATGTTGTTCAAAGATTACCTGTATGGAGACCAAGGACCTCTAAGAAGACAAGCATGACAATTGATAGCTTTGTGTCCAATTGAGCTATAATTGTAGCAACGCTATTGTTTTGCTTGAGTCCCTTCTCCTTGTGTGACTCCGTCTCTTCTTTCTTTGACTCATCCCTATTCTCCTTAGAGTGGTCATGCTCCTTGATCTTGGAGTTGAATGTTGCACAATTCCATAGGAAATAGTCCACCAAAGTGTGGTGTTTCCGCTCAATAATGTTGAGTCAATACTACCCCTTCATCTCCTCCAAGCACCCTTGTTATTCTTTGAGCATAGGCAATGGCTTCCAAACTGGTGCAAGGATTTTGTACCATTATTTCTTGGCAAACTTACTCTTTAGCGCCTTTTTTGAAATTATCCAAAGCTTCTATTGGACTCATAACGGTTAGTGCAACTTGTAGATTGAGAAATGCCTCCATGTATTCTTGTATGCTATCTTTTTTGTTTCAACCCTCATAGTCGGGTTCGAGCAATTTGTACGGAATCCATGGATTGAAAATTCTTTAGCAGCCCTCCTTGCATTGCAGTCCAAGTGACCTCTCTTCCTTTTGCCAACATTTATCATTCCTAAGGGTTTGTACCATATAAGTGCTGTATCAATCAAGTACCTACATGCAAACATGCACACGGAATGATCAATGATCTCAATTGTGAATAATCAAAAGTATTGATTCATTCTTGAAATCCAGTTTTCCAATACCCCCATAGAACATTGTTCCTTGTAAGACTTGATGTTGCATGCCTTCTTCATCCTTAGTAACAATGTGGCTTCATTGTTGACCGGGATTGGTGTTATTAGCATGAATGACTCTCCAGGTACTTTGGCCGCTAGTGTTGGGTTTTGGGACGGTTCTCCTTCTTGCATTGCCTGATCATTTCTGAAGGTAAGTACTTGACTTTGCAATTCTTCCATGGTCATCTTGATCTCCCAAAACTTGTTCAACATCCCCTACATTCCTTGCATCAGATCCTACAACTATGGATCCATGATTCTTACACACAATAAACTCTCAATATTTCCTACTTCAATAGAGAGTTAATATGATCACTCAAGAGCAGGCACTATTGGGACTTCCACTGGGACTTTAATAGCTATCACTTTTTGATAATATTCCTCACCAAAATTGTGGACTATGAAATCCCTAAACATCACTTTTGATCTAACCTCATAACGGATTTCTACTTGAGTGTTGAAAGGAAGATGATTGGGTATATTCAGATCCATTGCATCATAACGGAATGTAGACTGTCAAATCCCTCTCTCTATCCTTTATCACCATAGGTAGAATCATCGGGTTTGGTGAATTCATCACTATATCCATGAACTCTACTCCAAAATGGTAAACAAGATATACTCTTACTTGCTCACGATGTATGTACATAATCTTGATATGGAATGGATTCAAGAACAAAAAGTGGGGTGCAAGAAATTGTCCTCTGGAGCTTCCATCCCATCTTGTCTCTAAAACACTCATAATCTATTGACTGCACTATAGTTTCTCTCCTCAAAATCACTAACTTTTCATATCACTCCAAGTATCCATGAACAAATATGTACATCCACAAAATTGCTATGTCTATGAAAACAAAAAGTTAAATAATATATACAAAATGACACTCCATTGTTTGGGAAAAAAATGACAATTGTTGTTTTTTAAGATGATACTCTATTTGTTATTCCTCAGCAAGAGAGGTAGGTGGTGCTTAGGACAAACGCTCAGCCCCTTTGCATATTTGAATGAGATCCATGAGCTCCTTTCTATATCCAGGCACAATTTTTTCAAATCCATTTGAGCCTCCTCAAACTTAGCATTAGTTTTTCCCTATAGTTTGGTAGACAACATCTTGAGTTACTTATTTGTGTAGGTCTTTGTCTCTAGTGCATCAATTTTAGTATGCAAATCCTTTGCCTTTTTATGTTGGGAGGTTTTGTTGGCTTGTGAGCCGGCCTGTCTCTCACTCATGATGAACCTCTGATGGCTATTATGGTAGCACACCATGGACTAAGAAGGCAAGGAACCCCAACTCCATCATACTCCTCCAAGGTTAACACTCCAAGACTCAAGACATTGCTCACTACAGAACTCAATGAGACAGAGATAGTTGCAAATGAAAGGATGATGAGTACCTCCTCACCCCTTGTTCATATACTTGTGAAATAGTTACGTACCAAAGTTACTAATTACCGTAGTAACTCAAGTTACTAGACTAAAAGTCAAGTAAAGTCAAAAAGTAGAAAGAAATATCCATTCACATGGGCATATTCCCCTAAGCATGTGGTCTTATCTTGACCCAACCACTAAGTCAAGGATTCCTTCACATGGGCTATCCTTGGACTAAAGAAGAATCCAAAACAAAAAGGCTTGCCGGCCCAAGAGTTCTCAACTCTTTCCTCAAAGCCAAACACCTAGGAATAATACCAAGTCAACACACTAAAATTCAAAATAGTGGTGCTCATCTTTTCTACTTCCTCTAAAGTAAGGTCCCCTCTATCTTAGCTATGACTAACTTTAGCTAACCATGACTAATATAGAACCATCCTTTATCTCTATATAAATAATACCCCTTAAGTACTTGTAATACCAAGGTAAATATCACAATACCACACACATGCATAAATGGGTGTTACAGGCCATGCACTCTGAATGGCTAATAAGTTGTGTGGCTGTATTCTTGATAGTCATAAGTACTTTTTCATTTTCTAGATTGTCTCATTTGTTATTGAGCTTGTTTTTCATCTCCTTCTAAATCCTCTTTACTTGTTCCAACACCTTCTCCTATTGCCATTTCAAGTTGGTGGACAAGTTGAAGATGCAAAGATTGGTCAACTATTTCAAATTGTCATATTCGGTTTCCATTGCCTTTGTGTCAACATGGGCCATTTATAGCTCATTTTGCAGGGTTGCAAGTTTATCATCTTAGTTTCAGATCTTATCTTCATGTTGATTCCATTATTGGAAGACTTGCAAATTTGAGTCATCAACCTCTTTATTCAACCCTTGAATTAGCATTTTGTATTGCTCTTTCCATGTTAGTTCCCTCCTTGGGAACTCTTTTAGATTCTAATCACTTTCTTTGGCCTTATTGTTTGTCTTGGATTGAACCAGTTGGTGCACAAGTGGTGCACAAGAGCCACCGGTTCTTTTATCATTGGATCTAGCTTCTTGTACAATAGCAATATCTCCTCCAATGGTGTCAATATTACTAGTGTCATCGTATGGACCATACATGATGCCATTAACCAAAGTAGAGAATTACTATCATGTCCAAGTTGTTTGTGTTTTGCCTTCTTTGTTTTGGGCACATTCATTGGCTCCTTGTTTTTTGCCACAAGGTACTCATCTTGACTCAAGACAACCTTCTCCATTGCTTTGTGAGTAGGAGTTGGTTCCTTGGCCATGCCAACCACCTTTTTTTTGAGCAAGGAGTTTTTATTTACATTGGCATTGTTCTTCTTCATTCATTCTTCCTACATGGGAAACATCAATGGTTGCCATATTTGTTTTTTTGGACTCTACATCATTGGTGCCCCTGAAAAAATGGGACATTGTGCAAGTTAGTTTGTATGACATTTTTTCATGCAGTGTGAGGTTTCTCTATCATTTGGAATCATATTGGGGATTGGAGCCATGGTAAGAGTGATTATTTCCATAGTCAATACCTTCTCCTTATCCATGGGACAACCTTCCTCTACAACAAGTGGGAAAGACAATTGAGCTTCATTGTTTTGTACCTCACCTTCTTTGCTTACCTTGGGTGAAGAAATATGCGTGAAGGAATCCTTACTCCCAACTTTTGTGGTCTAGTCTATTGTTATTGCTTTTCTTTTCAACTGCCTCTTGTCCTTGAGATGAACCTTCCTCATGAGCTAACTTATACATCTTGGTCTTACTCCTACTCTTCCTCGATGAAGATTCTACTTCCTCAGGTCTTTTTTGTTTCTTGGAGGCTTGCATCTTGGCTTGGATGATAAGGGTAATCAAGTTGTAGGTCTCTACCACTCATATGAATCTCCTTTTTTAGGCAGACTTGTCATCAACATCATGGTACTTTGTAATTTCTTTGCGCAAGTTCATGTCTTTGCTGAGTAAGCTAGATGATGCATGTCTGTTGAGAACTTCTCCTTCTCTTTGTCCATTTGAAGGTTCATGTAGAAATGTATGGTAAAGGAGGCTAAAATGGTTGTAGAACTATGAATCATGTCTTCAAGCAGCTTAATGACCTGCTCACAAAACATCTTGGCCCAATTTCTTGGTTTTTGCTCATGTATGAGTTGAAAGAAGATGGCCTGATTTTGTTGACATAGTTTGTTTGTTTCAAAAAAAACCACCTCATTATGGTTTTGGTGATGGTTTGACAAGTAGGGTCCTTCATATCCTCAATTTTGTATCCGTTTGTAGACTTTCCTTCAACAAATGAGTCATCAATTCTTTCTCTCAACCTCTTGTTGAGACAATCATGCAAGACATCTATGTAAATTTCCCCAAATGGCAAGAAATTTTCACGCAATACCTTCTGCCTATGGTCCTCCTCTACATTGGGAACCAACCTTGCAACAATTTCCTAGTCGGGTTCTTGGAATTTACACAAATTTCCTATAACATGGAGACATCAACAATCCAATTCCATATATAAAATTCTGTTTTCCTCTCCTTGATGTAATTCATTTGACAATACAAACCCCACTCAAATATTTCAAGGGCTTTGCTTGCAATTTACATCACTTCTTTCCATTTCAACTCAATTTCCCTCTTAGGAGTACATCTTGTCATGATTGAATATTTGTATCCTTGCTCAACATAATCACTCATAGCCTCAGTTAAAAAATTCTTCTTATTTAGCTCTTGATAGACCAAGGTATTATTCCACCAACAAAGATGCCAAAATCTCATACAGCTTCACAAGGATTGATAATCATAGATAGGTAAAATGTGAAAAATGAAAAGTGAAAACAAAAATTATTCAACTTGCATAGTGGGGTTGGTATTTTTATAATCACAATAGGTTGGGGTCCATCCTTCATCTATCATGGTGGTTGGTGAAGGGTCATGATTGACCATTGCATGGATGAGCCTAGGTGCAAAATGGTCATCACTGGCTCTTTGGCATTGTATGCATCTTTTTGCATGGTTTCAAAATAGTGGTGGATATTGATAGAATTTTTTTGTTTGTGGTCAGAAATTCATTGTGTCACCCTTCATTCTATTGAGTTTTTTGAATTCATGCCTTTTTTGTAGATGAGTGGTTTTTTTTTGTTAGGTGCCATGTTTGTGAGTGACATGGTACAAAATGAAATAGATCCAACTACTAAAGGTTGGTCATCATTCTCATTTTTTAACATCAAGCCCATTGGATTTTGTTGAGAGACCTTACTCCCCTGGATTTTTACTCCCCTGTAGAGGTATGAGCCAATGAAATCATATTTCTTGTATATGATGCTCTTGTGACATCTTAATCCTATTTTTTTACGGGGAAAAAGCAATTGAAAAAACAACAACAAAAAAGAAAACTAATTACTGAAAGCAAAGAAAAAATGGACCGAAGAGGAAGTGGGCTGTGACATTAATCTCCTTGAAGTAAAGGTAACAAAGAGTAAACTATTTCTAAACTCTTGTTGCAATAATGCATCAATAGTGAAGTTAGAAGCATCAAAATCAACCACAAGCTAAATACTTTTATCCATGGAATTGAATCTACTTTGAGGTAAAGATAATAAGATGTAAACCATCTGCAAGATCTTTCCAACCCATTAGATCCTTGAATATCACTAGTATTGCATAAAGCTTTTATTTATTTATGATAACTTTGATACACTTAATTGAAACCTTATGATCCAAGAGAGCAATCTCTTTTTTCTATAACACTATGTTTGATTTCTAATAAAAAAAACTTCTACTTGCAATACTTTATAAACAACTTGAGCGTGGTATTCTCCCTTTCTCTTTCTTTGTAGATGAGTGTGGTGTGACCCACCTTCATGCTATTAGTAAATTTTTCTTTTTTATTCCAATTTTTTAGAGTAATGAAAGGTTAAAAAATTGTTAAAGCTAGAACACAAGATTTTTTAATTTATCATCAATCTAGAAGGTAACCATGCAAGAGGACAAGAACATGGTACAAGAAAAACACCATGGCTTCTCCATACTCATGGATAACAAGGATAACAATTCTCATGGTTGTGATTCTTGTGTTCATGATCTTTGTGATCCCACGGCCATGATTTCTTGATGGTGATGATAGGGCTAATATTTATGAACAAGGAATTCCAGTTGCCACCATTGGTCTAGTGGAAGATCATCAACTTGGAACATCATCAGCTTGGAAGACCAAAATACCTTGGCGCACAATAAGGCTGATATCTCTATTGTCACATGTACAAAAGAAGCAAGCTTCTTTTTATTTTAGAAGCACCTTTTCAAGGGCTTTCGATTGCCACCAAACCATATATAGCATTTGGAGGTCCATAACAAAAGTTACAACCATATGACCATATGGACCTCATACATAGATCTCATACCTAGTATTTCAGACATGGACTTCATACATGGATCTCATTGCCCATACCTCATATGTGGGATTTGTACATGCACCTCATCTCTTGTATCTCATACCTGATCATCTCATACCTCATATTGTATCTCATTATCTTGTACTTCATACTTTATATCTCATCCCTTGTATCTCATACAAAGACCTCACCATCTTGTACCTTATACCTTGTACTTCTTGCACTTCATTTATGTTTGCAAGGATGCTCACATTTAGGTAGGGGGGGGGGGGGGGGGTTGACCCACCTTTACCCAAATAGAGCAAATTTCTCTTCTTTTCTTTAATTAGTTTTACAATCAAGCTACACACTCTAGCTAAGAGAATCCAAGTGACACTCGCCGGCCTCTGCCCACCATAGCCAAGAACTCAAAGGCTCAACATCAAAAAAGTGAGTTCTTTGGAACTGCACTTCAAAATTGTACCTCCTAATCTCCAACCCTAATGGTTCCACTGATGGCACATCCAATGGTGCAAATGGTGGTAAGTGACAATGGGCCCCACCATGTAATCAATACCTTGAACATAGAATCTGACCGTCAACAAGTAATCTATGAGTAACTACCAAAATACTCTTGAATACCAACACTACTACTTTAGAGTCCAAGCAATCTAGGTGCAAAGTTACAATTGGTATGAAAACTATCATGCATATATACATTGCTACACAACATACATCACTATCAACATCACACATTACAGAAGCACAACTTAAACATAAGTCATACATGGACTCTAAAGTGCCACAATTGACTCCCTAGCTGGTGGTTAGGTCCCTCTAAATCCAAATAGCCATCTACTCCAAGTATATGGTATACCCTATGGTGGGCAAAAGATCAAGAGGCCAGGTGCTATTGAGCCCCATCGTTAGTTGCTTGTTTGCAATCTATACCATATAAGGATGAATGAGCTATAGGACAAATACATCTAGGACATAACCATTGTCCTTGAGGAACCACCATGAGGAGAGGAGTAATATATACCATATGCCATCCTCTTGAACAACTATCATACACTAACATAATAGCAGCTCCACTAGAAGAGCTACATAGCATACATCGCAAGCCTACATGTACAAGTGCCAAGCTTGGGTCCATGGTACCATCAATCTTTGGGAGGTAGCATGGCGCACATGATCCTTCCAAACAACACCATCACATCTTTCTAACACAAGGACTCTAGATGGCAAAACCTTGCATACTCTAAAGATAGTATGGCCTATAGAAACATCTAAGTGTCATCGGTGTTGTCTATTGTAGATATACATAAACATTTGGATGAAATTGATGGATTGAGGGTCTAAAACCTCCTCCTTGAAAAGTAGCATAGCACAAGGTATCCCTATGCTAAGCAATCACTAAGTCCTCAAAGGCCATTGGTATCACTCTTTGAAAGATCTTTACATATTGAGAACATGTGCTCATCCATACATCTAGATCATCCAAGTCCAAAACTACAATAACATCTCAACAAATGGCTATAGGTAAATTTGGATCTCATATATATAGTAGAAAGTAAGGAAAGAAGGATGCTAAGGAGGCTTGCTGATTGAACCGATAGCCCATGGCCAACCAAGGTAACTAGAGATCCCAATCTCCCAAGTGGCCTCTCTGCAAACCATACTTTCACAATTCTTTCTTCATTGTTTGAACTGCTCTCTTTTAAGCCATCTACCTCAGGGTGATCTTGGGAGGTAGTAAGATGATCAATCAAAGCCTTGTCACACAAGACCTGAAACTCCCCAAAGAACTCTATACCCTGATCAGTCAAAACATCAATTGGTGCACCAAAATGACTAAGAACCTGATCTAGGAACAAGTAAGTTGTCCTTTCATTGGACTTGTCAGGAAGTACCACCAACTCAATCCACTTGGAGAAGTGCTCCATTGGCACCAAAATGTATTGATGATGTCTCACAGTCAATGATAAAGGTCCAATGAAGTCTAAATTTTAATGATAATCTAATCCCATGGTAATGGGATTAGATTGTGGTAATGGGCATAATTGTGGTATATGAGCATTAAATGATGTTTGGTCACAAACCACACATCTGGCAACAAACTGATGTACATTAGTCTACACACCATGCCACCAATAATGACTATAAAGTAAGCTATATGTATGTTTTACTCCAAAATGTCCTAGCTACTCATGAGCATGACGGGCCAATTGTGGTCTTTGAGATAGAAGTGATACTACTCTCACTCTACCATCCTCCCATACACAAAGAAGGTATCTACCCTTTGATCTAAACTATTTGGCTTGTTGAAGAACATGATCTCTCTCCTTTGCCCCAACCATGCCACCCACAACACTAGTGCAAAGATAGTCCATCACTAAGACATCATCAGGAATGTCTTGTTGAACTGTATCACTATCTCCACTCTCTAGATTTGTGACCTTAATAACTCTTCGTGTATGGGCTGAGAGAGATACCACCAACCCTCAAAAAATATACAAAGGAAGGCAGATGCATGCCAACTTTGCACCATATCATCCTCTGTCTCACCATGCCGATGTGCTTTGGTCTGATCCTATTGGCTAGGACATGGGTTTCTACTCAACCCATCTGCATCATGGTTCACCACTCTAGGTCTATGAATAACCATGAAATCATACTCCTAAAAAATCAGAGCCCATTGTGCGAGCTTCCTTGAAATTTTTTCAAACTCCATCAACCACTTCAGTGGCTGATGATCAATGATGAGAGTAAAGGGGTTACCAAATAGGTAACATTGGAAATGTGCTACTACCCATACTTGTAATACCACGAGCTAGCCATATGATCTAGATGTGAAAATCAGTTTAATAACATCTGAAATGATGTTATACATGATGGTCAAAATAGATCAGATAGAAGTATCACCAAAAGAATACTTTTACTAATAGGGTAGAAACCAAAATAGACTTGAAAACCTTAGTACCAATAGCTAGACATATGATTTAAAGGTGAGAATTGGTTTGGTAACATCAAGAAGGATATTACACATGATGTACTAAACAGATAAAAAAGAAGTAGCACCAAAAGTGGACTTCTACTAATAGAGTAGGAACCAAAATATGCTTGAAATCTTTAAAGGCAATTTTGAATTAGCCTCCCCCCCCCCCCCACAAAGGTAAGGCTGGCCTTCCCTCCCCTTGGTTTTTCTTGTCAAGAGCTTTCCAATGGTACCTCATCCACGTGATTTTGAGATTCCTACATGAAGATTCCTTGAAAGATTCTCTTTGATCAAAACTTGTTTGACCAACCAAATAGGACCAAAATCAATATGTCACCCATCCAAGTAAGTAATATAAGGGTGGAGCTTGCTGACATGTCACCTATCTATGTGCCTAATCCTATGGTGGAGTTTCCTTGGAGGAGATCCTCTTTGTCTATATAATAAAGAGAAGGTGCTCCTTTGGAGCATCGGATGATTAAGTGTGAAATCTTTGTTTTCTCTTTTCTCTTGTCCTCGGAGTTTTACAATGGTATCAAAGCAAGTGTTTTATTCCAAGAGAGTGGATCACTCCTCTTGGAAGAGCACGAACTACTGAAATTGAGTAATTTGGGGTGGAGAACATAGCGTAATTGCTAGACTTAGGTAAAGAGCAGATGGGATAGATGCACCTGGAGGACAATTTCCCGCACCTAGCTTTTCATTCTTGAATCCATTCCATATCAAGGTTATGTACATCCAATATGAGCAAATGAGAGTATTGCTAGTTTATCACTTTGGAGTAAAATTCATGGACAGAGTGATGAACTCACCAAACCCAATGATTCTACCTATGGTGGTATAGAACAGAGAGTGGAATTTGACAAACTACATTCTATTATGATGTTATGGATGTGAATGTCTCAAATCCTCTCCCTTTCAACACTCAAGTAGAAATTAGTTATGTAGTGAGACCGAAAGTGATGTTTAGAGATTTTGTGGTTAGGAATTTTGGTGAGGAGTATTATCAATGAGTGATAGCTTTTGAGGTCCCGATGGTAGTTTTGATAGTTTGTGCACCTTCCAAAGTGATCATATTGACTCTGTATTGAAGTAGACATTAGCAATTGAGTGTTGCAAGAACCATGGATCCACAATTGCAAGAGCTTGTGCAAGGGATATGGAACAAATTTTGAGAGATTAAGATGACCATGGGGACATTACAAAGTCAAGTGCAGATTCCCATGAATGATCAAGCAATGCAAGAAGAAGAGCCGTCTCAATACCCAGTACCTACAACTGAAGTACTTGGAAAGATGCCCGTGCCTACGAACCCTGTCAACAGTGAAGCCACATTGCTACTTTGGATGAAGAAGACCTGCAACATCAAGCCTTATAAGAGGCAACATATGATCAAAGTAGTGGAAAATTGGATCTTGAGAATGAATCAATATTTTGATTGTTTTCAATAGAGATCACTGAGCGTGTTGCAAGCATGTTTGCATGTGGGTACTTGACCAATAAAGCCCTCACATGGTACAATGCTTGGGAATGATCCATGTTGCCAGAGAGAAGAGAGGTCATGTAGATAGCAATGCAAGAAGGATTCCGTGCACATGGCCTGAATCTGACTATGGGGATTGAGACAGAAGAATAGCATACAAGAGTATGTGGAGGCATTTTTTGATCTACAAGTTGCAATAACCAACCTGAGTCTAGCAAAGGCTCTCAACAATTTGAAACAAGGATTGAAAAACATAGAGAGGCGCATTGAAGAGGAGGAGATAGAAATCACTTTGGAAAACAAAGATCACCAGTAAATGTACCTCGCGGCCTTACTAGCTCAATAAGGAAGCAAAGAAGCAAGGGAAGGAAGAAGACAAGTGCACAAAGGTCTCAAAAGGCAACCTCACAATTGATTGTCGTGAATGGAGTCCTAGAAGGCAATCAAGTGAGAGTATTAATAGATCCAAGAGCAATAGAGAATTTTCTTGTCTCGCTCTATTGCAATAAGATTGGGAATGGATCTAGTGAGAGATGAGAGTGAAGAAGCAGAGTTACCTAATAGGCAAACAGAGAGAATTGAATCATTATCTAGACGGATAACACTCTCTATAGGAGAATATCATGAAGCAATTGAGTGGCAAGTGATACAATTAGCTTGTTATGATGCAATCTTAGGTATGCTATGGATAGAGCATTGCAACCCTATGGTAGATTGGAGGAAAAAAGTAGTGAGAACCCACCAATGGTCAATCATTGAGGTTAAAGAAAAATCACACAAGCAAGAGATACCTTGTGTATGTCATAGGGACGGCAATTGTCTATAAGACCAATAGATGTTTCATGGATTTAATAAGAGAAGTCCAGAGTGCACAACTTGATGGAAAAATTCTTGAGAAATTCCTGAAGGATGTGGTGGATGAGTTTCAAGATGTCTTTCTTGATGATCTACCCTCAAGATTACCACCAAAAAGGAGAGTAGAGCATAAAATTGAGACACTCTCAAGGAATACACCTCCTTGTAAGGCCCCATATCGCCTATCACCTCATGAGTTGGAGGAGTGTAAGACTCAAATTGAGGAGATGTTGTAGAAAGGGTTCATCCAACCTAGCATATCACCTTATGGGGCTCTTGTCTTGTTTGTGAAGAAGAAGGATGGTACAATGTGCATGTGCATTGACTATCGGGGTCTTAATCAGCAAATAGTGAAGAACAAATACCCCTTATCCCTAATGACTTGTTTGATGAACTCTATAGAGCAAGATAATTCACCAAATTTGACCTGCATGGCAGTTACAGTCAAATCCAAATTCCAGATGAGGATGTGTATAAAATTGCCTTTTGAACCAAGTATGGCCACTTTGAGTATCTTGTGATGCCTTTTGTCCTTACCAATGCACCTGCCACTTTCATGAGTCTAATGAATGACACATTTTGTCCATACTTGGATAAGTTTTTTATCGTCTTCTTGGATGACATCTTAGTATATAGTAGCACGATGACGGAACACAAACAACATCTACAAGAAGTCTTCCAGATTCTAAGACAAAATTGATTGTATACCAAAATCTCAAAGTGTGAGTTTGGCAAGTGTGAAGTAGACTACTTGGGGCATAGAGTAAGTGTAGAGGGAATTCAAGTATTGACAGATAAAATAGAGGTCATTAAAAAATGGAGTGTCTCAGAAGATCAAACTCAACTCAAGAGCTTCTTGGGTTGACAAGATTCTATCATAGATTTGTAAGGACTTCTCCAAGGTTGCACAGCCTTTAACGGCACTACTTGGCAAGGGAAAGAAGTGGACATGGGGAATCGCACAAGATTTGGCCTTTCAAAATTTGAAAGTTGCCTTGCTACATGCACCAATCTTGAAGTGGTATGACCCAAAATGTCCAATCAAATTGGCTATAGATACATCACGCATAGCAATAGGAGCAGTCTCACAACAAGAGTGGCATGACAAATGACATCCAATTGCATATTTCTCTCAAAAGTTGTTATTGGTAGAGCGCAACTACCACACCACAGAACAAGAAGAGTTGGCCATCGTTCTTGCAACCAAGCATTGGAAGTACTATCTGGGCAAGAAGGCATTTGTAGTAAAGATAGACCAAAAACCTCTAGTCTACCTCAAGACGCAAAAGGATCTATCTCGTTGCTAGATTCAGTGGGTAGAGTGGCAACAATGCTTCAACATGACAATCACCTACGTGGAAGGTAAGAAGTAACTTGCAAATGCATTCACCTACATGCCAATGGCAAACAACTTGGTGGTAGAGGTTAAGATTAACCCTAAATTTTGGCCAGAGATTTTGGCTGCTATAAAAATTGATCCACAAATTGTAGAAGCAAAATCATCCAAAGGCATCACCAGCACCCAAGGACTCACCTTTTGTGATGGTAGATTATGGATCTCAAATGTCCTAGAATTACACATCAACATTCTAGTGGAATGTCATGATTTAGCCATTGCATGTCATGTCAAAGTGGACAAGACCTTGGATGCATTCCAATGCCATTACTATTGGCCCAAGATGAGCAACGATGTGATGGACTACGTGCACAACTGCCTACTTTGTCAAAAAAACAAAGCTTCTAATCAAGCTCCTATAAGGCTCCTTCAACCTCTCCCCACTCCTACCCAATGTTAGGAACAAGTGAGTATGGATCTCGTATGTGAATTACCCAAGACCACCTCAGGGTTTGATTCTATCGTGGTCTTTGTGGACCGACTCAGCAAAATGATTCATGTATGCCCTATGCAAAATGATTCATGTACCACCAAGGATGTGACCACTCCACAACTAGCTCAATTATACTAAGATGTAGTCTTCTCTCACCATGGCTTGTCTCAAGTACTCATAATCGATAAAGGCACTCAATTCACTAGTGTGTTTTGGCAAACACTCTTTGGTTTCTTCAAAACCAAGTTGGCCATATCCATAGCTTACCACCTACAAACAAATGGATAAACAAAGCAGAATAATTGCACTATTGAAGACGTGTTATACGGCTTCACCTTAGAAGAGCAAGAGAGGTGAGACACCCTACTCCTATTGGTGGAATTTGCTTACAAAAATTCAATGAATGCATTCATCCAGATCACTCCATTCTTCCTCATGTATGGTGAGCATCCCTTCACACCTTCTAGCTTGATGAAGATCCGTCCGGTGGCTACCAAGGTCAACGAAGTCAACACATTTGTTTCCAACAAAGTGTGGAGAGCGCCAAGCACAGATTATAGATTGTGCAAAATCAACAAAAAGGAGTATGTTGATGTACACCATATGCACATGGAGTTCAATGTTGGGGATTGGGTGTGGCTATTAACAACCAACCTCACATTAGTTCGACCTCATAAGCTCAGACCTTGTTTCATCTGGCCTTTCTCAATTATTCGTCAAGTCGGAGTTGTGGCCTATCACCTCGAGCTACCACCACACATGAAGATCCATCCAGTGTTCCATGTTTCCCTACTACGCAGATATGCTTCCCAATCAGGCC